>JAYKKM010000437.1:9030000-9705000 GCA_035772405.1 Chrysogorgia sp. JL179-B06
ATATATATACGTATATATATATATATTATATACAGTACTGTATATAGCATCTTAATATTGCTACCTGATAAATCCATAACAACAATAGGTCGAGAAGATTGGCACAAGCAGATTGAGGTCAATCTCCGATGAAAGTCAAGGGGGGAAAATATGCCATTCTATTATGATATAAAATTGTATTTAATTGAAGGAAAGTAAGTAAAATTGACTGAAACAGGAATTTTAAGTAATAATGTAATGATAATGTTGTATATAAATTCTAAACCAATAAAATGTAAACATATGGGAAAATAAAATAAATACCCAAAGCAATTAGGCCTTGAGCTTTGAATTAAAAAGGCTGTGCTCATGATACTAAGGGCGGCAGAAAGATAAATACCATGGGGGGGGGGGGGGGGGGGGGGGGGGGGTTTGCTGACTAGCAATCTCAGACTTTGCCATCGGCTTTGCAGGGGGTCTGGTGGCATGCCCCCCATAAATTTTTGAAAATGTAAACACTCTGAAATGGCATTTCCAGTATTTTGAGAGCACATGCATCAGTGATCAACTTGACCTAGTATACCAAACATGCAACTATCTCCAACGTGAGGAGGTCTGGGTATCAACAAAGCGTGCAAATTACTGGGCATAAACTGGATAATTAATTTTAACATATGACAAATGGTGATTATAAAAAGAGGCCTTGACTCAGGGCCTATGAGACAAGATGGGTTTGCAAAACACCTAATTACCTAATTATCCCAATATTGATAATTTGATTCCAAAGTATCACTAGTTTATTGGGGGGGACCCCCCCCCCCCCAATTCCGTTCCACCCTCTAGTTTCAAATGATCTGAATTCTCTTCTCAATACCCCAAACATGCTGCAGCATATAAATATTATTAAGTTTACCTTGAGGATTTCTACACGATGAAATATATTAGTTTGTATGTGCATCTGTTTTGCACACTCCTCGCAGTACATAGCCATGGGTCCACAATCTTTGCAAAGACAACACGCTGCAGTACCACATAACATGCACTTCGAATTATGTGTTATGCCATTTATTTTGAATGTCATTCGAAGAACTCCATCTCTCATCTTTTCCCACGCCGTTTGTTTTTTCTGTACTTTCTGATAATACCTAGAAAGGGTTTCACTTTCAGAATGGGTGGAGGTGTCACTGTTGACATCATGATCACTCACATCCACAAGCCCATCACTATCTTCCAAAAATGGAATGGATATTTCGGTCATGTGATCTCCTCAGAAAGGTTAGCAATATCGCAAACATCAACTTCAGTCGATCATAATGGAAATTTACTTGAACTTCTGGTGTATTTCTCCTCGTATTTCTCTTCCTCTTCCTAGTATAAAATGTTTACAATAATTATTTATTTAATAAATATGCTTTGTCCTTTACCAATTTATTATGACAAACGTTTCACAAATAAATTTGCAGAGGAACCAAAAATTATCTTTAGCTTCATGTTTAGAAATACTAGCATTACTCTGTTAGTTTTCGCGTAAATGTACTCTATTTCAACGCTTAAATCATATAATATTGATCTAACACTAAATAAATATAATACCTTCCCATATTCGATAGTGAGAATACCGAAATAGTATTTTGATCGACTAACAGCCGGTATTTTGGGCCGTATTTTTATCGACTATTAGTCGTCTTGAGTATGGACGAATCGGGTGGACGAGAGAAAAATCGGAGGAAACCTCTGCCAACTTTCGGTCGTGATCTGACTAGTCGGTTCTAATCGCCAAATATCTTAACCATCCTCTACTCTCTTGATTTTACGATATATAGCGCTATGTAAGTCCTCGTCGTTTTCCGTCGTTTTTTGTTAATTTTGGTCAGTTTATTTTGAAATATCACCAACAGGGGGGGGGGTTGATTTACGATTTATTAAGCTTTTACCAAAATATAATACTAAAATATTACAATAGTTAGAAGTTAAATAAAATAAAAGTCGATAAAAGACAATAACAACAACTAAATTGAACTTAACAATAAGTCAATAACAACAACTAAATTGAACATCATTGTTTACATTTAGCACATATGTTCTAGGATCTTCGCAGTTATAAATTGCTCTCACATCGAGGTTGCTCTCACAATATTACATCGAGAAGAATTTGCTTTTGCCGTCATCTTTTGCTTTTACCGTGAACCTTTTGCTTTTGCCACGAGTCGTTTGATTTTGCCGTGGATGCTTTTGCCGTGAGTCCTTTGCTTTTGCCGTGGATCAGCGGGCTTTGCTTTTGCCGTGAGTCTTTTACTTTCGCCGTGGATACTTTTGCTTTGCCGTGAGTCTTTTGATTTTGCTGTGGATGTTTTGCCGTGAAGTCTTTTGCGTGAAGCTTTTGCCGTGACAGTTGTGGGCCACCGTATAAACACAATATCAAAACTGACAAAGTTTTTAAATTATAGACAGCGAGAAAGACTAGTTTGTTATACACTATTAAACAGTAAAAAGACTTTGTTTCCGAATACTCACCATTTGTTTCCTTCGGTCGGAGAGTTTCAACAAATTTTTCAATGTAATTGTACGGTCATTTGTCCTCTCTACACGGAACGGCTTCTGGAAGCGATTTGACTCGGAAAAAGAAGCCACAGAGTTGCCTGCGGAGAGGCTAGGTGGGTCGTGGTAAAATAAAAAAATTAAAATTAAATTAAATAAATAAATAAATAAATAAAATAAACAAATAAAATAAATAAATAAATAAAATAAATAAAATATAAAACGTGAATATTATGTATCCTTTACTGAAGGCGGCAAATTACAGTTATAAAGAATGGAAAACATCTAAAAACAACTTGATTAACATTCTACTAGAAATACGAATTCGCAATAATCCCCTCGCCCGCCTTTTCTACCCCCCCCCCCCCCCTACGGGAATTTCTCCATCGATGGTGCCCAGACCTCGCACGCCGTGGCCGTGTATTATTTCTGTTTTGTAAAAATTCACAATTTCCAAAAGCCCGTTTCGTCGAAGAAATGTTTGAACGTTATCTCGGCCAATATTTAACCGATTTAAACTCTGAAAACAGATTTGGAATTAGCGAGTCAACATACATAACATACGCGTTTACTATATTACGAGAACGTGAGTACCCTTCGTAAAAACGGTTTATGTACTTAGAAATTAGTCGATTATAAACTGGTCACTTCATCGTATATTATTTTGAACGTTATCTCGATCAATATTTAACCGTTTTCAATTCTGAAAACAGATTTGGAATTAGCGAGTCAAAATACATCACATATGTGTCTACTATATTACGAGAACGTGAATACCCTTCGTAAAAATGGTTTATGTACTTAGAAAGTTAGTCGGCTTTGTCGGCTAAATAATGATTAGCCGGTCACTTCGTCGAATATTATGTTGAATATCTCGATCAATATATAACCGTTTTCAATTCTTAAAACAGATTTGGAATTAGCGAGTCAAAATACATAACATACAGTATGTGTCTACCATATTACGAGAACGTGAATACCCTTCGTAAAAATGGTTTATGTACTTAGAAATTAGTCCGGGCTTGGTCGGCTATGATAATCTCGATCAATATATAACCGTTTTCAATTCTGAAAACAGATTTGGAATTAGCGAGTCAAAATACATACTCGGACTCGGATTTCTATTTCCTCAAAAAACTATGTCTCTTGTGACGGTTCAATTTAATCTGAGTATCTAGTTACCAGTGCCACATTTTCCGATGCCGCGCATGAGGACGGTTGATCATATATATATATATATATATATATATATTATATATATATATATTATATATATATATATATATATATATATATATATATATATATATATATATAATATATATATATATATATATATATATATATATATATATATATATATATATATATATATATATATATATATATATATATATATATATATATATATATATATATATATATATTATATATATATATATATATACCTATAAAGCCGATCCGAGATCAGGATCCGCTTGGATCTCGCGTGATAAGGGACTAAACGCCGGTCGATATTAGCACCCTCGCCCTCAGGCCTTCGGCCGGCGCTTCGCGCCGGGCGAGGGGATGATATATTCTATACATGTAAAAACTAGACGCCAACAAAACTAATTGCAGTGAGTCGATAGATTTCGTGTTAGAGTTCTAATTAATATGAAATATTTATTGATTTACTTGACAACTTGAACTCTGAAAAACAGTTTTGAAAGAGTACCAATTAAACGCGGATGCAAGAACAGTATATTCCTACATTTACTTGTGTTTTTTTATGAAACAAGCGTAAAAAGTATGATTTACAGTATTAGGGCTTTTCCATACAAGAGAAAATAGGGCCACGTTTATACGAACCGATAGTTATTACACGCAAGTGCGCACTCAACACACTACAAATAGCCTCAGACAAGACGCGAACTGATCCATTTATATAGCGTTATGAATAAGGCGCGCCTTAAGACGTAAACTGACCCCGGCCATTATTTACAGCGTCCTCGATACGACGCGGCTTGTGTAAGACACAAGCTTACCCATTTACATCGTGCATGGCAGATAGATAGATAGATAGAATGTTTAATTAATCAGAATTACATTGCAGTTAAGACTGAATTGCGTAAAAAGTAGTAGATTGTTACTATAGAATTACAAAAAAATTACCTACTATAAAAACGCTAACTTAAACTATGTACAATATGTATAAACTGCATAAGACTTCTATATATAAAAATGATATCACTGTATTAATTCAGAACTGTTAATTTACACCTTATCATAAAGCTCACTACTATGGATGATAAAAGAGTTAGCATAACGTTTGGTTTTAGCAGTCATTGGTACATTAAAAGATCTATGTTTCCTGAGCCGCCTGTATCTAGCATTATTATTTCCTTGTGGTAATAAAACATGCAATTTGTTCTTGCACATGCAATTTGCAATTGCTTACAATTGACCTAAAAAGGGTTTTGGTTAACCTTTCATGGTGTTCGTGAATTTATTCTAGGCCAGCGAGCGATAGGGCGTCTTCATATCGGCAGTAAGGATAAACACAGGCTGTTGCTCTTCTCTGTATCCTCTCCAGGTCTTCTTGTAGGTATTTTGGAAGCGAGTAGTGGAAGACTGGACAGGCATAATCGATAGCAGAACGGATGCACGCACAGTAACAAGCGACTATATCTCTTGCATGCTGGAACCTTCGCTCTCAATAATCAGAAACAACCAGTGGCCCAATTTGGTACCCTGAGGAAATCCTGTAGGGACGGCTCCCAACTCTGAGAAATTGTCCTGTTCCAGTTTAACCCTCTGCGATCTTCCGGAGAGAAAACTTATGATCCAATTGGTGACACTGTTGCATGAAATGTCCATTTGATGAAGTTTCTCAATAAGAGTAGAGTGGTCAATTAGATCAAAAGCCTTTCGATAATCAAACAGCATAACTCTAACTGTCGAGCCAGTGCCATCTGTCTCTTTGAGCCACTTGTGAACCATGCTAATTAAGGCCATAACGGTTGAAGAACCTGGGATTGTTCCAAATTGATTGGGATCGATTCTTTTAATTACGGCAGGATTTAATGTAATACGAATTCTTCGGCCGGCCACTTTCAATAGAGAACAACTTGTCAAAGAAATTGGTCTAAGTTCCTTTTGTGGATTAGTAATTCGTTTGATTTTGGGAAGCGAGCTTACATCAGCTAATTTCCAAACACTCGGAAGTTTTTGGTCCTTATAAGATGAATTCAAAATATTAGCAACTCATGGTTCCGCCAAAATCTCAGCATACTCCTTGAACAACCAATTAGATAATCCATCGGGGCCGGAGGCCTTATACTTGTTTAAATGTAACAAGTGTTTGTACACACGCTCGATTGGTACCTCTGGGATCACATCTTGCTCATCCACTTGTAGGTTGACAGCATCAGGATCAAGGGACTCGTATTCCTGCAGAAGTTCAAGAAGGGCGATATTAATAGCGTCGGCTATTTCCTTGTGAGACAAGTTATCATACACTGGGACATTAAGACTGCTCATCAAGTTGGTGTTGTTTACGGATCCACTTAGTTTCTTGACTTCTTTCCACCACTGAAGATCCTGCACTTTTGAGGCATAACATTTAGCTTTCCACAATTTCCTTTCTCTGTTCACTGGCGTTTTAATTCAAGGTGCGGCTTATGTGAGAAGCGAACATAACTTATACAAGGCGTGTGTTGTGCACTGTAAAAGCAAATTTGTTAAAACAACCTGCAATTTGCTTCGGTTGCAGTCTCATGACTATTTTTTATGGGTTGAAACAGTCAAATTTATTTGTTGAAACAACCAAACTAAGGTCATTCTAACCAAAATATTTGGTTAGTTTAACCATTCACATTGGCTATGAGTTGAGACAACCTATCAAATTGGTTGTTTCAACCAATCTGTTTTTATATAAGCCGCACCTCAACTATCGGCTGTCGTGAACAGCCCAACCGCGCTTGTAATAAGTCGCAAAACACTCATCTAAAAGGTACGTTTGCGTCATACACAAGCCACGTGCCTCACTCAAAACGCCGTATAAATGGGTGTAAAGCCGCGTCCTATTGGATGTATAGAGAACACAGCTGACACTCGTATGAACGGCCGCATTATGCTGGTATGTTACATGCTTCATTATCGTGCAGTTCGCATACAGAAGAAACAATCAATTAAAAAATTACTGTTAACTATCAGTACATGAACAGAACTATCTACTGGTCGTACACGTACTGGCGTAAACGTTTCGTCGCACGTCAAAGTTAACAAAGTTAAGTTAGAATGACAAACGAAGGCCATCTTTTAATCGATCCACTTGCAATTTCTGCATCCGACACGTCTTCCTTTATCGCAAGTTTTTCAGGAACGCTAAGATTTTCAGGAGAATATTTCAGGAGAATACAGTCCGTGGCACAGTCTAGGAATACTGTCCGCAGTGCACGCGCAGTACTGAATTGTTTAGTTTATCATCCTTGTCAGTGCAGGGCCCATTCATAGCGGTACATCACGCAAACCACTATCGTCGTTTCGGGAATTACCGATCATCGCTGATGCGATCGACCGCATCGAAGGCTTCGCTAATAAAAGGTGTGTGTACACGCTGTGCAAATGATGTAAATAGTATATTTGAAAGTCCTGATCGGGAAAATCTACCAATAATGAAAATTATTTTGAATTTGAAAAAATTCTCATGCGGTAGTTTCAAGCCCGTGCGGGCGGTGGACGATAAAGTTGGGTAAACTGAAACCTCAATTCGATTTTCCTATCTTGTTGAAGAATTAGCGAAATCTATTAAGAGAACAAAAACTGTATATAGTTAACCACGTGAAAAAGACTGGAAGTGAGAGAGAGTGATACCGCTTCAGCTCTCTAGATGTGCGCATGACCGCTGTTTATCCCACAAGCGGTTGTCATTGGCAATCGTTTGTGTATAATTGGTTCTCATGCCCATATCTAGATTGTACCAAGCTACACTGATGAGCTGTGGAACAGCGAACACGTGTCTGTAGATATTGTACTATTACGCTCCTTCACTTCGGTGTCGTTGAGCACTCTGTGAAGTTGGTGTAGGTGTCCTTTAGCGATAATGCAACGCCCACTACCCTTGTGGTAGTTTGAGCACTCTGGCCCTATACCGCTTCACGCTCTCTAGATGTGCGCATGACCGCTGTATATCCCACAAGCTGTTGTCATTGGCAATCGTTTGTGTATAATTGATTCTCATGCCCATATCTAGATTGTACCAAGCTACACTGATGAGCTGTGGAACAGCGAAACACGTGTCTGTAGATATTGTACTATTACGCTCCTTCACTTCGGTGTCGTTGAGCACTCTGTGAAGTTGGTGTTAGGTGTCCTTTAGCGATAATGCAACGCCCACTACCCTTGTGGTAGTTTGAGCACTCTGGCTCTATACCGCTTCACGCTCTCTAGATGTGCGCATGACCGCTGTTTATCCCACAAGCGGTTGTCATTGCCAATCGTTTGTGTATAATTGATTCTCATACCCATATCTAGATTGTACCAAGCTACACTGATGAGCTGTGGAACAGCGAAACACGTGTCTGTAGATAGTTGTATTACGCTCCTTCACTTCGGTGTCGTTGAGCACTCTGTGAAGTTGGTGTCCTTTAGCGATAATACAACGCCCACTACCCTTGTGGTAGTTTGAGCACTCTGGCCCTATACCGCTTCACGCTCTCTAGATGTGCGCATGACCGCTGTTTATCCCACAAGCGGTTGTCATTGACAATCGTTTGCGTATAA
Source organism: Chrysogorgia sp. JL179-B06 (assembly GCA_035772405.1). Lineage (NCBI taxonomy): Eukaryota > Metazoa > Cnidaria > Anthozoa > Scleralcyonacea > Chrysogorgiidae > Chrysogorgia > Chrysogorgia sp. JL179-B06. The sequence continues at coordinate 9,038,284 of JAYKKM010000437.1, forward strand.
TTGGTTCTCATGCCCATATCTAGATTGTACCAAGCTACACTGATGAGCTGTGGAACAGCGAAACACGTGTCTGTAGATATTGTAATATATATATATATATATATATATATATATATATATATATTTAACAATTATACCATGAGCTCGAGTCGTATATGAGCTCATGGCCAACGAGGCGCGCAGCGCCGAGTTGTCTATTAGTTCATACACGACGAGAGCGAATGGTATTGTTGTTTTATAATATAGCAAAACATTTTCAGATAATCGAAAAAAACTGTTGATATGTCGCGGTGAATAAATTATTTAATTGAAAGCAACGAACTTCCGTCATGCGTAATGTTGTCACGTATGAAAGGTTTCTCGCTGAGTTGAAAACAGCTTCAGAATTTTGTCTGAGACCCAAAAATTCGTTGAGATGGTTCAATAAAGAAAAAAAGATCCTTTGAAAAGCCAAAAGGTGGGTAAATTTTTAGTTATTGTATCACGGTTGTGAATATTTGGGCTTTTAAGAGGACGTGAAAGCTGAAAAAACATTAGCGAAAATCTCGCTTTGTTGTTTTTCGATGTTTATCACCTATGAGCTCATATATGAGCTATGAGCTCATATATACGACTCTAGCTCATGGTATAATTGTTATATATATATATATATATATATAATTCAATCTACAGACACGTGTTTCGCTGTACAACAGCTCATCAGTGTAGCTTGGAACAATCTGAATGAGTCTGACTCGGTAATTATACACTTACGATCGTCATTGACAACCGCTTGTGGGACAACACCGGCAATCAGAACATCCAGATAGCGTGAAGTGCGCATGGGGCCAGAGTGCTCAAACTGCCACAAGGGTAGTGAGCGTTGCATTATCGCTAAAGGACACCCATGTTTACTTCACAGAGTGCTCAACAACACCGAAGTGAAGGAGCGTACATAATTCAATCTACAGACACGTGTTTCGCTGTACAACAGCTCATCAGTGTAGCTTGGAACAATCTGAATGAGTCTGACTCGGTAATTATACACTTACGATCGTCATTGACAACCGTTTGTGGGACAACACCGGCAATCAGAACATCCAGATAGCGTGAAGTGCGCATGGGGCCAGAGTGCTCAAACTGCCACAAGGGTAGTGAGCGTTGCATTATCGCTAAAGGACACCCATGTTTACTTCACAGAGTGCTCAACAACACCGAAGTGAAGGAGCGTACATAATTCAATCTACAGACACGTGTTTCGCTGTACAACAGCTCATCAGTGTAGCTTGGAACAATCTGAATGAGTCTGACTCGGTAATTATACACTTACGATCGTCATTGACAACCGTTTGAGGGACAACACCGGCAATCAGAACATCCAGATAGCGTGAAGTGCGCATGGGGCCAGAGTGCTCAAACTGCCACAAGGGTAGTGAGCGTTGCATTATCGCTAAAGGACACCCATGTTTACTTCACAGAGTGCTCCACAACACCGAAGTGAAGGAGCGTACATAATTCAATCTACAGACACGTGTTTCGCTGTACAACAGCTCATCAGTGTAGCTTGGAACAGTCTGAATGAGTCTGACTCGGTAATTATACACTTACTATCGTCATTGACAACCGCTATATATATATATATATATATATATATATATATATATATATATATATATATATATATATATATATATATATATATATATATATATAACACTGATGAGGCCCAAAAAAGGCCGAAACGGTACCGTCTGTAGTTAATAGTTATATATATATATATATATATATATATATATATATATATATATATATATATATATATATATATATATATATATATATATATATATATATATATATATATATATATATATATATGTTTAAATGTTGTTTAAATAAAGTTTTAAAGTTTTTATCCCTGATGTTTTATAAATGTTTTTAAGCTTGAGAAGGAGGATTCCTGACAAATATATATATATATATATATATATATGTATGATATCAGTTTGGGTGATATCAGTTTTATCGCTTGAAGGACGATATCGTATAATTGTCACTAGTGAGTGCAGCGAACGAGGGACAATTATTATATCGTCCTGAAAGCGATAAAACTAATATCACCGAGTCACGAATGTGATAACCTGTTTATCACATACTTGTAATTAGAATAATCAATCAATCAACAATAAGTACTAAAAATAGACATATATAGCGGGACATATCGTTTTTCAGACAAGTGCAAGTTGGTAATAAAATCTCAAGCGTACAAAGTGTGTTGGACATCGAAATCTACAATTTTCCGACATTATTTTATTTTATTTTATTTTATTTTACCCGACGTACGACCCACTACGCACGACCCATTACGCACGACGCACGACCCACCCACGCCATTTAGCCATTCCCGCCGTAGGCATGCAGCACACTTTGTCAAAAACTGGTCTTCAACCATGCAAACCAACCACGACGTGCGCATGCATCCGAGTAAGCGCATGCGTGTAACAGTCAATTACTAGTCCCACATGCTTAGTCTCTGGGGTGTGGATGGAGGGAGTTAGGGTTGAGAGCTAAGTAGGCGGGGGGTTAGGGATAGAAAACTCGCTTTTGAGGATTGGGAATAATTACGCACCTGTCATGTTAAGCCCCAGAGGGGGTATCGGGCATATGTGGAGCATTGGATCGTGTTTTCTCGCCCCGCCGTTGGGAATTTGATCGTTATTATTGGCCCGAGGGAGTAGTAATAATATATATATTATTATTATCAATGTGTTAGGGACTGGACTGAGCTCTAAGCCAATCAGAATCGAGTATGATTTGAATTGACCAATCAGAGCACAGTCCAGTCCCATATTTCCAGGAGGGTGTCGTATTTTTAAGGTGTGGTCACCTTGTAAAGAACGACCAGCCATCAAATCAGGGGGGATATGCACCTGGTCGTATACAAGAGGTTTTTTGTGAATTTTGTATATATTTATCTCATGAAACCTGGTGTTGTTGTACGACCAGTTTTTGGTTTATCCTTGAGTTTGACGACCAGAGAGAGAGAGGTCAATCAAGGTGATCGTAGTCAATTTCATGAGATAGATATTTTAAAATTCAAAAAAAAACTTTATAAACGACCATCATACCTCACCCAATGTGATTTATACTTACACGTGCCAAAAAAACTTCATATTATTTTTATTGGAAGAGTTGTACGATGTTGAAATAAAAATAATCAAATTTGGGTTTATAGAATTAATCATAGAATTTTCCGCCATGGAGCTCTTACCTCGATGCCATCTTATGGCCGAATGACTGATATTCTTTAGTTACGGTATTTTTAAAAAAAAAATGATAAAATTTGTAGAGGGTTCCAAAAATTATTTGGTGTTTTTCAAATAGATATATTTTTAAAAAAATTAAATGTACTTTAACACACAATAAAATAACTTTTTTTGAAAAAACAAATCTTTTTATTGTTTTTATTTAATCTAAATACATTTCTTTATTAATGGAACTAAGTATGGAATCATCAGTTATCATAATTGTTGTTAGATATTTATGCTGACAAAGAATTCCTCCATCTACCACTTCTAAATATAATTTATACCCGGATAGCTTACCCGAGGGAAAGTATATACAGTGTCGTAAAATATATTTTTGATTTGGAAAATTCTGTCGAAGACTATTAATATCACAACGGGTATATACTTTTTTTTTAATGTTGTTTCTATTAAATACTTTTTCTTCCTTTACATCGTCAATCCCCAAAAATGCTTTCAAACTATCATCACTATCAGAATCACCATTATCCTGAATAGGTTTGACGGGTTTAAAGTCTTCGAAATTAAACACTTTCGACGTATACGTATCCGTATCCCGTACACGTACACCGTACGCGTATCCCTCTCCTTTATCGTTGTAATCCCATATGAGAGGGGAACCATTCAGGGGTTCTCCATAGGAAGCTTCATTCGTTATTTCTTCTTTCGTAGCCATTTTTTCTTAAAACTAAGTTTGTAGAGGGACAATTACGTATAAATGAAAAAGAAAAGTTTCAGCTTATTTATATGAAAGTTTTTTGAGAAAATTTTTTTTTCATTTCTACAAAACCTGGGGTATAAAAAACGATATCATAAAAAAAATGGTCAGTTATTTTGTTGAAGATGGGGTATATACCCTCGCGAAAGATTTGGTCATTTCAAATGCGTAATCAAGAAAATGCTGAAAAAATGATAGAGGCAGCGAAATTAATTCACACTCCACAGAATTGTCTTAAATTAAATGAAATATCGTTTTTTGAATGTAGTCGTGAAATTGTAAAAGATAAAGAAATTGGATTTCTTCAAGGGGTTGTTTATCTCAAAGAAGCAAGAGGTGATATTTTTGATTGGCTTCCATATGGGGGAGAAATCCTTCGTTCTTATGCTGATGATTTCTACCATTTTAAAGGTAGACTATATGATCCGTCCACGTTATATCGATATGGAAAACGTCAGGGTAAAATGGGAAAATTATGGGATAGTGAAAGAATCTATAAATTAGCTTATTATAAGAACCAGCATCGACAAAAACAAAAAAGAAAAAAACTTTTAGAGTAAAGAAAGAAATTCATGTAATAAAAAATAACATGTTTTATTAAATAAATTTATACAAGAGAAGGAATTATTATGTCTTTATCATTTTTTATAAACTTAACATTTTTATGTAAAAGATGAGGAACATCTTCCTCTGATAATATTTTTAGTGTTTTTCCAGATTCTCCATGATTGATAATTTTCAGGGTTACTTCATACGGGTGTTGTTCCACACCATTTTTTTTTATTACAGAACATTGTTTTGTTTCAATTATTGTAACAGGTTTGCAATCCTCTACAAAATATATATATTCAGGATATTCTTTAAGAAGAGATTCACATGATAAATAGCACTGAACAGTATCTGTGGCGCAGTCAAAAAAAGTTATACTTTTCCTACATATACTAACATAACGTAATACGGACATTGTTTCAGTAATGATAAAGTTTTTTAGTTTAAACCTCTTATATATGTCTCAGAAAAAGATATTAAAAAAAATCAAAAAACAGAACAGTATAAATAGATGGTGTTTTTCTTTTTTTTTTTAAAACCATTGCTTGTCGTACTTCAGTTAACATAAAAAAAATGAAGTGTAGGAGTAGGAGATGTATAAAAAAAGCGAAAATAAAAAAACGAATACGAAAACGACGACGTTCTAAAAAAATTCAAAAAGGAGGATGGAAAAAAGATCATCCGAATTATAATCATAAGTTTTATGAATTTTGGAAATGGTAGACTGTATTTTAAAAAAAATTTTATTAATCCAAATAAGTTTTTTTCCATCTTTGTATTCTATCATCACATTCACATAGATCAACTATTCTACTATAGATAAGTCGTGAGTAATTCTGTTTACAAGGATAACAATAATGATGGTTTACAAAGCATTCTTTACATCTGTAATGCATGAAAAAATGATAGAAGGAATTCACTTCACAACAACAGAAACTGCAATAGACCATCTTGACAATATTTTTTTGAACGTTTTGTGAAAATTTTATAGTTTGACAACCTACTTTTATAGATTTTTTGCAAAAAACTATATAAACAGGGTATCAACTATATTTTTTCTATTATTTTTTCAACATGTGGTTGCGTTCAATGATTGATTTTGGAGAATGTGAATCTCATGCTTATCTTACATTTTATTATCGTGCTCAACCCATACAATTAGTAAATTATGAACCTGTGATTCCCTCGTTGTTAAGATATGGATATTATTTATATCTGAAAGATTGGCAAGGACCTCGATATTTCAAATTGATGCTAGTAGACGCGTTTGGAGCTCCGGAGGAAAATTTACAAACCCTCTTATCATCATTGAAGGGAAAATATATAAATATTAATAATGATAATGTAAAATTAGCAAAAACTCAAACACCTATATTAAATATTAAACCCTACAATTTCATTAACCATAGGGGTAGAGGGAAACAAATATTTTTATCTTTGTAATGTTTTTAAAATAAAAAACCTTGAAAGTTAGAAACAGAATATCGAGTTTTTATTTTTTGTGTAAAAATTTTATTACAAGAATAAATATGTTTACAAATTAATTTGTTGTGGAATTATTGAGTTACCATTTATTAGTTTAATTGTTTTATACACGAGATGATCACTTTTAGTTTCAAGAATTGTTTTTAGGGTTATTCCCTTCTCTTCTCCCTGTTTAATAATTTTCAGAGTTAGTTCGTAAACTTGAGGTGGAGAACAAAATGGGGGATTACATTCTTTACATAGTATAGCAGGTTTACAATCCTCTACCAAATATGTATAGTTAGGAAAATGTTTTTGAAGAAAATGACATGAATAATAACGAGGAGTATCGTCATAATATGCTACACCCCTATAATTGACACAGGTCACGAGATCTTGTTCTTGATTCATCTTGTTATCACTATGATTAAATCAAATATGTAATCTTATATATAAATAAAAAACACGAATTTTTTTAAAAAAAAGTTTTTATTGAGTATATGCTACAGCTTTCATGAAATTATTAGAATCTATTATTAGTTTAATTTCTTTTTGTAAAAGATCAGAAGCATCATAGTCAACAATTGTTGTTATGTTTTCACCCAGACATGAACAATTCCATTCATCATTTTCATATTCATGTTTCTTTTTAACTACCAGAGCTAGGTAATATGTTTGAGGCGTTGAGGGTATATCTTCATAGGGTATATCTTCAATACATTCGCATAATACCGTAGGTTGACATTTCTTACAACATAGGTAAAGTGGTGTAATTCTTTGGCTAGAAAACGACTTGGATAATAGTTACTTGCATCTTCAATTTTGTAGGGGTTAAAGTCATCAGCAATTATTCTTTGATAACGTCTACCGGTATGTTCATCACAATCACGATACTGTACATGCGAATTCGACATCATTCACAAATAACGTTTAACATGTGGGTAACGCGTTTATATATAATTTTTTATAAAAAAAAATATAAAAATCAAAATCAAAATTAAAAAAGACAGATATTCTAAAATAAAAAAGAAAATTTAGTAGGATATAAATAAAAATGTAATAAAATGGTTTTTACAAAAATATCATGGAAACCGTGGATGCACGATATAATAGATTATTCTATTCAAAATATCCTTGTGGACAATGTCTTAACGGAAATATGTGTGGGGAAGTGTGTGCGAATTATATACCGCGGAAAGATCCAAAAAAAAAACGTTGTTGTAGATTAAAGAGATGGTTGTTAAAGAAGATATGGTGTTAAAAGATTTTAAGAAGAAAATCCCATAAAAAAAAAGAAACAGTATAAATAAGAGTAATAAAAATAATTGTTTATATATTTGTTAGACAATGGAACGTAAAGAAACAGCAGATGAACGATTTGAAAGATTATATTATAACAAACATCCATGTGGAAGATGTATTAACAAACACCCGTGTCCGATTCATCCAGATGAATTAAAACTTTCAAGACTAAACAGTTTTAAACGTTGGGTGTTAAACAAGTTAAATATACGGTGGAAATATACAGTGAATGTTTCAGTGGAAATAGACGAATAGAAGAAAAGACGTTTTTTTTAAAAAGATTTAAAATGGCTGAGCGTGATTTTGATGAAATTCTTTACCCCAACATTCAATATTTATTACATGCTGAATTGTTTGAGATAGAAAAAACACGCGATTCAACGTTTTATTTTTTGGAATGGAGAGAGCATCCCTATCAGTTTAGATGTGCTGATTATGATTATAAATATTTTAACATTTATGTGGAAGATAAAAATGAACAATCTATATTTCGGAAACGATATGGTGGAAAAAGATATTATAGATTTTTAATAACCGGTTTTAGCTGGACTATGTCATTTTATGATCAGTTAGTGGGAAAGCATGTAGTATTTATTGATAGAGAACCGAGATTACCCACGTTAATTTCGACTCTTGATTGTTTTGAGATAAATAATATCCCATGTTATTCAAAAACGTTTTTATATGGTAAATGTAAGGATTCAAGATTTAGATTAGTAAATTATCATTTTCGTGAAAATTTTGATGGTGAAGAGCTTTATTTAGTTCTTATTAAAGATGAAAATATATTATCTGTACTTAATGTGATTTATGGTAGCAGTAATGGAAATTATATTGTAACATTAATAAATAAAATACATTTTGATAAATCTATGTTGCAACAACATGTATATTTAGATTGTTGTGGGGAATTATGTAATAATTTTAATGAATTAAATATTTGAAATAAAACAGTTCAAAAAATCGAGAAAAGCGTTTTTTATTTAAAAAAAAGAATTTATATACACTTCTTGATCTATGAAATTATGTATACCACAATCTCCTGCCACATGTGTTGTTATATATTGTTTATAATTAATCTTTTTATTTTCTACATACTCCATAACTTCCAAATTTATATTTAATCGGTTCATAGGAAAGCATGGATTTAGGATTTGTTCACATTTACGTACAATAAATATTTGATTTCGACAATTTTCTTTAAGATAGTGAAGATCATACTGTTTGGGTTTTGACATATTGCTTGCATGAGATTCAACTGAAGAATGAACCAGAAAACACAATGTTTTTTATTTTATTTAGATTAATGTTTATTTAGCTTATTGAATTTGATAAAAGCTATATAAAGAGTAAAAAATCTTTCAAAATCACAGCATTATGATTGAAACAATTTTAAGAGTTGTTCTTTATTTTCAATATTTTAACCAAGGAGAAATTGGATATTTATTTTGGTTATGTGGATTATTTGATTATTATCGTGGAAAATATATCACATGTCCCAGGATGAAATGTGAAAACATTCACCCAGGTGAAGAAAGCTATATAGTCAATATGAAAAAAATCAAGGGAAACCGTGGAATGGAATCCTATTTTATTCTAAAAGATCGTTTCTCTTATTTGATCCCGAATTTACAAGCAAGTCAAAGAAAATATTCCTTGAAGAGATCATGGCTTGAACAACGTACTATACTAGTTGAATCAGACACGTTATGCTGTAGTTTTCTTTCATTCCCCGATTGTTTTAAAGAATTATTTGTTGTATTACCCCTTGAAATCGACGACTCAGATTTATTTCAATGTTTAAAAACCAATGATAAGTATCATTATACATATTTTGTACAAAATCTAACCTTTGAAAGAAAATACTTATCTTATACCCTGGGTTTTGGAAAAGAAAGTTTAGTAAGCAAATTTAAGCACATACAGCGCGAGAAAGGTGATTTTGCTCTTTTTTTAAATATTTATTTGTGAATGGTAGCACCTAGTATTTTCAATTCTTATGCGTATTGTAGTTCAATTAAAAATCTTATCATGTTCACTTCATGTTTTATATTTTATTGTCGTGAACATAACCCTATAGGAAGTTTATTCAATAGACAAAAAAAAGGTCTTTCTGAACAAAATATTAGATATGTTTTTTGGGATTTTATACATTATATAAAAAAGGGTAAAGTATCCCTTGATAAATGTCGGCATAAAAATTGTAAGAGTCAAAGTTATTTTTTTGAGTTTGATCCTTTGAAATTAAGTATTTTAAACAAAAGTAACTATGTTTTAAATGAAAATCACACCCAAGTTAATCATTCTGTGGTTGTTAAGCGAGATTATGGGGGGATTATAGGTGAATTTAAGTGTAAAGAGAAAATATTTGCAAATGTAATAATGCTTGAGGAAGATGTAATAGAATTATTTTATATGATATAAAAGTATATAAAAACAACATTGAATTATGATTTAGCTGCATACAATCCTATGTATGAAATGACTGAATCGAATGTGAATTGGGATAATTTTTATAAAAGTATTAGTGAACAAACGTGTATGTAGAAAAAATGGAATTAAAAGACTGTATAAAATTTAAAGTGTTTGCGTATGATGTTATACGAATGGAAGAAGACGAAGAAAATGAAAAAGAATTTTGGATGAGATGTGGGAGATTTTGTTTTGCCCTTCGAAAATTTTATATGGAAAAAAATGAAAAATGGAAAATAAGTGAATGTTGTAAAACTATTCATGAAATATCTATGAGTCATTTAACGAATGCTGGACATTACAGTCAAGAAAAAAGATTTGTTGGATTTCATGAGGGGATTGATCCTTTATATATTCAACAATATATGGAACATTTAGATGAATTTTACGTAAAAAACTATCAAAGAAAAAATATATCAGTTTTGATTTATTATATTTTTGAAACCATTCATCCTTTTTCCGATGGAAATGGAAAGAATAGGGAAAGCACTTGTCGCATTTCTAGAAAATAAAATAGAATGTAAAATAAAAACACAAAAACAACATAAAAAGTTATGTAAAATTTTAGGAGTTATGCAACGCAAACACAATAGTTTATTCGATATCAAATGTTGTAATCAATTATACATGTTATTAGTGTAATAACAAAGAGGGTATAAAATAAACACTGTCCCTACAGTGATTCATCATTTACCCTTCACTCGGTAACAGATTCAGAGATGGTGGAACTTTTTGCACGACAACAATATGATCATTTTTATAAAATGCAATCGTATACAGATTTGTCTGCAAAAATAATTGCACAAAAAAAAATCAACGGTAATGCTATTCTCGCCAAAGTATATCCGACAAATAAAAGATGTGACAAGTACACATACAATAGCGCTGTTGAAGTGAAAAATGATCATATTCCTTCATTGTTGAATGTTCTTAATAAGATTAGCATTCAAGAGAAATTGGTGCAGATATTTTTTGAAGTGGTAAGATTTGAAAATTGGAAAAAGCAAACATGCCGTTTGGTTGTTCGTACAGATGCGTGGGGTGGTTTGGAAATTCGTTATCAACATCAAGATAACGAATTAGCCGATGCAATGGAATTTGACGATGATCCAACACCGACAACCAGCAACAACAACAACAACGCAACGCCAAGTGAAATCGTATGGTCTGATGATTGGGGTAGTTTTCATATAAAAAAGAAAGATTCCTTGGATGAATATATTATTGCCCTAAGAAAGTATAATCATGCAACAGGTCATAAATCCCAACCTACCCCCGTCAAAAAACGAGTATTGAAGAAAAAGAAACCCACACTCAATTTTGACGACGACGTCGACGATGACGACGACAACGAAAAGATTAAGAAAATAAAAGTATAAAGTGATGATGATGAGGTTTGTCACCGTTTAAGTCCATCAGTAATTTCAGAAATTTTTTATTATCGTTTTAGATGTTGTAAAAATATACAAGATACATTATGTTTGTACGGTGATACTATAAATAAAGAGTTAGCCTGTAAAAATATAGAAGTTGATTTTATGGGGATATTACGCGACAAAGAACTCGTTGATGAACTTGAAGAATATTATATTAATTTTATTTCTTTATTATAGAAATGAGTAAAATTTTCTGCTGACTTTATTGAAAAAGCTTCAAGATTATTAAAAGGAGAGACATTAACTGATGAGGATTATTCTAATTATAGATTACATAGTAGTAGTAAAAAAATATATAGACGTTTGAAATATGCTGTTAATAAAAATAATGAACAATGGGAAATTGATTTAGCTGAAAATAAAGATTTAGCCCGATATAATAATCAATATCGTTATTGGTTGGTGTGTATTGATATTTTTTCAAGATTTTGTTGGGTAAAATTAATAAAAAAGAAAACGTCTAATAATGTTAAAAATAAATTTGAAAGTATTCTTATTGAAGAAGGAATAGCCCCTCTTAAAATTCAAAGTGATGAAGGAACAGAATTTCAAGATATACGTACGAAATTAAGTAAAAAATATAATTTTGAAGTATTTCATACGTATAATAGAGAAATAAAAGCATCCCATGTGGAACGTGTAATTGGAACTTTAAAAACAATGGTTCGTCGTGTTTTAACAATGACTGGAGAATTTGACTATATTCAGTATTTACCCCTTATTGTTAAGCGTTATAATAATTCCCCACATAAAGCATTAGCTGGTGCAACACCTTTTGAAATTTATCGCGAAGAAAAAAAAGGAAAAATACGTAAAGTAAAAAATAAAATAGTACGTGACCATTTAAATTATCCTATTCCCACTCAAGATCTGATACGAGAAGGTACTCGTGTACGTATTGCGAGAGTAAAAAATAATATTTTTGAAAAAAGCAGCCTTCGACGATGGACAAATGAGATATTTTTTATTAAAAAAGTATTTATCACCGATCCCGTTACATATCAATTAGAAGACGAACAACGGGAAGAAATTAAAGGAATTTTTTATCGTGCTGAATTACAAGTTTTTAAAAAAAAAAAGAATTTACACATTGCTAGTAATTCAATATCAAGAGGACTTCAAAAGAATTTGATTAATGATTTTGAAATGAAAATTGCACAACCCATTGATGCTTTGAACAATGAATGTTTTTTAGAAGTTTTACAAGTTTGTTATCCTCAAACAACTAAAAATATTGTAGGTGATGAATGTTTTTTTTCATTTATCATAACCTATAAGAATTTTATACCTGAAGAAAATAATAATTCGGTATACGCAAACAGTGAGTTCGTTTTTACATCGGATAAATTTATTATACCCGACGGAATTTATGATTTGTCTTCATTAATTATATTTTTAAATAATATCTTAGAAGGATTTGAAATTTTTTTTACCATCGGGTCAAATGGGAAAGTAATTATTAATGTTAATGTTGAGATTGAGTATTGGGTATATGAAAATGCGCGTAAAGCAGCCGATGGGTTACAGGTAAATGAATTTCGATTATCTAACAAGACTACGGTAGAAAAAAAGGGTATTCAATATGCTTCTTTTAATCAAAAGATTAATATATTATTTTCAAAAAAAATAGCTTTTATGCTAGGTTTAAAAAATGAAAAAGGTCTTGAAATCGTACCTCTCTTGTTTGAAATAAAAAAAGATAACCCTACACCTCGAACCCTTTTTTCTAAACATTTTGATTACTTACCCGATGTATCCGACGGATTAAATAAAATGTTTATATATTGTGATGAAATAGAACTGGGGTTAGTTGGTGATAGTTGTTCCGAATTGTTAACAACAGTACCCATTCAATGGAATCGACAAGGTGGTGGGGGGATGGACAATTAGTTTATTATAGTCCCCCAAAATCATTGAGAAAATTAAAAAAAGACATTATAAGAGAAATTCATATTAAAGTTAAAGATACTACAGGAAAATTAGTTCCTTTTGATTCAGGAACGCTTAGTATTGATTGTTTAATACATTCAACATAATGCTTTTGATTGTTCTTGAAGAAAAAAATGGGGAAATGATAATTAAAGAATATAAAATATTTTATCCTTTTTCTCTTTACGTGTTAGTAAATAGTGGGAAAAATTTGTTATGGAATTTAAATTCGATTGAATATAAAAATATCAAAAATTCATTTCGAATTACGTGTGCAAACAAAATGGATTTCAGTGCAATAACACAATCAAAAAAAATAAATAATGGAACGATTTCAGTTTCTTCATCTACTATTATTTCCAATGCAACACAACGTTTTATATATACTATAAAAGAATTATTTTATATTATTGAAAAAAATCCTTATACATCATTAAATGATGAAAAAAAAAAAATTCCCCTATTTTTTATTTATGAGTGATAAAGAGGCTAAACAATCACTACAGTTCTTTATTAACTATGAGAATAACGTGCCGTTAAAAGGTGAAGAAATTAAGATATATATAAATTTATTTGAAGAAAAAAATAATGACTGAAAAAATAAATGAACTATCCGTAGAAGATTATACTGAATTGTTAAACGGTAGAAATCGTGGAAAAAATTATTCCTCATCATATTTTGTTGTGAAAAGAAAAAATAAAGAAAATCCAACTAAGAAAGAAATTTTATTAAATGAGGGTGTGGGATTACCCTCAAATTTAAATTTAGATACTTATTATACAAGTGATAATAAAAAAAAGAGAAAAAAAATAGATCCAAATGTAATACGTTTTTTACAAAATAGATAGACTGTGTAAAAAAAAGTATAAATAAAAAAAAAGTTATATAAAAAAATCATAATGTTGTGTATATTATTATTTTTATTGTTGTTGTGGTTATTGTTGTTTTTTAAAAATAAAATAAATGACGCGTAAAAAATATATCAAAAAAAGAAAAAACAAAAGAGGAATAAGAAAACGTAGAAGAAAAATACAAAAAGGAGGTTTTGGTGGAGCATTGGCACTGGGTATGTTTCTTCCTCAAGTGTTGGGAACACTTTCAAATATTCTTAAAATTAACGTTTAAAAAAAAAATAAAATGAGTAAAAAAATTGAAGATGTGGAAACAAATGACATATTATTTAGCGAGCCTTTACAATTTTTTACTTCATCACCCTATAATGATACGTTTACGGAATGTCGTGAAACTGAAATTATTGCAACGCCTGTCGATAATCAATCGTCAGTATACACGTTTACAAGACATGGGAACGCCGTTGGATTAATGAAAACAAGCGATGCTAAAATAATGGCTAGAGTATCGATTAGAAATGCTGCTGGACTTATAGCACCTGCAGCATCGGGGTTTTCGATGATTACATTACCCCTTCGTACAATGTGGAAAACAAAAGAATTAAAAATAAATGAAAATTTAATTACACCATCAGATAATTTTGCACATTTTGCATCATGGATACAATTTATAATGCGTCAAACACCGTCGGGATATAAAGATTCTAAAGAGCTTAATTTAGCATATTTAGATACAGCCGAACATATGAGTGATATCGTGGGTTTCACTGATAATGCTAATGTCGTAAATGCAGGAGGGAGACAAAAAACAATTGCATTTCAAAATCAATCACAGAATTTGATAGATGAGATTGATTGTTCATTATTTAGCGAAGGTGGTGCTGAAATATATATTCCTACAGCGTATAAAGTTGAATTACGTTTAACGCGTGCACTAAATACAATTGTAATGATGGGTGCCAATCATGCGAATATGCCCATTGCTGATACTATAATTACCCTAGATGATTTTAAAATAAAAATTCCTGTATTTAAACCCAAAAAACAATTATCAAATGCGCTTAATATAGGGATGGTGACCCATAATAAAGAAACATTATATTATACAACCAATTATCGTTGTATTACTGAATCAGTAGCTGCAGGTCGAAATTCACATCAAGTAATCGATGTGTTTAATGGTAGCGTTCCTACACGTTTATATATTGTATTTTCTCCATTAGCAAATTGGAACGGAGCATATACTCATAATATTTTTGAATTTAACTGGCCTAATTATGATAATGTTGAAGTTTCAGTAAATAACGCTGTTGTCGGGAGAATTGAAAATCATGCTGAAGCTTACTCAAAATTACGTTCGGTATTAAATCGCAACTATTCAGAAATGCCCATGACTTATAATGACTTTATAAACGGGTATTCTATATTAGCATTTGATTTAACAGATAATAGAGACTCTCATCTTGCAGTATTACCCATAAGACCATCGGGAAATGTTAATGTGGATTTTCATTTTTCTCAAAATACAGTTGTAGGGGCGTTAATATTTGTTGGTGAATTTCGAAATGAAATTAGAGTGGGATTAAATACCCCTGCAAGATTATTACACAGCATTTAATTATCAACATTTGTCACAAGGGGATGTACAAAAAAAATGAAGAACACAAAACCCATTACAACAAAGAATAGAATAAATAAACCAAAAATAAAAAAAACAGTTATTAACAAAATACCCCTAAATCGTGAACATATTCTTGTATTTCCACCGTTTTCAGTTTACGCATAAAAAAAATGAATGAAGAAAAAAATGATGAATTAAAAAAAGAAGAGGTAAAAAAAGACGAGAAAAATGATAATTCAAGAGATGATGATGATGAGGAGGATGATAGTGAAAATGATAGCGATGTTGTTAGCGATGATGTTAGTGATGAAATGGATAGTGAAAGTTCCGTTACTTCTTCTTCATCAAGTTGCGAAGATGATTTAAAATTTTTAGAAACATTAGTTCAATTAAATAAAATAAAGAAAAACGCTTTTGAAAAAAAAAAAAAGGATTTTTTACCATCGTTAAAAAAATTTCTTAAAGCAGATATTGATAAAAAAAATACGTTGTTAGATTCTCAATTAATTAATAAATTACAATACATTGCTAAAAATATTTTAAATAAAAAAATTTCTATCCAACTTTCCAGTGATAATAAATATATTTTGAATAAGTTTTCAAAGAACAAAATAAAAGAAAAAGATTTAAAAATATTATTATCTGAGGATTTTCGTATAATCAACATATATCAAAAAGCATACAAATTACTTAACCAACAAATAAAAAAAATGACCGAAGTAAATAAAATGCAATTAATTAATCCGAGTAAATTAAATGAAATTTTAGATTTAATCAAAACTGATCATGAAAACGAAAAATTATTGCAGGGAATTAACAACAAAAATAATTTCGATCTTATTGAAAGTAAAAATAAATTGAAAGAAGAAATGAAAAAAGTTAATAATGATCAACGTGTCGCAGAGAGTATGGTTAGTTTTTTAAAAAGACAACAAAATATGAAAAGAAAAAGTAATGAACTTGAAAATGAGGTGTCCAATGATGAATCACCCGTGGTAAGGAAAACTCCGACTGTGACAAGTGGTCAACAAATAAAAGAATTTCTTGAAAGGAAAAAAATTAAAATTGGGGGTACAGATATAATAAAATTAAACGGTGTTGGAATAAACCATCATGATTTATTATACGATTTAACGCATAATGTCAGCAAACAAAACATGTTCAATCTTACACAACAAAAGCAGACGGTTGCTTTAAAAGAATTGAAAAAATTACATATGCCCGCCTATTATATACGTAATATAAAATTACGACAACGTTATATAAATTTGGGAAAAACCACTTCGGGTCTTTCGAGTCACGAAGAACCCTCTACATCACTCACCACCCACATTCCTACCCCACCTTCAACACCCTATTCAACACAAAGAAAATGGCGACGCAAAAATCAATGAATTTACATTGTTTTTTAACCCAATTTTTATTTACGAACGAGATTAATAAAATTTCAAAAATAAATAAGTTTTTAAATAAATATTATTTGGGTACATTTCCTGCAAATATTTTTCCTAAAAAAATTTATTATCCCTCGTGTTGGATTTGGAATACGGATGAAGCAGATCAAAACGGTCAACATTGGATTGCTATATGGGTGGATAAAGAAAAACATATGAATTTTTTTGATAGTTTTGCAAAAGATGTCTCGTTTTATAAACGTGAATATTGGTATGATTATAGTGTAAAAAAAGGACTAACATTTCAATATATTCAAAGTAAACAATTACAATCCAAAAATACTGCAGTGTGTGGAAATTGGAGTTTATTATATTTATACAATCAATGTCGTAATGAATTCGAAAATAATAATAAACAAAAAATATTTAAAAATGAACGTATTAAATTAAAAAACGATATTAAATTAAAAAAAAAATAGAAACAATTTTAGGTAGTGTACTCGTAGGAATATATAATAAAAAATGTAAAAAAAATTGTAAGAGTAATAACAATCAGTCATGTTGTAGTTTTAATAATGCCAATTTTTAATTAAACAAAAAAATTAATTATTTACAGTGATTTATGGATTTTTAAATTTAACCATTTAACCATCTGTCAACATCGCTATAACTAATACTACGACCCCCTTTTTGTTTTCTTTTTCTTTTTCTTTTTCGAATACCAATTCCCAATTGATTTCCAACTAACGACCCCAAAGGTCCAAAAATATCTAGAGCACTACCCCCTTTTTGTTTCTTTTTTCTAAGGATAATTCCCCTCCTGCTTCTATATCTTCTTCTTGCCATGTTGACGTGCTCCTAAGGAATGCCCGACGGCGTTACCAGAGACTCCAATACCCCCCCTTTTTGTTTTCTTTTTCTTTTTCTTTTTCGAATACCAATTCCCAATTGATTTCCAACTAACGATCCCAAAGGTCCAAAAATATCTAGAGCACTACCCCCTTTTTGTTTCTTTTTTCTAAGGATAATTCCCTTCCTGCTTCTATATCTTCTTCTTGCCATGTTTTTAAAAAAAATTCATACACACCCCCATAATATATATATACTTATTAAAAAAACGATTTTCAACAACTCTTTTTATTTTTTTAACAAACATTTATTTTTCTTTTTACATTTATTTACAAATCATAGATTATCGTTGATTCATGTGGAAATACATTGGTTCTAATTCTACAATTTTCATACCCTTTTCTACAATTATCAAATACCAAATAACCATAGGGTTTCTCATTAATTTCACTTAATACTTTATTAAATCTATTTCTATTAATTTTTTTATTATCACATATCGTATACATATTATTATAATCGCTTAAATTTTTAAACATAACATAATATTGACTATTGACACGTAAATTTCGCAATTTACCATTACCATATGTTAAATTTTGACATGTAAAAATAACACTAATATTACGATGATGGACATCTTGAGTTGCAATATTATCTATTCTTTCAAGATTTTCCTTTGATGATGTTGCAACTAACATGAGATCATCTAATATTATTAACGTATTTTCACGAGTATTCGTTTGTATATCGGTAATGCGGGGAATACCCTTTTGACAATCGATAAATTCAACACTAATATCTGTTTTTTCCGCAAGAACTTTTTCCATTTCAGCGTACAGAGGTTGATAAATTGAATATAAATGAACAATTTTAACAATTGCGGGTGTAATCATAATGTTAATATTTTTCAATAATTGTAATATCCAATATGTTTTCCCACTTTGACTAGGGCCGCATAACGTTAACATAAAAGGGTGTTGAAATGGTAATGAAACATTGTTCATTTCAGTTATCTAAAAATTCAAACGGAATCGTATTAAAATTATTTTTAACAACACGTTTATTAAATGTAAATGAAAATTTTTTTATTTCATCCTCAATAAAAATATGATTAAGTTTATCTTTACATATTTTATTGTGATATTTAATTTCGATGATCTGATCTTGATTTTTAACACATTGTGTCAAGGATAAAAAATTCAATTTTTCTTTTATTGTTTCATTTTTTAAAGTAAAACCTTTCACATGAATACATTCCTGATTTAAATTAGTTATATACGCGTAACATTTTGGACCCGTTGAACAAAAATTTGTTATCCATTCATTTTCATTTAATTCATTCGTTAAATCTCCTAAATAATTTCCCGTTTTAACATCAGTATAATTATTTTCATCAGATATATAAATAACAGAATCTGTATCAAAATATAAAACGCGATCGTCTAATTTAACGAGTAACTCGTATAATTTCAAACGTGCATATGCAGTGACAAAACATGCAATGATTACATTTCCCGTTTTTAGAGGGGTTGTTGCATCATCAATTTTTTCATATGTACAACGTAATAATGTTTCGTTTATAAATTCCATCGATGTTAATTTTTTACTTTTATCATTGGCAATATTTAATAATTCTTCATAATCGTTTAAAAAACACACTTGTGTATTATTTTTCGTTTTGAGCAAATTTTCCCCATAACGAATTTAAAAATGTTTTTGCAATAGTTCTTAATCCGGGATTTTTCTCTATTTTGTCTTTATCTAAAAAAACATTTTCATTTTTTAAATAATCATTACAATACTGTTTAATTTTATCATCATTTTTACTTCCATCTGCGTTCAAACAATCCGTAGGAATTCCTGAAGATTCTTGTTTGATTTTTAAAAATTGATTTACGTATTGTGAAAAGATTTTTTCTTTGCGTTCAAAATGATATATTTCGTAAAGAGCAATTATTTTATATCCCTTATCTATAGCAACATTAATCTCAACACTAGTCCAAGTACCCGTCAAGTATCGATCGCTTTCATTATGTTCACATTTATTACATTTATCCACAGCACATTTATAACATAATGGAAATAATAATTTCCCATCTATTCTAACGGGTAAAACAGGAAAGTAAATATTTCGAGGAGGTAAAATACAACATTTTACTAAACCAAATATGTCCTTGATTTTTATTTTATTACAATCTTTCCCCAGTAAAATAGTAGGATGACCCACAGGAAAATCATAATTTTTTTGTACATGAGGGTTATAGCGATGTAAAATCTACGTAACTTATTCGTTCGTTGGGTTTTGTTTCTTTAAATAAACATACGGGGGAAGTTCGTCCCCCATATAATGCGTCACGTGGTGTTAAAGGAGTAAACGGATAAAATTTTCTTTTCTTTTCAATTAATTGTTTCTGTGTATATTTTTTTTCTTCTAAATAATCACATTCCCACATCTCGATTAATTTGTAACCGGCATTTTTTATTGTCCAAGAAAAACGTTGCGTATTTGCATATAAATTACTAAATTTTTCGTTTGTAAGAACGTTTAATGCATAGGGGTCAAAACATTTGGGACATCCGTGATAAAAACACCCATGAAATTGATATATCGTTTCATTATAAAAACCATCGACAAAACGGCTTAGAATTTTTTTCTCCCCATTTTGTGAACAGATATATTCTAAATTTCCTCCTAATTCTCGATTAATTTCATCTAACCAATCAATAGCAATTAAACTCTGTTTTACACCCCCCTATACCCCGAAGCAGGAATAATTCCTACACAATTTTTTTTTTAAAAATTAAGTCTATACACTTTCAAAGCTAAACTAGCAATCGTAATACAATTCTTTGCATAAAAGGGGGTGATATGACCTACGGTACCGATCATTGTAGAAAATTTAACACATCCCTTTCTTAAAATATCTACATCACTACAACAATAATAATAAATCTCTTTACGAAATATATATTTCTCTTTCTTTTTTTCTAAATACCATTTTTCAAATTCATTAAGTGTTGCTGTATTCATATGTTTCGTATCAAAAAATTTCCGATCTACAATTTCACCCTCATAAGTTAAATCGTAAAATTCATAAGGATGAATTCCCTTACATTCCCCTTGAAGATCCATTGCTTTTGGAATATCCGCTAATTTCATACTAAAAAACAAATAACTATCGAGGATTCTAATATTTTGTTCTTTAATTATTAAACTCATTATTTTAGTACCGTTCATTATAGTATTCGGCATTATCTGTTTTATTTCTAAAATATATTTTAAAATAAAAATAGTATCAAATCTACCCCCGTTATGAGCTATCCAAACGGAATTTGTTTGTTCAAACATAAATTCACATAAAGTTTCAATAACATTGTTATCAAAAATAAATTGTCTATTCCCACAACAACTAACTTTTTCAATAGTATTATCGATAATTTCTTGATCCTTTTTTTCAAATATTTTTGTTTTTTTAAATTCAATATGTTGACATTTTTTACATACCTTTTGGACGATACAATAAAACGGTACGAGCAATTTAGTTTCGGTTACTTTTGTTTCAAAATCAAAAAAAAATAAAGTGGGTTCACTTTCTTTCCTCTTGTTATATTCAAGTGAAAGGGGTTTCACATAACAAAAATGAGGTTGTTTCATGTATTTATCACAATGAAAACAAAATCGTTTGCTACAATCATGTTTAAAGTGCACCTAACCCCAAAATGTTTTTTTAGCGATATCAAATTTTTATATGATTTCTAGTATTTCTGCAAAAACAAAAATGAATTTCTTAAAATCCTCCGATTTTTATGGCAGTTTAAAGATGGCAAAAGGCGCTTTTTGATGGACCACTTCCGTGGCTACGAGGAGTCTGGAACGAGTAAATTTTGTGACGTCATGCAAGGTACTCGTGGTCTAGATAAACATTCGGCCTGTCTACACTCTACATTGATATACTGCGTTCGTTTGCTGATAGTGAAAAGATGGTTAACAGTTGTGTAGCTGTCAATTGCATGAATAAATTGTGCCTATGTTCAGGTATAATTCTTCACACTATTCCTTATCACAAAAATATTTTATTAGATTGCAGAACCCGTCTATACTTTCTCGACTTTCGCTTGTTAATCAGCCTTGAGCATAATTTTGTTGACCCAGCTTGAGATGGATAATAGAGGTTTACCAGTGACTTTAGTAAGGCCATTAAAAAATATTCCGGTTTATGATCAGCGCCCACATCAAATTCTCGTGCCACACTGTTTCATATCAATCTCTCGCTAGTCCGAACCCGACATCAGATATTTACACAACATGCGGTAAGAACATATCTTCGCACGCTGCTGGGCAAAGTCAAACGTTGAAAATAAATATTTCGACCACGATTAACCTAGCAAAGAAAAGAAAGAGAACCTGGGGTTGACTTCGCGAAGGCAAAACGGGTCTTCGAACCTTCGAAATGCTTCGACTATATGTTCAGCTCACTTGAATCATGATATAAAATGCCCGAAGATTACGAGCGAAGGTTTTCCATCTTGCCTGTCCAAACGAAGCCAAATTATCCGAAATTAAAGAGTGGTGATCTCGGGATTTGTGTATACCCAACCATTCATGCTGTAGCGCCTAAAGATTCAAACGAACCAGTCGAGAAGTCCCAGGAATAGACGAATAGTGAGTCTGTTTAGATTGCATCTTTGTTTTCAATATTTACCGACTACCTTGCGTGACGTCAGAAAACGTGCTAGATCCAGGCTCCTGGTTGTCAAAAATCATGACGGCGCTGGGCCATCAAAAACTAAATTCAAAAGGCCATAGAAATCGAACGATTTGCCTAAATTGAAAAATGTTTTCACTGAAATGCTGTAAATCGCACCGATATTTGATATCGCTAAAAAAACATTTTGGGGTTAGGTGCACTTTAACTGTTTTATTAGAAAAAATGAAAAAGAATCGAGGACAAATTTTGTTACAGGTTTTACAATAAAAAAAATATTGACACGGTGTTAAACGATCATAATTACTTTGAGAGGGTTTAAAAATTTTATTTGTTAAATGATTTGTAAAACAATTTTCATCATAAAAAATTATATCACAACTGCTACAAATAAGTTTATTATTTTTATCTTTACACTTATTCGGATATTTATAACATCGTAAACAAGTTAAGTTATTTGTAGTACATAGGTGATTATCGATATATTCATGGCGTGTAAAATGACTCATACATTTAACACAAAAGAACTGGTGTTAAGTTTAGAAAATTCCTTTATGCTTAAGACTACATCGTAATGATTATTATTTAACCATAAACATACAATTTCATTAGTTAATTTAATAAGATTACCCTCACTATCAGTTCGTGAATCATAAATTATATTATCGGAATGAGTGTCAGCATACACTAACAAATCAACACCCTGTTTTTTTAAATAATTATTATATACTAACTCAAACTGTGTGGCATCAACATTACCTTCGGGTATCCCACATTCCCGATATACATTTCGAATTTCTTCACACGTAAATAAATCATCCACGGGTTTATTGGGTTTTCTTTTCATTATAAAATATTTAGCGTCTTGTTTTAAAAATGATAAACCCACTAATATTGCTAAAGCAAAACAGCAATCTTTCACTGTACGAAATAATACATGGCTAAGAATATAAAATACCCCCGTGCGAAATTTACGGCCATATTTTTTTACATTACTTTTCACACCGCCTTTATCTGTAGCATTTCCCTTATTCAAACTATTATAAATACTTTTTTTCCTTAATACACTATTTTTTTTTTATTTGTACTTATTCCTGCGGGAAAAGTTTGAACTATTACCTTACTATTCCATCCATTAGCTATTATTTCTTTATTACTCTGCATAAATTTTTCCATAATATTTAAGAAATATTTAACGTCAAAGTCTTTCACGGGTAAAACGGCTGTAGAGAAAAAACTTTTTGGCGCATTACTAAAGATAAATCTAACATAATCATCATCACTTTTTACATTTGCCCGTGCAATGTTAATTAAATAAGAAAAAACCAACGATAACGATTGAATAAAACTAATAAAATTAACCGTTTTTTCCCGTGAAAACATCCAAAGAAAAATGTTGTTCAGTGACTTTAAATTTTTCTCTACTAATAGTTTCTATATGATTAACAGAAAAATAATCGTCTATTTTTTCATTTTTCTTACTTTCTTTTTTCTTAT
Organism: Chrysogorgia sp. JL179-B06; assembly: GCA_035772405.1. Lineage (NCBI taxonomy): Eukaryota > Metazoa > Cnidaria > Anthozoa > Scleralcyonacea > Chrysogorgiidae > Chrysogorgia > Chrysogorgia sp. JL179-B06. The sequence continues at coordinate 9,062,360 of JAYKKM010000437.1, forward strand.
TAAATAAACTTACAATTTTATCTATATCTTTTTGACTATATTTTAATTTTTTCTGATCATCATTCATCTTCTTTTTTTTTTCTAAAACAAGAAAAACACGCCGTTTTATTTTTATTTATGTTTTCGTCTTCTCCATCAACACGATCAATAGTAACATCGTATGAATCCTGTATATTAATACATGTCAACGTAAGTATAGGAGGGATTTTTTTTGATAATAAAGAACCCATTTTAAAAAAAACTAAAACAAAAAAAAGAGAGTAAAAAAAAATATGAGTGAAATTGTGTATATTGAAATTTATTTACAAGCGTCTAATTTACCTTATATCGGGTATGAAATTCAAGATAATGATCCCTCAATATTATTTACCCCGTATCTTTTAAGGGAATGTTTACTAAATTTTACAGAAGATAAAGAAAAGATAATACCTATTTCATCAAAGATTTTAAAACAAAGAATAACAGAATTAAAAAAAGAAATATACAACTGCCCCGAAGATATTATCTATAAAGTTGAATGTTTGGTAAATTTTATTCAGACACATGAAAAAAATAATGATTATTTAGGAATAAAAACTATATTTTAAAAAAAATGGTAAGAGTTAAGTTACCTCGAAAAAAAGACGCAATGATAAATCTCAAAGTATACGTCACGTTCTTCAATGTAGAAGTAAAACCTTAAAAAAAATAAGATGTCGTAAACGAACAGCAAAAACAAAAAAATGTTGGATTCATTTAGCAAAACAAAATAACTTACGTATCAAGAAATCAACGATCCCCAATGCGGGTGAAGGATTATTTGCTTGGAAAAAACCTTTTAAACCCGATCGTAATATTTCTTATTACACAGGTCAAAAAACAACACAGGTCAAATTGGATCGTAAATATGGTAAAAACACAAATGCTGTATATAGTATTTGTAACGATGCAAACACTTGTATCGATGCTTATTTGACAACTCACGCCGCAGCACGTTATGCGAATAATGGGAAAACCGGTTCTATATATAAAAATAATTCCGATTTTGTTTACGATCCCAATAATAAAAAAATGTATTTAGAAAGTATAAAACATATAAAAGCCCATGAAGAAATTTTTGCAGACTATGGTGATAACTATTGGGAGAGAAAACAACCTTCATAACAATGGTAGGAAGAATAAGAGAATTACGGGGTGGTGATTTTAAGGGGAAAAAAGGCAACGTGGGGGTATTTTTAAAGGGAAAAAAAGGCAACGTGGAGGAAATAAAACAGTCAATAAATACGGCAAACTTTTTATAAACGATTTTAAAAAAGAGCTTAAAAAAAGCTAAAGTAGTAAAAATTATTGCAAAACTAGGAACGAAAAAAATCAAAAGACATTTTCAAAAAGGAGGACTTGTATATCATAAACCCAGAAACCATGTTGAAAAGTTTTTAATGTATTAATTTTTTTAAAATAAAAAACATACATTCAGTGTATTATTTCGTTACATAAGAGGTTATTGTCCATTGAATATTTTTCTACATTATAAGCTCTTATTTCATTAAAATTTACACTGATGAAATTAGGGTAATCCACATTACATTCGCATTCCCCTTTACATTTTTTACAAGTGTATTTTATAGTTTTATTATAAACAAAAAAATCATAATATAATGCTATAATACTCCTAAAACACTCATAACTAAAACAATGTTTTCTATCATAATCTAGTATCTTTAAATATTCTCCAATTCTTTTGTCGTTGATACGTGTGGATAGGTCATCATTCCATGCTTCACATATTTTACGAAGAAATTCATAACATTCTTCTGGAATGTCGTGTTCCTCTTGATGTATAACATACATTTTGGATTTTTTGAACGTTCTACTTCCAGTATAAATTTATACCGTACATATGTTTCATAATCAGCAATAGATATTAGTAGATGATATCTTGATATATCAATTTCCATACTTCCTACTAAATGCCAAAAAAAAACGGATTCCACATAACTATATTGTGTTAAATCATGATAAATCTTATACCCCTCTTGATTTTGTACTCGCTGAAACATAGCCATGACACGTACCTCTCTTTGATAAAACGATCTTTATATATACCCCTATCTACGTATATCCATCAGAATAAACAATAGAAATATCGTATTTGTTACACGGGTTCTTGGTATTTCACATATTGTATTAATAAAGATAGAAGAACGTGGCTATTATCACTCTTATTTAGTTTTTAACGGGGAAATCTCGCCCGAATACAATATATTCTTTTCCCCTTTTTCAACAACATGCTCTTTTCTGCGCCTACGGTTGTTATGTCCGTAACCGATATACTTAGTGTTATCTACATAAAATATCTCATCTTACACTCTCCCCCTGTTCAAATAAATGGCATCCTTGACATTTCTACGATCTCAGAAGATCTAAAGTTATAAATCAGTTCCGAATGTTCCAGTCTTCTGACATTTGTTCCATTACAGTAGAACAATGGTTGGGTTGATCAGGCCCTCCCGCTGTCATTTCTTCTTTCACCGTCCAACTGATTTAAACATACAAAGTATCTTAAATGATACTGCTAAAAGTTAGGATTGTAGCAATCTGTAAAAGTGAAGCCAATCCAAGTTTTTTTGTTTTTTTTCGTATCTATAACAACAGCAACATGAATCTTTAAGATAACGTTCTTGTCCTACCATGGCATTTTAAACACAGGGTAGTTGTAGTTCCAGGGTATCGGGATTTGAAAGGGAATTGGGATTTGATAGGGTTGGGGTTCTGGTTGATGGTATGGGAATTGGGGTATTTGTTGGTTGAATGGCATAATTACTGCTCCACAATAACAACAGGCTGAATGTCCTGGCGCATAATATGTAAGGCGTTGTGGAACTTGTCTATTTCTTCGAGGAAGAGGAATGTGATTATTCCCAATGGGTTCTTCCATACCGGGTACAGGTACATCTTCAGGTACAGGTAAATCTTCAGGTACAGGTACATCTTCAGGTACAGGTAAATCTAATGTTTCTTCAGTTTCTTCTTGTATCTCGCCAGTTTCCGTTGGTTGTTGTTCCACAGGATCACCCCCCTCGTCCAAATTCTCCGACTGTAGATCCACCGATTGCTCTGCGTTAGATGTCTCGTCCTCGATCTCCGATTGTTGCTCGGCTGATTGCTCCACATCAGGTAAGTCGTCCTCGACGTCGTCAATGTTGCCTGTCTGTTGTACTTGCACTCGACGCGACACTGACGGAAATTCATCCTCGTCGTCAGATGGACTGTCCCCAGAGGATGTGGTACGGTTACAGGGACGTTGCCGATTACGAGGGGTTGTCTAGGTGCTGGTACGGCTGATTCGCACGATAAATAGTCACATGGGAGCAACATATTGCGATGCAGTGTTCGAGGTTTCTTGTTCTTAGATTCTGCTGTGACGTCGTACACCGGGCTATCTGGGCCTTTTCTTGATAATACGATGTGCACCTCGTCCTCCCAGAAGGATCTCAACTTCCCCGGGCCTCCTCTTGGTGTCAGGTTTCGAACGAGAACCCTGTCCCCAGGTTTTAGAGCCGTCGATCGAACTTTCTTGTCATAGTGCTTTTTGCTTCGCGTTGCATTCTTGCCTGCTAGGTCGGAAGCTTTGGCATATGCTTCTTTCATCGCTTCTTGCCATTTGGTGACATATTGGGAGTAGTTAGTGTGAGTTTCAGGCAGTGTTCGGAGCATCCCAAGTAAGGTCCTATTCATTCGCTCAACTTTACCGTTCCCTTGTGGGTGATAGGGTGTTGTGCGTGAGTGACTCACTCCAGACAACTTCTCTAATCTCTTGAACAAGTTGTTTTCAAATTCCTTACCCATATCATGGTGGATTTTCTCCGGAAATCCGAATCTAGGAATAAATTCATTGAAGATCTTTTCAGCAGCCGTAGTACCCGATTTGTTTTTGGTGGGATAGGCTTGAGCGTATCTTGTAAAATGGTCTACGACCACTAAAATGTACTCATAACCTCCGGAACTGCGCTCAAGATGGACGTAGTCGATGGCGATAAGCTGGAAAGGAGAAGTTGTGAGGATGGGATGGAGGGGTTCACGAGTTGGAAGTGTAGGTCGTTTGTGCTTTAAGCAGTGGCAGACACGATTGACAAAATGTTCAATGTCCCTTCTCATGTATGGCCAGTAGAAACGATCTCTGGCAAGAGCTAGAACTCTCTCGACTCCGAGGTGGCCCATATCTTCATGCAGTTCTTTGAGCACTCGACGACGCAGTTTCTTTGGAAGGACCACTTGCGATCGGTGATACAGAATGCCAGACTTAGAGTCAACTCGAAGTTTTGGTAGTTCGAACAGGAATCGTTTCACCTCGGGAGTTTCGTGTTGTCGTTCTCTGGGTGTTGGAATTTGTTGAGATTGAATTACATCCTTCACATGCTTGATATCCTGGTCGTTGTCCTGTTCCCGTGCTATTTCAACCACTTTGATTTGACTACAACTCGGATCGGAATTAAGGAAAGCTCCATCGTCACCTAACATCTGTTCTTTGGTGGTAAAGGAAGTTATCCAAATTGCTTCCCCATTACCGAGGGCTCGGATGGATGTAATAGATGCGTGAAGTTCTTCCTGTGATACTGTTTGGGTACAAGATGCTATATACTGTTCAAAGTGTCCGGGCAATCTGGATAAACTGTCAGCGTCTGTATTGCTTCGACCAGGTCGATACTTGATGTCGAAGTTGAAGTCTGAGAGTTCACCCACCCATCGCAGTCCTGTGGCATTAAGCTTTGCTGTTGTTAGGACATAGGTGAGCGGGTTGTTATCAGTAAACACTGTGAATTTCGGACAGTAATACACATAATCACGGAACTGTTCAGTCACCGCCCATTTCAGTGCCAGAAATTCAAGCTTTCCGGAATGAAGATGATAGTTCTTTTCTGCGGGAGTCAACGTTCTGGATGCATATGCAATGACTCTCAGTAGGCCAGATTGTCTTTGGTACAGCACAGCGCCAAGCCCATCTTGTGACGCATCAGTATGTATAATAAAAGGGTCACTGTATTGTGGGAAGGCTAGAATAGGTGGAGAAGTTATTCTTTCAATGAGAATTTCCAAGGCATTTGCATGTTCGTCTTTCCATTGTATTGGTGATTTAGATGGCATTTGACCGTTGACATTCTTGCTGGGATTGCTTTTGTTTGTTGTTACCTTCTTCTGTGACTTTTTGTCCCCATTCAACAGTTCATACAATGGCTTTGCAATCTTTGAAAAGTTCTCGATCGAGCGTCGATAAACACCGAGAAGACCCATTATCTGGCGAACTGCACCAACAGTCTGAGGTTTGACATCTTTAAGCTTTTGAACAGCCTCAGTCGCCTTGGGATCCATTTGGTACCCATTTGCTGAAATTATTCTACCTAGGAATGAAACTTCGTTCTTAAACAAGTTACATTTCTTTGGCTTAAGCTTGACACCGTGACTTTTCAGTCGTTGAAGAACTTGTTGTAGATGTTGCACATGTTCCGTGAATGTTTTTGAGAAGACAATAACATCATCCAAATATGGTATACAAATGGTATCTCTGATGTCTCCCAAACAGTTCTCCATAAACCTCTGGAAATTGGCTGGCGCATTTGTTAATCCAAATGGTATCCTTATCCATTCGTATAATCCCCAGGGGGTTATGAAGGCTGTAAGCGGCTGACTGTCTCTGTCCATAAAACCTTGATGGTATGCCTTTCCTTGGTCGAGCACGCTAAACCAGTGGTTTCCTCCTAGATTATCCAGTGTCTCTTGGATACGGGGTATTGGATGGCGGTCAGGAACCGTTTTCTGATTCAAAGATCTGTAGTCTACACACAGTCTTAGTCCTCCATCTTTCTTCCGTACACAAACGACACTGCTGGAAAATGACGATTTCGATTTTCGAATAAAGTTCCTGTTCAACAGGTCCTCAATGTAAGACTTTACTTCTGGATACAAGGGTCTTGGAATCGATAGATAGTTCTTTTGTATTGGTTGATTATCAGTCAGATTAATGTTCATTTGAAGTTCCTCAATACATCCAATGTCTTCGTCATCCATAGCAAATGCATCTGCTTCCTCACACAACATCTCAATTGCCTCTTTTTGTTGGTCTGGAGTTAGCCCACTCAGATCTACTTCCGGTATTCTAGATTCACCGATTCCAGTAGATAATGGTTTTACTGGAGTCTGTTCGTTCGGTTGCGATCCCGTTTCAGCAGCGTCTAGATGCTCTTCAAAACCTTCACTCTTTAGTTTGACTTCAAGTGGGGTTACCGAACGAACCAACTGTAGATGACCAAGTACCAATCGACTAGGTAAGACAATGTCATGCTGTGTTGTGTTGGATACTGGAATGTCGATAATGCTAGATTTTCCTCGCTTTACCGTAGTCAGAGCCTCAAGAACTGTTAGACCTGTAGGCCAAGGTGATTGTTCGTCTGGTTCGAATAATGCAGGGCTGTTTCGTTGTATTGGTCCAGTGTTCGCACGGCATGAAATATTCACTGACTGACCGCTTGGGATGACCACTTTCTTTTTGGATGTTCTAACTGTGCAAAGGTTTTCGGTGACATCACCATTAATAAAGTTAACCAGAGCACTGGCATCTGTGTTGTTAAAACTCTTTGTTACAGCTGGTAGTGACTTTTCCGGGCCATTGTCCTTCACGAACAGTTCGATTACATTGTATCCAATTATAGGACAGTTAAGTTCTTCCTTCGTGACCAAAAATGGTACCATGATTTCTGTTGCAGAATTGTCCAGGAGCTTAAAATTTACTCCCACCCATCCATTGTATGGAATCTGAGTTCCATTAGCTGCTTCTAACTTTAGGTCTGACCCAATTTCCAAAAGTTCATGTATGTCTTTAACCACTATGGCTGGGAACTTGTCTCGCAAAATTCGCTCTGGTATTATTGAAACCTGGGCTCCTGTGTCCCAAAGTATCTCAGTTTCTTTACCATTGAGTTCACACATCACTTGACACTTTTCCCCAACAAGCTTGGCTATGGTAGTCCTCTGTTTTGGGGTGAGGTGACTAACAAACACATTTGTGTCAGCGGAATCTCCCAAACCAGGTACTGTATCTGTAGGTGTTGAAAGGTTCTTGATAGCTGTACAGAGTGTCTTATGTTCACCCCAATGTTTCTTTTGACATTCCCTTGAACAGTATGGCACCATCTTGCATACCGAACATATCTTGAACTCGTCTGACCGTGTTTCTTTCTTTGAACAATAGTTACAATGGTGGGACTTCTCTTCTGTCGTTGTTTGGGCTACTCCCTGTCCCTTGGTGGCAGCCCTTTGTGGTTTCCCTGGTTCTTGTACTTAAGATTGCAATATCTGGCAATATGGTTGAAACCACCACAAAGAAAACAGTGGCGACATGTATCAGACATCCCTTTCTCTTGGCATTCTTTACATCCACGCTTCGGTTGACCCGCCCTTTTAGGTGTATCTTGCTTTCCATTCTCTGGTTCCTGCACCTTGTTAACTGCACCCCGAAGTATCTTCATCTCCGTTTGCATTGTTGCCATCTCAGATTGGACGACTTGAAGAGCAGCTAATACTCTTCCTTCCTCTCTCTTGTCCTTGACTTTGTTGTTGACCATCTCCAAGGCAGACACACTTGCTTGTTTTTTTCTACCAGAGAAACTGAATTTATTTATTCTTTCTGTTTCAGCAGACATAGCCATGCTCATAGCTTCTATAAGGTCTTCATCAGCGACACCAGGATTCTTGAGGGTAGGTCTCATCTTTGCTCGGATAGTCTCATCAATAAGTCCAGTCTCAAGTGCATGTAGAAATAATCCTTGCACTGAGCTCTCATCATAGGTTATGTTATTTTCAGACTCCTTCGAAGCAGAGATAATCTTCTGGCGAATGGTGAGTGCTTGGATAAGGAAGGATTGTGGATCCTCTTTTGGGTCTTGAGTAATGTTGGCCAGAGTTTGATACAGTTCAGTCGCACTCTTTTCGTGGAAGTGAAAGCGAATAATTTTTCTGAGCTTGGGCAGAGTTAGGTTGGAAACACTTTCCAAATAACTCCTTAGCTGAAGACCAGGTTGCACTGCTCTAACTACCGCATGAACAACTTCCAGTTCAGGATACTGCTTCCTTAAGCCGGCTTCGATTTGGGAAATTAACGACCGATACCCCAACTTGTCCTTCTGACCAGGCTCTCCTATTACACCCTGTATTTTGAAATCTCTGTGCAAGAGACTCTTCTCAAGACTAGCCAATGGTACTTTTAGGACATCCTCGGGTTGACTGCTAGTTTTCTTAGTATCACAAGTTCCCTTGTCAGCTTTCTTTTGTTCGACTCCAAATTTTGACTTGATTTCTTTCTGTTTACTTAACAATTTCTCAATCTCTTCTTGCAATTCTAATACTTGCTTTTCTTCCGGGGATCCTTCTTTATTTTCTGGCTCTTCATTGATTTCTTCCAGAGGGGGTGGGCTAAAAAAGGTTTTAATACTTTCTATATACCCCATAATTTCTGCTTTCTCATTTAAACTGTCCACTTTTTCTTCCATAGCTTGCCGGATATTCTTTAAAATCACAAATCTGCTCTTATCTTTAATACTGGCTTCGTTAAGTTTCATCTCCTGTGCTAACTCTAACACATCATCCATCTTTAAGGTAAACATTTCTGACTCCAACTCTAATAACATCTCTTCGACCTCTGAGTCAGACATTTTGCCTTTTAAATGTCTCGCACCAGTATTTAAAATTCACACAATTCAAATAAGCATAACAAAGTACCTTCCGTATAAGTAGTTCCAGCTTTACGACCAGTAAATCCTCAGTAAAAATACAAGTTTCTCGTCCACAAATACACCATTTAAGAGTACTGTAAAAGTTCTGTAGTATTCCTCTTTTGTAATCTTTATTTCGGCGGTTTTCGCTGTAGATTTCCCGCCTGAGCCCCCAAAATGTTACACGGGTTCTTGGTATTTCACATATTGTATTAATAAAGATAGAAGAACGTGGCTATTATCACTCTTATTTAGTTTTTAACGGGGAAATCTCGCCCGAATACAATATATTCTTTTCACCTTTTTCAACAACATGCTCTTTTCTGCGCCTACGGTTGTTATGTCCGTAACCGATATACTTAGTGTTATCTACATAAAATATCTCATCTTACATATTCATTATAGGGGTGATTCGCTTCACCCAATTTAAGACCATATTTATAAAAAAAATGCTCATCTACAAATTGAATGCGTTGAATCAATATAAAATCTTCGTCAGCAGGTAAATTATAAGCTAAATCTACAAAACGTTTACCCTCGTTAAAGAAATTTTTCTCAGAATCAATAAACAATTGATTAGAGCTAAAATAGGGTTTATTAGGTTTTCCAATATATGCACCAAATTCACCCTGGTCGAATAACTCTTTTTTAACTTGAACAATACTCCATCCTAATGCATCGTTATATGTTTCTACAATATTATTTTTAAGTTTTACATCAATACTATGAATTATTTTTCGTTTATACCAATCTTTTTTTCTTGCTTCTAATTCTCCTGTAAGATAATTCGCTTTTTTTGTTTGAAAACTTCTATTGTCACTAAATGTCAATGAAAAATCAGTAAATGGCCCTGGAGCACGAATATTTGTTTTAATTTTAAAACCGTCAAGAAAACTCGATGGTATTACACCGTGTGTCCAAGGTACTTCTTGAAACGCATATAGATTATTTGCTGATTTTAACGCAATTGTCGCGTATTTTCTTGGATTATAAAGCGAAAAACGTTCATTATAATGGATGATTTTTTTCTGACTCATTTTAATTCCAATAAGAGAAAAAAAATAAGAACGTTTTATTTATACTATACGTAGAATGATATCATTTTTTATATATTTAAATGTACAAAGAGTTTCTATGATCATCTTATTTTTTTTAAAACTTCTCTCTCCTATTTTTACAAAAATAGTGTTTTTGATAACATGTACATCATTAACAAAATAATAACGTTCTAATGTACGTTTTATTTTTAAAATATAAACATTTCTTAAATGTGCTTTTGATAATTTTTTAAACAATCTTTGTGTTTCTAAAAATAAAAGGAAAATACATTCAATATTTTTTTGATTTAAAAATCAAAAAGTGTATTTTTTTTATTTAGGTAAAATGTTCAGGAGAGAATAAATTTTAAAAATTAAATTCCTTATCATACATAGAGAGTACAGATCGTTCATTATCCCCATCTTCTAATTTACGAAACAAACATGCAGCAAATAAAAGACATTCAAACAAACTACAATGATACAATAAACATGTGGGTTCACTAGTATGATACCAACAATTTCTTGGTTTAAGATTATAAAACGAAAGTAAATAATCGTACTTCTCAATTCCAAAATATTCAAGATTCACACAATGTAAAATAGTTTTTTCTTGAAATGTTTTAACTAACGACGATTCTTTATCACCACCTTTATACCCGATAATAGCATTCGGGGGAAAAACATTACGAAATAAATAACTTAATCTATTTATAAGTTCACTTTGACTAAAATAATCTCTTGATTTTTTTTCAGATAAATAGTCTAGTCCATGACATCGATATTGATAGTAGACAGTAGACCGTTCCCTTCGAGTTAGTTCTTTGTAGGGCTTTAACTTCCCATCATAACAATGATAAATAAAATACTTGTTCGTTTGAAGTTCGAGAAGAGTTACTTCACGATAACTGGGTCTCTCTCCCTTAAACTGGTAACATTCACAATCCATTATATGTGTGATACGCGATAAAAATAATTTCTGTCGTTCTTGGGATATTTCTTCTTTACATTTGTTTAATGCACAATTATATTTACCCGCATACAACTCTTCGATAGTCGTCCCTTCAGATTCTTCCTGGAGGTTTGTCTCTAACGGGATGTAGTCATCTACTTCTTTAATTTCGCTGCTCTTCTTCTCAAATATTTTTGCCATCTCTCCTACACTCAGACTGATATTAATTATTTTCGACATCGGGTTTTATAATAGCATCCTGCGTAACTATGCGTTACTGTGGGTAGATTAGTTTGACCAATCAGAGTTCGTTGATTAAAGCTTTCATGTCATCCCGATGATTTGTGATACTCATGTACAATGAATGTGTGCTGTAGGAATTAGAGACGCGCATCCATAATTAGCGATTCCTTCTAAACAAATACTTGGGGATTAGTTGCCGCAATGCTATGTTGTGGGATTAACGATACGAATCCCTAATGTTGTTCTAAAACACATACACGTCAAATCAGTTGATATATTATATACTCGTGGGATTAGTTTATACATACAATAATACTTTTTTCAAATTTTGATCAAAAATCGTGTTAAATTCTACATATAGAAATATATATTATAAGAATGGGAAAAATAGTATATACATACAAGTCGATTTCTTTAACATACGCGTTCATCATTCGTTTTTGAGAATGTCATTAAACATTGGTGATAAAAGAAGCTATGCAGAAGCTAATGACCACGGTCCCAATATTAAGACGATATTGAAAATTGTGTATTATATACAACATTTTCGTAACCGATACATTGGATTATTATTTGCCGCCTGTGACTTATGTGACTATTACTATGGGGGAATTATCGAATGTATGGAAATTGAATCGAGACAAATTGGTCGTGGATATAAAGACTACGCCTATATTGAAAAAATGAAACCTGAATTGCATCAAGATGAATGTATGGATTGGCGAATCTTAACAGATAAACAACACTATATAATACCCGTTGTTCATACACAACGAAAATATTATATTTATGGTGAAAAACTCTGTGAGCGTTATCACAAATTACTATTAATACCCGCTCAAACATTAATGAAATCTATTTTTCATTTGAATGATAATCATTCTGATAATTTTTTTATTGAAATTCAAAACAGTTATCATCCAAGAAATGATATTTACCACTTTATTTCTATTACTATTAATGATGAGCAAACTACAATTCCTAAAGCGATAGGGTATGGAGGGTCTTATCTTTGTAATACATTACATAGACTTAATCGTTGTTTTAGTCATGAATTTACATATTGCTGTATTTATTTATATTTTATAGATCCGTTTTATTTAAAGGCTGCTTTTTATTATCTACATAATTTAGATAATTTTGAGAAAATAGTGTATCAACTTGTATGCTGTTTTATTTTCTTTTGCGAAAATCATAACCCTATATCAAAACTTAAAACTAGTAACGATAGGGTTTATACTTTTAATCTCGATAAGATTGTTAAGCTGATGCTAACGAAAACCCCACCCTGTACCTGTTGTTATAAAAATTGTCAGAAATACTCTTATTGGTTTAAATTATTCTATAAGACAAGTAAACCATATAAGTTTAAAGTCAGTTTATTATCAGATCAAGTTAAAAATAATAGTATTATACAAAATAATACCCCCCTTAGTTTACAATATTACCCCCCGCATATGGATATAATATATAATTATTCTATAAGGGTAAGGATTACATCTAATACCAGTACATCAACTACTTTTATTATTAAGAGTATTATAGAATCATATAATATTAACTTTGAAGATCCTGACATTATAATACAGAGTATTGAAAAATTGTATTTAGACTAATTTAAAAAATTCAAAGAATATATTCCCCAACCAAAACCACGACGAGTGTTTTTTATCATGGGGGAATAAAATGAATTTAAGATGTGAATTTCTAAAATCTAAAATTGTTTGACGTACAAATATTTTGATATAATATTCCTCATTATCAATGTGTTTATATCTAAAAAAACACAGGATTAAAGCAAAAAATGCTATTATTTGTCCAATTTCATGGCGATCCATGCGATTATAGACATCCAAAAGTTCACGTGGACATTTTAAATAGGTAATAATATTTTTAAATAAATTCTCATGTTCGTCAAGACATTTCCACACACTTTGTTCCATATTTTTATTGATTTTTATTTCAAAACGTGCCAGTTCTTTTACCATGACATTCCACACCTCCATGTTTTCACATTACTGATATTTTTATTTAGAACAATATCATTTTATACATTTCGGTTTCCTTTTTTTAAAATCTGTCTTTCGTTTCAAATCCTTATTATTATCCATTATATATCGTTTTTCCATAAGGTCACTCGTAAATTTTCTAGAACGCCATTGCAAATATTGTTTATTTATATATAGTTTCTCAATATAGAGACCCTCTAACTCACGATATTTATCGCGTTGTGTACAAATAATATCTTGATCATAATTCGAATAGATTGTCATTCGTTTTTCTTCATGATGTTCATCGCCTTTTTTTTCACGTTTCATATATATTAACGAACGTTTATAACATCTTTTCTTCAATGGTGGATCGTTCAATACTTCTCGGTCGTCTTCCTCTTCTTCTTCTTCCTCTTCTTCACACACTGGAAATAATGGCTGGGGTGAATTAGGTGGTTGTGGTAGTTGTGGTGGTGAAAGAGGAATAGGAGATAATGTTGGGGAAAGAGCATTTGCTAATTCATCCACAATTTGTAATAATTGTTTTCCTTGTTGAACGGGTACCATTTCATCACACATTCGTATTAAATTCGCAGGAGAAGGAATAGGGATTTGGCCGAAGAAATCAATGGGCATATCGTATATGTAATTATCTAATTCATCTTCGGGCCGTGGCGGTGAGATCGTTTGCTGTGGAATAGGAGATGTATTATACTTTGCTTGCGGTGTTTGAAGCGGTATATTATACTGTTCTTGCGATAGTAGAGGTGGTAGGTGGTTTACTTGCGGGGGTAGAGACGGTATCTTTGCTTGCCACGACGACACGTTATACTTCGCTTGCGGTAGTAGAGGTGAATTTACTTGCTGGGGTAGAGACGGTATCTTTGCTTGCCGTGGTGACGTGTTATACTTCGCTTGCGGATGTAGAATGTAACTGGGTTGTTCTTGAGCTATCGGTACAGCGAAATTTAATTGCGACTGTGCAATGTTGTCTTTAGTTGTACAATGTTTGACTTTCTTTGTTCCTCTGATTTCTTGACGGTATGATGTTTCACCATCTGAAATATCCCGAGCCTTATTACGATATTCTTGTCGCTCTAGACGACGTTGTTTTAACATTTTAGGAATATCTTTTCCTCTACTTTCAAACCGAGCAATTGATTTTCCACTTTCCAAATTTTTATGAGTCTGCTTCACACGAGCCATCATGATATTGTGACTAAAGAAATTAGGAACAAACGTTTATAAAAAGCACGTTAAAAAAAATGGGGTATCCTGATTGGTTGAACTTAATTCCTTAATAAAATATCGGAGTATTCTCATAGGTTGAATGATAAAATCAATATTATAAGACGCGCTCCGACTAGGCTTTGGCCCATTGTGCCAGCATAATTTTTAGCATAATGGGAGCAAAAAAGCATAATTTCTAAAACGAGCACTGCTCGAGCATAATCCTAAAATTTTAGCACTTTTTTAAGCATAAAAGGTAATATTACTCATTTGGTAGTCTAGAAAGTCAGAAACTTGTTACAAGACCGCTTTCATAGTTTCACTTTCATTGTGGGCAGTAGTAGTGCAGACTGTGCACTGCAGTACACTGTACACCTGAACTGCCGAGCAAAAAGCCTGGGAACGAGCCACGAGGTTGTAAACACTACTGCCAAAATGGCGTCAAACATTTTTTGAGTTGTTGAATTTATGTAAGAATCTGTGAGAATATCGAGCATTTATGTGAGAATATCGAGCATAATTTGTGAATTCTAGCATAATTTTTAGCATAATTAGGCAAAATTGAGAGCAGTGCTATTAGCATAATATGCCAATTTTTTTAGCACAATGGGCCAAAGCCTAGCTCCGACGATTATACATGTAAATCTTTTTAATCTTTTTGTTGACTTAATGCAGTACACATTCCCCCAAAATATTTATCGTAAAACGTTGCAGGGAAAGATATATAAACACACGTTAGAAGTCATATTTTTTTTAAAACACTTTCAAAATGATAGCAGGTACTAAAGAAAATCCACTGTTGGTAATACTAACCGATTTAGCAAAGTATTTTTCACACATTGAATATCACGTGATTGAATGTCGTAAAGTGGAAATGTTACCCAACAATGCACGTGCCGATAGAATACTATATAAGATACTATTGTTATGGGATGAGAAATATATATATACCTACTCATCGGACGATTTTACACATTTGATCGGACAGTTTGTACATGTAGCAATCGAGGAACCTCCGCCGTATCAACCATGAATCAAGCAACATTTATAGATATAATATCTATGAAGGCTCTATCTCGTGAACGAAATCTACAGTTAATGGGTTCAAGACCCATATCCAAACCTGCTGGCGAACCGATACAGATGTATGAACTTTTCTTTAACGATGCACATAACAATTATTTTAAAATCGAATTCGGTTCATCCGAACACACTAAGATTGGTAAAAATATATATCTTACCAACCAAAATATATTTATCGTAAAAGACTAATCCCTTTGTATATATAGACATCTCTAGCCAAAAACATTAGTTATTAGACACGATGGCTACAAGTATAGATATAAACGAAATTAAACTTAATAACGTGAAGTTATACAGCTCTGAGTTTTTATATGCCGTGTGCACAGACTCTGATTTTTACGTGGTGGGCTTGATGTGCGACGATAACAATTGGTTAAATGACCGGGATAAAACTTGGCTAGATGACCGACGCGGGATAATACTGAAAGATTTTGATCTTACCTCTGTTCTTAATACCCGAATGGGAGTCGAAGCTGGAATTATTATTGCTGTGATTCATCGCCAGGAAAATCAAGAAGATCTCGTGGGTCGGCATATCTTCTTTGTAAACTCTTACACGATGTGTTGTAACAATCCCGAAGTATTACGTTAAACATTAAAAAACCATTATCATCTATTTTGACATGTGTGAATTAATTAACACGCTCTCCTCGATATCGAGCTAACGGGTATCTTAAAATATATACTAAATTGTGTGAAAAGTGTAAAATAAAGTATCAAAAAGCATAAAAATATGTTTAAATAAGTGTAAAAATGCTTAAATATCTAGAAATAGACGTATTTAAACACGGGAAATATATATTTCACAGGGACTAATCCCTTCAAAATGGTCGCTAATCCCTACAAGTAATTAAGGTTAGAACTCATTAAAAATCGTAGCTACCCAAAGTACACAAACAAAATGGCCGCTAATCCCTACAAGTAAATTCATTGTCCCTAGCCATATCATTTATCAAACTGTTTTGACATAGGGAACAAGACGCTTATTATATATTCGAATCCTTAAGATTCAAAAAGCGTCTTTAATCCTACAACACAAATTCATTATTCCTACCCTATTATTAATCAAACTGTTTTGACATAAAGGGCGGGCATAGAACACGACGCTTATTATATATACGCATCCTTAAGCGTTTAACAACACGTATTGTCCCTACCGATAATAATTCAAATGCTTTGACATGAAGGCTTTAATGAACGAGCTCTGATTGGATAGATACGGGGGAGGGTTTGATTATAGAAACTCTGATTGGTTAAAACCGCAAACCATTGTAATAGACCGAGAGCGTCATTATAAAATAAGCACGAAGACACATCTCAAACCAAAACGAATTCAAGCTGGCACGCAACAGACGAACAAAAAAAAGATGGATAACAACCCAGACAAAAGAAACAGACAACCAAAAAAAAGACAAGAAACCGTGCGACACAAACGCGCAAACAAAAAAAGAAGAAAATGTAAGATAGCAATGTTTTTACTGTCTGTATACAAACGACATGTATTTATTATGTTTTTTATTTCTCTCTCTTAGAAAGAAAGCTGTGGTTGCGAAAAATGTATTGTCCCTCCACCCCCCACAGAAGATCCAGTAGATGAGGTCCCCGGAGTGTTGTTGGTGACAGATAGTGAGAGCGAGTGGGCATTCCGAGTCCCACCGGACTCGGAATACTCATTCGACGAGTATACACCCCCGGAAACCGCCGAAGAAGACGATGATCCCCGCGTGTGGGGGTATGTGGACCATAGGGGTGAGGCATTCATGTTTTTTGAAAGTACAGACACTATGGTGAAACAATAAAATATTTATATTTTAATTTGTAGGGGTAACCTATCGCGGGGTTTTATACCCCACAAGAACCCCGCTCAAAGACATTACCAACTTTTTTGTGTAAATACTTTTTATTGTTTTCGTGTGTGTTAATATATATATTCATCCAACTTTTCCATCGTGTGTGTGTTTTTACTATAGCTAACTCTTTCATCATATGCTAACGAACAACCCTTGCGTAAAATAAGCAATTCATTGAACAAGGGATGACCAGATTGTCGCTATGGACCTGAGCCAATCTCATTCGAATCGCAAATTCGACTACGGGTTGATCGCGCACCGATGCAGTTTTAATAAAAAACAGAACATCGGAAGATGTCAGAGTCTTGTACCGAAGCACAACTTACAAGCGAGCAAAACACACACAACTGATAAAATATGAAATAACATCTGCTTATATACTAAACAAATCTCTTAAAATTTATTTGGGGTTTTTCTCCAAATTTAATAAAACACTTTTACACCTCTAATATTTTTATTGGATAATTCATCTAAAATTATTTTGAGGTTTTTTCAAAACTCTATCTCTCTCAAAACTTTTTTGGGAAAGCAACACCCGAAATAATTTTTATGAGATATATCCTCTGATAATATTTTGAGATCCTTTTTAAAAATACCGTCACTAAGGAATATCAGTCATTCGGCCATAAGATGGCGTCGAGGTAAGAGCTCCATGGCGGAAATTTCTATGATTAATTCAAAATGTTTATTTTAATTTCAATAAATATGACTACTCTTCCAAATAAAAATAAGGCAGTTTTATTTTTATTTTCAAACATTATTACAAGTCTTCAAATAAAAATATGGTGTTTTTTTGGATGGCACGTGAGTATACATCACATCGGGTGAGGTATGATGGTTATGTATAATAGAATTTTTTGTATTTTTTTTCAAAACGAGGTGTGTGTCAGTATATATATCACAGTGTGAATGATGCTTTGTCTAAGTGCTGGCACGGATGCTATATGGGGTTGAAAGCAATGAGGGACCAGGAACAGGAAGTTTAGTCGTAGAATTTCGTGTTCCGAATAATTGATGATCAGTGGGGAAAGTTTGCACAGAAACCAAACATGTCTAGAGTAAAACATCACCAAATTGGACTCGGTAAGCAAGGTCGTGTGAAATCTATTTCACGCGAACTTGCTTACCGAGTCCAATTTGGTGATGTTTCACTTTCGACATGTTTGGTTTCTCGGTGAACTTTTCCACACTGATCATCAGTTGTTCAGAACACTAAATTCTACGACTTAAACATCCTGTTCCTGGTTCATCACTGCTTTCAACCCCGTATAGCAAATGACGTCAGTACTTGCTTAACACTATTCACCTTGAATGACCTTCAATCTCTCTGGTCGTTTCACTCAGGGACGACTATAAAACTGGTCGTACAACAACACGACCCAAGTGATATATATACTCTTGACCGCGACCACTTTTTGACTAATTTTATACAAAAAACCTTTTGTATACGACCAGGTGCATATCCCCCCTGATTTGATGGCTGGTCGTTCTTTACAGGGTGACCACACCTTAAAAATACGACACCCTCCTGGAAATATGGGACTGGACTGTGCTCTGATTGGTCAATTCAAATCATACTCGATTCTGATTGGCTTAGAGCTCAGTCCAGTCCCTAACACATTGATAATAATAATATATATATTATTACTACTGAGGGTGGGGTCATTTGATCTCACCAAAGGATCGCGTATCTTTCGCTTGAGACGAAACTATTTTGCCTCTTTAAGGTTATCCCCACGTGGGAATATTTGATTACATTTGACATATATTTTTGCCCGACAGTGGGGCATTTGATCGACAATTTGCATGAAGAATCAAATGCCCCACATATTCCCGATACCCCCCTCTGGGCTTAACATTGACAGGTGCATTACTTCTGTGTAATATAACAATGTCTATCCAACGGTAAAATTTGATCAACAGTTACAATTTTTTCAAAAAAAAGTTTCCACTTGATTTACTTCCAATCACTATTTATAATACTTTTACCCAATCTCTTTTGACCCATGCCTCTGAAACCAACCGCGTGGTGTTTTGTTGTGTTTACGTACGTTGTGAAGTGGTCTGAGAAGCGATAGTGGATAGTGAACAATCTTTTTCAATCGAGTGCATTGCGAAGCGTTTTTAAGTGATTTGTGGAGTAGAAATGGAGGAGAATGATGGAATAAAGTTTAGATCGGTAAAGAGAAAGAGAAGGTTTTTTTTGGTAAAAGACCACAAGAGAAGGCCGAAACTTTCAGTAATGGCGCTGCCATGGTAATCCTTGCAGTTCTTCTGCTGTCAGCGACATTCCCGTCACTAATTCTACTACTGATGGTGAAAATATATAGACCAAGAAGCTGCTGAACACTTCGTTCGAGAAATTGGGGAGCAGCAGAGGCATTTTGACTCATCAACAAGCCAAAGAAGTTGGACTTGGATCGACATCTGATGTTGAAATTGCAACAGGACACTGTTCTTT
The DNA here is from genome assembly GCA_035772405.1 of Chrysogorgia sp. JL179-B06. Taxonomy (NCBI): domain Eukaryota; kingdom Metazoa; phylum Cnidaria; class Anthozoa; order Scleralcyonacea; family Chrysogorgiidae; genus Chrysogorgia; species Chrysogorgia sp. JL179-B06. The sequence goes on from JAYKKM010000437.1 coordinate 9,081,951, forward strand.
TGAGCGAGTGCATATCAACCGCAGCAATATGCAGTACTTACCATCAACCAACTTCTAAACTAAAGAAGGTTTATCTGAGTCTTTGTTTTTTAAATGCAACAAGCAATCGTCTGGGCGGCAAGGGTGGTGGATCCCATGAAGTGAATCGCAGATCTGTGCTAGCTTCACACCAGTTTGGTCATGAAGGATTATCTCAGTTTTGTAGTGGAATGAATTTACCTCCTCCAGTGACAAAGAAAGCATACAACGAACACATTATTCAGATTGAAAAGGCAGCTACAAGCAATGCTGCAAAAAAGGTTGAGGGAAAAGGTTGCCGTGGAACGACCAGGTGACATTGAGATCAGAAGAATGGTGGAAAAGATGTTGCCCGAGTTGCAGTTACAGTGGATGGCACCTGGCAGAAAAGAGGTCACTCATCTAAAATGGGAGTGATATTTGTAATTTCAGTGGACACTGGGGAAATTCTTGATTACGTGTTAAAGTCCATCTTCTGCCACGAATGCAAGGCTCATAATAGCTTGAATAAAGAAAGCGATGAGTATAAACAATGGAAGAACACTCATGAACCAAAGTGTGAGATAAATCATGAAGGCTCATCTGAAGAAATGGAAGCTGTGGCAGCTGTTGAGATCTTCAGCATAAGAATCACTGCAAGGCAACTGAAGTATACAACATTTGTTGGTGATAGTAGCCGTTTTGGTCGGGTAAAGGAAGCACCGATTCATGCAAAATTGGGTACAAATTATGAAATAAGTAAAGAAGAATGTGTAGGACATGTTCAAAAGGGACTTGGGACTGCTCTGAGGAAGTACAAGAATGACATGAAGGGCAAGAAACTTTCAGATGGCAAGGCAATTGGAGGAAGGGGAAGGTTGACCGACAAGACCATTGACAAGATGCAGAACTATTATGGGAAATCAATAAGGGAAAACAAAGGAAATTTAGATGGAATGAAGACCAGCATAAAGGCTATCCAGCATCACATGGTAAAGAATGAAAGTTTACCACTAAGTAAACAGCATCATTACTGCCCCAAGTCAGCTGATACATGGTGCATATATTGGAAGGACAAGAAGGAAGGAACATCATTATAAAATGAAGATAACCGATTGCCCCAAGTCTTTATGGCAGAACTGGATCACAAGGCTTTCCAAAGATGACCTCCTGAACAGATGTTTAAAAGGAATGACCCAGAACCAGAATGAAGCAGCAAATAGGATGTTGTGGTCTAAATATCCCAAGACTAAATTTTGTGGTGCACAGAGATTCCGTGTTGCTGTGTGTGAGACAGTGGTAATTTATAACACCGGTGCTGCAAGCAAAGCAGTGATCATGAACTTGCAGTGGTATTATTCCTTAATTTTCTCAAAATGACATAATTTTGCTATATCAAATTAATTGTGGAAAGTCTAAATTGAAAGGAATTTGATGGATTGCCTTCATTTTTGGACTGCAAGTTTATCTCATAATGCTTTATGCAATAAGTAGACAGTTTTTGAATATTTGCGATATTGCTCGGGTTTCCATGGAAACAGTATTTTTTGCGTTCGAACAAGAGTATTTGACTAAATGAAAATCTGTCTACTTGAGTTGTTGCATACTCCTAGGTTATAAGAAACAACTTCACCACCATGACAACCTCGAAGTATACAGTAAGTCACCTTTAGTAAGTTTAAAAATTGTATAATGATTAGTACTTGCTTCATGCCAAGTTTTGTGGAGATTGATTAAATTGTTTTGAAACTAGAGTATAATTATAAACAAGTCATATAGAATATATTGAAAGAAGATTTTATGCGGTAAATAAATGAATTATAAAAAATAGTAATATAACTACAGTAGAACCCCGCTATCTCGAACCATCAACTAAAACAAAAAATAGTTCGAGGTAACCGGGTCAGTGTCAAATTTCAAGAAAATCATTAATTAGTAACGTGCATAGTTTAATAACTGAAATTGATATAAAACACTGTCACTGCAGCTTAATGAACTGTAACAATGGTAGTGCATTCTTCAGCATTGTCTGTTTTACGCATTTACACCGCAAAAACAAGTACGTATTTTCTTAAAAACAACGAGAAAAAAGTTAAAATCTAGTTAAACATCAATTGTCATTGAGATACGATGAAACTCTCGATGGTCTGGTGTCTCTGACTTGTTCGGATGTTCTTTTCAATCGTGAAGCTAAGGGAAAACCTGTTAACCTTGGCGATGGAGAGGGTATGCAAGTGCCTTGCACTCTACACTTCGACGGAAAAAAGTATTTATCGTCCTATACGATAACAGCATTTAAGCATAGAATGATAGAATAGCTGATTGTATAATGTGAGACCGCTAATTGTTTGTGTATCGAAAGAAGCCGTCTGAATTATAAACATTGCAAAACATTAGAGGTTTAATATAATGTTAGTACGCTTTCCAGCTGTGTTTTGACACTTTCTGATGTTTGTCTATCAGCTTCGTAATTAGAGTTCGAGATAAACAGGGTTGATTTGGGCCAAGGGAAACAAAAAATACTTCGAGATAGCGGGGAGTTCGAGATAACCGAGTACGGATAACTGATAAAGCAAGGGTAAATCCAAGGGAAATGGGTTTAAGTTCGAGATAGCGGGGAGTTCGAGATTACCGAGTTCGAGATAGCGAAGTTCTACTTATATTTATTCAAAAAAATTTTCAATATTTTATTAAAATGTATGTATTCCAACACTCGAAATTTTCCTTCGCCGTGGGTGCTTTCAGCATGTGTATATATATATATATATATATATTATATATACATGCAAATACTGGTCAATTCTGCCCATCCTATGCTGTCTCGGTCACACTTTGCTTCATAATTGGACAACCAGAAAATATTTTTTCATTATGAGAGATCGGTACCAATTTTATATTTCCGACTCTGGAGTGTCAACTTCCAGCTGTTGCGGCGCTGTCGTTTCAGAAGTCACAGTGCCAGACGTACGTAATACCCCTTTTCAAAACATTGGTCTTATTCTCAATATATGTATAGTTTTTAATAGTCTTACTATTATACGTACCCCATCTGCAGGTGCGCTACTTCACAGAGCGCTCAAATACCACAGCTCATCAGACGCCCTTGAACCACCTTTGGAACAAGTTTCAAACAACAAAATTCCTCTTGTTCTTACGCATTAAACTCCTTTCATCAGATGAGCAAACTTTTCAGGAATCTGCACCCTTATATCAGAACGCGCTTAGGCACAGCAACTTTAATCATGAACTTAGCTACACTCATGATACACCGCAACAACCACGCAGGAATAGGCAACGCAATATCATTTGGTTCAACCCACCATTTAGCAAGAGTGTCAGCACTAACATAGGACGTAATTTCCTTAGCCTAATTGACAAACATTTCCCTCCGCACCACAAGCTCCATAAGATTTTTAACAGAAATACAGTTAAAGTAAGTTACAGCTGCATGAACAATGTTAAGTCAATAATCACTAAGCACAATGCACGCATAGCTAGGAACATCAAACCGCAGGATAGGGACGCTACTAATTGCAGTTGTAGAGAGAACACCATTTGCCCGCTTCAAGAACAATGCATGACTAGAGACATAGTATACAAAGCAACAGTGACAGTAAACAACACAAACGAAATAAAACACTACATTGGTATGACTGCAACCACATTCAAAGAGCGATTGGCCAACCACACTAAATCTTTTCAACATAAAAAGCATGAAAATGACACCGAACTTTCGAAATATATTTGGACATTGAAAGAAAACAATAAAGATTTCAGTATTAATTGGCAAATTCTAAAACATTCTATTTCGTACACAGGAGGATCAAAACGATGCAATTTATGTTTAGAAGAAAAATTTTGTATTTTGAAAGAAAAAAATAAGAATAGTTTACTCAACAAAAGAGCGGAAATAATTTCACAGTGCCGTCATCGTAATAAATTTCGCGTAATCAACGCAAACAAAGCCATGACTCATCCATGCATTGTCTCCCACACACGCCCCCACTTTCCGGCAGAAAGCCTATAAATAAGCGGTCATCTCTTTCGATATTGTCACTGCCTGAAGATTCTTTTTACAGATGAAACAAGTTGTAGCAGACCAGTTTTGAGGTAAGCGAAAATATATATATATATATATATATATATATTTAACAATTAGACAACGAGAACGAGTTGTCTATGAGCAGATAGTCAACGAGGGCGAAGCCCGAGTTGACTATCTGCTCATAGACAACGAGGGCGAGTTGTCTAATTGTTTTAGTATCAACCATAAACAACCTTTCTAACATTGTTCCAAATTTTCAGATAGTTTTACCTTTTTGTTTGTAGAAGTCTCCCATTCAAAATGTAGAGTTGCTCGATGGCACATGATAAACAATCGCTCACAAAAAACGAGTTTGTAATTACTTTGTTTCACATTTGGTATAGATATACTCCATGGGCATAAGCGAATTCATTTTCTTATTCGAAAATGTCAAACTGAACAATTTCTATGACTTTCGGGCCAATGTTTTCATGAAATCATCACTCGTATATAAATTTTAGCGGGCGCCATGTTTGGACTAGATTTCAGGTTTGGCCGTGCAGCATGAATATGTCGTGGCTTCTGATTGGTCAGGATAGGAATATTCCAGCATAAGAAGGTTTGTGATTGGGTAACGCTACTCACCGTCTATCACCAATAGACAGTGAGTAGCTCAGCCAATCAGAATGCCGAATTTGTAATAGACCACTAGTGGGTTGATACTAAATATATATATGGTAAAAAAGTAAAGTGCTGCGTAGACAGTGTTTTGAATATATAGCAAAGTGAAAAGGTGGTAAACTGCCAAGAATTTAGTGACGAGATACTGACGTTTCGAGCGGAGCCCTTCATCAGAGTAAGACGAGATGAAATAAAATAAATAGGGCTTATATATATGCCAAAAGGGAATCAAATGCACGGGAGATAAACAAACTGATAATTAATGAGATGCGAAAAGTTAAATCCTTTACTATTTTTACAGTCGATCAGAGGGGGAGGGAGAAGTGACAGGCCCATGAATATTAGGGATTAGGCGATATAGTAAAGCATTAAGAAACAAAAAATTTGAAAAGGAATGAAAGTGCATAGGCTAATAATAAAAAAGTTCCAAGCAAACTAAAACAACAACTTGTGGGAAATTAAATAAAAGAAAAACGTTCGTTAAGACCAAGAGGATGTGTGGTGCCAAGTTTAAAAATGAGACGCTTCTCTTGCCGTTTGCGGTTATCGTTACCACTTGAGATGGGAAGGATGGCACAGACTTTCATGCAGTCTTAAACCAAATGGTTAGAGTTGTTGAAATGGCGGACTACAGGTTTGTCAACATCGTTGTTCCTCACGGAACGAAGATGTTCAGCAAACCTGTCTGAAAGGCGTCGCCCAGTTTCACCGATGTAGATTTTAGGGCATTTATCGCAAGAAATGCAATAAATTATGTTGGTGGAAGTGCATGAAAAAGTATGACGGATTGTGTGGTTGAATTTGGGGGCAGTAATAACTGTATGGTGGGATTGAGAAAAGGGCATGTGTTGCAGCGGCAACGGCCGCAAGAAAATATTCCCGCTGGTGCCTAGGTATTTCGTTTAAGGGCACTATGTCCTAAGGAGTCACGAATGTTTTTATAACGGCAAAAAGATACCAAAGGGTTATCGGCGAAAATGGCTGACGTCTCAGGATTATTTTGTAAAATGTGAAAATTCCGATTAATAATATTTTTAACTTTAAAATTGAAAGGATGAAATGTTAGAACTAAAGGAATTTTGTTGTTTGAAACTTGTTCCAAAGGTGGTTCAAGGGCATCTATACGGGGGACGAGAAAAGCTTTCTGAACGGCGAGGTCTATAGGAGGTTGGTTGGGTAACCACGTTGAACAAAAAAAGATCTCATTTCCATTGCTTTGGCTTGAAAATCTTGGTCGTCGCTACATAAGCGGCGAAGACGCAAGAATTGAGAATAAGGGATGGATTGCTTATAGTGTGGTTGGGATGAGAGGATGAAAATAGAAGATAAATATGGGAGTCAGTGAGTTTGTACGAGACCGACGTTCTCAGCGAATCACCATCAATCGAAATTAAAATATCAAGAAACGACATACATGCAGGTCTCGCTGATTTCCCACGTGAACTTTAGAGCAGGATGAAAATCATCAACAAAGTTGATGAACTTCTCAAAAAGGACACGTGAGCATGACGCTGTTCCTAAACAGTCATCGATAAATCTGCCGAAGAAATCAGGCAAGGGACTCGTGTATTATTCAAAGATCTGTTTTTCAACATAACCAACAAATAAGTTAGCAAGTTTGGACCCATTTTGGTGCCCATCGCAACACCACTTATTTGTTGATAATGTTCACCATCAAACGAAAAATTGTTAAGGGTAAGCACTAGTTCTGCTAAGCGGAGTAACGTGGTTGTGGAGGGTTCTGAATGAGTGCGCTTATCAAAGAAAAACTTCAGAGCTTCAAGGCCATCACAATGGGGAATGACGCGGTATATAAGGACTTGCCGTCCATGGTGAAAATAAATTTATCGGAACTACTGAAACGTACCTGGTCGAAAATTTGCAAGGCATGTTTAGTATCTTTGATATAAGAAGGCAACTTCTTAACCAAAGGATACATAACGTTGTCTAGAAAACTGAAAATGAGCTCGGTGGGGCAACACAAGCGGAAACAATCGGCCTGCCAGGATTATTAGGTTTATGAATTTTAGGTAGGAAATATATGAAAGGCGCCACCTTTGTCCGCAGGATTTATGACAACGTCATTTCGGCATCGCAATGACTTTAAAGCTAGAAGCTCTTCTTTGTTAAGGTTATGAACTTGTTTTCTGCGCGGAGGGTGCAATTTATCAATGTCATGGCGGCATTGTCTTACGAAAAGATCAAGGGAAGAAAAATCGCCTTTGGGTGGAGACCAAGACGATTTCTTGGGGTTGAGTTCTTAAAAAATATCCTTATTGTTATTGAAAGTGGGCTTATCATGAACAAAGGCTTTGAGGCGCATGCGGCAGTAAGAAAGATTCGGTATCCTCTTTAACTGAAAATAGATCGATGGGCCCGGAGTTCGGAACAAACTTGAGACCTTTCGCAAGAACAGATCTCTCGGGGTCAGATAAAGGCTAATAAGGGGGAATAGTGAAAACTAGACGATTGACTTCGTTAGAGGAGCTACTGCTCTGGGAGGGATTCGGGGAAGGACCCAGTAATTTGGCCAATTTGGACGCCTTAACGTCTTTAAGAAAAACATAGAGTCTAGAATTTAACATGCGAATTTGTTGAACGATATAGCGGTAAACAATATATATATATATATATATATATATATATATATATATATATATATATATATATATATATATATATATATATATATATATATATATATATATATATATATATATATACGATAAAAACACTTGCATAATGATAGCAAATTGCTTCAACAAAATATACTATATTCTAGTTTTTATTTCCCCTTTTAATTTCCCCCTAAATTAGGGCATTTTAACACATGTTACTTCCTGTCTGCTGGCCTGGCAAGAGGAGAGGCAACTGGGGTAAATTGCACTGGGACTCCAGCATGAGAAAGGACTCCAGCATGAGAAAGGACCCCAACTTATATTGCTACAGCCAAACCTGTATTTATAAACGGACACCTTTGGAGACTTATTTAGTGTCCGCTAAATATAGCCAGGCGTCGACAGTTTAATAGAGGAAGTAGGAACTGATACCCAGTCATCTACAATACCAGACACGCAGTGGCGCAACGCAACCTCTGGAGGCCCCCCGTCAATCGGCCACTCCTGGGCCCCCTCCAAGAATAGGCTGTATTTCTGTCGACACAATCGCAATCTTCACTTACATATATGTTGATTTCGGAATAAGCTATATTACATTACCATACCCGTTCTACATACCATTCGCATAAAGTACAAGTGTACAATTGTATGCTTAACTTTAATAAAAACCACATGAATAACTAACTATAGATCCATAATGACCAACGCTGCAAGAAGAGACTACAAACCTTTAGTACAGCGGTATTACTACGAAATACCAAATACTTCATTTTATCGCCGTGCAAAGTTTAAAACCTTTGGCATTGCACGTTTTTGTACAGGGACCCCAACTCTGACTCCTGTGATGTGTTTCTCTGTTTCTTTATTTTATTCTATATTATGGAAATTCTGATGTTTCGTATTTAATATTGAAAGAAAGCGATGGTTATGATACTGCGGCGCTATGGCGGTAATTTGAAACTCAAAACAGCTGTCACTGGGTGCCACGTGAATACGCGTGACGATCACTGAAATCTGAGACGATACAACACTGATGTGCGGCACGAGTATTCACGTGGCACCCAGTGACAGCTGTTTCGAGTTTCAAATTACTGCGCGTGCAATTGTCGTCTCAGCTTTCAGTGATCGTCACGCGTATTCAGGTGGCACCGGTTCGAGTTTCAAATTACCGCGCGTGCAGCCGTGCACTATTCACATGAGCGCCGCGGTATCAATCATAAGCATCGCTTTCTCTCAATATTAAATATAAAACATCAGAATTTCCATAATATAGAATAAAATAGAGAAACACATCACAGGCGTCAGAGTTGGGCTCCCTGTGGTTTTTGTTGCACTCGCAGGCGGCAGGCTATCGCAGCATTGTTTACCGCAAACTTATAAGCAACTCAGCTAGAGGTAGGCCTATTGTGATATTTTGAAATTACATTATATTCTAAGGCTCGGGGGCCCCCCGTCACTTGAACACGGTCTCAAAGAAAAATATGCTTTTTATACACAACACTATTTCTATAGTCAAATTTCGGCATGGTGAAGCCTAAATTTTTTATTTAGCTATGGGCCGGCTTCAGTCTCAAAAATTCAAATTATCGTATATGCCTGAGGGGATGTTGACAATACGGATTGCCTTGAATTATATTCATTAATTTGAAATAACTCCTCGCCGTGTTGTTAATATACCATTAGCAGCAGCACTTGCTTGAGCTGGCAACTATATCAAACGTCACGAGAAACCAAAAACGTGGCTTCCATATAAACTTATTCATTAGACATTAACATGCTTTTGAATATCAAATTAACTCAACTGAAGCATAACGGCGCAAAACGTTTGTTTATGAGAGGAACACTTGCCTCTGTAGCACTTAGAGTTTGGTTGATTGCTCTGCCAATTGCCCCTGTTAAAGATCTTGCGAGAACGTTTCTATTCGGACCGAATTTCGGTGTGTTCGCCATGATGGAGAGATCGCGTGATCGCGTTCTCCTCTGGCTCTGAATGACCTTTGGACTTGTAACGAAATTATTTTGGTTATTTGATATAACCAACTTAAATCAGTGGTTATTTGATATAACCAAATCGCGTGGACTTGGTTATTTTTTATAACCAAACTAAGCCATGTCATAAACATTGGTTATTTGAAATAACCAAGTTGTTCCAATTTTGGTTATTTGAAATAACCAAATTAAACCATGTCATAAACATTGGTTATTTGATATAACCAAATCGCATTGAGTAACCAAATTAAGCCATGTAATAAACATTGGTTACTTAAACTATCTCAGTAAATTTGGTTATTTGATACAACCAAATAAATCAGGAAAAAAGTGACACTATATATTCTAAGGATTTATGGTGCAAAGGAAAATTTCGAGCCGGGACCAGTTGCGAAAAATACAACTTAGAGGCCTTCCGGCTGGAATTGAACCCGTGACTAGGTTCTCGGCAACAGCTTCCGTAGCTCAGTGGTCAGAGCACTGCATGCAGTAGCATCGCAGGGTCACGGGTTCAATTCCAGCCGGAAAGCCTCTAAGTTGCATTTTTTCGCAACTGGTCCCGGTTTGGTCTTAAAATGTATACATTCCAACACTCGAAATTTTCCTTCACCATAATTCCTTAGAACATGTAGTTTAATCGAGTGAAATGCCAAATATTACTTGAATATATAAATAAATATATATATATATATATATATATAATAGGTAATATTTGGCATTTCACTCGATCAAACTACATGTTGAAAGGATTTATGGTGAAGGAAAATTTCGAGTGTTGGAATACATACATTTTAAGACCAAACCGGGACCAGTTGCGAAAAATGCAACTTAGCGGCCTACCGGTAGGAATTGAACCCGCGACCCTGCGATTGCTAGTGCAGCGCTCTGACCACTGAGCTACGGAAGCCGTTGCCGAGAGTATATAGTATAATATATATATATACCTGTAATTCAGTGGCTGTGAAAATTCGCACGATAGCTTGTTGACCTCCCGCTGTGCTACTCAATTTGGAGTGGTTTAATACTCATACGATTCATATTATTTGATTGATTATTTAATCTAACAAGAATTGCCAGAGAACTAATTGTAACTGGAATAATATAATGTTTGCGGGTATTTCTTTTTGTTTATACCTCATTATATCCATTTTTGCTAATCGTACCTCCGTTACTAAATGACCCGAATCGAGCGGGATGTTTAATAGCTAATAGCACTCTAAGTCTAATAGCACCTCTTTTTATGCTATTACTTATAATAAGACAGGGGTTGTGACTGCTCAATCTGAGTAGCTCAGCGGGGGGTCGACAAGCTATCGTGCGCGCGAGTTTTCACAGACTGAATTACAGCCGGGTGTATATTCGGAACATGCGCACTGAGTCACTTTAGGTAAACAAACGTTCCCCTGAGGGGAGGCAGCAAATACAAAATATATTACATAAAATTAAAACCATCTACATGTTCACGAGTAAAACAAAAACGAATTCAACGCGTCAATAATGCAACTCTCTATCATCTGATTTCACATTGTGAAAATAGTATAAAAATAATACGTCTTCCCTCTACGACGTTCTATTTAATATTACAATTGATTTATTTGCACCAGTGATATAGTCTTTCTTCGACAAAGTTCAACTTGCAGTGTGCCACATATTGTTCAGCATATAGTTGCGACTTGAACGACCACCCGCGCTACTGTCTCTTATCAAAGATGAATATTTTCTTCTTTAAGATGGACATCATATAAAAGTTTCTAGTTGTAATTCCTCGTGAAACCTGTCGTCATTTAAAGCTGTTTTTCACGTTTAGTAATAAGAATAACTCCAAAAATAATAGCTCCAAAAATAACTCCAAGAACAACTCCAAAAACCATACTTATCACCAAAACAGTTCAACAATGTTACACTTGTGAAGATGCTTGTAGCCTTGTTCTTTACTTTCTGACTGTTTCACGTGTGCACAGGTGTCTATATCGGTAATATCGTGATGAGGCGAAGACTTATTTCGAAGACTTATTTCCGGTATGAAAATGCCTTTTTAAATTTAGCCATTTTTAAATTGAAATTTCCAATGACGAATCATATTTTTGGTATTTACAAATATCATGAACATCAAATTTACATTCAAATTAAAATATATGTTAATAAAAAAGCTAGGGCAAGCGATTTTACATCCAGTAACCGGAAACGAAATCCGTTACCATGCCAGGAATTATGAAATTCAGTTATTTTCCCAAACGTTGAAGTAATTTTCCCAAACGTTGAAGTAATTTTCCCAAACGTTGAAGTAATTTTCCCAAACGTTGAAATAATTTTCCCGGCATAATTATAAATAATAAGACGATTAGTTCATTACTTGACATTGGACCAGTCTCTAAGAGTTTAAAAGGGTTAGGGTTAATAACTTTTCGTTTACTCTTTAGTAACTTGATGCCCCTTGAGTGATTAACAGGGCTTTCACACAAAAGACAGACGTTTGGAGTTGTAGAGATTAGAGCTAAGTAAGGTTTCTTCCCAACACAGCTAGACTTGCCATATGTTTATAACATCTATACAAAACAGCTACAAATGATCGTTTGTTCGAAGTTCGAATAAATGCTGTCATGTGTAACCACGGCTTACCTTGGTTACACAGTGAGCCTTTTATAAGAACGAACGATCATTTGTCTGAAAAGTCTTTAATTGGGAATTTTACAGTAATTTTCCTGTCATGCGCTCACCACGTGCGCACGAGGGGAGCACTGACTGATTCCACGAGTCATTATTATTTGTAAACGAACACGTCCGAACAAATTTTAAAATGTTTTCTAACCTCAGTAAGAGTTGCGACGACTGGAACAACATAAAAACACGATATCCGAAAATGAATTAGGTATCGAAATATATATAGCAAATGCAATTCAAATTCTGACCTGTTCACGCTAAGCAAGCTGTCACCATGGATAGTAAATAGACTGGATAGGAAACTGGCTGACGTCAGCGTGGAAACCTAGTTGCAATTCGTGATGTCACGAAGATGTCACGAATACACAGATTTTACTGAGTTTCTCTTCGACGTCTCCATATTTTCGCATTCATAGTAGCTATATTGAGATTCCAAAATGTTTCATCGTCTTACAAACCTGCCTAAGCCACGACCAAATGATCGAGGTAAATGTTGTTCGTCTTTGTTTCAGCTGTTTTCGTTTTGTGGTGAAGAAACTGGCGTCGCAAAACTACCGTTGTTTTAGTTGAAATTTGGGACGCGTTTTTCACCGTCTAAAGTTGGATCTTTTCGCCTAAAATGAGTAATGGTAGTCGGATATTCCATCGTAAAGTGGCATTGTGATATTTTTTGGCAGTTTGACTGTAATTTTTAGCTGTATTATCGCTAAACGTTGCGATTTATGGTGTTTTTGTTACGTCACGATTTGCAACTAGGTTTCACGCGACCAAACGCCATCAACTGGTGTCTAAACCAATCAGCATGCTGGAAACGTCGCACGTGATCTTAGTTTCCTATCCAGTCTATTTACTATCCATGCTGTCACCAAGCTGTAATATTTTGACACAAAGACATATTTATCAATCACACTCGCAAAAGTGATTTTCAGTGCGGTCCTGAAAATACATATAGATATAAATACAAAAATAGAGACTAAAACTAGAAATTACGATCGCAAGGATCGAAGTGCTGCCTTGGCATTTAGTGGTAGTGTTGGGGAAAATAGAGACAATTTTAGCCTGTGTACAGCCTGAATTACAGGCTAGTTCCTAAAATTGGTACGAATATTTTATTTCAGACTGCTCAGTGTATTTTTATATTTTCCAACAAAGAGGTTGACAGAACAATGCCAAAGTTTAAGGTTGGGACACACGACCACTGATCTCAAAATAAGGACTGGATAGAGCATCTAGTGTTAATGATTTGAAGCCGGAAATAGCTAGCGGCGGCCATCTAATTGGAGTGACCACTTTCTGTGACTACGCTATATAGTTTTACTTAGGCGAAGCCGAGTTTTCGCGTATTTAAACAATTATCTGTTCACAAATCGAACTCATCCGAAATATCCTAAGAAGTAGAAAGTATTCAAAGGTATTTGGACTCAAAATATTGTAAGTTTAGGCGGAAAATGTCTGGAAAATGATTCCCACAGCTCCATGTTTTGAAGTCCTGCAAAGTGCAAACCGCCAAGTATTAGAAGCTTGGTCGTTGAATTGTCAGTGGTTTGGATGACTAAGGATTTATTTACTGTATCTGGACAAAGGTTTTAAGGACTCACTGTGGTAAGCACTTTCGTTGTTTCTCTTAATTTTTGTGGTTACTCAACTTATTTATCCAAATATACTATTAATATATTTAGTGCACAGGTTGTCGAATGGTACTGTATATAATTATCTAAATACTAAATAAGGTTCGGTCTGGTTGTACATTATTGTTGCCTTTGATTGCTTAGCTTCCAGTAAGATGTTGTTTTCACTTATTTATTTAAAGTCACTATTTTTATTCATCTTTTTGTTATCAACAATAATTAAGGCCATTTGCCATAAAAGATTAAATGAATTTAATTTGGAGGTTTACCACCTTTTTGTGAAACAAGTGTGCTCACCTAGTTAATTTAGAACATTCTTTTCTTCAAAATTTTCCTCAAAAATACAGTTAATTATACTGTACTGTCTGTACAGTATAATTGAGAACATGTCAAGCTTCCATTCATATAGTGGATTTGGAAAATCTTTACCCCAGGTTGATAATAGTTTCCTTCATACTGTTGCTAGAAAAGTACTGGTTCAGATAAACCAGCCATTTCTCCCAAGCTAAATGCTGCTGTTTTTATTAAATTTCTAGACCTTCTAAACATGATGAGTACCTGAGAAAAACAAGACAAGACCAATACTAGTTTAAATCAGATAAAGTTTATGTGAACTCATGCACATAAATGTTAATGACTTGTGTATAATAAAGTTCTTAGTGTCACTATCAATACATTGTCACAAGGGATTGGGACACCATGAACTTGTTGGCCAAGTCTATTTGTAGCTGTATGGTCTATAAATTCACCATCATTTACAAACTAGAAATGGTGCCATTTTTAATATTACCAATAAACCTGTTTGATAAGACACGTGTTAGGTAATGAACACCAAAGCGACAGAATTATCCCCTGGGTTTAGACAAGCACAAATGGGAACCATAAAAGGAACACGAATGCAGCATGTCATCACATTGAATCCTAATAAAATTAGTCCTGGTGAGGAACTGTACATTGACGTACTGAAACTTAAAAGTAGTAGCTGTTTGGTGCCTGGTTCATTGGGTTTGTTTTCCTCCTTTTTCTTGAGGTTGCCTTTTTCATAACATAATTGTCAGTATATTGCCAAAATAAATTTACCTGGCAATTGCAAATATATGTATGATCATGACATGCTATCTGTGATAAATCCACAGCCATCATTGCACTGGTAAATTATCTGAAAAAATATGCTGCTTATAGGATTAAGCCAGGGCCACTTCAGGAACCATTAATGACAATGTTTGACCATAAAACACATACTGTAAACTTCCAATAATAAGACCTCCCAAAGGTAAGTCCTCTGCATTCTATACAAAAATCCTTCTCAAAATAAGCTCCCCCAAACATAAGCCACAGAATTATGTATCATATATGATATATATTGACTCAATAAATAAGTGAAAACAACAATGTACCTCTTGCTGAAAGCTAAGCAATCAAAGGCAACAATATTAATTAATAAAGCAATAATGTACAACCACACAGAAACTTATTTAGTATTTAGATAATTACAGTACCATTCGACAACCTGTACTATATATATATATATATATATATATATATATATATTAGATACAGTATATACTATATAATATAAATATATAATAGTATATTTGGATAAATAAGTTGAGTAACCACAAAAATTAAGAGAAAGAACGAAAGCGCTACCACAATGAGTCCTTAAAACCTTTGTCCAGATACAGTAAATAAATCCTGAGTGATCCAAACCACTGACAATTCAACGACCAAGCTTCTTACTTGGCGGTTTGCACTTTGCAGGACTTCAAAACATGGAGCTGTGGGAATCATTTTCCAGACGTTTTCCGCCTAAACTTACAATATTTTGAGTCCAAATACCTTTGAATACTTTCTACTTCTTAGGATATTTCGGTGAGTTCGATTTGTGAACAGATAATTGCTTAAATACGCGAAAACTCGGCTTCGCCTAAGTAAAACTATATAGCGTAGTCACAGAAAGTGGTCACTCCAAGATGGCCGCCGCTAGCTATTTCCGGCTTCAATTTTCGTGACTCCGAAACAATAGGTTGCTCTATCCAGTCCTTATTTTGAGATCAGTGCACACGACTGACGACAAATCGCGCGGGAGCGTTCCGCTGTTGAGGACACACGAGGCGACTCGCGGGGACATTTCCCTTGTTGAGGATACACGAGGGGACATGTCAGAAAAGGAAAAGGAAAATAAAATAACGTTATGTGATTGGTTTATTTTAATTTTGTCCCGGGACAAGTCCCGGGGACATACTTTTGTCACCGCGACATGTCGCACGAATTCAAATCATTTTGAATACATGCAACATATTTCGGGGACAAAATTTTGTCCCCGCGACAAAGTAGACACACGACGGGATTTGTCGCTGCAACATATGACCCGCGACATGTACCCGGGATTTGTCGCCTCGTTCACTCAAATGTCATGTTATAATGAGTATATTGAGAATGGCAAATGATGTCGAAGAAAATACTGAACGCAAAATATATGTTTTCTAGCCCGAGTGTAATACCATAATCGGCGTTATTATCAGCTGAGCCTGAAATAACATCTACATTGTTTCACAAAAGTTTATATCTTCGAGTGGTGTTGAATTCTCAGTTTGATTCTTACATTATTGTGCACACCAATTCGGGTACGATATTAGGAAAATGTTCAGTTATATTTTAACAGGAAGGTGGTTATGTTGTCGACAGTCAACAGACTCAACATCAACCTCGTACCCAGGCTTTTCACACGCTCGGCCGACTCGCTGAGCGAAAACCCTTACGCTGGTCACGTGAACTGCTAAAATCTAGCAGATTTTTAATTAGCGTTGCTATGGTACTTAGGGGTGACCATTAGTCAAGATAAATGCAATCTCGTTCCCAGAGCCTCCGCCGCGCCACGCAAACGGAGGCTCTGGGATAATCCACACCGGAAGTGTTTTGATTGGTTAACTAAAGATTGCTTTTAATTAGATTAACTCTTAATATTTACGCGAGTGTTTCACTGTTTCGTTCAAACGGTATTGTACTTCGTTCTTTAATATTACGTTCTTATGGCAGAGTTTACATCAAAAAAGTTATCTTCGGACAAACTTTTAGTCGTGTTTCCAGAAAAGCTCAAAAAAACTAGTCCACGTTTAAATGGATTGATATTCTACGCGAAATGCAAGAGAGGCGCCTGGTCTAAACGTTAAAGAAGACTCTCAAGTCGCATATCCAGAGAGTTATCCATCCATGGTGCAAAAAATTGCCTCAGTTATTCTTGGCTCAGGAAATGCGACCAAAAAGTATCTTGATTTCTCCAACTAAATCATCAGACGTAGTGTTTATATTGCAGAACAGAAACGAGAATACAAGCCATCGAGAATCAAAACAAAGATTGATCAAAGATTTTCCCACGCCTCGCCACAGAGAGCCGTAACGTCTATTAGTGAAGCGAGTTTAACGGTAAATCGGATTTATTTGGTATTTTTTTGCACAATAATTGTATTAAATTGCTATTAAAATGTTCTTACTTGTTAATTTTGTCGACAATCAGGACAAATTACAGGCAACCAGAAGGCATGAACCACAGTCAACGGACTTCCGTATTGAATCTGTAAACACTGATTCGATGCCTTTCTGGTCTGGTTGCCTGTAATTTGTCCTGATTGTCGACAAAATGAAGAAGTAAGAACATTTTAATAGCGATTTAATACAATTATTGTGTAAAAAATACCGAATAAACCCGATTTACTGTTAAACTCGCTTCACTAATCGACGTTACGGCTCCCTGTGGCCTCACTAACGCCGCGTAAACTTGTATATAGCGTCAGGTGTGTCTTGGTCGTTTATAAAAATATGTTACCGTTACTTTTTGTGCTATCAAGTCTTTTATTGTTTGAAGTTTCAACAATCAGCCAACACCTCGACAAACATTTCTTTGACTTTGTGTATTTATTAATACCTTTTTGATTTCATTGCCGCGAGCTACATAAATTCTAAAATCATATTCTTTTCTGTCCCAAATCCCAATTGGTTGCTAATTTAAACACCAGACAACAACTTTTTTCACCTCTGAAGAGATCCTCGAGAGTTATTAACGTGTTTAGGGAAAATTCTTGCCGAAGAACTCGATATTTTAATATAGCACAGATAGTTCTCGTCCCAGGCTACAGAAACTACGCTCGGTCTATTACTGGCGCATGCTCTGTTCAATCGACGCCCTGTTTTCCGGCCCTCTGGCGATGGATTATCCCAGAGCCTCCGTTTGCGTGGCGCGGCGGAGGCTCTGGGAACGAGATTGAGATAAATGCGGATTCAAAAGTGGACGGGTATTCTATAAACGCTGCGACAAAGGCGACAGCGTTGGAAAAGTCGCCAGAAGACTTGTAGGAGAATAATTTTTTAGGAGAATAATGATGTATCGTTATTATCGACATATTCCAATAATCGTAGAGACGCGCGTTCGAAAGAAATAAATGACCAAAGAAGTAAATATAATGTCGAAGGTTTATTTTGTGTATACTTGTTGATAGTTATCAAATTAAATGAGGTTTTAAATACAACGATCGGAAACAATTGCCTATGATGAACTTTCCGTAATTTGACCCTTTTAATAACTGTCAACAGATTACAGATACAAAGAGCGAAAGTGGACGGGTATATTCTATAATTTAGCGATGACACACTCTTTCTTGATACAGCTTGCTGTGTAATAATTCTCGACCAAATTTGCAAGACAAGAATGATTCCGTGTGAGTAAATACAAAGTTGTATTGAGCGTCCATAAGTTTATCCTTTGATAATATCAAAAATCACATTGAAGCTCTTCAACTTCGTCTATAGACTAGCTATATTTCCAATATTTCCTTGGCTTTTTGCGTTGAAAATTGATGATCTTAAAATCCCGCCGACGATAACCGTCTGATCTGGTCATGGATTAAATAAAGAAAATCGGAAACAATTGCCTATGATGAACTTTCCGTAATTTGACCCTTTTAATAACTGTCAACAGATTTAATACAGATACAAATAGCAAGTATTGTAGTCTGGTCGACATGGATTAAATAAAGAAATAACAGCAGAAAACGAATCGCATTGCATTCTTTGGTGAACAACAACATTGGCAACAGATGGAAAATATTTAGGGAAAACTGCAACAACATCTTTACAATACACGCTTGTGGTAACAACAACGTGAAGACTTCAAAGGAAAAACCATCGGTGAACGCTGTTTTAGCTTTTTGACGAGCACAATGGCGGCTTACTGTATTTTGCGAAACGAAATGGTTTCGTTCAGCGAAACGGTTTCCGAAACGAAACTATTTTGCGAAATCTATAATTTATCTTTATATTTATATATATTATTATATATATTATATTTATAATTATATATATTTATTTTTTCTTTAGATAGAGAGGATTTATTAATGGTCAAATATATGTATCCTCTCTTCATCTAAAGAAAATTGTTGTAAAGCCTCCTGTATACTGAAGAGCCGGTGATAAGCTCGCTACTTGAGGAAGTCCTGCGAGAGGCTTCGCTCTACTTCGTCGAAGATGAGATGTCTTCCTGTAGAGATTTGAGAGTCGGGGCGATGTATAAATATGTATATGATGTTTGACTGTTCTGACCGTGTCTCAATAGCTCAGTGGTCGGGTTCGATTCCCGGTTGAGGCAGTCAAATTTTCATATACATATATTTGACCATATATTTATATATAATTATATATTTGTGTATACCTATATGGTATAATATAATTTTAATGCATAGAAGTCGGTTTTCCACCGCTTTAGTTTCCTTAGATAATTTTCCCCACTGAATCTTGCAGGAGAAAATACCTTCTCGAGTGTCGAAAATGTAGTGCTAGTTAAAGTGTTTATGAAACGAAAATTGAGGTGACTTTTTTATTGATTTATTTGAGAGAACTCCTCAAACGATAAAGAATGGCGTTTGTAGTTCTTTAATATCTTATCTCGTTGAGTTATTCAAGATTGTGTAATATGACCTATGACGTCACTAGTTGTACCCACCATTATGATGAATCAGAAAATGAAGCATATCTTCAAAAATATTGAGCAAAATTGTTTGAAACTTTACACAAGTATACAGGTCACTAAGTTGAATATCCCCATGTCAACTTTATCGTTACCATAGCAACATATATTAGTTCCCAGACCTTTCATCCTGCAGCAAAAAAATCTCTATTTTCCACCATGCCCTACAAAGATTTTGACTCGAAATTGCTCTGTTTTGTTGGCAATACTATTGAAAATATACCTCACTGATCAACAGTTAAATATTGGTTTAGAAAAGGCAGAATATAAACAAGTTTATGAGAGGAATAAAGGAGTCTGGGAACTAATCTGTTACCATGGCAACGATAAAGTTTACGTGTTTATTCAATTTAGTGACCTGTATACTTGTGCAAAGTTTCAAGGAATTTTGTTTCATAGTTTCGAAGATATGCTTCATTTTCTGATTCATCATAATGGTGGGTACAACTAGTGACGTCATAGGTCATATTACACAATCTTGAATAACTCGAGAACGAGAACTACAAATGCCATTCTTTATCGTTTGAGGAGCTCTTTCAAATAAATCAATAAAAACGTCATCTCAATTTTCGTTTCATAAACACTTTAAGAGCATTTGCTTCCGTTTAACATGTGTGCGCTGCGTCGAATAATATTATACTAGAAGTTACTATCGCAAGGAAAGTGCTGCCTCCATAAGGTATCCCGATGGTTTACAAAGTTCCCTGAATAAAGCGTGAACGTGCGTTCAATTGTGGACGCACTTTCTGGAGGGCACGGGGAGGCACTTACTAGGGAAACTATGGAAAACTGCGCATGTTCTATTTGATTGACGGTAAGAATAACAGTTATTTGGAAAGTTTTGTCCGCCGAAGATTTACGCCAATGCTAAGGCCTCAAAATTTCATACGCCAGTCAGGGGGGTTGTACAATTTCCCTCCAAAACGTTTGCGCCAGTCAGGGGGTCTGGAAGTGAAAACGCAAAACCAAAGTAGACGCACTGCGTGCCGCTATAAGGCTATTTAGTTGATGAAATTGCATTTAATTTGCTATTTAAGGGTTTGTTCAGTGCTGGCAAATAAACAGATTGCATGCCACCTTTTCTCAACATCCTTTGGGCTTTGAGTTGACTCCTTTGAAACGCATGTAATCAGAGTCAGACCGATTTGAACGTATTTGAGCGGCTTCACAGAGTCTCAGACTCTCACATTGCAGTTCTCACATTGCAGTTCTCATTCTCACAGACAGTTGACTTTATATTTAGCTGAGTCAGTTGACAATCATTTTCACCGAAAACTTGATTAGTTTTACGCCAACCTTGGCGTAATCGACGGAAATTCGACGCCGAAGATCTTAAGCTTCGGCGTGACATACGAACTTCCGCTGTTTTGTTTGTTTTCGCTTGCTTATGAACTGCCGAAATTCGAGAGTATTTGAGAGCCTGTGGACAAGAATCCCGATTGCCCGATATTTCGATGACAAACGCAATCGCTGTAGACTGTAGTGTATGTTTCTTATTTGTATCGTCCTTAATCGACGGCTGGTGATCCCACATTCCCGTTCGTTAGTTCGATTTGAAATATGACCGCTCGACCGCCAGATCAATCAGCCGCAAATATTACAAACGTGAAGTTCCATTTGGCAAACGTGTCGCTTGAATGGAACATTTATAGTCGCGAGGCTTGCTCGTTTCAAGTAAATGTTGTTCGAATTAGACGTATGGCGACATGGCATTAAAATGGTAACATTGAATTTTGACATTACATGCACTAACCATGTGGCAAAGACAGAAGTAACCATGCGTTCAATCTTCAGAAAAATAACATGGCTTGCCGGCCACATTGGTCGCGTTCGTAAGAATCGAACATATTATTCCGGACTTTAGAAACTTTGGAGTATGTTAGCGTTTTTGTAAAATGAACGTCACAAAACTTTACGTCACAAAACGTCATAAACTGGTCCACATCCGAGCAGGGTTTGGCAGTGCCACTAGCACGAGAGCACCCGCACGAGAGCTCCCCATGCACCACAGCGCCCCTACCATATTTGGGAGTCAATCTGTGAACTGTGATCAAATCGTGAAGACATAATTAGCGGTGTCATGTTTGTTTGGTTTAGATTTTCGGCTTTTGCGTATGGCGCGCCGTTTCGGCCAAAAGGTATACGAGAATCAATTTGACTGCGCCGTTTCGGCCAAAAGGTGGACAAAAAGTCGAGATATCAATTTCTATAGGCGAGAATTATATTTCAGTGGTCGAGAATATTTTTCTATAGGTGAGAATTTTATACCTATGGTCGAGAATTTTATGTCTATAGTCGAGAAATTTATATCTATAGTCGAGAATATTTTTAATTGTAGTTGAGAATATCATTTTGGTAGTCGAGAATATTTTATATTCATGTCGAGAATTGTAGTTCCATACTTGAGAATAATCACGTTGAGCGTTACGGGGAGGGCATTTACTTTTTTCGAAAGGGGAGTGACGCCAAACAACAACGATCTACAATTTACTAAATAGGAGTGGGAGTTTCTGCCCATTGTGCTACAATACTTCAGACAGTTAATAAAATCAGTGCATAGTGTGGATTATATTAACTATGATCAGCGCTACGTACGTTATTGAATCGTCGCGGAATCAAACAAGTTTTTAAAATCATATGTAATATTTACTTTAGACTTTTATACATATTACAACAAACTTACTGGTCTGTCTACGCCAAATTTTCTTTTATTAATCATATAGAAACTGAGTTTAACCTTTCTGTATAAGTTACATTTAACGCCGGTTCATATATTTGATCGCCGGTTCGTATTTGATCGACCAACTATAGGCCGCTGGACGATGTCGATGTAATAGCACCCGCGATAGTGCGCGAAGTACTTCTTCATTATTTAATAGACCCTATAATATCAGATCAAACATTCCTACGGAATTTATCATCGACAGCGATCTGTGTATCTTGTTAATTTATTTCAGACCGCAATCTGAAGAATGCAGCTTCGTCCTCAGAGGCTCAACTCTTCATGACGCTATACAAATGTATAACATACAAGTTAACCAAAATGGAAACTTAGCCGTCCTTTATATGTACAACGACAAAATGAAAACCAGCTATAATCGTCATGAAGCATATATGTATACAACCGTGAAAAACAGATTTTCTACGCGCCGCACTCCAAATAGTAATACTATAGCTAGACTAGTGTATATATAGGCTAGTATATAGTTATTATATAATAATAGTAAAACATAAAATTGTTAAGCAATGACAATGCGAGCTGGCGAAACAAACTATTTATATTGTGGTTTTATAGGCTAATAAATTGAAGCGCGATGGGCATAAATATGGAAACATCACGTCCTCCTCACTCCTACTTAGTAAATTGTAGATCGTTGTTGTTTGGCGTCACTCCCCTTTCGAAAAAAGTAAATGCCCTCCCCGTAACGCTCAACGTGATTATTCTCAAGTATGGAACTACAATTCTCGACATGAACATAAAATATTCTCGACTACCAAAATGATATTCTCAACTACAAACATAAAAATATTCTCGACTATAGATATAAATTTCTCGACT
This sequence comes from Chrysogorgia sp. JL179-B06, assembly GCA_035772405.1. Lineage (NCBI taxonomy): Eukaryota > Metazoa > Cnidaria > Anthozoa > Scleralcyonacea > Chrysogorgiidae > Chrysogorgia > Chrysogorgia sp. JL179-B06. Next base: position 9,105,127 of record JAYKKM010000437.1, read on the forward strand.
ATAGACATAAAATTATCGAGTATAGATATGGAAAGCCAAACTGGACAAAAGTGTATCGAGAATGGTAAACGATGGTCGAGAACAGCAAGCGATAGTTGAGAACAGGTAAGCGACTGTCCAGAAAAGCAAGCGATAGTTCAGAACGGGTAAACGATAGTCGAGAAAAGCAAGCGATAGTCGAGAATTGCGGTAAGCGATAGTCGAGAAAAGAAAGCGATAGTCGAGAATTGCAGTAAACGATAGTCGAAAATTGCGGTAAGCGATAGTCGAGAATTGCGGTAAGCGATAGTCGAGAAAAGAAAGCGATAGTCGAGATTTTCGACTGTTTTGTCGGTCAGCGGTTGACTGACAAGTGACATGCGTGCCACTTCGTGGCTCACCGCGGAGGAAATGCTAATTAAGGTGGTACAGTATAATGGCGGGAATGGAGCCTGATCGATCGAATACTAGCATCGTCGATGAACTTTATAGCAGACTAGACGAACTATCACAAGCGATTTCACCACGGGCAACCAGCCAAATAGAGTCCGAAGTGAGTCGGGTCTTTACTGGAGGCCGCAATAGAGGCAGAGGAACAAACACTGTTTCATCGGTTCGTGTCAATGAGAATTCCAATGGCAATAGCAGTCGTCTTCCTTTCCCCACGGAAAGAGCCTTTGGCATAAGACACCACTTTCGGGGGCAACGTCCTGCTCAGCGTCCTTCATCCCGTCGTCGCGGACAAAGAAGTAGTTCTACTGTCGAGAACAAACCTTTCATGCGCGACTTAATACTTCTTAGCGGCCCTAATGACACAGTCGTGCCACGACAGGGAACTCGGCTTGCCTTGATGGAAAATGGCCATATAATCACGGGGTGCAAGTTTACAAAAGGCCAATCCGACACACAAGTGGAAACGACAATATTGATGGCATTTGAGGGTAAAATTCCTGAAGTTGGAGTTGACATAGAGTTGCTAACGTCAATGCATACGACATTAGTGAAACCATCCTTGGCACCTGGGCAGAATGGTATTGATGGTACTATTCTTCAACGTTTGTATAAGAATAAACCGGTGTATATTCGCCCTAGTCATCAGTTATTGTCACCGCAGACGCTGCTTACGTATCAGGTAACATTTTCATACATTGTTCTTAAATATTAACAAACCTGTTGTGCTTTTTCTGCAAAACGTATTTTAATATTATACTGTATTTGAAAAAATCTAATATTTTATTGATGTTTCTGCCACTAATAAATTTGATAACCATACATGTGTAATTATTTATAATAATCTCACGTGTCAATTTAATATTGTGATCAATGTGCACCAGCCACTGCCCATCATTCAAATTGTCTCTGGTGATCATATTAAACTGAGCAAAGTGAAATTTTTGGGGTTCAATTCAAGGATCAATCCCATTACTGTATACTCAAATCCAGGATCAATATTATTAAGTAGAAATATTAAACATTATATGTAAACTAATCTCAGAAGTTTACTAAAACACTTTGCGTGTCAAAATATGGCTATGGTGACTAAAATGTTCTCATAAATTTTAATATGAAAAGTCACCCTACCGTTATTGGTGTGGGCCTCAAAAATATCAATATAAAATAATTTAATGAGTTTGTTTTGGTTCATTTTACAGGAAGGTGTACACGTAGCCCCCCAACCTGTCGCCCAACCCGTGGCCCAACTTGTGGCCCAACCCATGACCCAAGTCCAACCTGTGGCTCAACCTGTGGCTCAACCCAGAGAAATGCCACCAGGTACATACTGTATGCTGCAATATCATTAGTACTAGTACTACCAAACATAATTGTGTGCTAATAACATAATTGTGCTAATGTAGCATTCTCTGCAGAATAAAATCATTTTGTCTGGCATTAGTTTGCCTGAATACATGAACTACCACCTTGCCACAGGCTAAATGTCTCTTCTTTCTATTTCAATTTTGTAATTTTAGTACTAATACCAGAAGAACACCAGGTTATACAACACTGTGATCCCCAATTGTCAGAAGACCTTGACATATTGGCACAAGGTAAAATTGATTGTGACATTTTTGCCAATCCTGTTCTCCCACATACAGTATCAGATACCAATACCTAAGATATTCTTCCATATACTCCCATATACATATTATTTTGTTAAAAGTGCTGATTTAAGAAATGTTTATATAGATCTTAACAGTTTTTTTTCCTAAAATTAGTTTTATTGCAAGATGTTGAACAGTCACCTGTAGAAAGTAACCACATCCAATCATCTATTGTTCCAGATGATGTAGTAGAAGGTATGGTATATACTGTACAGTATCTTACTATCTTTCTTAATGTAGTAAAAACTCCACTACAGCTGGGATTATCTTTCTTAATGTAGTAAAAACTCCACTACCATAAATGGGGTCCTTGGCTGTTAATGAATTAAGGACATTTATATTTGCAATAAACGTTCTTTTTCTATAATTGTGCATAAAAAGCATATGTTAGGCTTAGCTTTTTATGGAATGAATTAGTGATATTCATTTCATCCAAATTAACACCAATGAAAGGAAGTAAACCAAGAATCAGCAAATTCGTTTGGACATGGCATAATTGAAAAACAAATCAAACTGGTGGTTTACCAGTCATTGAATAAACTTCTCGTGAAATTAATTATTATGTCGCACTGTTGTGTTGTTAGATACAGTATGTACATGTATACTGTATATGGGAACATAATTAATTCAATTTCTTCTAACAGTTTGTAGTGACCCAGGGCTACATTCATTCAATCCTTCAACACCACTGACTGAAATGACTGAAGTCAAAGAAGTTATTGTACGCCGCACAACAATTCGACAAGATGTAATTGAAATGTTTACAGATCCAAATATTATCAATTTAAACCTTGACATTACTGTCATAGATACAAATGGCAATCCTGAAAAGGGAAAAGGCAAAGGTGTCCTGTCAGACATGCTAACGCATTTTTGGCAGGAATTTTTTACAACGCTCAGCATAGGAGGAGCTGAGAGGATCCCGCACATTAGGCATGATATGCAGAGAAGAGAATGGCAAGCCATTGCAAGGGTCATTATATATGGCTACAAAATGGCAAAGTATTTTCCTCTGAAGCTTTCCCAGTTATTCATAATCAGCTGTTTGTTTGGTGAAGAGAGTTTTGATCGAGAATTCCTGCTGAAGTCCTTCCGCCATTATGTGGCTGGAGATGATCGCGAAGTCCTTGACATGTGCCTTGGTAAAGATTTTGAAGCTGTTGACGATGTCCTTGACTTCCTATCCACATGGAAGTGCTACAAATCCCCAACACAGGAGAACATAGCGTCAATCATTCTCGAACTCGCCCACCAAGAGTTGGTACAAAAACCAAGGTATGTACTCAATTGCTGGTCACCAATTCTGAAGTCCCTTCGAGATGATTCTGCCTTCCAAACCAAAGAAGCAGTCACAGAGTTGTATGCTGAAAAGCGTCCATCGACTAAGAAAGTCAACAAGCTATTCAGAGGTGACATAACCAATGATGCAGAGAGACAAAGTATGGATCACCTAAAGCGATATGTGAAGTCTTTGGAAGGGAAATCTCTGGAAAGGTTTCTACATTTCATCACTGGAAGTGATGTCATATCATGCGAGTACATTGACATAGTCTTCACTTCATTAGATGGTTTCCAGCGTCGCCCTATTGTGCATACATGTGGACCCACACTGGAACTGCCAACCACATATGAGTGCTACACAGATCTTGCTGAGGAGTTTACCAACATCATGAGAGAGGACAAAGCCTGGTCATTTGACATTGTTTGAGATTGAAGTGCCTATTTGGTCATTACGCATTTTATATTGTTCATGCCAATGCCTACAGTATCATTATTTTGATACATAATAACAATTCAGAGGTTTGGTTTAACATTATTGTATTGTACATGTAGCAGTTAAAGGAACTACATGTACATTATATTAGTGCGAGGGGCACATCACTCCACGGGAAGATAATTATACAATTTTGGTACACAGAAATTAATATTGTGGTATTTTTGGTATATAATTTCTAGATTGGTAAAAAGATATTTGTTTGGCAAGGTGCACAATATTTTTCAGAGTGATGTGCCTTTCGTTACAGTGCACATATTTCATTTCATTGTTTACGTTTTGTTTTGTTTTGTTTTGTAACTGATAATAACAGCTACTTGTACGTACTACAGGTACTTTATAAACTACCTTTGAATGCCTATCAGCAGATGAGAATTTACACATTGGTTTGTTTTCATAAAGACATTTCAGTTTTTATTTACATTATTACTAGCTACAGTGTATTTAAATTACAAACCATAAAATATGTATTACCGTAAATGGTAAACATTGCATTTGTATTGAAAATAACGTTTTAGTCATGATGACTTGGAATTCACATGTTCTTGTCAATGCACATGTTCTTGTCAACATGATCTTACAATTTTGTGATTAGTCAGCAAATCTTCATAATAAAGAAATTATACATATCCAGTAAACTGGAAAGCTAAAAAGTCAATGATTAACTACAGTACTTGACTTAACTTTTTGTCAACTCAGATCTCATGTGTGGTTAAGAATAAATGCATTAGGATTAAACAATTTAAAAAGGACACTGTGGTATGAACACTCGGAGATTAAAACTTGTTGATTATTGTAATATGGATTACTGTTATTGTAACAAGAGTTCCCAAAATATTGTTGCAATTCATTTGATGTGGAGCAATTGATATACCTGTTTTACATTTGATTGGGCTTTGAAGTTTGACTCACCTAAAATCCGATTGGTTTTTCTTAAACCAATTTGATAAAACAGGAAGTACAGTAGTTCAACTGTCTATGTCCAATCAATTACTTTGAGTCAACAAATGAATTGCAACAATATTTTAGGAATTCTATTACAACAACAGTAAAGTACAGGCACCCTACTCTGCTGAATATAATCACTACTGCAAGATTCAAGAATATAATGTTAAAGGGCACTCTTGACCTTTAGTGAGTTAACAAAGCTGTTCATACTGTTTAGTTAAGTTGTGTAATCCATCAACAAAAAGGTGGCATGCTGTTTTTTTACCATAATTCTTTGCAATCTTAAACTACTGTAGTTCTGACAACAGCTACAGTAAAACGTTATATTGGTGTCTCCATTCTCCAATGTTGTGTATTCTTGTGTTTTATAATGATATAGAGTTTATGCACACAAAGCACCATGGTAAAATTTTAAAAAGACAAGCTACCATCTTTTTTGGCTATATTGGTGGATTGTTATGCACATTTTTAAAATTTCCCTAGGATTATGCCTTATTTTAAAAGACAAACTGAGCAAAATACTTGTACAGGTGAATACAAATTACAAATGTGCAACAAAATTACCTACAATATCCACTGTTCTTAAAAAGTGTTCAATCCCATTATTTCCATCATCATCGAGGGGATCCACACTCTGTTGCAGTTGTTGAAGCTGGTCTTCAGTAAGTTCCACTTCTGAATTAGGAACAACAACATTGTTGTCAGTGGTGATGGCAGGAACTGGACCAGTGTAATCAATTCCATAGGCTTCCCAGTTGACAATTGGGGAATTATCTGGAACAGTGATCATGTTAGTGTGCCATAATGTCAATGGTGTTTGATGGTTTGCAGTTCTAATGCCATGATGATTCCACTGACTTCTAAATTCCACCAAAGAAGCATTGATGCGGGGGAGATAAACAAACTGCAGGGCAAATAAATGCACTTCATCCAGTGAATTGAGTAATTCATTTTGCTCTAGAAACTTGAATATGTCCTTGTAGAGTGCAGACATGACCCTATTCACTTCAGCCCACAATCGTTCTATGCGTTGATTGTGGACACTCCTACCAGCAATAAAACTTCCTCTATCAACTCCTCTGTTTTGAATCATATATCGTGCTACATCCACATTTTCCACCCCATGGTCACCTCGTACCCTGGATGGCAAACCAAATTCCTGAACTCCCCTTTCAAAATACTCAAGGGCAGTAGTAGCTCTATTATTTGAGCAGCATTGCAAATATATAACTGTTCTGCTAAAGCCATCTATGCATCCATGGATAACAAACCTCCATGATATTAGCTTGTGGTTGGAATCCATATGCCACAAATGATTAGGACCACAAACGTTATATACACGACGGCAAATTGCATATCTCTTCCGTATGCTTCGACCAATGGCATCTACTCTACCAAGACTTTCTCTAACCCGTGATCTTTGAACATTAACATTCCTTCCCCTCAAACTGCCTCTGATATATGACTCACCACTGTATGGTGTCAACTGCAGAACTCCTTGAACTTGTTTTGTCTAAGTCACTGTCAGTTATTTCAGTGAAATTAGCTTCAATCCCAAACTCTGTTCTTCTTCTGGAAAGGGTTCGCTCAGATACGCCGAGAAATTCTGAAATATTTTTCCAGTTCATCCCGGTTTCTCTCAGTTGTTCGATCTGCTCTTTGGTTATATTGAAAGCAGGTCTTCCTCCTGTACTTGGAAAAAAGGAAGTAATGTCTCTTTTTCTCTCAACGGGATGATTTTCAACGACTTGCGATAGCTTTCCTAGTTCGTTTTCCATTCCAGCAATCAAATCTGTCAGCAAAGTGGTCAGAGAAGTCCTTTGATTCACACGTGCAGCATCAGCATGGTTTGTTTCTCTTGAAGTAATGTTCTCAGCTATTAAAGCCATAGACATAGCAACAACAATTCCAATGTAATTTTCAAGTTTATTCTTGCAGTGTTCTGCACCTATCGTATCCTTGTTATGTAAAGATCGATGAATTTGCTCGAACAATGTGTTAAGGGTGATAAAAAAGTCACCAAGGTCTTCCACATCGCCAGCCATGTTTAACATCGACGGCGTTCCGCTGACCGACAAAACAGTCGAAAATCTCGACTATCGCTTTCTCGACTATCGCTTACCGCAATTTTCGACTATCGTTTACTGCAATTCTCGACTATCGCTTTCTTTTCTCGACTATCGCTTACCGCAATTCTCGACTATCGCTTGCTTTTCTCGACTATCGTTTACCCGTTCTGAACTATCGCTTGCTTTTCTGGACAGTCGCTTACCTGTTCTCAACTATCGCTTGCTGTTCTCGACCATCGTTTACCATTCTCGATACACTTTTGTCCAGTTTGGCTTTCCATATATAGACATGAATTTCTCGACCATAGATATAAAATTCTCGACTATGACAATAGCATTGTCACCTATAGATATAATATTCTCGACTACTAAAATATAATTCTCGCCTATAGAAATTGATATCTCGACCTTTTGTCCACCTTTTGGCCGAAACGGCGCAGTCAAATTGATTCTCGTATACCTTTTGGCCGAAACGGCGCGCCATATTTGCGCGTTTATATACTTATGGTTGTAATGGATTGTTTCACATAAATGGGACGTATATTCAGGTATTAAAGTACGTAGTGAATACGGCAATAATATACCGCATTGACCTTACGTCTTGCATTTGAATTTGACGGATTCATTTCGTACCAGCATCGTTTAAACGGTAATCGATCTAAATAAGATTGACTAAAAATCCTTCGAGATTAATGAAGTAGAAATAGTTTCGATACTAGTATAATATAGTAAAGGAATTGAATTCGAAAGCATGTCTATAATGTATTAAAATGCTCTGAGTGAGCGTATACTCTAGTAGGCCCTTTTATCATAATATACAACTATATTTACAGATTATCTCATCGACATCGATGTTTATACAGTCCGAATAAACAATTGTTCATAGTTTATATTAGCGTGCTCCGTGACTATACATGTACACTTCGATGAAGAAATCAAAATCAACATGTTTACAGCCCATAGCCTAATAAATCATGGTTGTTTGATCGAAAGGTTTACATCTGAATTAATTGTCTACATACTGCAGCTCGCTGCGAGTACTCGCAAGGTCGAACCTGCATTAAGCGGCACCGTATTAAGCGGTCACCCTTTGTTAAGCGGTCATGTGGCAAAGTGCCGAAAATTTCATAATATAAATACTATTTAAGTGACCTTTATTGAACGGTCACCTCTATTAAGCGGACGCGGTCACCTTTTCCACGGTCCCAATCTTAATGTTTCATTGTTTTGAAACTGTATTAAACGGTCAGTGGGAAGTAACTACAGCAAACATAATACAATATATAATTAAATCTTTATTCGGCAACATGTCAAAGTCTTTAAGTTTTGTTTATCTCATTACTCGAACTTCCGTAATCACTGAAAGTGTCAACAGTATTTTCAGTTCGTGTGGACGTATTATTCAAGCAATTAAAATTTTTCTTGTGTCAACTTTCCCTTCAGCCACTGACACGAAAATGTATCTCCATGAAAGTGATACTCGCACGGAATTTCTAAACCATAACCACCTGCGCTGTTGACACGCTTTCCTTTGACGATTACTTTACCAGAACTTGTCTGCCGTTTTAAAAACTTTGTCAGCCATAGTGCCATAAGTTTCGGGGCATGTCCAAGTACATCAACTTGAGACGCAGTATCCTCAAGGTCTGCGGTATTGTCAACTCGTTTTTTTCTTACGATTGCAACAGCGTTTTCGTCTTTCTTGTTGTCTGGCTCACGCTTAAGTGAATATTCCTCATCGAGTTTTGGTTCCCAGTCGTCCATGTAAACTCAGAAACAATTTACAGTTTTATATACTTTTTAATTGGTTACTTGGTATGTGTATTGAAATGTATTACTGTTTAGTTCAAATTTAGTTATATTAAATGTTATATTTAAGCCATGTGGTGATTTTCTACAAGACCTGTATTAAGCGGTCAACCTGTATTAAGCGGTCACTTGCGAAATCCCCGAGGGTGACCGCTTAATACAGGTTCGACTGTAGTTAAACATTTTGAACTATTTTTACTCGCCCGAATTTCTCGCCGTGAGTAAACAATAAATCAAAAGAAACTTTGTAGTCATATGCTACCGTTTTCGAAATGACTGAAAGCTGGAATAATATTGGAATTATGCAAGTGATAGAAGTTCTTATAGAAACTTTAAATAGTTCAAAATTTTACTCGAGTAAAGCTGTAGAGTAGAGCTATAAAACGTAGAGCTGCAAGTTGCTTCTTGCGACTCAGGAAACACTTCTGGCGCGGTCTCAAGTATTAGAAAACAATTAGCCGAAAAAATGGACTTTTAAAAAAAGTCGGGAAATGGCCGCAAAAAAGTCAGGGGTTAACCTGAACTTTTTGACGATTTTGGACCATTTTTAAGATTTAGAAATTATGTAAAAAACGGCTTGTTTATAGGCCTTCTGGGAACACTTTTGGCAGTAAAAAATGGACTTTTAGAAAAAGTCGGAAAATGGCTGAAATCGGCAAAAACTGGTAAAAGGGTTAGTTAACCTTAACTTTCTGACGATTTTGGGCCATTTTTAAGATTTCGACATAATGCCAAAAATGGCTTATTTATGCCTTAAAAAACTCTTCTGGCGGCCTGGCGGGATCTAACAAGTATTAGACGAAACTTAGCAAAAAAAATGGACTTCATAAAGTCGGAAAATGGCCAAAATCGGCAAAATAGTAAAGGGGCTAACCTGAACTTTTTGACGATTTTGGACCATTTTTAAGATTTAGAAATTATGTAAAAAACGGCTTGTTTATAGGCCTTCTGGAAACACTTTTGGCAGAAAAAAATGGACTTTTAGAAAAAGTCGGAAAATGGCCGAAATCGGCAAAAACTGATAAAAGGGTTAGTTAACCTTAACTTTCTGACGATTTGGGGCCATTTTTGAGATTTCGAAATTAATGCAAAACATGACGGCTTGTTTAGACTTTATGAAAAACACTTCTGGCGGGGTCCGATTATACAAGTATTAGAAGAAAATTAGCCGAAAAAAGGACTTTTTTTAAAAATCGGAAAATGGCCAAAATGGACGGCTTGTTTAGGCTTTTTGAAAAAGAAATACTTTTGGCGGGGTCTAACAAGTATTAGACGAAAATTGGCCGAAAAACGTGACTTTCAAAAAAAGTTGGAAAATGACCAAAATCGGCAAAAAAGTAAAGTAATACTTTAACTTTTTGATGATTTCCCCAGAGATTTAAATTGTGCAATTGATGAAGCACCTAGTAACTTCCACAGGTAAGCTATTCCAAAAGACAGTTCGAATTCGTCCAAAATTAGAGAGGGAATGGCTGGATATTATTTTCTGATTCCAAACCATTTTCTTCACAGACAGTTGACAACGTGAGGAAATGACAACGTGAGGTTACTCTAGGCGTGATAGGGTCCATATCCCATAAATCATATATCCCATGACGGATAAATCCATAAGTAGTATAGAACATGGCGGTGCGAGCTCAGCGACGCCAACCACAAATGTGAGTGCCATAGCGACGTTAATTTTTACGCCAAATCGCGATTTAGCGCAAAAATTAGCGATGCCACGGTGCCCGCACTTGTGGATAACGTCGAGTAAGCTCGCACCGCCATGTTCTATACAACTACAGCAGTCGTTAATTAGGCTTGGCACACCCCTCCCCACACTCTCCACCGATTAATGTCAAACACGCGCGAGACTCGTGAAACAATACTGAATTTATACCAAATCACATTTCAGTCAAGTTTAAAAATAGTCGCTTCAACATTTTCACAAATTTGTGTCGCTTAAAAATTTTCACGCTTTTTTGACTGACACATTTCCAATTCACGCGCGAAAAAAAAAAACCACTAGATTTTGATTCTAGTGGTGATGTTTATCCAAATGGCGCTCTTTTGATTGGTCAGCCCACACCAGCGCCCACAACAAATATTTTATCCAAACAAGTACCCAAATGGGGAGCGAAATGGCGCTCTTTTGATTGGTTAACGACATTAACTAATTTGCATACTAACAGGTGGCCGGTTGTTTCGCGAATTAGTCCGCTTGTTCACTATTTTCAGTGGTATCTCTCACTACAATGTTTTTGTGACCATACGCGTAGGAGTCAATACCATTTTCTAAAAGGTATCGTTTATCGTCGAAGCAGGATAGCGATACTTTATTAATTTCATAGCTACCGAGCTGATGTTTGACACTTCTAATGGTCTTCATTGTGTGTCGCAATTGTTTCTGCTCTAGTAGCACACTTTTGTAATCTTCGTGTCTGATCACTTTTTTAATTATATTCTTTCTAATACCTTTAGCAGTTTTCCCACCACCCCCACCCTCTTTCAAATAGCTGTACATTTTACTGCGCAACCCGACGAACTCGACAATTGGCGTTCCAGCGCACTCGTCCTTCATCTTCCCAATAACTTTCTTATTCTCTCTAAAAAAGAATGGGCTGTCTGCAGGGTAGTCGCTATTGTCGAACTTTTCGCACTCCATCATAAAGTCGGAGTAAACGTCGTCAGTTTTGATTGAGTACAGCAGACTGTCAGTGTCGGTGAAGTGTAATCTGCAGGTGTCGCTAGAGTACTTTTTCATAATATAATTGTAGTGAAAATTGTACATCAGCGTTTTACTCAAGTCTAGTATGCACATACCCACATATGCAGGTCTATTTAGTGTCAACGTTTCTTTAACCTTATGGACAGCGACTAAGTTCTCGCTAAATATTTTGCAAGACACGAACGTCGGCTTCGAGACAAGCTTTTCTAATTTCTTCGCAGTGGTCACTAATCTTACGTCCACACGCTTCCTCAAGTTTTCCATCGTTTTTCCGAACACACTGTTGTTCATCAACTTGAAGAAGTCCTTCTCAAAAGCGTTCTTAGCCGCAGTTCTTTTGACTGTGTTAAAGTCGATGTACTTGCCTAGCCACTTGGACTGGTCAAACTGCAAGACCCTGTGAATCTTATTGATTTTTAATCCAAGATCCATGTACAATTGCAGATTTCCATAGTGACACACATACTTTTTTTTGTCCATCAAATTAGTCACCAACTTCTTCACACCACCAACACTCACGTTAAACTTATTTTTGATTTTCGTGCAGTACTCCGACAACATGTCAACGGTTATCTCCATCTTCTCGGGAGCCAACGGGTAATCGTTGTGTAGGTCATGCAAATGGGCTGGGTACTCCAAGTCGACCTCGAGCAGTAAACCTTTTTTACTATTGTTGTGATAGTTGTGCAGATTAACTTTTTCTATTTCTTTCTCAGTCAACCACTTGAAGCCGCCCGTGGGTAGACTTCGACTCATTGCCCATCCAATGTCAATGTCGGACAATAATTCGAGTTCCACTCCAGTCATCTTTAACATAGCGTCCCAAGCCAATCCAGGCGATGTGAAATAGTGACACGGGTCTAATTTATACTCGCGATGGCATGTCTTTCTAAAGTTCTCAAAAACGTCGGCGAGCAAGAGCACATCGCTTTTCAAATACAGGTCGTGGTACCCACCCATATTTTTAACGTCAAAGTAGTCCCACACATCGATGGCACGCTCGTGCATTTCTTCCGTGATGTGCTCATCCAAAATACTGTAGAAGTCCTTTTTGGAGGGTAACTCGCATTCATCGAATTTATCAAAGGAGTCCATATAATCATAGGGATAGACCCCCTTTCTTGTCATAAGTGCCAACCCCTCGTCGCGAAACACTTCTGACGTGTATTTGAAAGCGTCCCTTGGTAGGTTCCTCACCAAGTTGTCTAGACCACTACTCATGAACTGAAAGCTGTCCAAGAACACCAAGTTTTTTCCAAGCATGAACGCCATGTACTTCTCCATGTTGTTCGGTATCACATTTATGTCTTGACCAAACTTGCCAATCTCCTGCATAATGAAATGGCTATCGTAGCCGCGTAAGTTATGGAAGATCACAGGAATTTTATCAGTCAACTTAAAGTTCACGTTACACTGACGATGTGCGGATCCTCTGTACTTACCTGAGACATGACAGTGGTCTCTCACTCTAACGTCAGCGCCAGTGTACTCAACACTACAAATATGGCAACTTTTAGCCTCGTCAAAGTTCTTCTTATCGACATCAGTTAGTGTCATCTCTTTGTTAAAGTGACTCTCAGATGTCTCTTTACAATATTTGACAATTTCTAACATCTCCCCAATGAACTTGTTGACTGCGTTTTCACCGCGATACACTTTTACTGGCTTACTATACTCATTGTCGTAGCAACAAACTAATTTATACCCATAACCGCAGTCAACGTGTCTCTGGTAAGCATTTGTGTAGCTACACTCGCTTGATGGTGTTGCCGCATGCACCTTCTGTGTGATAGCCTCGAAGTCTGCGTACACCACAAATGGTACATTTAATTGTCTGCTAAAATTCTCGTATTTCACTTTCGCACCTTTTTGCGGCATTTTAATAGCTTGCTTCCCATTAATGACCAAACATACTTCCACATGGCGTTCGAGCACGTCCGCTCGGGTAAAACACTGCAAACAATACCTACAAAAGTGCTTTCTCGCCTCATGCTTTGTCTGCCGGTGCATGAATTTGTTGAAGTCACGAATATACACATAATGCTTGTTGTCCACGTCGTTAGTTATCAACAATAGGTCCATATGGTCGGGATACGCCTCCTTAGAAACGTACACAGGGAATGGCTGCTTATTTTCATACCCAAAAACATTGATGCTAATTTCGTTAGCCTTTTCGATCTTGTTGTAGTCTTTGAGTGTGACTGGGAAGTCGATTCCGTCATAATTCAGCTCACCGACGTGCCTAGCGTACTTTGACGTTCTGTCAGAGTTTTTTCCAACAGGAAATTTGTGTGCAAGGTGACACCATCTAAAGCACTCGTTGTCATCCCCATTATTTACGTTTATCAGACCCTTCATACTGTTGCGCAGCTCCTTCGGCGACGCAATGTAGCTACTCCCATGCAAAGGTCTGTAAATAGCGACATTGACGTAGTGCGCATCTATTTTGTCGATAGTCCATCCAGACCCCTCAGATAACCACCCAGCTATCCGCGTCAAAATCTGCTCCGACCCACGATTGGCGACACCCTCGATGTCATGCTCGTTAATGACGACGAACGTTTCGCTGTTAAAGTAGGCAGTTTTGTATGTGGTCTTATCACGCTCTAAAACTTTCTCAAAAGTGACCTTGACTGTCTCCACCACTTTCATTCCGTTGGTCTCACCCAGCTCACGTCTCAAAAGGTTAGTGACAGCGCTTCTACTAGCGTTTACCTGATTGATGTCTCTGTCGTCAATCACTTCGACTCCATAGGACCTTGTGAACCCTCTCAGTGCTCGATCCAACAGATGCGTTGACGGTGCGAGGTCTTCGACTACAGGTTGTCCCTCTTGATCTCTAAAGAAGCCGTGAACGTTGGTCGCTTCATCTGTTAGTGAATTGACGACGGCTGCACTCGTCTTATGCGCCCGTCTTTTTGTCAGTGGGTTTTTCACAGCCCGACTCATTGGCTTCTATATACACTACGCTTATTTTTCTTAGCCCACTCATTGTAATAAATATCGCCACTTTCACACCATCCCAGCTTTGGGTGCACCACCCCAAACAAATTGTTGTCGAACTTCTCTTTCACCTTCCCGTCTTTGAGGTCTGACACCTTCTTGAGTGTCTCGACTCGTCTTCTATGACACAACCTAATAATGTAGTATCCGTATCTGCTGACATTTCTACCCTTTATCAAATTGCATGAGTGCAGCACATTGACAACTTTCAGGAAGTCCTCTTTTATCAACTCAAGGTGCTCACCCTTCACAACGTTCCGTAGTCTCCTCCCCATCCACCAAGACCGTTTGTGGACGCTTTTTAGTCGCGCGAGTCTCATGTCACTATAACTCTGAGTGTAACCCCACTCGATGTCGCCACACTTTGGACACGCGTACCCACCGCAGTCAGTCATGTTTTTCACAACGTCGCAGTCCGAGCAGTAGTGAAGCCTGAAGGTGTCTCCACACTCAATTTGCGTCTCACTCGCGATCTCGTCAATTGTCAAGCCATAACTCATCTGCCTCATAAGTTTGTCCATCGCTTATACTACTCCAACGTTTTTTTTTCACCGAACTAGTACCCACACCGCTATTCCACTACCCAAACCTAGCGCGCTAACAAACAATAATTGGTATTCCTTCATCTCCGCACTCGGTTGGTAGTAATCCGCAATCTTCGGGAGGTCAGTGAACACTCGTCCGCTGTGCTGTATGGTCATTACGCTTCTAAGTTCTTCCAACGCGTGGTTTGTGTCATTGATGTCAGCGTTAGCATCAGAGAGCTGTTGTCGTAAACGCTGGATCTGATCTTTTTTAGCGATTTCATTTTCATACCACACTTCTTTCGCACTGGCTAACTGTTCCAACGCATGGTTGTGCCTTTTCATCTCAGCTTCATAGCCTGTGTGATTAAACTTTGAAAACATAAAGCCAGCGCCTGCAAAAGCCACTGCATTAAAAACACCTCCAGCCACAACACTCACCATTAACTTACGTTGATTTGAATGGATCTGTCGGTATCCACTTTTTCGATTGCATCCATTTTACTAGCAGCGTTCCTGCACCAACAGCTGCAGCAAGTTTCACTGTACCTTTCACAGTCTCTGGTGTTCCCAATGGTTCCCCCAAAGCCTTTTTAGAAATCATACTCACTGCCACAGCGCCAGTCGTGACAAGTAGCGCATCATACAATTCGTTCATGAGTTATTTTCGATCGATCGCAGTCATATACATTGTCGTGTGTTTTGTTCAAGAATCAAATGTGTCTAACGCTGGACGACGAGTTTTATGACTCTCTGACACAGGTGCTGTAGTGCTCACAGGCTCTAATCGCGCCTCTTTTTCACTGCTATAATTGTGTACCATAGTGAAGCAGCAGCGATGATAACACCAAGTGTCCCGACAATGTAACCATAGCCCCACTCACCACCCTGTTCTTCGTTAACTATCATTTCACGCATTTTCTTTTCTTTCGCAGCTTTCGATATCTCAGCCAACTTTTTACCAGCAGCGACGCGCTTTGGGTCCTTTACCTTAACACTTTTCACGTCAGCTGTGATCTTAGCGTCAGCCGTCTGTGAGTCTTCAACCATCTAATACACTATCACGTGTTATCTTACTCACAGTTGACCTCACAGGTATCTCACAGTTGACCTCACAGGTATCTCACAGTTCCAGACCAAACGCACTAAAAAAATTAGGATTTTTTCTGGGAGTATAACATAATGACTCAAGACCGAGAGGTTAGCGAAGAGGTTATTGACCGCTTGCTGAGAACAGCCTTTGTCAGTGTGTCTACCCCACGAGTCGACAATGGACCCAACGTCTTAAACGAGTACTTTTCAATATACAATCTGCTCGACCTCAGACGTGAAGAGGTGTTAATAAAACAGCCTATCCCCCAGGTCGACTGTGCGAGGCATCTTCACGACACTTGGATCGATCTTCGAGAAGATAGAGCCAAGGAGATTGCTGATAGATTAGCTAGCATAGGTGTTACTCATCATTCAAGTACCTTATGTTAGCAAGTGATGTCTACTTGAACAACCCTAGTGGGTCCAACGGTACGTTACTCGGTAATTTCCTCCAAGTGTTCTTAGCGACCCTTATATGGAGACCATGCCCAACCAAAGCCAAAGCGTGGCTAGATCTCGCCGCGAACCGCGACGTTCACGTTTGCAAGGTTGGGTGTAAGGAAATACTAGGTGTGGACGATATCAGGGACCACGTACTCTCGCCCGCCCACAGACACTTTGCGAGAGATGAAAACGTGTACACCTGTCACCCATGCGGTGTGGTCACCAACGACCCACTGCATCGCTTGAGACACGAGAGCTCGAGGTCTCATCTTAAAAACTTAGAGCTTCAGCGGATATTTAACAACGAACAACAGTTGCCGCAACAGGAGAGAACATTTCTCTGGGGGTATAGTAATCATGAAGAAACTCGGTAGACTAGAAATCGTGATTGGTTCCATGTTTGCAGGAAAAACAACAGAGACTCTTCGTAGGTTAATCACGTTAAGTAAGTCAGGGCTCAAAGTCCTTTACATGAACAACACAGGTGACACTAGGCGAACTGACCACGCGTTCTCCACACATCGTCAGACCATTGTTGTCGGATCAGACAGTCTACCTGCGAAGTTAATCACCAACCTTCCAAGTTCTTCCGAGATAGCCGATTATGACGTCATCGGCATTGATGAGGGTCATTGGTACTCTGATCTACTCCCAGTTATTCGCGAGTACATCAAAGCTGGCATTCACGTCATTATTTGTGGTCTCATAGCGACAGAGCGTCTAAAAAGAATTGGTGAGCTCGACACGTTGTTCCCAATGGCAGACGACATCGCATTTCTAAAAGCGTATTGCGCCGTTTGTCGCGACACTTACGGAACAACTGTTGAAGCGCCATTCAATTGGAGATACAACCCAGGACCGTCATTCGTTGGTGGTGCTGAGCAATATCGCGCAGTGTGCAGACGTCATCATCCTTCCACATAAAATTACGGGTGTTCTCAATACATCCCACTTTTTAAATTTAGACATTGGTCACATGAAGCGTCCAATGTCTCATAGAAACATTTTTTCACACAGTGGTCAGAAGGTTTGTGAAATAAAGAGAGAAAGTTTCACAGATATTTTTATCGAGTTAAAAAAACGTCTTTAAAAAATGCTAGAACAGTTGTCACTTCGAGCGTCGTCTCAACGACAAGAACGAGTGCTAATTCGACTTATTACTCGCTGTCTAAAAAGTCTCTTTACAGTAGCGTCTCTCGTGGTTACTTAACGCTGATTTATTTTTAAATTTACGAAAACACTGAGAGCACTGAAACCCGACGTCAAAGAAATATTTTATCACTGCAGTAATAGCGTCGTCGTACGAGTCGCACAACAATGTTAGATACCCAGCGGATTTGTATCTGAGTAGCAGAGAGTCTTGCTCTTTGGACGTCTTACCTGTGCCACCTGGATTCTTGAACTCAATCACGAGCCCGCTATGCTGTCGGTTTGCATTAGCAATAACTAAGTCAGGTGTTCCACGTTGGTAACCTTTTTTCCACGAATTTATTCTTTTACTTGAAGTGTCTTGATTCTCACCACAAGCGGCTATCAAAATAGCTTCTGGATAATATTTCCTAAGAAAACCGACGACTTTCGTGTGGAGATCGAACTCGGTGATCATTTTAAACTGATT
Source organism: Chrysogorgia sp. JL179-B06 (assembly GCA_035772405.1). Lineage (NCBI taxonomy): Eukaryota > Metazoa > Cnidaria > Anthozoa > Scleralcyonacea > Chrysogorgiidae > Chrysogorgia > Chrysogorgia sp. JL179-B06. Next base: position 9,123,199 of record JAYKKM010000437.1, read on the forward strand.
GTGTTTGAGACCAACGTCAGCCAAACTTTTTCTAACGCTTGGCAAGACTTCTGAGTGCACCCACCTTCCGAAGTGTTTCGCACGCTCCATTTTACTCGAGAACACTAACGAGTAGACACCAAGTTCGTTGATAAACGAGGCCTGCTCTATCCTCATTTTACAGTCAGGTTCGACGTGGTCGTTGACTGCATCTTTTGGTCGAGCGTAACCTAGAGCGCTTGCGACTTCTCTTGCTTTGAACCATATGTCACCGTTGTGATTAGCCATCGTGATTTGGTGACCATCGAATAATTGCACTGAGTTGGTTGCCATTACTATAGCCCCACAAAAAACTACTCGACATAGGTGTCGGGTTTTTTATAGATCTGGTTTGTTGTGTACCAATGCAGCAGGTGTGTTTTATTAGTCTTCGGTTTTCTACGTCGTCTGAAAAAGTTTCTAATGTTACGAATCAGCTTTCTAAACCAACCCATTACATAACTTAAGTCACGTCTCCTACCACTCCCACAGTGTCTGACTCTGGTAACATAATAGGTTTGCCGTAAGTCTTTTTAGACCTCATACCAATCTCAGCGTGGAGCTCGAGAGTTACGTCGCCGCGACCAAATGATCCACCAGCTTTGAACATGTGATCAGTCGTCTTATTTATTTTATATATTTCATGAGGTCTCGAAATACATGCTCCCATTTACTTTATACCATATTCCTTCATCATTTCTCCACCCATGATTATGATGTCTCGGTTCGCCATGTATATAAACCACTCACAATTTTCACACCGTAGAACTCTATCAACGATGGGTACGCATAAGGTGCGAGTGGTATTCTTGGTCGATGTATTCCAAAAATCGTTCCATAGGGTGTGCCTATATTTTTCATATTCGCTACGAAGTCTGAGTCGGCTGACTTAACGTTGTTGACCCTGACATGTGAATTGCTCATTTGCCAATGTATTGATATCATGTGCATTTTTGTGAGGTCGACACCACTCGGAATAGTGCATATGCTCTCCATTGCTGGTATGCTACCACCATACGCGAGTCCATTAGTCATACCAGTCTTGTACCCTATGAACTTATCCCACTGGCCGTCGTCGTTCGATATAATTGTCTCCCAATTTTGTGGTGCGAGTAGGTAACCGCGCGCTACGACAAAAATGGAAAGATCACACCACTGCATACTGGGGCAATTAAAATGGAGACCTGACTCAAGTGGGAGTGGTGTTAACACAGGGGACAGAAAGCTATGGCCTGCACTGTTAACGCCAATAATAGGGCCATAAGCTAGGTTGTTTTGCACTAATTTGCTTGTTTCACCAATGGCTTTCACTTTGTTTGAACCATTGGTGTGAAACTCCACATTTTTCAAGGCGTGTGTGCTAACGTTGAAGTCGAGCACAACATTATAGGACTGACTCTTGAGGAAACCTGATAGCAATTGCTCTAGAGTTCTTTTATTGGCAGCGTCTGAGTCATCGACTGGGTCTGCCACGTTTTTTATCGCTGAGCCTTGCATGTCTATTATTCCAGACATCCTTCCACCGGTTGCGCTTAATTTGGGATCTTCGTCCAGATGCCTTTTCGTTCTCTTTAGTATTTTATCGTGAGGGTCGTCAGACTCATACCCATAGTTTAGACTCATTACTACTTCAAGGTGTATTTGGTTAGTAGATAGCCAGAGACTGCTGAGAACCCTAACACTATCGCTAGCGTTGTCGTGTCTGACTTACTTGTGGTGGTGGCCACTGTTTTTTTCACGGGAAGTGGTGTCACATTTTCTTGGTAAACTTTTTTAGCCACAGTCGTTGGTACCACCACACTTTCTTGGTGAGCTTTTTTCTTCACAGTCGTTGGCTCTACTAGGGAGTGAGTCACCACATTTTCTTGGTGGACTTTTTTAGCCATAATTGTTGGTGTTGTTGCATTCAAGCGAGTGTTCACTCCAAATCTCATGGACTCCGTAGCAATCTTTAATAAGTTGTTGTACCCAGCGATTTTATTCTTGAGAATCACCACATTACTCGGCATTAACCATGTACTTGGCGACACTGCGAGGTTTTGAACAACGTTGGTGTCTCTAATCGACTTATTCATGTTGAGAATCCATGTCGATACGTCGTAGTTGACAACACTGTCAGAAAACAACTTGCGGAATTCTTGTTGGGTTTCTAGACTTCCTGCAGAACCCCAACGACTGATACACGTGTTCTCGCTTGCGCACCAAGTGTGGAGTACACGAAGGCTTCTATGCTCTGATTTAGATATTGCAGTCCAATGTTGGTAAAGCCGTCTGACAATCGCGCGACGTATCGTCTGTAATCGTTCCGAACGTCGTTGAGTGTGTAGACTCTGGATTCGCCTGTTGTGCCATCGCTCAGGACTTTATTCTGGTAGTAATGTTTTCTGGGGATCTTGGAAATCTTACCGTACAATTCGTAAGCGTTAAATTCTCTACTTATCGATTTCATGGTCTCACCACCTTCCATTCTTCTGAGAAGTCTTCTAATGGTGAAGTACAAATGAAATCTCATCACACTTGTGACCACAGGGTGAACCTCTTGTGACACTGATAAATGTTGCAGTGAGATTCCACAACAGAAACTCGCGCAATACGTCGCAAACACAACGCGGTAGTAAGATTCGCTGTCATCCCACTCTGACATGGTCTTTGACGTGGTGATTTGTAAGGTTGGTAGCTTTGACATGAAGTAGCTATTTTGGTTAACAAAAACTTTAAAGTTATTCACTGGATAATTTAACACATTTTCTGTTGGATAGCCATCCCAAAGCCCCCAGTGGTTTTTATGACCTTTTGGTAGTGGTTGGATAGTTCCACCACCTTGCCATATTATTGGGAACTTACTATTGTGCAGCCACTTCCACATGTTCTTATCATTTTTGAAGGTTGTGCTGGTTATGTCTGTGCTGAGGATGTCGTTGTTTCTGAAATACACGTCGACACTCATGATTTTACCATCTTGCGAAATATTTGGATCGAACTCGAATTTGCTTAAAGTGGCGTGGGGGTACTTTTTGATGAGGTCTGCCTTTGCGTCGTGTGTAGCCTTTGATGTGTTAGCCATCGCACGTTTGTAGTACTTTCCATAGTAGTCGTGAAGGGCTTTCTGCATATATAATATACCATATGTTATACACAATGCGAAAGTTGACGGTATTCATTGAAGGCGCAGAAAAAGTTATGTCCTTTGACAACGCGATGATGGTCATACACAACAACCCGTACATTATGGTCAAGACAGCCACTGTGTTTTGGGACTATCATAACACAACAAATGACGACAGCATTCAGGTCCTCGAGGAGGATGGCTCTGTGGGTGGCTCTATTAGAGAAATTAAAGTGGGTGAAGGGTACTTCAGCTTCGACGCATTGGTCAAAGTTTTAAAACATGAGTCTAACAAGTACAAGGTGAATCTCGAGATAGAGAAACTAGCGCCCACAGGCAAATGCAGGGTCAAGGCTAGTAACACAGTTCTCATAGGAGAAACCCTTGGGTCTCTACTTGGTTTCAGGAAGGGTAAGGTGGTTCATGTTGACACACCGTGGTACATCAGCCCAAACGAGGTCGATATGTATAGGGGGTCTGAAGTACATAGAAGTCTCGTGTGACATTGTTGAAACCGAAAGCAATGTAGGTATTGATGGGAAGCGTAGCAATGTGATCACAACGTTACCAATACCCACTGAGCAGTCTTTGAAGGGGTCAGTGCAACGTCACGTGGATATTGAGTCAAAGGTGGGTATTAAAAAAGGTGTTTACTCAAGTATGACATTTCGTGTCAAACCAAATAACGGTGGTCTCAAAATTGGCGCGGTGCTATTGGAACTGTATATTGTGTGAATTATATGGAACTTGGTGTGGAGACAGAGCAAGGGTTGAGAGATATTTACTATAACCCCAAGACAGGGTACACTGGTGCAGAGAGGTTGTATCAAAGTGCGTTAGGAGACGGGTTGAAAGTAACTAGAAAAACAGTGAAAGAATGGTTGACCACGCAGGACACTTACACTAGGTACAAACCCATTGTGAGAAGACATAAGTTCCGTGCGACTTTTGTTGGATTTCTTGGTGAAGAGCTCCAAATGGACCTAGTGGACATGAGTAAGTACTCAAAACAGAATGGAGGGTATCACTGGATACTAACAGGCATTGAGATATTGAGTAGATACGCTTTTGGGATCGCAGTTTACAGAAAAGACACTAAGAACATGACTAAGGCTGTTGGAAAATTGTTGAATGACTTTAAAGATCGTTTTGGGACCACACCTAAGTTAGCGCAATTTGATGATGGACTTGAGTTCTACAATGTTGGTGTGAAAAGTTTGTTTGGTGTTGAATATTTCAGCACTAAGAGTGATAAAAAGGCTGCTGTTGTTGAGCGTTTTAATAGAAGCCTGAAGAGCATTATGTGGAAGTACTTCTATGCCCATGGAACGTACAAATGGATTGACGTTTTGGATCAGTTTGTGAGCAATTACAATAGCAATGTGAACCGCAGTATTATGATGAAGCCAAAGGACATCAATAAGTCAAATGAGGGTGAAGTGTGGACCACTTTGTTTGGTCACCAATTTGCAGACAACCCATTGCCAAAATTTAGAGTTGGCGAGTCAGTGAGAATTAGTAAATACAAGAGCGTGTTCACAAAGGGCTACGAAGCCAACTTCACTGAAGAGCTGTTTAAAGTGGTGAAGGTTATTCGTGGTGATCCGAATGTGTACGAAATTGAGGATCACACCGGTGAACAGATTATTGGTAAATTTTATGAACAGGAATTATCGCTGGTTAATAAGAAACGTGGTGGTGACGATGTGTACAGAGTTGAAAAGGTGTTGAAAAGAAAGAAAGTCAGAGGGAAGAAGATGGCACTGGTCAAATGGTTGGGTTATGAGAGCAAACATAATTCGTGGGTACCAGAAAGCGATATTCAAAATGTGAGCTAATGTAATATGGCTGAGGGTGGAGAAGGTTTTGACGAGGTCGAGATGGAAAACTTTGACAAGTATGAAGGCATGAGTGATGAGCAATTAGAAAAGAGTCTTGTCGGTGTCGAAGATTTTATTGAAGGCATGTACGGTAAGTACACTGAAGACAACATGCCGGAAGACGTTCGTGTTAATTACAGCGACTATCAAGACTATGCGAAAAAAATAAGGAGTGAGCTAGACGCGAGACGAGATTTGCAAAAAGAGACGTCATTTATTGACACTGACGATGGTAAGACGGTGACAATAAGGGGAACTAACACAGAAGTCCCCGCGGTGGAGTTTGTTGAACAGGAGTCGTATGGTGACGTCGATGACACAAGCTTCAATCTAGCTCTTGAAGTAAGGTCGGACGATCTTTATAAAAGATTGGATGAGCTAAATGTGTTCAACAAAGAGGTAGTAAAAAATCAAGTAAAAAGAGTCACGGCGATAGGTAAGAAAATACGTAAGTTGTATAAAAAAAAACTCGGTCTCGACGACACGTCAAGGGAAATAGCCAACAGGTCGCAGGTCGCGGACTCAGGGGCTATTCTTTTCAAACCGATAAACAAAGATGGTAAATATGGAAAACCTAAACGAATTCTAATACCTGGGAAAAAAGGTTTGATCTTTAGTAAAGACGTGAGTAGTAAAAATGCGATTGAGCAGTTCAAAAAGTTAGTTAGTCAAATCCCTGAGAATGTAGAAACAACAGTTGTCACAACAGAAGCGACCCCAGACGACTTCCCAGTAATTGAGACAAGAGTGGGTCACGACGACATACCTGGGCTAACACCAAACGAGAACCGTGAGCTGAGTGGTGTGCTTAATCCAAGTGAGAGTGCGTTGCGTGAGTCAAGAATAGGCGACACTGGTGCGTTGCAAGCGCAGGCAGACCACTTTCAAGAAGTGATAGGTGAAACGAGTGGGAGATTGGCAGAGCTTAATAGAAAAGCTGACCAAATTGGTCTCACGCCTGACGAAGAGCGAGAGTACGCTAGCTTGTTTGAAAGAGAGTCAGGACTTGAGCAAGCCAGAGATAGAACCTTAGAACAGCGCAAGCTTGAAGAAGTTAGAGAGCAACAAGAGATCGACATTGATAGGTTCCAGAGACTCAAGGAATGGGCTAAAGAAAATATGGTTGGGTTGAGCGCTGTAGCAATTTCAGCGGCTGGAATTATAACAACTATTATTATCGCCGGTAGATCCGCTGTTATGAGAGGCGCTGTGGCCACGAGGTCATTCGCACAGGCTGTTAAGAACGCGATAACGAAAATGGGTCCATGGGCTGTTGGGTTGGCTAATTTAGTTTACAACGCGTTGACGTTGGGTGCAAAGGGTCTCGCATGGTTGGCTCAAAATCTGTGGGTACTCGCGGTGGTACTTGCGTGGTTTGTGTATGATTATTACAAGCTAAAACGGTAGTCTCAGCTTCGAGGGTCTCAGCTTCGAAGATGATAAAACATATGTAGAGTATATGAACGTCACGTCAGCAGAGTTGAGCCCCGGTTTTAGACGAGCGACCATGGGTGTCATAAAAGGGGTGAGAACACAGCATGTGATCACGTTGAACCCTAATAAAGTCAGTCCTGGTGAGGAACTCTACATCGATGTACCGAAGCTCAAGGTTAGTAGCTGTTTGGTGCCTGGATCGTTGGGTCTAGTGTTCGACTTTAAGAACGCGAACGCCAAAAGCTGGTTCTTGAACAATGTGAGCAAGTTGTTGGTTGAGAAACTTGTTGTGAGACTAGCTGGAGAAGCTGTGTATGACAACAGTGGGGAGAATTACACTGGTGTTTATCGCGACCTTTGGGAGAGTGTCACTGCGCGAGACCAAATGATTGACTATGGTATTGGTGGTGAGAACTTGAGAAAGCTAATTTCTAAGGATGACAGTGGTGCGACAAGTGGGAACGTTGCTAAAGTTAGTGACGCGTTGATGTTTGGTGTGATTGGGACGAAGCAGCGAATAAAACTTGGTAAAATCATGAATGACCACGGGTTGTACGCTCCTTTTAGCATGAACAACAACTTGCAGTATGTGATCACACTTCCGAAGGCCACAGACATCATGGTGGCGCAATCCGGTAGCGCTGTGGGCGGATACACTCTGGAGAACCTCGAGCTTGAGTATGAGACGATTGATAACCAGGAGCTCGCTGACGAAATAGCGTCGGGCTATGCAAGTGGTCGTAGTTTGTCGTATGAGCACGTCACGTTGATGAAAACCACCGAATGGGACAAAGGCACGACCATTGTGAATGAAAACATTAATCTTCCAAGAAAAAGCATGAAGGCAATCGTGTTGCTATTCACGAATAAGGTGCGAACAGACAGTGAGGAGTTTCTCTACCCAAATATCGAGAGTGTTAGAGTCACAATTGAAGGTGTGCCAAATAGCGTGTACTCACAAGGCATTCCAAAGTCGAAGTTCTATGCAGAAGCGAAACGATTGTTTGGGTTGGGTGAAGAACACGCTCAGTTCATGACCATACAGAAGTTCTACAAAGATGGCTTTGCGTTGGTCATCGACTTGAGGAGCGTTCAAGATAATTACAACATCGCCACTGGCAAGAATATCGTAAACACACAATCTGGTGTGCTTCTTGAAATCACTAAGGAAGCGACGACTGCAAATGTTATGTGCAGGGTGTTTGTGATGAGTGATGGGTTGGTCAACTTCGTGAACAATGGGTTGCATTCAATCGGGTATTAAATCAAGCGTAATTTAATGGAAACTCCGTTTGGTAAGACGCATTATTTGCTGGAAACATTGGAATCCGAGTATTGTAGCAAATTTGACTACATTGTGTTGATTTGCCCTACTTTCGAGTGGAACAAAGCGTATCAAGATTGGAAATACGTGCACGACCCTGACGTGTTAGCGATAGACTGTGCGCAGGATAATGTCGACGCTGTTCTCAAGTGTGTAACAAATGTTTTTAAAGGCACTAACACTCTGATTGTGTTGGACGACTGTGCAAGTGGGCAGGACGTCAAGAATAGGACTAGTCAGTTGGTCAACTTAGCTTTTAGTGCGCGACATTTTATGTTGAGCGTCATTGTCATCACACAACAACTGACGTCGATCGCAAAACCGTATAGAGAAAACATTAGTAAGCTCATTTGCTTTTACTGTCCGAGCAGAAGTGATATGAAGGTTGTTATTGACGATTATCTTGGAAACATTAGCAAAGAGGAAGCGTCGGCAATTGTGACCGCATTAAAAAATAATAAGTACGCTAGACTCGAAATCTCACTGCGCTATCCGTACAGTCACGAAGTTGTTATTCCGCAATAAAATATGGGTATAAGTAATAGCGTGATGGTGAAACGCAAAAGTGAAGAAAACCCCACGATTGAGGAGTTAGTTGAGGATACTCAAGCCGCTAGTGCCTCGACTGTGGAAGACGACATTGACGTTAGGAGAGCTGAACTTATTAGACTGTCTGGTGATGGTGTGGTAAGCCAATCTGAAGCGTACATTAAAAAAGCGTCCGCAAAGGTTATCGATAAGATATGGCGCCAATATGAGTTGAAGAGAATGGAAATTGCAAACGCTTTTCTCACTGACTTGCTAATCAGCAAATTCGCTAGCTTATTAGATGGGTTGAACGCTATCGAGAACCCTGACGAACTAAATGACGAGTTGCAAAAAGACCCGTTATTAAAAAAAGACGTCGAAAGCATTGTCGCGATTGTGACGCCGTACGTGCCTTTCTTGGGTTTGTTGTCGGGAGGAATCACAACGTCAAAATATGTGTACGATCACCATTTTAGAAGTGCGACAAACGCTGAAAATAGTGAACAAACGGACTAATCTATTATTAATAGGTGGCAATAACCTAATTTGCATAACAGGTGGCAATTTTATCACGCGTGAGACACTTTTACGACTATTTTTTTAAATGTGATTTGACAAATTTGTGAAAATGTTGAAACGACACTTTCTATTTTTTAAATGTGATTTGACAAATTTGTGAAAATGTTGAAACGATTATTTTTTAAATGTGATTTGACAAATTTGTGAAAATGTTGAAACGACTATTTTTTTAAATGTGATTTGACAAATTTGTGAAAATGTTGAAACGATTATTTTTTAAATGCGATTTGACAAATTTGTGAAAATGTTGAAACGACACTTTCTATTTTTTAAATACGATTTAACAAATTTGTGAAAATGTTGAAACGGCACTCTCTATTTTTTAAATGTGATTTAACAAATTTGTGAAAATGTTGAAACGACTATTTTTTAAAATGTGATTTGACAAATTTGTGAAAATGTTGAAACGATTATTTTTTAAATGTGACTGAAAATTTTGAAACGACTATTTTTAAACGTGACTGAAAATGTTGAAGCGACTATTTTTAAACTTGACTGAAATGTGATTTGGTATAAATTCAGTATTGTTTCACGAGTCTCGCGCGTGTTTGACATTAATCGGTGGAGAGTGTGGGGAGGGGTGTGCCAAGCCTAATTAACGACTGCTGTAGTAGTATAGAACATGGCGGTGCGAGCTTACTCGACGTTATCCACAAGTGCGGGCACCGTGGCATCGCTAATTTTTGCGCTAAATCGCGATTTGGCGTAAAAATTAACGTCGCTATGGCACTCACATTTGTGGTTGGCGTCGCTGAGCTCGCACCGCCATGTTCTATACTACTTCCATAGGGTCCATATCTAGAGACAGATCATTTTTTTTGGTCTTAAAATGTATATATTCCAACACTCGAAATTTTCCTTCACCATAAATCCTTAGAACATGTAGTTTAATCGAGTGAAATGCCAAATATTACTTGTAATATACCCAGAATCTTATCCCGGCGGGCATTACCACCACAAAGTACAGAACTTGTGACTAGGCTCTCGGCAACGGCCGGCATCCGTAGCTCAGTGCAGGTGAGAGCACTGCACTAGCATCGCAGGGTCGCGGGTTCATTTCCAGCCAGAAGGCCTTGAAGTTGCATTTTTCGCAACTGGTTCCGGTTTGGTCTTAAAATGTAAAATATATTCCAACACTCGAAATTTTCCTTGACCATAAATCCTTAAATATATATATATATATATATATATATATATATATATATATATATATATATATATATATATATATATATATATATATATATATATATATATATATATATATATATATATATATATATATATAACTACAGACGGTACCGTTTCGGCCTTTTGGGCCTCATCAGTGTAGTGCTGATGAGCAGGATGAAGATGACTGCTATTTGCAGTCACCCTTGATGCACACAAAATGTGGGACATCAAAAACCATGCCAGAGCGCTCAAACTGCAAGCAGTGAGCGTGCGCACAATGCGTAAGCGACAATGGTTCATCCTGTAGAGCGCTCAATATGACCTAAAGGTCATAGAGCGTATCTATATATATATATATATATATATATATAGTGTCGGGAACTGGAAAGACATAGTTAATACATATATATTGCTATATTTAGAGTTGCACTTAATTAGTTACAGTGCAAAACAATGTATCCATATATGGAAATTGTTCCCATATATGGAACAGGGTGTTTTTTGTTTTATAGTTTTTTCGATACATTGTTGACATGGGGTGAGAGAGCGTTTTACTGTGAGTTTTAGTTGTGATTAGTAAATAAAGAATATAACGAAATATTGTTCGTGTTTCATCCCTGGGAGGCGGAATATTCACGATAATATATCCTCCGAGTTTCACGCAAATGCGATCATTTCAACGAAACCGTGCACTACACTTCCGAAGAAGCAACGCGCTCTTCACGTTCCCAGAAACGACGAAAAAGGAATATCATTTGGTTTAAAAACATCGGCCGCAATTTTATCCAACTAGTTAACAAGCATTTTCCTCCATTCAGTAGTCTATGAGACAGTGGTGTTTGTCGGTTTCACCTGGGGTGAATAAGGTTCATGCTGTTTTTTTATAGGTTGGGTCGTTAGTAGTAAGAAAATCGATGATAGCAGTGAATCAGTGGTAACTCGCTGGAGTTAGAGGCTATTTTCAAAATTGCTGCCAAGTTTGACAATTGAAACGTGCTTTTGTAAAAAACCTTCTAAACTTTTGTCATCGAGCTCTAATTAACCAAAAGTAAATGAATGTATTGTCTCTTGCTATATTAATCAACTTTGAAATTATTTCGAACTTCAAAGATTGAATTCATAAGCTTTAAAGCAAGTTCAAAATAGTCGCCATCTTAAACCGGAAGCACACCACTGTGATTTTGTTTGTTGCTTTGTTCTTTACAATATACTACTTCTCAGCAGTCAGTTTTGACGTATTGTAACAGTTAATTTGCATTATATTCCAAGAACTGAGACACGTGACACTTGCCAGCCTTATTGGATTTGAGTATTCATTACAGATTCTGTTAAAAATATATAAATGGTATGAAATGGACCTAAAATATACAGAGAGAGAACCTATTTGCTATTTCAGTCATCGTAGCTCTATCAATCCTATTACTAATACTCTCATCACTGTCTGTTTCGTCCTCTCCATCACTAATGTCATCATGAGTATCTTGAGCAGAAGTCTGATTGTCGCATTCCTGGAACCTGCACATGTCCGTGCACCTCAACCCATTTGCCACACATACACAGTTAGGTGCAGTGCATTTCCTCGAACAATTGCAGGATAGTAGTTCCAGAATGGCCTCTGGAGCTGGCTTTCCGTCCATCCATTCAATAACTAGCTTGTTGACACCGTCCCCCTGTTCCATCTTCCAGCCTCTTCCAACTGGGATTGGTACCTGCGGCCATTGCTTTAAACAGCGTTTCCAAATAGCAGTCCGGTAGTTTGCCCTGTTGATATGCTTTACTAAGCAATCTCTACATGGGGGAAGCTGCTGACGCTCTATCTCTCGTTTCTGTGAACCAGTTGTGCAGAGACGTCCCATTCGTTTCCTAGCTCCGCCAAAGTCTCGCGGGATTCCTTGTCATTCTTTACCATCTTCATTGCTTGTACTTTTCCTTTTCCTGCAAACGCACTCAGTGTCACAACCAGTAAAGGCGTGGACCCCAATAAGTGCTTTGCACATATTTTAAAACCAATGGAGGCGGCGACTTTCCTGATGTCAACGATCTTCATACATTTGCGCGATCCAGACTTCATTAGCATGGGACTAGAATTTTATCACTGAACGCCACAGACATAAAGAATACATCGGTGTCCTCTGAAGATATGAGAATGGAACCAAAGCCTTCGTCAACGGCGTGGGATGCATGGAAAAGAAGCCGTCCGTCTGCTTCTTCTTGACGGCAAATTAAGGAAGAGAACTCGTCACTGCTTTGTGATGTAATATTATAGCAGATATCGCCAGCATTGCTATATAACATCTTCCTCTCCAACTTCCTTCTACATGCATCTTTCCTCCACTCGTTGACGATGAAGGTAATCAGGCTTGTCTTGTTGTCCACACTTGTCAGGAAGTTTCTCCACTGCCTTACAATTTGAGTGCTCGTGATACCGCGTAGCTGGTGGCCTGACTCTTCGCCTCTAAGTAGACGCTCGCTGTTCTTGATGGAGAGTTCTTTGTATGTGTCAAACACGACATCTAACCTGTCACATCGCACCGCCTGGTTCAAAGCCATATACAGTAGATTTGAAGCTACCTCGCCGAAAGACATCTGATCCGCCTTTATCTTCTGCACAAGTGCCATGCCATCTATTACTGCAGCAGAGTGTTCAGGAACTTGTTCAGTAGTCTGGAAATTCTTTTGCAGTGATGATGCCAACGCAGCCTTGTTTCTCTTTCGAAGAAAGCCATCTTGAGATGACAGAGCCATGATAACGGTCCTAGCGGATGCAAGAGTATGTCATCTATCTGTAAACTTCTCCCTTGTGCCATCATTATGATTCTCCCGAAAAGAGACCTGTCATCCTTTAGGATGATCGATCGTCCAGAGACGTCTTCACCTCGTTCTTCTTATTCATACTGCTGAATGTCTTCAGCTTGTTGGCCTTTAAGGTGTCGGGAAATTTCTTTATTTGAGGTATACCTTCTCCAATCTCTCGTGCTTGAATTCTTCATAACATTCCTCGCCGATTTGGTTTGCGTTCTTTATGTCAGCTGCAACATCCCTGGGTACTGTCTTTACGGTAGAAAGACTAACTAGCTATAGGTCTTGTATCTCTAAGAACGGATTAGCCCAGCCTTGGATGAGATCCACTACTGCTGACACAGCTTGTTCATCTTTCTGAATTCTAGATGGGTGATCGCTCTCTGAGAAGGGTGTTTGTGTTCAAGATCCCCAGTTACGAGACCAAAAAAGAAGAGAAGAGACATCACTCAGGTAGACGGCTTGGCAGTAGGCCGCATATCGCTTTTGATAGCGCTCCTGATCTGGGATGACGCTTGGTCTATGTCTTGGTTGTAATTAGTTGCCTTGCTCTTCCAGACTCCAATTTCCCGACGGAGATTCTCATTTTCTAATACAACATCCTTTAAGTACAGGCTATCAGGAACTAGAAGGAGCTTCCCTGAGTGATTATAGAATAGATAGATAGAATCCCCTAACTCTGCATGTGGAGATGTTTAGGACTTATAAGATTCGAGATACGACTTTCCCATCTGGGATTACTTCATTTCGAAAGCAATAGAATAGATCTGCAAAAGCCTCTAATTCGGCTACATCATATGAAAGCTTGCTGTCCTCCTCTTCCTCATTCCCTTTATCCTGGGTGTCGTTCTCCGTTGCTTTAGATTTGGTATAGCTCTTATAACAGGAAGCGTTATTTGGTTTGTATAGGGTGTAGATAAATTGTATAGTTGTACTTGTAATCACTCAGTTAAGATGTTCCATTCACAACAACTAATACTTGACTTCTGTTTTCAATGGATTTAAACAATGCTTCAAGAATAAATAAGTGCTATTCTTAAATACTTACCCCGAAAACGATTATTTACATTCACTACATCTTTATTTGAATCTGAATTCAATTTCAATGGAAGAGCACATCTAGCAACGCAGGCTTTCCGAGGATAGAATGTTTAAGAATACCGCTGACCAAAATGTGCGAGATTGCAGTTTTCATTTTAAAATTATATAATGCTAACTATTGCAACTGTAATAGTTAGTGGTGGGCGATACTGCGAATATCGATTTCGATACGATACCGAGTACTTTTTTATCGATACCACTGTTTCGATACTTTTTTCGATACCGATACTGGTCAGTAGACAAAGTACTTCATACACTAGTTAAATATGTTCGTACCACAACAATTAATAGTCTTTATATTTAATTTAACATTAAACAACATTAACATGTTTAATTGTGATTGACATTGGCGCCGACATTAAATGTTGACGCCATTTCTGCCATTTTCCAGCACGAAAAAGAAAAACGTGGAAAAAAAACTTGAAAAGCTGTTACTGCATGCTCGTTTGGCAAAGAACTAAACGAAGAACTTCATGTAACATCAAATATTAACCATAATCCGGTCACATGACAAGTATCGAAAACATCGATATTTAAAAAAAGTATCGATACCATCTTTTGAATTGTGAATATCGAAAGTATCGATACTTTAGTAGTGGTATCGCCCACCACTAGTAATAGTTATTTTCCCTTTTTTAGCCAGTTTAAAGTACAGTAAGACAGTTGTTATACAGTCGTAAAATGTATCAAACGGGTAAACAATATCGTGTGCCTATCATTTTTGTAACTTTATTGTGACTTGTTAGGCATATTTTCGCTGTTATTGGGCGCTGTTTTATATATTTTATTGCTTTAGTTGCCGTATCGATTGTTCCGCATTCTCGCAATACTGCAAAAAATCATCGCTGGCAGTTAAGTTGAAAAAACTATTAGGAGTTTTCTCAACAATTTGGATGAAACATGATTCACCAGGGGATACACAAAAGACCTCCCCATCCTGTAGCTACCACCGATTTCATGCTATCTATTTTTCAACTCTACTATACCTTGGGCTTTTCAAAAAACACTATGGTCCTTATTCACCTCAAGTCAAATTCTGGGGTCTGGCTGATGGACTACATCGGCCCTTCACAAAGTTTTTAATCGTAACACCATCAAAATATGTTACACATGTGTGGTTAACATGAAAAGCACCTCCATGAACCACAACGCCCGAATCCTTTCAAATGCAAATCACCCTCTTTAAACCGATGATAAGTGCAACTGTTGGAATGTTTCTTTTGCCATGTTATAACGATGGTAGAAATTTCGAAATAAAATACTGAATCGATCGAACTGTGCGATCAGCATTCTGCTTAGCATATTATTATAATTATACTGTTACATATAGACAGACTGTCAGCCCAAGATGAGCCCACTTTGCAAATGTAGGAAATATTTAACCAAATTGACTGAAATTTTGGTATGAAGCTATATATAAAGTTAAAAGGTTTATGTCTAACTGCAAAATTAAATTAAATATCTTAGCTAGGCTCTTATATATTCTTTAAAAGATTAATGGGAGACTATTTAGTCTCCCTTCCGTGAAATGGGAGACTAATTAGTCTCCCTTTCGGTTTTCGTCCCTGTGCATGTGGCAAAACCTGCACAAAACATTTTAACAACTGGTAAAACATGACTAAATACGTTTAATGCGTCTAGATCAACTTTGCGCACAAAACCGAACTAACCACCTTTATTTATACTAGATGATTGTTATATACATTTACTGCACGATACTGTAGTGTAGACAATTAGCTGCATGTGGGCTGAAAAGGAACCGCGTAACAAAATTAGGAAATATTAGCCAAATCGACTGAAATTTTGGTATGATGTACCTTTAGCCAAGTAATAACGACGCTCGAAATTTCAAAAGAAAATACGGAGTCGAACAATGCGATCACAATTCTACCTGGCATATACTGGCTGTTACATATAGACGGCCTGCTGCCCAAGATGACCCCGCTTTACAAAAGTAAGAAATATTTAACCAAATTGACTGAAATTTTGGTATGATGTTTCTTTTACCAAGTTATAAGGATGGTAGAAATTTCAAAAGAAAATACTGAGTCGAACAATGCGATCACAATTCTACGTACCTGGCATATACTGGCTTACATACATGTCAGCCCAAGATGACCCCGCTTTACAAAAGTAAGAAATATTTAACCAAATTGACTGAAATTTTGGTATGAAGTTTCTTTTGCCAAGTTATAAGGATGGTAGAAATTTCAAAAGAAAATACGGAGTCGAACAATGCGATCACAATTCTACCTGGCATATATACTGGCTGTTACATATAGACGGCCTGCTGCCCAAGATGACCCCGCTTTACAAAAGTAAGAAATATTTAACCAAATTGACTAAAATTTTGGTATGAAACTGTATATAAAGTTAGAAGGTTTAAAACTATGTCCAACTGCAAAATTAAATTAAATATCTTAGCTAGGCTCTTATATATTCTTAAAAAGAGTAATGGGAGACTATTTAGTCTCCCTTCCGTGAAATGGGAGACTAATTAGTCTCCCTTTCGGTATTCGTCCCTGTGCATGGGGCAAAACCTGCACAAATCATTTTAACAACTGGTAAAACATGACTAAATACGTTTAATTCGTCTAGATCAACTTTGCGCACAAAACCGAACTAACCACCTTTATTTATACTAGACGATTGTTATATACATTTACTGCACGATACAGTAGTGTAGACAATTAGCTGCATGTGGGCTGAAAAGGAACCGCGTAACAAAATTAGGAAATATTTAGCCAAATCGACTGAAATTTTGGTATGATGTACCTTTAGCCAAGTAATAACGACGCTCGAAATTTCAAAAGAAAATACAAAGTTGAACTGTGCGATCACAATTCTGCCTAGCATATTCTGTTATATTGTCACACATAGGTATAGGCTGTCAGCCCAAGATGAGCCCGCTTTACAAAAGTAAGAAATATTTAACCAAATTGACTGAAATTTTGGTATGATGTTTCTTTTGACAAGTTATAAGGATGGTAGAAATTTCAAAAGAAAATACGGAGTCGAACAATGCGATCACAATTCTGCCTAGCATATTCTGTTATATTGTCACACATAGGTATAGGCTGTCAGCCCAAGATGAGCCCGCTTTACAAAAGTCGTAAGAAATATTTAACCGAATTGACTGAAATTTTGGTATGATGTTTCTTTGGCCAAGTTATAACGATCGATGGTAGAAATTTCAAAATAAAATACAGAATTGAGCTGTGCGATCAGAATTTTACCTAGTCTAGATCGACAACCGTTAGCCCAGATGATGAGCCCACTTTGCAAATGTAGGAAATATTTAACCAAATTGACTGAAATTTTGGTTTCATAATTCCTTCGCCATGATATAACGTTGGTGGAAAAATCAAATAAAAATAAGGAGTAGAACAGTGCGATGTGAATTCGGCCTGGCATATTCTGTTATATTTATGAGCAGATTTTTCAAATTAAGTAGGAAATATTTAACCAAATTAACTGAATTTTTTTATATTAGTTAAATTATAACGATGGTGGAAAAATGATGAAATGGAAATACATAATCGAAGAGTTTATCATTTATTGAAAACATATACTATGTCTTGCAATAACCACGTTGTTTTCAAATTTCAACGCTTGTGATACTGTGTACAATTAATACTAAATACTTTCAATGCATCAACAGATCAAATATCTAAAGATCAATGTTAATAATAATCCTATTTCGGGGAAGAGAACAACTTCTGACACGTTTTGGTCAGTAGTGTAGTGCTAGTCAGCCAGCTGTCACTAGACAGTCTCGAGCTCCGGCCTGGATTGTGCACTATAATGCAGTTCTAAATTTTTGTCTCGCTTCACAATTTCATAATTAAAAATATACATACACTGATATACACTAATTATAAAGGTCATTAAGTAATATGCAGTCAGACCGCATGTGAGCGGCGTGTAGTCATAATGGCAACTAGCCTTTCAGTTTCACTATTGGTATGTTTTCTAAAGTATGGGCTATATGGCAATCAGCTTGCGTTGATTTAATTCTCCTCAAGCTTTCATAACTATATTAAAATTAAAGACCGCGTGAGCGACAGACTACAGCATACGTGCGGAATCTTGTAGTTTTGTAGCGAGTTGTTTGGAATTTGAGAGCGCGTAACTCTTCAACTTTTATATGAAAGAGGATGCGGTTTTTGGAATTCGGTGACAGTTAAGATGAAGTCTGTAGCAGAAGAACCATGACTTGAGCACGTTCGGACGTCCGAAAGCTTGCCTGACCTAGCAGTCCGCAATAGGCTCGACCAAGAAGCAGAGGACATCGGCTATAAGCTGACAATCGTTGGCTTCGTCTCCGTAAAGCCAGAAGAACAGGCCTGATGAATGATTTCTGTACCACAATTCCTTTGGATTTAATGAAGTACATTTGTGTGTTGCAGAGAAACTACGGCGGAACCATCTCAACTGTCGCAAGAGGCCTGGAACTAACCGCGCGGCCTGCGATTCCAAGTGGGAGAAAAATGAGATATTTCTGACGCCAAGCAGATAAAATGGACTTGAATTTGTTTTTTCTCTATATAATACAGTATAATACGCGAGGCGCTTTTGAATAAGTCTTGAAAAAGTCAACCCGGTAACTAGTCTGAATCGATCTATAATATTTACGGCTAAAATCGCCTGTATGAGCATGCAAAAGTTATGTCTCGATCAATTCCAAGCATGACCATGCCCCCACCCCCCCCCCCCCATATACCGCACATTTCATATTAAATGAACTCCAATATCCTTGCTCTAAATATTTCAATGCTGTAATATTCTGTGTCCGGTACACGAAGTAGCAGCTCCAAACGAACGTTCATATTTAAAACGCAAACAAATGCCAAAAAAATCGCATGTCTACCGCTATTTGTAAAATTCATTAATAATTCATGAAGAAAATTCAAAATAAATTAATATTTAATCAGCACTTTAACCCAGGATAAAACATTGATTAATAAAACATCAATGTTTTATCAAAGTTAACTTGCTGATTAATAAAACATCATTCAATGTTTTATCAAAGTTAACTTGCTCAAATTGAGCTTTTTCGGAGCTAAAATAATTTGTTTGTACCGTTTCTACAACTTCTAAACAAAGTATGTATTATATATTCTACTCATTTTACAAGTTCGATAAAAAATTCGCGGTCGATGTTTATGGGCAGTTACAACGGCTCGCCTGCGGCTCGCCATTGTAACTGCCCATAAACATCGGCCGCTCATGTTTTAACTACTACATAACCATGTTTGTGAAATTCACGAATAATTAATGAGGCTAAGCCACAATCACAGCACGGTATTTTGGTCACATGTGTAGCTTTGTAAAGCTCAATAAAGATTCAATACTGATTAGACCATCTTTAACAAAGTTATGAATGCTTATTCTCAGGCGTGAGTTAATGCCTGGGTCAAATTTTTCCTCGACCCAGTAATTATTTGCTTCGAGAGCGCGGCCGCGTCGTCGTTTTACCCATAGAGATCATAAATAAAACTAGAGGGGGCACTTTGAGGAAAATCGGGTAGCCAATTGGCCGCCGCCATTGCTCAGTTGGCGGCAAAATAGCCCACCCGGATGTACAATTACCAGCTCCCAGACCTCTGCCTAGACCACAAGTAGGAGACGAATTTTAATGTTTCTAACATTACGTCTGACGTCTATAACTGAACAGACAACGGCAAAATTGAATTAATTTGTTTTATATAATAAAAATTGGAAACAAACCATTCAAAAGGCTTATTAGCTCTTTGGCGATTTCTGGGGCATGAAAAAAGATAAAACCAGTCGGCTGACGTGATCTGACGTGATCTGGCGTGACCGTTTGAGCTGGTTTGATTTCCGAAAAAAGGTGTATTAGCACATGAGCAGTTTCAACACAACTTGCAAAAAACCTCGAAAAAACAACACGGTTTTCGTTTTCTATACTGTCAAAAGACATGAAAAACAACGAGCGACCTTTGACCTCACGAAATCACAAGGTATTTTTTTACATCCGGGTGTGCTATCTTGCCGCCAATTTGTCCAAGATGGCGGTTACCCGGGATTTACTGAAATGAAGATTGGATGCCCCCTCTAGTTTTATTTATGATCTCTATGGTTTTACCGACATATTTTTCGATTACAAAATGGAGTCGAGGAAGAACGAAGATGTTTTATATGGTTATTTATATGGTTTGTTGACTTCGTGCTTATTCTACAGTAAAGTTGAACACGACGAATTATTTGAAGGAAGTCGTCAATTCTTTAAGGTAAGCAATTATCTGGTTGCTGTTAATATTTGCCCGCTTGTACCGTCTGTCCCCACCAGGACGCTTATATATATAGGGCGGTGCAACGGCAATGGGCGAGCTGATCGATGTGTGATGCGGGGACTGGTTATGAGTTTGAACCAGTGGTAGACTGGAACGCTAACTATATAACCCGGCCGTATGATTGGATGAAGCCAAAATTCCCGCCATGGGGGCTGACCACTGACCTATATATAACTGGACTGCGGGTACCCCTCAGAAAAATGTCCCCAAAATGTTTTTCAAGATGGCCGATTTATGGGTCCTATTCATGGTAGCGACCACTGACCACTGATCTTTTTAGGGTTTTAAACACTGGATATCCATATAATCAAAGCAATTGTTAAAACCATACAAGTAGAAAACATTTGTTATGTCCTGCGAAATTACTTTACTTAGTATTTATACATACAAGAACGTATTGTAGGCGAATAAAAAAGCAACTGAATGACATTCTTCAAAAACACTCACAACATTTTTTAAAAGCAAAGAAATTTACTGAATACTTTTTCATACACTTTGAAGAAGTTTTATTGTCTTTTACATATAATTCAATAACATTTACTAGCTTTAAACAAACCATTCTTGCGACAAAAAAACACGCAAAATTAAAAATAACAGCTTGGCCGTAAAATCACAACCGAAGAATCTGGTGAGCTATCGAGTAGCACATTTTGTTGAATTAGTGAACTAAATACTAAACAAATAACCTGGTCAACATTCCCGTTTTTATACCACAAAAAACGTACGAAGAAAATATTATAAATGAAAGAAATACAACCAACAAAAAACATGAAACTGCATGCACTGACCCTGACCGAACTGAAAAACGCTATGATACATCTTTTAAAAAGAAAAACCGTCATTTTACACTTCCAGAATTCATTAGTTCTTCTTCGTCATCAGATTTTCCTGTTTACAGTATTTAAATTTGATATATTTTTGCTAAAATTCACTGGTCTTTTGCCTTGCTTTACTCCTTCAAAACCTTCAAAACTGGTAAACAACTCCAAATATGGAGTTCCGGTCAGTGGTCGTCCCCATGAAAAAGACCCATATTTCCGCCATTTTGTTGAGGACACTTTCCGTAACATAAAGTTAATGGAGCACGCAGTCCAGTTATATATAGGTCAGTGGGGCTGACATGTAGGTATAAAACACGCGTGTTGACCGCGTGTAGTGTACGAAACAGCCACTCGGCGACGTTGTAGGTATAAAACACGCGTGTTGATTTGCGTGTAGTGCACGAAACGACAGTGGCCAGGAAATAATCGTAGGAGCGGTAGGATTGCTGAACGGAAAATTTTCAACTTTTTTGGAGCTAGGCTGTTTCCCAGTTGCTTTTTAAAAGGGAAAAATGCGATACGTTGGTTGAGCTTTCTTTTCAAGAATTTCTAGCGATGGATGTGGCTTAACAAATAAAATATCCGTCAAACAAACGGGGAAATATGCACCGAAATTTGAAAAAATACAGGTTTCTCTTGATTTTCTTTGCTGTCTTTTGAACTTTTGAAGACTTTTATGACAATCATTTATTAAGATAAATATCAAAACACAATTTAAGGTTACTTTTTGTGTGTGTTACTGCTAAATCCAATCTTTGACGACACGAAAAATAACTCGTACCTCCAGTAAACTACCTCAGTTTATGTAAAAGTAAAACACATTTTCTCTGTGTTTTTCACAACAGATATTTGACAATGCTCTTCTGTTATTGTTCCTCTACAATGTCTTTCAGTTTGAAAATGTGTCAATGTCAATCTCGATGTTTTTTCCCAAATTATTCTTGATCACATTGTGAGTTATCTTTCAATGTAGGAAATGGTTTTATAGTGTGTATTTTGATACATGTACAATAATTATTTTTGAAAAACTCACCTGTGAAATGCTATGCATGTTTCACTTTCATTCTCTTTAAAACGTTCACCTTTACAGCCACAGACAACACACTTACATGGCATGTTTAATTGCTAAAAATAACAACTTTTCACATTTTTTAATTGATTTGTTTACAAAAATCCTCGGAAATAACAAATTTATTTGAGCTCTGCCAGCCACAAAAGGACTGGGACGAGAGAAAAACATTGGATTTTTCAAAAATTTGTGTTTTTACTTATTAATTCTCAATTTTTACTTATTAAATTAAGTTTCTGGAAGCTGGGACAGCCAGTATCAATGCATCTAAAATTTATCTTTGTAAAAGGTGCTATAATATCTTATAACTCTTCGTGTGTGGGCTCAAAACCCAGAAAAACAATCAATTTTCGCGCGGTTTTTTGCTCAACTTTCGTCTTGTTCTCTAGATCTGTATATTTCAATAGGTAAACAACTTTTGAGTATTGTATATACCCCATTTAAAAGTTTTGTTGGCCTAGTGTGCTCTGGGGTAAAAAATAAATGCATTAAAAGTTGCGAAAGTGGTCAAATTTATCGATTTTCAAACTATATTTTTCGACGCCATTTTGAAAAAAGGACTGGGGCTACCTACAAAAATATCACCATTGAACTCTTCAAAGATGGCGGCCAAGTTATCATATAGTTCAATGTTTGAACCTCTGGGAAAAACCAAAACAAACATGGCGGGTAATGCAATTGTAGAAGACATGTAGAAGACACTGAATTATGTTTGGAGGAGGATATTATGGATAGCGAGGTTAACCTTTCTGATCAATATGACTTTTCTGTTAATTCGGCTACTATATTTTCTGATATAACTAACAAGAATTCGGAGTTATTCCTGCAAACGCTCGCTAAAATTTACGCCTTGAACGCATTGTTAGACGTTACAAAAACTTGTATTATAAAAGAGTTTCTGAAAAGTATATTAGCGATATTTAAACTTTGTTTTTCCGAAACAGTATTGGATAGGACTTGGCTCTGTTTTTATAAAACCATTTTCAAAATCAGCGACAGGTTGCTGTCTATCGTTTCCATTTTGGTTGATAAGGGTCTTGAACCATTTTATTTCGCTTACAAGGAAAATAATTTGGGCGGCGTATAACCTCTGGGACCAGGCTAGCCTTTTGCCGTATTAGTATCACATATTTTTATTTTTAAAAGTAAAGTTTAATCACTCTCAAATTAAAAAATGAAAAGAAAAACAACTTGCTTACGCAAGATATTTATCTTTGTATGCACACGTTATCACTCGGCCATGTTCGATAGAATACATATCTTGCATTGAATTTGTGGTTTGTCAATTTTGATATTGAATATAATGAAACTATCAACTCAAATATTCCTTTTTTGAACAAAACTTAACAATGAGTCATGTAATCTATCTGATAACAAATTTATAAGGCGCGGACAAAATTTTATAACTGCATGCGCTGGGTATACATCCAACAAGTTGTATTATGATAAAATGATCAAGGAGTGAAATTTGTTTAGATTTTACGTTTATTCTTATGCAATTTGAACAAACACTATAAAATCATTGGTTATTTACCAAGAATAATTACTTTTCTTCCAACAACTGAGGGCATAAATACGAAAGTGTTAAGCCATAATAATGCTTCAACTCTGATCGTTTTATCTCCAAACTATCAACTCCGATTTTTATGAAAATTTAAGAATATAACCGTACTAATGTTATCTTCAACATACCTGAATATCTTGCCGCGGTCAAATAATAAACATGCTTTGAATTCGTGGTGAAATTTTCCCTCCACAGAAGTCATCGAAAGAAGCAGTCGTTATCCATAATCAGATCTCTATAGTACAACTTTTTAAGCAAAATAACCCCCCATACGTTAAAAGTATCAGTACTTAACATGTACATGATAAAATATCCGTCCAAAATTACATAGTGAGGGAAACACCAGCCATAATTTAACAGTACTCGAAATATGACTTTTGCTCGACCTATGACCTATTATAATACTGCGTACACCATTTACACAGTTTGTCTTTTATAAGCTACCCAAAGGCATTTAATATTTGACCACTTTTACTTTGACATTCTTGTTATTGCTCTGCATTTTACTTGAAGTGTACATGTAGTTTTATCATTATATATTATAACTATGGCTTAAGGCGGGGGTCTACCTGAACAGCCCGATTTTACAGTAGTGTTAGTAAAATTGCAATAACAGAAAAGCATTTCACCTGAACCATGACAAACTATATATTATTTTAAAGTGCATATAACGTCTTGTGGGGATTTAACATATTTGTAATCTATGGATTCGCCTGAGATAAATTGTAATATATCTTGTCAGCTGAAAATTTCATCTTCATAGACTTTTTTGCTGTTAAAGTTGGCGGAAATGATGTCATAGCGGGCATCTGTCTATATGAAAACCTATTTACAGATTCCCGCTATGACGTCATTTCCGTCAACTTTAACAGCAAAAAAGTCTATGAAGATGACATTTTCAGCTGACAAGATATATTACAATTTTTCTCAGGAGAATCGATAGATTATATATATGTTAAATTCCCACAGACGTTATATGCACTTTAAAGCTAGATGAACAAGGAATCCGAAATTATAATTGGTTTAGCAATATGTCCCATTGAAACCTGACACCAGTCAATTAATTAGGCCACATGCTGTGAGTGGCTACTGGCTGTTCAAGAAAAGATATCTTCCCACGTATTTATTCAAATTTGAAAATTATTTTTGTTTCTTATACAGAAAGTACAAAACTGTGGGATGAGCATAGGATTTAAAAAAATTTTAAAAACAACTTGAATTTGTTTACACCACTAGACAAGATGGAAAAATCTAACAGTTTTTAGACCATAAGATTAGTTCTATTAGTACTACAAAAAAATCCTGTGCTTATCCCGAATAAAATGGTAAGATACATAAATCCTGAAAATTTCATGTCAATTGGTTAAATCGTTCCGGAGATATCCTTTCTCAAAGTATAAAAAGTGCAATCCCGGATAAATGGCTTTAAAGTTTATAGTCGAGAACAAAGGTCAAATTATGGTCCAAGTAGGGCAGAAGCGATGTTGTTTGGCAAGGGTTTCAATTCAATGTTGAGATGAAGAGCGGCAATGATGTTTTTCTTCATTGTATATACTGCTTTGCCCGTATAACCTTAGTCCTATTTACATTAACCCCCCAACCCAGTGAATCCACTATATCCCATAACATGAAGTGATGAAGTACTGTAATTTTAAATTGTTATGCCTGTGCAATTAGGTTTCGTATAATATACATATTTTTAGCCCCGCAGTTGCCCCTAAAAAAATAAAACTAGCCCCCCTGGATTTCGAGTATAGCTACGGTAGTCACGTGAACAGTCGTTGGACATATTTGAAATTGTGTATTTCGGTTTGAGTTAGCGAGAGATGTTTTGCAACGGGCGGACGCTTTTGATGCGAATCAAACTGCTTTTAATTTAGTAGGGCTAAGTTTCCACATTGCCGTGTTTCACAGTTGGCGAGGACATCATTAAGATAAGCTGAGATCATGCGTTTCTTGGGGGAGAGGAAGGAGGGAGGAAGGGGAAGGGGGGGGGGGGGGGGGGGGGGGGGAAGAAAAGAAACGCCTGATACAAATGTTGTTTGAGTGGCTTTCCTCCCTTTGACACACCCATTTAAATCGAGCCAATCAAAATACGCTGGAGCCCCGGAAGTTAGGACTTTCGTTTTATTATTGGCAATGAATCGCAGTTGGAAAAGTTTTATATCGAGACATGTAAACCCGCAAACCATTGCAAAGATTCTATCCAAGATCATACACAGTTGAGAGATCAATCATGATAAGACGGAATGGACAGCCGAAGAACAGGGAAATATTATTATGCTGTGTTGACATTTATGCCGCGTGAAAAACGTAATATTTATCATTATGAAACGTTGTGCTTTTGTCCGATTTAAATCAATTCTATAGCGAAATGATCACTTGAATCTGGCGAATCGAACGCTGTAGGTTTCGTCTACTTAAAATATGAAGATCAGATGTTATATGAGAAAATGCGTAAGCGATTAAAGTACCCAAATCAAAGGACATGACTTCAAGATCTGTTCGACATTTACCCGGTGATTTATTGCTTTAAACCGATGTAATTTCGTAACAGATATGTTTCGTATATCTTGCCGTTGATATTTATATACGTTTTGACACACGAAGACCTTCAATCGAACCGTGATCGAACCATGGATAGTAAATAGTCTATTTACTATCCATGATCGAACAGATATTAGAAAAATAGCATTGCCGTGTTTAGTGTTTACATTAAATTTCGTCTGCGTGATTTTTCTTCGTCCCCTCATCAATCATGCATATACGTACAATCAAAATAGCTCTCACGTAACTACATTGCTTCTAAAACTTTTCCACTTCTTTACCCTTCAGTGCCTGATAAGATTACATAAATCAGTAACCCGAGTAAACGCCTGGGAGTAAGGCCCGGTATTGCAGAATATATACTATATACACGTTGCGTATATAGTGTATATATATACATAAATATATGTATATTGTGTATATGTATACACTGTATATATGTTGGGTATATTGTGTATATTCCCCATGTATATTTATATACACTATAGATGTCCCATAGTCAAAAGTGTATATAGTGTATATATAGTGAAAGTTGGAATGAAGCTAAGTGAGTATATAGTGTATATTGTGTATATAGTGTATATATATACACTCTATACGTATAGTATACGTCTAAAGTCAAAAGTGTATAAAGTGTATATAGTGAGAGTTAGAATGAAGCTAAGTGAGTATATAGTGTATATTGTGTATATAGTGTATATATATACACTCTATACGTATAGTATACGTCAAAAGTGTATAAAGTGTATATAGTGAGAGTTAGAATGAAGCTAAGTGAGTATATAGTGTATATTGTGTATATAGTGTATATATATACACTCTATACGTATAGTATACGTCTAAAGTCAAAAGTGTATATAGTGTATATATAGTGAGAGTTATAATGAAGCTAAGCGAGTATATAGTGTATATTGTGTATATTGTGTATATATATACACTCTATACGTATAGTATACGTCTAAAGTCAAAAGTGTATAAAGTGTATATAGTGAGAGTTAGAATGAAGCTAAGTGAGTATATAGTGTATATAGTGTATATAGTGTATATATATACACTCTATACGTATAGTATACGTCTAAAGTCAAAAGTGTATATAGTGTATATAGTGAGAGTTAGAATGAAGCTAAGTGAGTATATAGTGTATATTGTGTATATAGTGTATATATATACACTCTATACGTATAGTATACGTCTAAAGTCAAAAGTGTATAAAGTGTATATAGTGAGAGTTAGAATGAAGCTAAGTGAGTATATAGTGTATATAGTGTATATATATACACTCTATACGTATAGTATACGTCTAAAGTCAAAAGTGTATAAAGTGTATATAGTGAGAGTTAGAATGAAGCTAAGTGAGTATATAGTGTATATTGTGTATATAGTGTATATATATACACTCTATACGTATAGTATACGTCTAAAGTCAAAAGTGTATATAGTGTATATAGTGAGAGTTAGAATGAAGCTAAGTGAGTATATAGTGTATATTGTGTATATAGTGTATATATATATACACTCTATACGTATAGTATACGTCTAAAGTCAAAAGTGTATATAGTGTATATAGTGAGAGTTAGAATGAAGCTAAGTGAGTATATAGTGTATATAGTGTATATTGTGTATATATATACACTCTATACGTATAGTATACGTCTAAAGTCAAAAGTGTATAAAGTGTATATAGTGAGAGTTAGAATGAAGCTAAGTGAGTATATAGTGTATATTGTGTATATTGTGTATATATATACACTCTATACGTATAGTATACGTCTAAAGTCAAAAGTGTATATAGTGTATATAGTGAGAGTTACGGAATTTGATTATTAATCTGTGCTCGCGAGGTGTCACACCGTTATTCGTAATGTATGGTTTCATCGTGCCGCACGTAGGCGGATAGTGTCAGTGATTGGTCCGCGTCATTGAATTATACAGTCACTTTATGTGAGTAGTTTTAAAGAATGGAGCAATTGTTTTAGGTAAATTTTAGGTAATTTGTCGATGTTTAGCGAGGATTATAGTAAAGAACGGAAACATTGGGTTGGGATGTTCCGGTATTGGGGATTAGTGATGAAACAATTTAAAGCAACTGATATGTAAGTGCGTTTTACAAAGCATATTATATCATTGGCAGACAATGTGAATAGGTTGTTAGTGAAGATATGAGTACGGGATTTTACCGTAGAACGAGGCAACAACACATTAACCCTAACCCCTAACACGAACCTTAATCCTAACCCTATTGTGTTATTTATTAACTGAAACATAACGCGAACGGGATTTTTTAAAGAACGAAGCATACACTATATACAGACTAGAGATATGACCACGGGATTTTACCGTAGAACGAGGCAACAACACATTAGTCCTAATCCCTAACACTAACCCGAACCTTAATCCTAACCCTATTGTGCATGTTATTAACTGAAACATAACGCAAACGGGATTTTTTAAAGAACGAAGCATACACATATACAGACTAGAGGTTGATCAAAAGTGATAATATACAGTATACAGTTTTGAATATAGACATGTATATTGTGTTATAGTGTATATGTATACACTATATACACAATATACACTATATACAGACTAGAGGTTGGTCAAAAGTGATATACAGTATATACAGTTTTGACTGTGGACATGTATATTGTGTATATAGTGTATATGTATACACTATATACACAATATACACTATATACAGACTAGAGGTTGATCAAAAGTGATAATATACAGTAATATACAGTTTTGACTATAGACATGTATATTGTGTATATATAGTGTATATGTATACACTATATACACAATATACACTACAGACTAGAGGTTGATCAAAAGTGATAATATATACAGTATATACAGTTTTGACTATAGACATGTATATTGTGTATATAGTGTATATGTATACGCTATATACACAATATACACTATATACAGACTAGAGGTTGTTCAAAAGTGATAATATACAGTATATACAGTTTTGACAATATAGACATGTATATTGTGTATATAGTGTATATGTATACACTATATACACAATATACACTATATACAGACTAGAGGTTGTTCAAAATGATAATATACAGTATATACAGTTTTGACTATAGACATGTATATTGTGTATATGGTGATAATATACAGTATATACAGTTTTGACTATAGACATGTATATTGTGTATAGTAATTGAGTTTATACAGTTAAGTATATGTATACACAATATACAGTATTTATATACAGGTGTATATTCTGCAATACCGCGGCTTAGTGACGCCTGGACAGGCATCTTGTTATATGTTTCATGGCACCTGCAAATTTTCGTACATCTTCGGAATAAGCTGGTATATAAGGCTTTTCCCAAAACCAGTGGGTAAAACCGTCAGAACGTCTTCACCACAACAGATTAGTCTTCTTATGTACTCTTGTTGTTCTGGTATAAGTGATTGAACAGGAGTTAAGTCAAATTGATTATTTATTTAAAAATTATTTACCGACGCCATCAGGAAGAAACCGGAAGTTTATTTAATTAATGAAAACCAATCAAAACACGCTATTTGATTCTCATTGTATTCTGACCAATCACAGAAAAATACCAAAATTTGGTATGAATACATGCGGTTTGAATAGCATTTGTATCAGGCCCTCATTACGTTTTTTGGAGAGGGCCTGATCGCAGGTTATCATTAAGACCAATGACCCGATCCCTGGTCCTGTAAAAGAATATACAGGATCCTCTGGCTTTGTTGCTAACGAGGGAGGCTGTGACGGTAGGAAACTAGTAGCGTCCGCCATTGTTGTGAAACATAAACACGACCCTAGAGCCAATCTCGTTCCCAGAGCCTCCGCCGCGCCACGCAAACGGAGGCTCTGGGACACTGATCTCTGTATATAGCTCTGGGATCAGAGCTCTGGGATAATCCATCGCCAGAGGGCCGGAAAACAGGGCGTCGATTGAACAGAGCATGCGCCAGTAATAGACCGAGCGTAGTTTCTGTAGCCTGGGACGAGAACTATCTGTGCTATATTAAAATATCGAGTTCTTCGGCAAGAATTTTCCCTAAACACGTTAATAACTCTCGAGGATCTCTTCAGAGGTGAAAAAAGTTGTTGTCTGGTGTTTAAATTAGCAACCAATTGGGATTTGGGACAGAAAAGAATATGATTTTAGAATTTATGTAGCTCGCGGCAATGAAATCAAAAAGGTATTAATAAATACACAAAGTCAAAGAAATGTTTGTCGAGGTGTTGGCTGATTGTTGAAACTTCAAACAATAAAAGACTTGATAGCACAAAAAGTAACGGTAACATATTTTTATAAACGACCAAGACACACCTGACGCTATATACAAGTTTACGCGGCGTTAGTGAGGCCACAGGGAGCCGTAACGTCGATTAGTGAAGCGAGTTTAACAGTAAATCGGGTTTATTCGGTATTTTTTACACAATAATTGTATTAAATCGCTATTAAAATGTTCTTACTTCTTCATTTTGTCGACAATCAGGACAAATTACAGGCAACCAGACCAGAAAGGCATCGAATCAGTGTTTACAGATTCAATACGGAAGTCCGTTGACTGTGGTTCATGCCTTCTGGTTGCCTGTAATTTGTCCTGATTGTCGACAAAATTAACAAGTAAGAACATTTTAATAGCAATTTAATACAATTATTGTGCAAAAAAATACCAAATAAATCCGATTTACCGTTAAACTCGCTTCACTAATAGACGTTACGGCTCTCTGTGGCGAGGCGTGGGAAAATCTTTGATCAATCTTTGTTTTGATTCTCGATGGCTTGTATTCTCGTTTCTGTTCTGCAATATAAACACTACGTCCGATGATTTAGTTGGAGAAATCAAGATACTTTTTGGTCGCATTTCCTGAGCCAAGAATAACTGAGGCAATTTTTTGCACCATGGATGGATAACTCTCTGGATATGCGACTTGAGAGTCTTCTTTAACGTTTAGACCAGGCGCCTCTCTTGCATTTCGCGTAGAATATCAATCCATTTAAACGTGGACTAGTTTTTTTGAGCTTTTCTGGAAACACGACTAAAAGTTTGTCCGAAGATAACTTTTTTGATGTAAACTCTGCCATAAGAACGTAATATTAAAGAACGAAGTACAATACCGTTTGAACGAAACAGTGAAATACTGAAACACTCGCGTAAATATTAAGAGTTAATCTAATTAAAAGCAATCTTTAGTTAACCAATCAAAACACTTCCGGTGTGGATTATCCCAGAGCCTCCGTTTGCGTGGCGCGGCGGAGGCTCTGGGAACGAGATTGCCCTAGAGCCGAAAGTGTAGAAGAAAATATTTTTTTTAAACTTAGAATGATGAGTTAAAGTGTGCAATCTCTCGCTTAAGGTGTATTTGGAGTTCCCTTTTCGACTTCCGGTTTTAGTTAGGTATTATTTACCCCAGTTGTTAAAGGTGGGTTACAGTCCCTTCTGCGCATGTGCGGGGTTTGTTTACGTTTTGCTTGTTTTGTTTATGCTGGAGACTCCACACCGGAAATGGCTGCTATATAAATGCGTTGTTTTTATCGCAGGCGTGTAGTACAATATGGTGATTTAAATCCTTTGATTTCGAATTCCAATCTATTTTGCTACGCTGGTAGAGATAAACTGTATTTATTTCACACACACGACATGGAAGAAATTTAAAGAAGAAAATAATTGATTAAATATGAACAATGAAGTGGCGAGACACCAAGACTACGTAGATGCCGTGAAAATATACGAGTGATATTCTCGGGGTACCAAAGAATCAATTTTAATATTCTGGTAAGCATTTTATAAAATACAACAAATCTTTGACCCTTTAAAGTGCCACTACGATGAAAATTCACCTCCGTCTTTTAGATTTTCTTTAGCATAGAATAGTATTTCAGGGTCGAAAGTGATCATCGATGTAAAAAAAACCTAAAAATTGGTATTTTGAAGTAAGTATTTTGAGCTCTGAAATCACTATTATTTAGGCCACCATTACTAAAAATGTGTTCCAAGTGAGCCCGCAATTTCAAAAGGTAATATTGTTTGTGACGTAAAATTCTCAATGCTACGCCTGAATTTCAGTCGAGGTTACTTGTTTTCTTGTTTTCTTCGAGAAGTAGATGAAATGTTCAGCCTTTCAGATGAAGAATTTGAATAAACGACTTTGATTTACTTGAAGAATTAGCGATGTGGAGTCTTCGCGTTGAGAATTTGACGTCACTTCGTTACGCTGGTCAAGAACATGAACGATTAATGGCGGACATAACAACCCCAGATTCAGAGTCAGAAAAATAATACTTGCCATCGTCTAATCGCAAAACGGTTTCGACCGAGTAATATTTAGCAGCTCTGCTTTATAAATACGTAAAAATATCGTTAGGTAAAAATTTGATCGTAGTGGCACTTTAAAGGCCTTCCATGTTCTTTAATACATGCTCTGATGTCGATTTTTTAGCCGCGGTGTGTAAACGGTAATCTCTATTAACACCGGAGGCAATGTCAAGCATATTTTTATAAAATGCAAACAATTAAGCGCTCTCTTTCAGCAGTAAAAGTCTCAAGCAAGAAAAAAGAACTTCAGTATATATATATATTTGACTTTATATATGTTGTTTAAAATCGAAGTCGGTCGTCGGATTGTCAGTAAAAAAATCTCGAAAGCCGTGCGAGTTTATTGTATCTTAAAGAACACGGAAGGCCTTTAAATGGTCAAAGGTTTGTTGTATTTTATGAAATGCTTATCAAAATGAACTGATTCTTCGATTCGGCGGCGATTCCCCAGAGGTTTTCGAAGCATAGTAGCCGTAGAAATTGATCAAGATTTTCGCCGTGTGAAATAAATACAGTTTAGTCCAGGGCTGGTTTAGTCTTTAAAGGCATCTCTACCAGTCTAGTATTGTATCTTAACTTAGCTGGATCCAATAGCAAAGTAGATTAGGATTCGATATCAAAGGACTTGAATCCAGCTTGCGATAAAACCAACGTGCTTTATAATAATATAGCAGCCATTTCCGGTGTGGAGTGTCCTACATAAACAAAACAGCAAAACGTAAACAAACCCCGCACATGCGCAGAAGGGACTGTAACCCACCTTTAAAATTGGGCTACGGCTCATGTCAAAATTTTTGATGGTATAATGCCTTTAATATAGGTTTTAGTTTCCACGGCTTAG
Source organism: Chrysogorgia sp. JL179-B06 (assembly GCA_035772405.1). Lineage (NCBI taxonomy): Eukaryota > Metazoa > Cnidaria > Anthozoa > Scleralcyonacea > Chrysogorgiidae > Chrysogorgia > Chrysogorgia sp. JL179-B06. The sequence continues at coordinate 9,156,621 of JAYKKM010000437.1, forward strand.
AGTGGTCATGTACACGACATGTATTTATGCATATTAACAATGAACTAGTACTGTCTATACACTAATAACAACCACGGGCTGTGCCCTCAATTCGAGCGCCAATTTGCATGTCCCTTTGACCTTCTCCGATTTAAAACAACAACATGATTGATGGATTTGACGCTATAAAAAATACTTGCAAAAAATCTATAAAAAGTAACGGTTGTCTTGAAAACGCGGAGTCCCGGAGTGCGGAGTGTTGAAAGTGCGGAGTGTTGAAAATGCGGAGTGTTGAAAGTGCGGAGTGGTCTCTTTTTCGTCTTTTTAAGGAAGGCAGTACTTGCCACGAAGTTGAATCGACATGAGAAAATATTGCGTGAAGTTCACAGACAAACTAAAATCCGCGTTATTACTTAATAGTTAATATTATCGGAAACAAGGCCGCTAAATTTTGCATGACATCTTGCACGTATTGCCTCGTATGAAGAAACGCGAAAGAGTTTGTCAACAACCAGTACCCGGGTTAACGCTTTAACCCGAGGTGCAGGGGTTCGCCCTTGGTCGAACGCCGAAGCAGGGTTAGTTTACTATGGTTTAACCCGGGTCGAACCCGGTTAGCGTTAACCCGGGGTTCGACCCGGGTTAGTTTGCGTAGTGTAAATTGGGCTTAAGCCTTTCTCGCTTCTTCAGCGCAAACGCCGCAAAGTTATAACGAAAGGAGACACATTATCTACACTGACTACACACTACACTACGCGTTTCATTATCTCTTAATGTACGTTAGCTCTCTTCCTGGATTTTCCCTGACGAAACGAAGAACGATAAAAAACTATACTTTGCTTCAAACGTGGAAGCATAGGCGTAGGAACCGCGGGGCTTCAGGCCCCCAAATTTTAAATGGGGGCGCAGAGCTACCCCCAGAAATCAGGACAAGCGTTGCTAAATTTTAATAATGTTCTTTTTCCAATTGTATTAGTACGACTATAGAGGCTAAGAGAGAAGCTACTTAAGGTAATCAACCCACGTGCTTCGTCTACACGAGATTTTACAAACGGCTGTAGCCTGAAATGCCCGAAGTGTTAGCCGTAAGCCGTCAACCCCTAAACCCTTGCCACGCGAGTGTTATATTGGTTCCCAGACCCTTCTGTCAGTACTAGGCGCAAAAATCTCAAATTGCTGCAAATTGTCTCTCAGAGCTTCTAGATTTCAAAATTTCCCCCCAAAATGCGGTCACTGATTAACTGCTAGTCGACTTCACACTTTAAATCCGTTCCTACGCCTCTGCTTGGAAGAACAGTGTAAACGTCAAGGTTTTGCGAAAAATTGAATAACTCGAGCGACGCTCCAGACAGCTTGCATGGCTATTATGTTCTTGCTCAAGAATTGCGATATCGCGACACAAAAAAACCAGAAACGGAGCCGAAACCATTTGCGTGCAAATGCAAACCGCCAACCTCGTACCCAGGCTTTTCACACCGCACATTGAAACGTCACGTTTGGGTTAACTGTTCTTCCGATTGATTCCATCCATAACCATAACATAGGCGATAGCCAAAGCAAAGTATAGTTTTTTGTCGTTCTTCGTTTGTTTCGTCAGGAAATACTGTTCCTTATTTTTCATTGGTAGTATATCTGGAATAAAACGCGTAGTGTATATGTGTAGTCAGTGTAGATAATGTGTCTCCTTTCGTTACAACTAATTTTTGCGGCGTTTGCGCTGAAGAGTGAAGAAGCGAGAAAGGCTTATTGGATGCTAGTTATTTTAAGTGCTGTATAGCATTTCGAATACCGCATCTGTTACCCCATGATGGATGGGCTTATGGTATTTTGCGAAACGAAACAACTATTTGCGAAGCGTGTCTTACAGCTAGTTAGGCGGGGAGGGGGGGGGGGGGGAGGTAGGGTTTGATAACTCGTTAGGCGGGGTAAACTCGTTAGGCAAATTGTTGTTTCGTTTCGCAAAATGTCATAAGCCAGGTGGATGGTATTCTACTATCCTATATGGTAATCCTTCAAATCTGGGAAAGTGCGAATCTCGCAACCCTCCGCGAATAACAAGCAGCGTTTTTGAGATATGTAGAACTTCAGACACCGGCCAAGATCGACAACGTTTACACTTGATTGTGGTATAAACATTCGTGGCATCACAAAATCACAATTGCACTTTAAGGCCAAGTAAAAAAATAAAGTAGTTTATCGTCCCCGCCCGCATCCTTTTTTCCGGCCGCATCAAATTTATTTTTATTTTTTATTTTATTTGCATCGAAATCTGTTTTGTTTTTCGGGCCTTTTGCGCAACCTTTCGGCCATTTTTGTGCGTTTCGATATCTTTCGGCACTTTTCGGTTTTTTACACACTACAATTTGTTTTGACGCAATCTTGCATCAAAGCAGTTGTAGAGAAATCCATTCAAAAAATAGGTTTTGGTAGGTGATGGCCAATTCGGCAAGCCATCTTGAAAAAAAATAAAAAAATAAAAGCGCCCGCATTCTCCTTTTTTTTTGAAGTTAGGACGATAAACTACTATATTTTTTTACTTTGCCTAATAGGTTGCATACGCGAGAGCTGTCAGCCCAAAAGTAGCCCGAGTTATCGCCTAACGGGCGTCTTGTTATGAATCAAACAATTCTCGAAACAAACCATCTGGAAATAAACCGTCAAAGAACAAACCCGTCTCGAAACAATCCGGCAGACTTGGAGAAAGTCTAATCCTGGTTGTTGACAAACTCTTTTGCGTTTCTCCATACGAGGCAATACGTGCAAGATGTCGTGTAAAATTTAGCGGCCTTGTTTCTATAATATTAAGTAATAACACGGATTTTAGTTTGTCTGTGAACTTCACGCAATATTTTCTCATGTCGATTCAACTGCCTTAAAAATAGGCCGTCGGCTGAGGGTCGAAAAGCTTCACTTCACTAGCACATGTTTCTAATCTAAAGGAACTTCACATATTCTGGTAGCGTAAAGCACGCTGAATCCAAATCTAAAAAGTTCCTGCCATTTCCTCCTGTAGTTTTTGAGAATTTCGCGATCAAAATCTTCAAAATTACAGGTTTCGAAATCGCTTAAAAATAAAATAACATACCTCAAAAGGCTCATTCCTAATACCCAGTCTCCACGCGCCGTATAGTGTCACAATGGTGTCATGCTAAAATGTAATTTCCGGTTCCTTTTGGGCAATGTGATTTTGTAATGGAGGTAAATTCGATTTTCTGTATATCTCACTAATATATATGCCTACGAAGGCTGCGATCATGCTGATATGTGTGTTGAGATATTTAATAGCAACATCTAGCCTTCCAAGAGTATGAACTGAATGTGAATTTCTTATTGATCAGGTAAGTCAAGAACAAAATATATCGAAACTTTAACTGGTGCTATACTCTACATAACATTTGACGTACGAAATACATCTTCTGAATCTTTTGAATATCTACAATAAACTAGTAAATATCTGATTAGAATACTCGCCCCTCTGCTGTAGATTTAAATTTCTATACATATTCATCATCATCATCACAGTCCATTTCTTCATCACCAATTTCACCATCAATTAACTCTGATTCCATTTCATTAAGTTCTTGCTCTTCTGCATTCTCACAGCTATTGCATTGACAAAGTTCTGTACATTTGAGGTTTGCTTTGTGACACGAACACCTTCTTGTTTGGCAACCCTTTTTGCATTTGCAACAAACATATTCTAAAATACTGTCAGGAGCAGGCTCTAGTGTCCCCCAGGTAATTGCTAATTCATCTGACTCAAGTTTCCAACCATAGCCTACAGATGATGGTGCTGCTAGAATAGGAATGGTAGAATGCTTGCGTATGTAGCTCTCAAAGTTCACTCTCAGAATGTGCTGTTGTAAACTGTCCGAGTTGGGTGGTAGTGATTCCTCGGTAACCTTTCCAAGTTTGAACATCCTGTAACGGGCAATGTTGACATCAGTAGCATCTTGTTGACCATAAAGGCAGCAAACATATTGCTCCAGGAGAGTGGTGATATTGTCTGGCACACGTATGTCTTCTCCAAGTGTCTCAAAAGCTTGGCAAAATTCATTTTTGCTTCTGGCCACTCCAAGTGACCGTGCTTTGCCCTTACCAAAGAAAGCACTTGTTGAGTCAGATCCTAGGTAAAAATTATATTTATTAAAATATATAAAACACTTAACTAGTGTGTTTAAGTAGCACATATCTAATAATATTTAGCAAATAATTGTATTGATCTTACAGCCTGTAACTATAGAAAAGTGTTTCAATGTTTTGAGCATAGGCCCCTGGCCTTTAAGGAAAAGGCTTGAAATGTTGAAATGGATAATTATAGCTTTCTCACCTATAAAAATTGAGTCTGGGTGCAGTTACCCATTTGGTCCTGGAAGTAAAATTTCACTTTTTATTGGTGAGGAAACTCTATTCAGTGTATTAATTTAATTTTACAACCATTAGCACATTTTGTATGACAACTGCTATTTTACCAGTAAAAATATGGAATGGAATAATTGCTTTGCACCATCTAGGGCCAAGATAAGCAGCAACTTGGGCAATGTCAATTCTTCTTCGGTTGTTTCCAGTTCCTGTATCGAGTATGAGCCTGGCAGGTATGGTGGCTTGACATGCTAATGCAATAACAAACACATCAGTGTCTGGGCTCTTGATGATGATATTATCAGTTGATGTTGCAGCATGTTGTGCATGAACAAACATTTTGGTATCCGCCTCTTCGTGGTCACATTCTAACTCTGGAATTTCGTTGAAAGCAACAGCATCACCATTTGACTGATAGTGGTAGCATTTTTCTTCTTTGGTTACAAACAATTCCTTTGATTGTAGTGCTGAACCAGGGACCTTTCTCCATTGCTTCACCAGAAAATCTACCAACCCTTCTTTATTGCTGCCCATGCTCAGGAACTTTTTCCACTGTTTTGGTACCTTTTGTTGCTCGCTGAGGATTGAAACAGCATATGTACCAGACACTGATGTGTTTGTTATTGCATTAGCATGTCAAGCCACCATACCTGCCAGGCTCATACTCGATACAGGAACTGGAAACAACCGAAGAAGAATTGACATTGCCCAAGTTGCTGCTTATCTTGGCCCTAGATGGTGCAAAGCAATTATTCCATTCCATATTTTTACTGGTAAAATAGCAGTTGTCATACAAAATGTGCTAATGGTTGTAAAATTAAATTAATACACTGAATAGAGATTCCTCACCAATAAAAAGTGAAATTTTACTTCCAGGACCAAATGGGTAACTGCACCCAGACTCACTTTTTATAGGTGAGAAAGCTATAATTATCCATTTCAACATTTCAAGCCTTTTCCTTAAAGGCCAGGGGCCTATGCTCAAAACATTGAAATACTTTTCTATAGTTACAGGCTGTAAGATCAATACAATTATTTGCTAAATATTATTAGATATGTGCTACTTAAACACACTAGTTAAGTGTTTTATATATTTTAATAAATATAATTTTTATCTAGGATCTGACTCAACAAGTGCTTTCTTTGGTAAGGGCAAAGCACGGTCACTTGGAATGGCCAGAAGCAAAAATGAATTTTGCCAAGCTTTTGAGACACTTGGAGAAGACATACATGTGCCAGACAATATCACCACTCTCCTGGAGCAATATGTTTGCTGCCTTTATGGTCAACAAGATGCTACTGATGTCAACATTGCCCGTTACAGGATGTTCAAACTTGGAAAGGTTACCGAGGAATCACTACCACCCAACTCGGACAGTTTACAACAGCACATTCTGAGAGTGAACTATGAGAGCTACATACGCAAGCATTCTACCATTCCTATTCTAGCAGCACCATCACCTGTAGGCTATGGTTGGAAACTTGAGTCAGATGAATTAGCAATTACCTGGGGACACTAGAGCCTGCTCCTGACAGTATTTTAGAATATGTTTGTTGCAAATGCAAAAAGGGTTGCCAAACAAGAAGGTGTTCGTGTCACAAAGCAAACCTCAAATGTACAGAACTTTGTCAATGCAATAGCTGTGAGAATGCAGAAGAGCAAGAACTTAATGAAATGGAATCAGAGTTAATTGATGGTGAAATTGGTGATGAAGAAATGGACTGTGATGATGATGATGATGAATATGTATAGAAATTTAAATCTACAGCAGAGGGGCGAGTATTCTAACCAGATATTTACTAGTTTATTGTAGATATTCAAAAGATTCAGAAGATGTATTTCGTACGTCAAATGTTATGTAGAGTATAGCACCAGTTAAAGTTTCGATATATTTTGTTCTTGACTTACCTGATCAATAAGAAATTCACATTCAGTTCATACTCTTGGAAGGCTAGATGTTGCTATTAAATATCTCAACACACATATCAGCATGATCGCAGCCTTCGCAGGCATATATATTAGTGAGATATACAGAAAATCGAAGGGAATATCGTGTATTTACCTCCATTACAAAATCACATTGCCCAAAAGGAACCGGAAATTACATTTTAGCATGACACCATTGTGACACTATACGGCGCGTGGAGACTGGGTATTAGGAATGAGCCTTTTGAGGTATGTTATTTTATTTTTAAGCGATTTCGAAACCTGTAATTTTGAAGATTTTGATCGCGAAATTCTCAAAAACTACAGGAGGAAATGGCAGGAACTTTTTAGATTTGGATTCAGCGGGCTTTACTCTACCAGAATATGTGAAGTTCCTTTAGATTAGAAACATGTGCTGAAAAAATATTTTAAACTAAGTCACTGGTAGATAAAAATACTTATAAACAGATAAAAAAAAAAATTTAACTGTGAATCAACCAGAAAATGTTCTTCCAGTATTTAAAGCTCCATAAAAGTTGAAAACATTTTTTTTGCCTCTGAGGTAAAAGTTTAGGTAGACCCCCGCCTTAATTACACAGTAAGACTTGAACACAATTGCCCAAAGACAAAACATCTTTACAATTTTGAAGCTCTTACTATTGCTGTGCATTTATGCTTTTATTTCTAATTTAAATGTGGTTTTATCATTATAATTATTATAATTATGGCTTTAACACACAGTGAAGCTCAAACTAGCTGCCAAAAAACTTAGAAATCTTGACAGCCTGTTGCCCAAAGACAAAACATCTTGACAACTTTGAAGTTCCTGCTATTGCTGTGCATTATTTTACTTGAAATGTGGTTTTATCATTATAATTATGGCCTAATTACACAGTAAAGCTCAATCTAGCTTGTATGCCATTTACACAGTTTGTCTTTTATAAGCTAGCCAAAGGCATTTAATATTTGACCACTTTTACTTTGATGTTCTTGTTATTGATGTGCATTTATGGGTTTTATTTTTACTTGAAATATGGTTTTACCATTATAATCACTATAACCACAACTTAATTACACAGTAAAGCTTGAACATCAAAGACTTGTAAATCTTGACAGCCCATTGTAGCTGCCTTGAATAAACTATTGACTTTTTTGTTTTTTCAACCTTATTTTTTTGGTTTTCAGGTACAATTATATTCCTTTAAATTGACAAAGATGATCCAGTGCATCTCCAGACATTGTCGTAGCACATAAAGAATGAATCCTAATTGGACACAACAATGTACCTGTACATGTATATTAATTTGGTTTAGACTCCAGCAATTGAAGAAAACACCTGTACTAATGTGTGTATATAATTATATAGTGTATGTTGAGGTAACAAAACAAAATAAAGTGAATTTGTACATTTGTGATGTCTTACTATTAAAATGTTTGTACAGTATACAGAGTGTTCATTTCTGGCATGATGTACTGTACGTGCACAGCTGGGTATTGCAAAATATGGAATGGGTTTGAGTAATGAGAACATGTATTTCTACTAAATAATGACATCCTTCAAATTATCCCACTAGGCCCTCACGAATTTTACTGTCAGACTAATGCAAGAATGTTTTACTTGTTGAACTGGGTTGATTGACTGACCTGCTTCCTGCACGTTCTTACTTATTTATCAAAATTTAATGTCATTATTCAAGGTACAGGTGAACCCCTATTAAGCGGCCACCCTCGGGGGAACTGGCAAGTGGCCGCTTAATAGGGGTTGGCCGCTTAATAGGAATTTGTCAAAATTAGCATGAAGGATTGTGGAAACATCACTTTATTTGAATACGGACACGTTTGAAGGATTGTGACAACTGTTACACACAAATACACAATACATATTCAGAGTTTCTTATTATTACAATAAAAACAAGACGCCCGCTAGGCGTTAACTCGGATAGCCTGCGAGCCGGCTCTCTGTGGGCAGTTTGTGCCCCTCGTGGGGGGCGAGCGGTGATAAGGCCCTGGGAACGAGGTTGTGGGCATGTTAGACAGTTGGAACAAAGGATAATTTTTATTTTTTTCTATTTATTAATATTATACATGTATGGAGAACCTAGATCTGGACAACATTTACTGCATATGGTATTTTACTGTCAATTATTAAACTGAAGTGACGTACATCGGTACATGACACAGTATTGTGACATTTTGTGTACATATATTCTAGTTTTGATGGTGTTCACAATTTTCATTTTTCATTGGATATTTGGACCAGGATAATGATTTATTTGTGACATACATCTGATGATTTGTAATTGCCACGGCAACAGAACATGAACATTCTTTATAAGACACAGTCACACTGTTTAATATGTTCGATATATTCAGACCGTTTTTGCTATTTATAGTCTTTAACAACTCCACATGAAAATTATTTATAAAAGAGAGATGTAATTGTACAGTACGAATGGCAAAACACATGTAGTGAATCAAGTTCGCAGCTTTGACCTGTGTTGCAAGTTGCTTGGTTTGATTATGGCAATGTTACAATCACAATGCCTTCCATCGATTCAAGCATGTGGTTAAAGCAAATTTATTTTGGTGGACATTGGATATGGTAATTTCTTTGGCTGCATGAATGGCGACTTGAAATTCCACTGAGTTTGTAATCATGAATCATAATATTTTCAATGGACTAGTGCTAGTGATGGGAATTATGCCAGTGAATTTCTGTCTGACAGGGATATTGCACAACTTTCTGCAGCAGAAATAAAATTGTCATCAAATGTCTCATTGTCACATGTCGATGAACAGTGACCTGATTCAGATGTGCTCGTATGTATATTTGTAATTTGTGTAAATTGTGCAACAGTAATTTTAATGCCTTTAATCTCAAATAAAACATCAGGTTTATATAAATTTTTGAAATATTCTACCAAGTCGATAACTGAATTTACTTCCAACAATACACATGTTCCACGAGGGTGGGCCATACCGAATGAATCTCTTGCATGTGAATCAAATATTTTCAGTGAACCATTTGCAATAGTATAGATGGATACAGTATTACATCCGATTGTTAACAGAAAGGAATTATAACTTTCTCGTACCAAACCTTGGAAAGCGCATTCTAAGGGCATGACATATGGAATGTTTTCATTCAAAGTAGCTGTATGGAGTCTACCAGAGTAACTTTCACTAAACTCAAGTTGATAATTTGTGTTTAGCACTGTAACCATGGTAGGTAATTCAGTTAGCAATAATTAAGATTGCCTTGATAATCTTGACAATGCAGAATACAATTCATTTCCAAGGTTCATAATTTGAACTAGGTGTTCTGGGTGATTTATTGTGTAAGTAATTGATTTGTTTCTGAAGTTATGTATCAAAGCACACAAACTCATAGCTACACATTGCTGTCCTGCATTTGGAGCAAATACATCAACATCACCTTGACTATAAGGTGCATGAATAGTTTTACTAGGATCAACAAAAGTAGGACCTGGGTTCTTTTCAATGTCTCTACTAAGATTGAACTTGCAGCAATTCACTCTGTGGTTTAAGTTCATGTAAGTCTTGTTCCTCTCTTTATTTATATTTTTAGAAAGAAATACATAAGTTTTCGGTCCAGCTGTTTGTTTTCTATGTCGTTTTGAGTTTTCATGTAAACCCTTTGGTTTTTAAATTTTATTAACTTGGGGTAAATACCTTACTTGATTACTCAGCAACCTTTTCCGTTCATGGCTAAATGCATAAACTAGACGATGGATATGAGAAGACCTGGGTACATTTCTTTTAATGTGTTTTCGAAGCTGTTTACGCAATTTTCTACTTTTATTCAAAAGGCGAGAGAGTTTTTTAGCTGGGATCGTGCTAGGTTCTCGATCACGAGCTCGACACGTCGACCAACATGGCGGTTGTTTACCTTAATCACAATAAATTTAGCATAGGACCATGCAAAAATTACCAAAAGGTTGGGCCGGTGGAAAAAAGAAAATTGTACAAAAAAAAGTTCTTGCCCTCCTTGCTTTCAAGGTAAAAAAAGTCTTTGCCCTGCTATCAACCTTTAGGGTAAAAAGTCAATGCCCTGCCTCAAAAGTCAATGGGCCTGGCCATTGTGTCTTCATCTTAATAAAAATCAAGGAAATATGTCGGTGGTCTGACCAGTGTAACCGGCAATGACATAACATCCCGTCCTCGACACTGCTCTGTTGGGTCGAACAAACCGTGAGACAGCCAGGGTTTCCACTTGGAAGGATTTTTTCCTTTTTAAGGAAATTTTGACAACTTGAAGGGAAAAAGGGAAAAACAAAATGGAAAGAAATATGAATGAAATTTTGAATTTTTAAGGAAAAATCAAGGGACTATATGCATAATAAAATTGTGTGACTATATTGCATAATAAAAGATAAAAATAGAAAAGTGGCATTTTTATTTTTAACAACGTTACACATGCAGGCCCCGTCCTGGAAGATAAAGTGCCTGTGAACGAGTTTGGCTGCAGTCACATGGCATGCTTCCGCCAGTGAAAATTGTTGAAGGAAATTTTGTTCAAAATAAGGAAAAAATAAGAGCAAATCAGGAAATATGGAAACCGTGGAGACAGCTCGGAGATAGTTTATATATATTGTGTTGTGTTACTGTTAAGAGTACATAATAAAGAGTATTCAAACCTTTATAGTGGTGGCAGCAGTATCTGAAAGAAGATCAAAATAGAAATATTCATTCAAAATAGAAATATCTGAAAGAAGAGTCGACGTATTTGACGGTAGGGGCAGTGCTTCCACTTTCAAGGAAATTTCCTTTTTGAAGGATATTTTGACCCCAAAAAGGAATTTTCAAGGAAGGAAAAAATTTAAGGAAATCTAAGGAAATTCAAGGAAATCTAAGGAAATATTGTAATCAGACAACTTTTGATAAATTCTTGCAGTTGTCACATCAATTTCAATAAATAAAGTAAACGTAGTCTATTAAAAAGTCATAAAATGCAACCTGCTGGTCCTGCGAACGCGAACATTTATATTACATGAAGTGCTAAACTTTAAAGCGACAAAAGCGTCTCGTCGGCAGCGACGGCAGGCTTGGCTGAGTCGGCTCGTTCTTGTCATAAATATTCAAAATATTAATACAATATAGTTAATCTGTTAATATCTGATATATCTCATTTCTCTTCACTTTCGCTCTTTTAAAATTAACTAATTAAGTAAGTAGTTGGTCGGTCCAGTCTCCTGCACGGACCTCAGTTGTGGGCCGCGCCTAAAAGTTGGACTGTAAACTAAAAGCTTTCTCAAGGAAATTTCAAGGAAATTTTCTTCCTTGGTCAAGGAAATCTAAGGAAATTTTGACACGAAAGCAAGGAATTTCAAAAATAAAAAGTGGAAGCACTGGGTAGGGGAGATATTGATCTGTGGCTATTATGAAGATGAAATTTTTTTGCTTGACGAAGAAGTTCGAAGGAAAACAAGAGGCTCACGCTATAGCAAGTAAACTAGATCGAGCCGCGTTTTTGTGCATCGCGAGACGGACCAGAACGATCTGAAGAAAGTTAAGGAGGCTCTAAAGAAGGAGTTTGACAAAGTGGCTGTCGAGCACAAGATTGCCATTGCTGAGTTGGCTCAACTAAAACGACAATTGGCGTGGCGTGTAGAGAAGATAACCAGAAAGGCCTACCCAGGTTTGAGCGAAGTCGAAGAAGATACTGCAGCGAAGACTTCTAAACAAATGCTGCAAGATAAATTTTGCAGCTATTGACGACGACTTGAGTAGAAAGCTAAAGAACAATGGGAAATATAGAGACATAACAGCGTTGGCCGAGGAACTTGGACGATTAGAACTGATCTACAAAAGAAAACCAAGAAGAAATCGCAGCAGTATTTGGCATGAGAGTCGACGAGACAGATGAGAAGCAGATCAGTTTCGTAAGCGGTCGCCAAGGCAACGCACATCTATGGATTCGTGGAAGACAAATTCCTGGAAGAGGTCGCTTTGGCAATTGGGGAACCGAGAAATCCTTCAAGACCAAGATGGAATGGAGCAGAAAGTAAGCCGAAATGTTTTCACTGTGAATCTGAACATCATTTTAGAAAGGATTGTCCATTTGTTCATTTGTGTCAACGTTGTTGGAAACCAGGACACATTTCTCGAAATTGCCAGTCAACATCCCAAGTTCCATCACCTTCTTTAAACTACAAAGTGGGTGGGGAACAACCATTAACACATTCTCAGCCACTGCAAAACGATTTATCACCATATCAGCAATAGTGAAACAAAGTTATAATGAACGTCAGTGCGAGTTTATCTGTGACTCAGGGGCAGAGGTGTCAATATTGCCATTTTCGTTCGCAATCCAGGAAGGGTTAAATTATGGAGTGGGTACTTCTGAGTTGTGTTACTGTTGATAGTACATAATAAAGAGTATTCAAACCTTTACACTGGTCGGCCTTCATATATATATATATATGTTATGCTTGCCTTGTACCCAGGTGTGTCAATCTTTGGAGTTTGGATGTGTGAAGTGTTACTACAGCAGAGGATATATATGAGAGACCAGTGAACGAGTTAATGAGAAGAGGGGATGCACCGCACCCCTATCCCCATTGTTTTTTGCACACTATAAAATCATGCTTTGAGGCAGATGTTATACAGATACTGTATATATTATATTGTTTATAGTATTTATATTATATTATTTTAAAATTTATAATAATATATTCTTTGATATATTATTTGTAAGATTATACTCTTGGAGGTGTTATTAAGTCAATGTTTTAATAACAGAAAAAGTAGGTGCCTATTAGTTATTATAAAAAAACTAATGGCCCTGCCTTTCATGTGACCAAAAAAAGTCCTAGCCCTGCCATGTTTTCCACCGGCCCAGCCTTTTGGTAATTTTTGCATGGTCCCAAACGAGATCTACATTCTTTTGTGTTTAAAGTCTCTGGGTCAATATCAGCGGAAACTTGTACTGATAACTGGGAACTTTTTACATTCTCATATACAGGTACAATGTTAAGAGAAGCAGGATTATTCGATGGCAACGTGCTTTCTGAATAATTTATTAGGCAAAACATGCGACTGTTCATGGACAATTGATAATATAAAAGACATACTTGATGAAACGATATGTTGAAAATCATCGAATTTATTTCGCACGACATTTGTAACACAATAAACAATATAGGCAACAATAAAACAAATCATAAATATTAATAAAGTTACCTCAATACAAATGTATAATTTCCATACAGCGTTTATATATTGTGTCGAGTCTCCTCGGGTGAATGTTTACCTGATACTTGCAACTTGGCTTCGTCAAGTACGTTCTTTGTGCTTCTATTTACATCATTTGAGCAACTCAATGACACAGGTAACGTTGTATTCAAGTTTATATTCGTTTTTAGTTTTGTAAGTTTGGCATTCATTGTAAGACTGGCATTCATAGTAAGTTTGGCATTCATAGTAAGATTGGCATTCATATAAGTTTTGATCAGATCGCGGACCAACCCGTTTCGAAATCGCTCGGCCTCTTTTAGAGTAGGTCTACCGCGATCGGCGTGTGCGATTGTAAGCATTGTGAGCGTATTCAAGAACAAGATACTTCCCAGCAAACTGACTTCGTACACTTTCTTCCAAGCAACCACGAAAAGAAAGAAGACTGGTCCATATAGTCCGCCGAGCGGGTGAAGCCTGGGTCCAAATCTCCCCCCCCCAAATAATATCGCAGGAAACCTAGACTCGGCTATCCGAGTAATAACTGCTATTATTAGGGTCTTCTTACTATTAAAAGTGCATATATTAAATTTTGGGTGGTCGCTTAATAGGGGTAAAAACAAAAGTAGAACTCATCGGGACGGCCAAAAAGTGGCCGTGGTTGCTTGCGATAGAGGTGGCCACTTAATAGGGGTTTCATTTACAATATACTGACAATAGTTTCGGGACTTTGATACCTGGCCGCTTAATAGGGGGTGGTCGCTTAAAAGGTGGCCGCGCTTAATAGGGTTCGACTGTAGTTACTTGACAAATTAATAAGACAGCAAATCTAATTAATCAGGCAATCATTTGAAGTCTTCAAATTTGAAAGGAAGCAAAATCATAAATCATTGTTCAGCAACAGAGTATCTATTAGCATAAATTTGACTGCATGAACAGCCCAAAGTGATTTTATTTAGCTCGTATGAAGTAGTTAGGACTTAGGAAGGATAATCAGTCCAAAATCATGTTGGCACAGCAGGGGGGTGTGGCAGGGTGCGACACCCCCCATGCTTCATCGAGTCGGCAAATTTGAGTCTATACTATATATATATATATATATTGTGAAACATAAAACGCATTTGAAAATAATTAATCGATAGAAGATACCTTTTTAGACTTCGAATTTGGCAGGTTATGCGGAAAACCGCTGGTCAAATGTATTTCTGTTTCGCCGAAAAATATGGCGCCTTTTATAAACTTTAACACTCGAATTTTGGAGGCTTTGCAGGAGAGGTTCTCTTTACACAATAGTGCACATTTTACGATGTATAGGTAGAATATGTTACCAACTATAGTAATCAAACTTCGAATGTGTCATTTAAATTAGTTTAATAACATTAATGTAAGTAATTCGTAAAATATTCGTCAAAATTTCAGTTTCATGCAATATTTCGTAGGGATTTATAAAATAATGTCAACATTCGAAGTTTGATTGTTGTAATAGGCGGTCATTGCTAAAACATTAACGCCAAAGCGATGTATAAGAACACGATTTTCCTCTCCTGCAAGACGTGTTTATAATATCGTATTAATCCGACCATATTTATGTTGATAATTGTCACGTGACCCTCCACTATACAAAATTAGTATTTAATAAAATCAGAAAAACATATGGGGTATGTACAACATTAATCAAAAACCGTTTCCATAATCCGTCGCTCTGGACCCAGGCATTAATACACCCAGTAGGACGATCTTTTACAAAGTTATGCAGAATACTAATTCAGCCTATCCCTTACGAAATTGTAACATATTTAAAACATATTTAAATATGTTTAAAATATGTTTCAATACTCGTAGTTAAATTGGAAACATGTTTAAAACATCTTGCTCTATTTTTGTCAAAAGTTGGATATGTTTTAAACATGTTCCGCAGATATGTTTTAAACATGTCACTATGAGATATGTTTTAAACATATTGCGTCACTAAGACTTGGTCTTGTATTATTGAGTTCTATATATAGCTTTCAATACTGTTTTAATTAAATCAATGTTTTGCATAAATTGGTAGATATATCATTAAAGTGCACCTGACATCAATTTTGTTATTGTCTTATTTGGAAGAACTTTTAAAATGATAAAGTAACTTCTTTTGAAGATTTTCGTTTATTCGCTTTCTTTTTGAGATATATCAGTTTGTTTGATATGCAAATGTCTGGAATTTACGTCACACATGCATAATGACTTATCAGAGAATGTTATATATCTTTGCGTTCATCAAATAAAAACACTAAAGTGTGAATAACACGTGTGTGCGTTTCTCCCACAACACCAAACTTCTCGATTTTAAAGGATTTCGTTCGAGAATGAAAAAGATACACACATTTCTCCAATAAGTCATTATGCATGTGTGACATAAATTCCGGACATTTGCATATCAAACAAACTGATATATCTCAAAAAGAAAGCGAATAAACGAAAATCTTCAAAAGAAGTTACTTTATCATTTTAAAAGTTCTTCCAAATAAGACAATAAAACATTTTGATGTCAGGTGCACTTTAAAATTTTGAAATCCAAATACATAGTCCCTCCAATTACAGTAGATGCAAGAACCTCGCGCATTAGCCAAAAAATAAGCTGATAAGTTTATAATGATATTAATAGAACTGCATTCATTAAAATATTAATGTTTTTCTTCTCGTCTTTATCTTTATGAAGTCTTTTATTCACTGCACGCAAAGGATTGTAGGAAAATCGACAAGTCGCCAAGCTTTTAGTAATGAAAAACAACTGAATAGCTGATTTCACTAATATCATAAAAGAAATTGAATGCATCATTGTCTTTATATATGCAGGTTGTCTACACACCAAATCTGTCTAACATTACACCAATATCCTCTTCTAAAATAATAGCTCTGAACATGCTATGAAAATGCCGACCGGACTTTATTCCCTAACATAGCACGTGATCAGAGTGACACGTGATGTTATGGCGCGCAATATTTCGTTTTTGCGATTTTACATGTTCTGCGTCCGAAGAGAAGCTCGCGTATCTTTATAACTTTATTTGACGTATGAAACCTATCTAGAAGCGAGATGAAATACGCATTGATCCACTAGACTTCTACCAACTAGATGACTATCCTTACTGAAGATTTTGTTCGCGATTATGCTCGTTATTCCGAAGAAAGAAGGCATGGAATTCATGATCACTGTTGTTTTGGCAACCACTGTGAAGTACGCCGTCGATTCAGCCTTCGATTCAGCCGTCGATTCAGCCTTCGATTCAGCCGTCGATTCAGCGGGTAGCCATCCGTGTGAACCTGACTGCTGTTTGGGCAGACGATACGCTTCGACTTTATAAAAGTACTATTTTCTATGGCGCTATTCTATATGATTTGTTTAAATTTAAATATGTTGTAGAGAATTTAATGCTCTTCCTAACGGTAGTAGTCGCTTAACTCGATCGTGCCTAAGGAAGATTCACGCGAACGTTAAACATGAACGGCGCTTCAAGTTTATAATTTGTTGTTTCCGACAACTCAGATAAAATTACTATTTTCTCGCGCGCTATTCTATACGATTTTTTTAAATTTACATATGTTGCACATAATTTAATGGCCTTTCAAACGGTAGTAGTCGCTTGACTGGCGCGGGCCTAAGAAAGATTCACGCGAACGTTAAACATGACCGGCTTTTGGTCTCGGGCAATAGCGCTAATTGGTATATACCTGTAGTGGAATTTGTTATTTAAAATTACTATTTTCCCGGGCGCTATTCTATACGATTTTTTTAAATTTACATATGTTGCACAGAATTTAATGGTCTTTCTAATGGTAGTAGTTCCTTGAGTGGCGCGGGCTTAAGAAAGATTCATGCGATCGTTAAACATGATCGACTTTTCATGTTCTCGGGCAACGGCGCTAATTGGTAGGCCGCAATTTGTTATTTCCGACTAACTCATATAAAATTACTATTTTCTCGCGCGCTATTCTATACGATTTTTTTTAATTTACATATGTTGCACAGAATTTAATGGTCTTTCTAATGGTAGTAGTTTCTTGACTGGCGCGGGCCTAAGAAAGATTCACGTGATCGTTAAACATGACGGTCTTTTGGTCTCGCTAATTGGTAGGCCGGAATTTGTCATTTCCGACTAACTCATATAAAATTACTATTTTCTCGCGCGCTATTCTATACGATTTTTTTTAATTTACATATGTTGCACAGAATTTAATGGTCTTTCTAATGGTAGTAGTTTCTTGACTGGCGCGGGCCTAAGAAAGATTCACGTGATCGTTAAACATGACGGTCTTTTGGTCTCGCTAATTGGTAGGCCGGAATTTGTCATTTCCGACTAACTCATATAAAATTACAATTTTCTTGCGCGCTATTCTATACGATTTTTTTTAATTTACATATGTTGCACAGAATTTAATGGTCTTTCTAATGGTAGTAGTTCCTTGAGTGGCGCGGGCTTAAGAAAGATTCATGCGATTGTTAAACATGATCGACTTTTCATGTTCTCGGGCAACGGCGCTAATTGGTAGGCCGCAATTTGTTATTTCGACTACTCATATAAAATTACTATTTTCTCGCGCGCTATTCTATACGATTTTTTTTAATTTACATATGTTGCACAGAATTTAATGGTCTTTCTAATGGTAGTAGATTCTTGACTGGCGCGGGCCTAAGAAAGATTCACGTGATCGTTAAACATGACGGTCTTTTGGTCTCGCTAATTGGTAGGCCGGAATTTGTCATTTCCGACTAACTCATATAAAATTACTATTTTCTCGCGCGCTATTCTATACGATTTTTTTAAATTTATATACGTTGCACAGAATTTAATGGTCTTTCTAATGGTAGTAGTTCCTTGAGTGGCGCGGGCTTAAGAAAGATTCATGCGATTGTTAAACATGATCGACTTTTCATGTTCTCGGGCAACGGCGCTAATTGGTAGGCCGCAATTTGTTATTTCGACTACTCATATAAAATTACTATTTTCTCGCGCGCTATTCTATACGATTTTTTTTAATTTACATATGTTGCACAGAATTTAATGGTCTTTCTAATGGTAGTAGTTTCTTGACTGGCGCGGGCCTAAGAAAGATTCACGTGATCGTTAAACATGACGGTCTTTTGGTCTCGCTAATTGGTAGGCCGGAATTTGTCATTTCCGACTAACTCATATAAAATTACTATTTTCTCGCGCGCTATTCTATACGATTTTTTTAAATTTATATACGTTGCACAGAATTTAATGGTCTTTCTAATGGTAGTAGTTCCTTGAGTGGCGCGGGCTTAAGAAAGATTCATGCGATTGTTAAACATGATCGACTTTTCATGTTCTCGGGCAACGGCGCTAATTGGTAGGCCGCAATTTGTTATTTCGACTACTCATATAAAATTACTATTTTCTCGCGCGCTATTCTATACGATTTTTTTTAATTTACATATGTTGCACAGAATTTAATGGTCTTTCTAATGGTAGTAGTTTCTTGACTGGCGCGGGCCTAAGAAAGATTCACGTGATCGTTAAACATGACGGTCTTTTGGTCTCGCTAATTGGTAGGCCGGAATTTGTCATTTCCGAATGACTCATATAAAATTACAATTTTCTTGCGCGCTATTCTATACGATTTTTTTTAATTTACATATGTTGCACAGAATTTAAAGGTCTTTCTAATGGTAGTAGTTTCTTGACTGGCGCGGGCCTAAGAAAGATTCACGTGATCGTTAAACATGACGGTCTTTTGGTCTCGCTAATTGGTAGGCCGGAATTTGTCATTTCCGACTAACTCATATAAAATTACTATTTTCTCGCGCGCTATTCTATACGATTTTTTTTAATTTACATATGTTGCACAGAATTTAATGGTCTTTCTAATGGTAGTAGTTTCTTGACTGGCGCAGGCCTAAGAAGGATTCACGCGATCGTTAAACATGATCGGCTTTTCATGGTCTCGGGCAACAGCGCTAATTGGTAGGCCGCAATTTGTTATTTCGACTACTCATATAAAATTACTATTTTCTCGCGCGCTATTCTTTACGATTTTTTTTAATTTACATATGTTGCACAGAATTTAATGGTCTTTCTAATGGTAGTAGTTTCTTGACTGGCGCGAGCCTAAGAAAGATTCACGTGATCGTTAAACATGACGGTCTTTTGGTGTCGCTAATTGGTAGGCCGGAATTTGTCATTTGCGACTAAGGGGCTGTTTATATGAGGCGAGCTAGCCCGGTTACCGGGCTAGCCCGGTAAGCGAGATGATTTCTGGCTCGCGTTTATATGGGAAAAATTCATCCCGCTTACCGAGATGACTTCAGCGCCAAACAATAGATGGCGTCGGCATCCCTTTGAAAATTCATCTCGGTAAGCGGGCCAGCCCGGCTGCGAGTGTTTATATGAGAAATTTTTCAACCCGCTTACCGAGATCTCGCCTCTCTCAAGCGAGATCTCGCTAACCGGGCTGGCCCGCTTGTCCATATAAACGCACCGGAATTTTTAACAACAATATAACTACGCGGTGAGATCTCGCTTACCGAGCTAGCCCGGTAACCGGGATAGCTCGCCTCCCATATAAACAGCCCCTAACTCATATAAAATTACTATTTTCTCGGGCGCTATTCTATACGTTTTTTTTTAATTTACATATGTTGCACAGAATTAATTAAGCGGTTCTGAGCTCGACATCGTACACAACTGTTTTCGTTAAATTTTTTTATTTTCCCCAAATATTTACAAATATATATTAATATTTCCCCCTCCCAATCCTCCTCTTCCTCCTCTTCTTCCTCTTCCTCCTCTTCTTCCTCTGACACCTCGACTTGTCTTGTGAGGGCATTCCCGCCTGATGTGGCCTGCCCTTGCAGTTATAGCATGTGATATCTAGAATAAAACGAAGGAAAAAGTTGTTTTCAAGTTGGATTCCAAATATACAAACATATATATATTTATCATTTATAGACCCGAACCAGGGATATATCATCCCGAGGGGTAATATTTCGACGAATTCCCCGAGCGGAGGGTCTATAAATTACATATTATACCGAAACAATATTGAATGCTGTCTTGAAACGTCTAGAAACGTCTTTAAACGTCTTGTTGTTCCTCCATTGTTTACAGGCTCGTCTTGTTAAGACCGTCATGTTTAACGATCACGTGAATCTTTCTTAGGCCCGCGCCAGTCAAGAAACTACTACCATTAGAAAGACCATTAAATTCTGTGCAACATATGTAAATTAAAAAAAATCGTATAGAATAGCGCGCGAGAAAATAGTAATTTTATATGAGTTAGTCGGAAATGACAAATTCCGGCCTACCAATTAGCGAGACCAAAAGACCGTCATGTTTAACGATCACGTGAATCTTTCTTAGGCCCGCGCCAGTCAAGAATCTACTACCATTAGAAAGACCTTTAAATTCTGTGCAACATATGTAAATTAAAACAAATCGTATAGAATAGCGCGCAAGAAAATTGTAATTTTATATGAGTCAGTCGGAAATGACAAATTCCGGCCTACCAATTAGCGACACCAAAAGACCGTCATGTTTAACGATCACGTGAATCTTTCTTAAGCCCGCGCCAGTCAAGGAACTACTACCATTAGAAAGACCATTAAATTCTGTGCAACATATGTAAATTAAAAAAAATCGTATAGAATAGCGCGCGAGAAAATAGTAATTTTATATGAGTAGTCGAAATAACAAATTGCGGCCTACCAATTAGCGCCGTTGCCCGAGAACATGAAAAGTCGATCATGTTTAACGAGCACGTGAATCTTTCTTAGGCCCGCACCAGTCAAGAAACTACTACCATTAGAAAGACCATTAAATTCTGTGCAACATATGTAAATTAAAAAAAATCGTATAGAATAGCGCGCGAGAAAATAGTAATTTTATATGAGTTAGTCGGAAATGACAAATTCCGGCCTACCAATTAGCGAGACCAAAAGACCGTCATGTTTAACGATCACGTGAATCTTTCTTAGGCCCGCGCCAGTCAAGAATCTACTACCATTAGAAAGACCTTTAAATTCTGTGCAACATATGTAAATTAAAAAAAATCGTATAGAATAGCGCGCAAGAAAATTGTAATTTTATATGAGTCAGTCGGAAATGACAAATTCCGGCCTACCAATTAGCGACACCAAAAGACCGTCATGTTTAACGATCACGTGAATCTTTCTTAAGCCCGCGCCAGTCAAGGAACTACTACCATTAGAAAGACCATTAAATTCTGTGCAACATATATAAATTTAAAAAAATCGTATAGAATAGCGCGCGAGAAAATAGTAATATTATATGAGTTAGTCGGAAATGACAAATTCCGGCCTACCAATTAGCGAGACCAAAAGACCGTCATGTTTAACGATCACGTGAATCTTTCTTAGGCCCGCGCCAGTCAAGAAACTACTACCATTAGAAAGACCATTAAATTCTGTGCAACATATGTAAATTAAAAAAAATCGTATAGAATAGCGCGCGAGAAAATAGTAATTTTATATGAGTAGTCGAAATAACAAATTGCGGCCTACCAATTAGCGCCGTTGCCCGAGAACATGAAAAGTCGATCATGTTTAACAATCGCATGAATCTTTCTTAAGCCCGCGCCACTCAAGGAACTACTACCATTAGAAAGACCATTAAATTCTGTGCAACGTATATAAATTTAAAAAAATCGTATAGAATAGCGCGCGAGAAAATAGTAATTTTATATGAGTTAGTCGGAAATGACAAATTCCGGCCTACCAATTAGCGAGACCAAAAGACCGTCATGTTTAACGATCGCTTGAATCTTTCTTAAACCCGCGCCAGTCAAGTAGCTACTACCATTAGAAAGACCATTAAATTCTGTGCAACATATCTAAGTTTAAAAAAATTGTATAGAATAGCGCGCGAGAAAATAGTAATTTTATATGAGTAGTCGAAATAACAAATTGTCGGCCTACCAATTAGCGCCGTTGCCCGAGAACATGAAAAGTCGATCATGTTTAACGATCGCATGAATCTTTCTTAAGCCCGCGCCAGTCAAGGAACTACTACCATTAGAAAGAACATTAAATTCTGTGCAACCCTAACATATGTAAATTAAAAAAAATCGTATAGAATAGCGCGCAAGAAAATTGTAATTTTATATGAGTCAGTCGGAAATGACAAATTCCGGCCTACCAATTAGCGACACCAATAACGATCACGTGAATCTTTCTTAAGCCCGCGCCAGTCAAGGAACTACTACCATTAGAAAGACCATTAAATTCTGTGCAACATATGTAAATTAAAAAAAATCGTATAGAATAGCGCGCGAGAAAATAGTAATTTTATCTGACTGAGTTGTCGGAAACAACAAATTATAAACTATACCAATTATAGCGCCGTTGCTCGATACTTGAAGCGCCGTTCATGTTTAACGTTCGCGTGAATCTTCCTTAGGCACGATCGAGTTAAGCGACTACTACCGTTAGGAAGAGCATTAAATTCTCTACAACATATTTAAATTTAAAGAAATCATAATAGCGCCATAGAAAATAGTACTTTTATAAAGTCGAAGCGTATCGTCTGCCCAAACAGCAGTCAGGTTCACACGGATGGCTACCCGCTGAATCGACGGCTGAATCGAAGGCTGAATCGACGGCTGAATCGAAGGCTGAATCGACGGCGTACTTCACAGTGGTGTTTTGGCAAAGCAGTGGTCAAACGGTCAAACCGCCTAAAGGTGACTGGAAAGCGTATGTGGGGCGCGTAATTGCTGCGAGACTGGTGAGTTGTATATAATTTGTTCATGACTTTGGCGATAATCTACTTCTCTCTTAATGTTTAATAATACTTATATTTGTATTTCATAATTGCGAATCGCCATAAATTTTGGACGCCATTGATATATTCGTCGAGTGAGTACTGAGTCGCTGTTCGTATAAACCGGGATGAAACATTTATATTGATCAGCTTTAGTCAATTGCTCATAAGACCTTTGTAAGTTTGCTGAAAAAGGTCTTATGAGCCAGTTAAGCCCTTGAAGGCTGAAGGAAAATGCACCAATATTTAATACTGTACTGTTTATTATATTAAATATTGCTCTTCATGAAAGCAATTTATAAACTGATTTAATTCTAAGAGAAACTGGTTGCTAGTTGGAACTTAGTTATGACAATGTTGAAGTTATAGCTAGTGAAGGAAAACTTTGAGTGTGAAGATCCAACTGAGATGGGTTATTGTGAAAAATATAAATTCAAGGCAATTAAGGCAACAAGTTCAGTATTATATGATGGTGGTATTATGCCATTATGAAGTGAATGGATATTTTACTGAGAATATTTGGCATTTACACTACATTAATTGGATGACATATTAAAGTTATAGTGAAGGAAAATTGTAAGTGTGATAAACCGACTGGAACCAGTTGCAAAAAATGCAACTACAAGACTAGCCTGTGTCACACCCTGACTCGTCTCGGTAAGAGTAAGTACGAGAACTTACTAACTAGGCTTCCTTAAGTACTTTAGTCTAATATAGTTATGCATTTATGTTTAAAACCATCAGGAGCCACCTTAATTGAGTGCCAAATATTCTCAGTAATAAACCCATTCACTTCATTGGCATTTCCACCATGGTCGTGCAGGTATATACTGAACTTGTAGCCAAGCTCCCATAGCTCAGTCGGTTAGTGTGCTGGTGTACTGTATATTGCCAGGGTCACAGGGTTCAATTCCCAGTATTATCTACAGTGTTTGAATTAGTTGGGGAAATATTTGTATTTCCCCCTGTACCATAATTTAGAGAGTGAGATTTTATATTATACAGTATATCTGTCAAGTTTTTTGCATGGCATATTGAATATGTAGTTTCTTGTGACCGATACAATGTGCTATTTGCACATGGAAATCTATTACTGTAATTCATGATGACTTATTGTCAGCCTTATTTGGAAATACATTCTGGCCCAGTCATCAGTCACAGGGAAAAGCAAGGAAGCCATACTGCTTTGGACCATGTGAAGGTCAAACTAATAATAGGTCAGAAATTGGTTATAATTAAAAAATTGAAATTGGTTATAATTACATTACTTTTAAATTGTGTTGCTAACATCAGCAAAAGATTGAAAATTGATTCACTAAGCAGAAAATGCAATCAGATTATAATAAATATTAGTGCCCACCACAAAACATGGGTAAAAAGCCATATAGTGTACAGTATGACAAAATTTCACCAAAGTGATTCTCAAGTAACGCTCAGAGTGCCGATAGCTTACTTTAGGACTTTCCTTGGAAAAAATATGTGTTGTTATGTGTTTAAATTTTAACAATAAGAGACCTATTATTCCTCTCTCAAAAAGTCCCCTCAAGTCTTTAATAATACCAGGTTTTTGTTGAAATCTAAATTTAGAGTGTACGTACTATAACACCAAAGCCATTGGATAATTATCATTCAATGGCATCAAGACAACCAACTTAAACTAGTGGTCGACTATCACCAATGCTGATTCTAATTGGCTATGCTACCATAGGTATATTTGTAATAGACCACAAAAAGTGATAAGCACCGGTTTTGAAAATCAAAACAATGCAGAAACTTTGCGGTTTGTCTTTATTTTCATATTTTAAGTTTGACTGACTAGTTTGTTGACACTAAAATAATTAACTTGTGATGAGCGTTAGATAACTTTGCTTGCATAGAACACTTGTGCTTTATTGTCTAATTGTTAAATTGACTACTATGTTTATCTGCCTAATGTATCACTATAGATCTGGACTATAGGTCAATGTTATAGGTCAAGCAAGGGGTTGATTCTGCATTCTCATCTCTAAACTTCTCTTTCATTATTTCCTTTCAAATGAAAAAGTAATTAATAAAAGCAAGTATTTAGGGCTACAGTACTGTACCTCTTCACTTGAATTTTTTACAAATACCTCTAGAAATATCTCTTTTATAGGACTACCGTATATCCCTCTTATTAATATTTTAAAATTTATATATTTCTTTATTTTCAGCTCATGTCCTGAAGCACTTCTCTAACATGTTATTGAAACAAAACATTGATAATATTACTGTAAATTTCGTGTTTTTATGTTGATTGAATTTTTAGTGAAAATTGATAGAAACACCACGTTTAGTTATTTCTTGCAAAGCTCTTAGTCTTTGACACTGACTCATGCCTTCATTAGACCTATAATTCCTTAGTCAACAACTATACATCATTTGACGTTTCGACTTTCGTCTTTATCACAATATAAACCCAAATTACAAAATAGACAAGATTTTATACCTTCAGCCTAGTTTAATTAAAACAAGACGCCCGCTAGGCGCTAGGCGTTAACTCGAGCTACTTTTAGGGATATGCATTGGTGGCAGGTTATACAGTTGGAATTAGAAAACCCACTCACTTGTATTATATTACAAAGGATAATTGTTAATGCATTGATTTCTGTAATCAGTCATTGAAGGCATTGTGCAGCGCTCGTTTAAAGTGGGAAACTTTTAGAAGCAATGAGTTGGGCTAGAAATGAAGACGAAGAAAAATCAGGCGTCTACACACAGGCTAGCCCCCCAATGAATTAGGACAGAGTAACTAGGTCCACAGCTTAGCAGGATATAAATAAACATAGTGTTCAACCAAATATTGTTACTTAGTTTTAAATGGGCTTTTAGTGAAATATGTGTGAGTTACTAAAACAAGATGTTAACCTGGGCCAGTTGTTTGAATGTCCATTAATTGGGCATGATAATATCATGTTTACCTTGATTAGGACCTATAATATACTATTGAGAAATATTTTTTATGTAGATTTCAAAACCTACCAGTATGTTGTTGACATATTTAGTTAATAAATTATCGAACTTCTATTTTACACAATCTCTCTTTTTGTTTCTGTGTATATGCATGTATCATTCAGGAATCATTCAGAGAACATTGTTAATTTGCACAACTTGTCAAAGAGTAGAATGAACCTCATAAAGGGTAGCAATGACTCTTTAAAGGAGTAGAAATGACCCAAAAATGAAATGACCCACTTTTTGATTATATAAACAGACATTTACTTATTAAACCAACATCATTGCAGTCAGCTAGCAAACATATATTGCACTTGAAGAATTGTCTACAAATATAAATGTTACTTTCTAATTCTCTTTTAGACCTTTTTCTTGAATAGTTTTTATACACTTAGTTTCTATTGAGAATATTAATTTTGCAATTTATTATAGTATTTAGATTATAATAAGTAAAATTATGTGCATATTGTAATTGTATATATTTTACAACAGCAATATATGTTTAAAATATGTAAATGAGAATATGTTTAAAACATGTTAAAATTTGTATTAAAAACATGTTTAATGTTCGAATTTTATAGTGTTTTTTTTATGTTTTAAACATAGATAAAACATATATCAAATATATATTTTAAATATGTTTAAAACATATTTTAAATATATATTGCTAAACATGTTTTAGATATGTTTAATTTTGACAAGGGATAGCATCGTTCATTGGTTCATTTCACAAGTACGATAACGCACTCGCCATTGTAAATCCCATACAGATCTGACGCGAGTATTTTATCTATTACTTATTTTAGTACACCATGTGTAGTCTGTGAAACGTTTGAGTTCAGAAGATGGCGGATGCGCCGGATGGCACAATTGCTTTGGAAACTTTCGAGGGAAGTTTGTGGCGTCTTAGCTCTTTAATTTGGAAAACCTTTATTATATGCCCGTGGGTGGGGAATTTGCATCTATTTCAAGAGCCCAACTGTCGAGATTTTGTATAATTAAGCTGACTCCACGGTGGGGAATTTGCAATGCTCTGACGCCAAAAACTTAACTATACAATGTAGATGAGCTCTACACGCAAAACCGCGATTACTCTGTCAACTGTCTCAAAACTCTGTTGTCTCCAATTACACTTATGATGTAATCGCCCTAGGCTAATACCACTACATATTCCCCCCTATTGAGAAACTTCGTCCCGAAGTGTATGTGGTAAGAGTTCGTAACGCTAACAAGCGTCCCTATTTCGCTAAACAAGTAGCCACGCATATAAAATCAAACCCTATAATAATGTTCTCTAATTAACGTATCCGAATATTGTCTTAAGTGTTTGAAAGCCACTTCAACACATTCTGAATAATATGCTCATTAGTACTTGCAGCCAAAGACAATAGCACGGAGGCCTTGTGGCACAATGCACGATGAAAAGCGAGACGTTGAGGGGGGTGTGAAACTCTTACCGAGCGCGTAATAATAGGTCTGTCGTCATGGGTGGGATCTTCTTGGGATTCACTGTGATCAACCAGTGGTGATGGTCATTTATTGGTTGGACTGCGGGATTAGTCAACTGGTTCGGTGGAATATCCTCCGACTCTATTAAGCTCGGTTGATTATGATCAGGATCCTCGGTATCAGATCCGTCCAGGCTAGGTCCTGTGAACTCGAAAGTTGGGTGAAATAGTGGTGCAGCAACACTCAGGTTAGAGTTAGTACCACTATCCAGCGGGATCTCGATAACGACCGACTCACTATCCTCGTGTTCTCCTTCCACAGAGTTATCCGTTTCAACAGATCCAGTGTTGTCATCTATTCGTTGTCCAACTTGTGTGTTCCGATTGTCAATTCTACTCTTGCTGGCTTCGTTCAATGGCACTTCGTAGAGTAGTAATAGATTACGATGTAACACTCGTTCTCGTTGATCACCATCTCTGCGCACCCAGTACACTGATAGTTCTCCAGCACGACGGACTACTTTGTACGTTGTGTCTTCCCAACGATCCTGGAGTTTATGCTTTCCTCTCGTGCTTAGATTTCTAACCAGAACGCGATCCCCCGGCTGAAGAGATGTTTCTCGAGCGTACGAGTCGTAGCGACGTTTGTTGTCTTCCGATTTCTTCTTGATGCCACGTGATGCCAAGTCATACGCATGGGTGATACGGGCGCGAAGATTGTCCACAAAAGTAGAGTAAGATTTCTTCTTTTCTTGTGGAACGAGGCCCAAGCTGACATCGATTGGCAGACGTGGATTACGCCCAAACATCAGAAAGTACGGTGAATAACCTGTGGAGCAGTGTTTTGCGCAGTTATATGCATGAACAAGTGGTGCTACGTAGTCGGGCCAAGTGGTCTTCTTTTCTTCATCTAACGTACCGAGCATTCCTAGCAGTGTTCGGTTGAACCTTTCAGTCTGACCATTTCCCTGTGGGCGGTAAGGCGTTGTTCTAGTCTTCTCTATGTTGGCCATTTTGCACAAATCTTTGATCAACCGACTATCAAAATCTTTTCCTTGATCAGAGTGGAGTCGTTGAGGGAAACCGTAATTCACGAGAACGTTCTCCCATAAAATTTTCGCGACAGTTTGCGCCTTTTGGTTCCTGGCAGGGAACGCCCACGCGTACTTAGTGAAACTGTCCGTTACTACCAGGACGTTTTCGTAGCCTCCTTTCCCCTTCTCAATTGAAAGGAAGTCCATCGCCAGTAATTCCATGCATTGGCTCAGTTGCCAAAATCGAGATCATTGGTGCATGTGGAGGGTCGGCAGCTTTACGTTTGATGCAACGTTCACAGGTTTTAATGTAAGAAGCGGCCAGTAGAACCGCTCTCGGAGTAGATCCACAGTTTTATCCTTCCCCAAATGGCCAATGTCGTCGTGGAGACTTTTCACAACTTCCTTGCGCATTTCAGCCGGCAATACGAGCTGAGCAGATTCACAGTCTTCGACAACACGGTTGCGAAACAAGACTCCATCTCGAATTACAAGACGCTCCTTCTCCTTCAGTAACTGGAGGACTTGTTGATTGCCAACCAGATCACGGTGGTTTGAAGTGGTGTTGTGCTGGAGGGCATCACGAACCTTCCCAATAACAGGATCCGCCATTTGGAGTTTTTTCCAGTCGGCTCGAGAAAGTGCTCGAAGGTTGGTCTGTGGTGCCGTAGGAGGGGTGTGTAGAGTGTCCGTGACAGCTTCTAACCGCATAGTGATTGCTTCTACCGCTGGGTGACCAAGTTCCTCACTCGTGTATTGCGTGCCTACCATATGATACTTGCAAATGGCTTGGAACTCGTCACTGGAACAAGCATTATCTTCCTTTGTAGGATGCTGTACCCTAGCTAGGAACGGTTTCACATATTCTTCATCGGTAGGCATAGAGGATGTTGCATCGTCCTCTGCATGTGGTATCCTTGAGAGGCCGTCTGCGTCCGCCGAGGCACGCCCGGGTCGGTAGCTAGTAATCGTGAAGTCCAATACCGCTAGACTCGAGAGCCACCTGTGGTCCGTTCCACTAAGTTTCGCTGTTGTCAAGAGGTACGTTAGAGGGTTGCTGTCGGTAACGACTTGAAATTTCCTCCCGTAAAGGTAGGACTTGAATTTCTCCGTTATGGACCATTTCAGTGCCAGGAATTCACGTCGGTACGCCGAGTATCGCTTCTCCGATGCCTGCAGGGATCAACTTCCATATGCGATAACACGGGCCTTGCCATCTTGCAGTTGGTAAAGAGCAGCGCCTAAACCATGTCCAGAAGCATCGGTGCAGTGTAGTACGAATGGCAAGGTAAAATCAGGGAATGCTAGGATCGGTGAGGACGATAGTATCTTGATTAGGGTTTCTAAGGCTTTCTGACAAGTGTCGGACCACTGGAATGCCTTTCTCGCTTTGATATTGGCTGCCGTTGACTTTGGTTGACCAACGAGACGATGGAGTGGTTCTGCGATAGTGGCAAAACCCTTTACGAACGACCGATAGTAACCAGCGAATCCGAGAAAAGTTTGCAGTTCTTTTGCATTCTTTGGTGGATGGTCTAGCCATTCGTTCAACGATGCAATCTTGTCCGGGTCAGGCTCTACACCATCTCGTGACACAATATGTCCAAGGTAAGTTAGTTTGGTTCGAAACAGCTTGCACTTGGACGGTTTAAGCTTTAAACCATATTCGCTAAGGCGTTTTAGGACATCTTCCAGTCTTTCCAGCATCTCTTCAAAACTCTTTCCAAAGACAATTATGTCGTCCAAGTACGCCAAGCATATTTTGAGGTTTAAACCACTCAGGCATCTTTCCATTAGACGTTGAAATGTCGCTGGAGCGTTTGTGAGGCCAAACGGCATTCGGTTGTACTCAAACAATCCAAAGGGTGTTGTCATTGCTGTTTTTGGCTTGTCATTCTCTGCAACCGCTACTTGCAAGTAACCGCTTTGCAAGTCTAAAGCACAAAACCACTGTGCTCCTTGGAGAGATTCCAATGTTTCTGTCATACGAGGAATTGGGTGTGAGTTCTCTTACTGTTTTCGCATTAAGTCTACGAAAATCTACGCAAACTCTGAGACTACCGTCCTTTTTGCGTACTAAGACGACGGGGGATGGATACGGACTTCTTGATTCCCGAATGACTCCTGCTTCCAGTAGGTCGGCCACAGCGGTCCGAAACTCTTCTAACTGTGTAGATGGTACTCTCCTGTGTGGTAGGCGGAATGGAATGTCGTCCGTCAGCTTTATGTCGTGTTTGATTGCATCCGTACAACCAAGATCTTTTTCGTCTCTCGTAAAAACGTGCGACATGCGAGATAGCATTCTTTGGACGTCTGCTTTCTGTTCCTCTGTAAGTGACGTATCACTTAGATCGACGCCAACTTCCCCGCTCTGTTTATCCACTGAACTCACCTGTTCGTTCTTTC
Organism: Chrysogorgia sp. JL179-B06; assembly: GCA_035772405.1. Taxonomy (NCBI): domain Eukaryota; kingdom Metazoa; phylum Cnidaria; class Anthozoa; order Scleralcyonacea; family Chrysogorgiidae; genus Chrysogorgia; species Chrysogorgia sp. JL179-B06. The sequence goes on from JAYKKM010000437.1 coordinate 9,187,726, forward strand.
CCTGTTCACGTGCTACCACTCCTTGAGCCAGGTGCGCCCTCGCTATCGTTTCTCCGGGAGGTAGGATCACGGGCTCTGAAGAATTGTTGGTAATTTCAACGGGCACTCGGCATCTAGTTCCCTTAGGAGATAAGATAACCAGGCTGGTAGTTACAACCAGTCCTTGGGATTGGTCTTCACACTCTTTTGACTCGATGATAACTTTGGTGGGTATCCCGGGAATTGAGCGCGCCAACCCCCAAACGCAAACCGTCTCGTGAGAACCAATCTTAATAGGATGTCGAGATGTGCTTTTTACTTTCAGCTGGTTGGCATTTTCCTCCTTGAAAAGTTTCCCATGGTACTTGAGTGCTTTAAATGCGCGTGTCCAGGCCGGAGATAGTTTGGTAGTTTGCAGAAACATCTTTCCCTCTGTTCTCTCAAAGCTCTTCTTGCAACGCATGACAAGATTAGTTCCAATTATAAGCGGTACTCTAGAATTGTACTCGTTATCCGGAACAACCAATGCGAGTGTTTCAAATCTTTCCGCGGTCCCGATTTCGCCTTTGGGGAAATGTACAACAACTGCCACGTAACCAAGAAACGGAACATTCTGACCACCAGCACCAACAACGCGAACTAAATTCTCTAACGGCTCGATATCTTTGTTACTCAAACAATTCTTATAGAACAATTCTGATATGGATGTCACCTGGCTTCCGGTGTCAATCAAAGCTACCCTGCGTTTACGTCTACATAGACCACACACTCGTTCGCTTCTCCAACCAGTCCTTCTATCTCCGTAAACTTATCTGTGGTATGAGACGAACTTTCTTTCACGATCTCTGGTTGCCCCGAGGCAGAGATCGGCGTCCGTTTCCCGAATTTCCTTGGGGTCGGTAACTATCATTTGGTCGGTTTCGACATCCAACCGCGATATGCCCAGGCTGGCCTCATCATCACCATCATTGTCGCTGTCGTCGTTATTTCGACGTCGTGGTATTTCATTACCCCTACCTTCTTTCAGGGATTCTCGAACTTCTTTAGCCATAGCAGAGCATATCTCTGCTATCCAAGCAGGTTTGGCTTCGGGCTGTGGCGCAGTGGAGGTCGACGCTTGGTTTGAGTGGGCAACACGCCTAGCTGAACGGCTAACAACAGATTCCTTTTCTCCGCAACGCGCTGCAGTAATTAAATCCGAGAAGGACTTGCAAGAATCTTTCCGGTGTCGGACTTTATCTTTAACGGGTTCCTTTATGCCTTCGCAAAACAACATCCGTAGTTGCCTCTCAACGGCATCTTCGTCAGGCAAAAGTTCTGTCCCACGAAGCTTAGCCATACGTACATGGTTGTCAAGCCTCGATGCAAAGGCGGCAACGTCAGTAACTCATCTCCAGTGTCGGCTCCCACGTCGCTGTAAAACTGGTCGAGTTTTAGGAGAAGACTCTCGCAGGTAGCCTCGGGGCCTAACCCAACCAATTTGGTTTTCGCTTCGCCATAAAGGGTCGACGTATTTGCTCGGATATCACTTCGCTCGAATGCAACCTCCACGAATAGCAGAGTCAACCTCGAATCTCCACACTCGATATGGAACTCCTTTGCCTCGCTCCGTTTCAGAAAAACCATAAAACGGCGAGAACTGCGGTCGAGAGACGTAATGTACGGTCGGAGAATTGCCACCGCGGGTACCGAATTTCCCACCGGCTCAGCAGGCGTTGATAATTTGATACTTCTATCGCTGCTTTAATATATTAATATTGCACGCATACTAAGGACGCAAACTCGATCTTAAACTGTTCCAGATCCGATTTAAATCGCTCCTTGTATTCCTGACTTAACTTCTCAACGTCGAACCCTTCGATTTCTGCCATATCCTTGAGAATGGCGAAGACGCGTTCTTTTCAATGTTGATTTTCTCTTCGGGGGATAATTCCATTCTAGACACGATTTGACACGCAGATGTATAATTTTCGCCAAATGTCGCTTGAATCCCGTCGGAGGTGCCAGATATGTAGCAGTAGCTCTTGGACAAAGGATAGCCACACAATACAATTGATGGGTATTTATTCAAGCGAATGACAAAAACTTAACTATACAATGCAGATGAGCTCTACACACAAAACCGCGATTACTCTGTCAACTGTTACCCAAGAGTATTGCATAATATGTGGTGATTTCAAGATTGACTGGCTATCAGATGAAGGTCAGAAACAGCAGATAATTAAAATATTTCGAAAATGTTACACCACGGGCGGAGAGGGAGGGTGAGCACGCCATTTGTCCTGGTCAGCGGCAAGCAATCGTCTTCTGGACGATCCTTTTATTAGTATTAAGGTTAGTAATTGGATTTTTACTTAGCTTTCCTGTGTCGCAGGGGTTAGGGTTAACTCATTGGGCGGGGGTTTAGGGTTAGGATCTAAGTTGTTTTAGGGTTAGCATGCAGTTCTATGATGTATATCATATTATCGTAATATAGGCATCTCTCGTGGATACTAAAAAAGATCGTCCAGAAGACGATTGCTTGCCGCTGACAGGGATAAATGGCGTGCTCACCCTCCCTCTCCACCCGTGGTGTAACGTTTCCCAAAATATTTGGTCCCTCATATCAGCAAAAGTTGCATCTACCTTCCTACAACCGATAATGGATCACTTCTGGATCATATGTACACCAATATTGAAGACGAATACGTTACAAGTGGAATATATTAATCATATTTTTCAGACCACAAACCGGTGTGGTGTGCCTTAAAATAGATGATACATGCATATATATATAATATATAATACATACATCATAATGTTCGTTTCATTAGTCTGCGATAGCAGCCTTCCTCTCGCCCGCACCGGGTTAAAAGTTAAAAAGTTTAAAAACTGCCAAACGAAATTTTCAACTACAATCTCATCTTCAGGGTTCAAATTAACCATCAACTAAGTAATATTTGGCATTTCACCCGATTAAACTACATGTTCTAAGAATTTATGGTGAAGGAAAATTTCGAGTGTTGGAATATATACATTTTAAGACCAAACCGGGACCAGTTGCGAAAAATGCAACTTCAAGGCCTTCCGGCTGGATTTGAACACGCGACCCTGCGATGCTAGTGCAGTGCTCTGACCACTGAGCTATGGAAGCCGTTACCGAGAGCCTATAGTCACGAGTTCTATATATATAATGTATATATTTCAACACCCAATATTTTCCTTCACCATAAATCCTATATATATATATATATATATATATATTATATATATATATATATATATATATATATATATATATATATATATATATATATATATATATATATATATATATATATATATATATATATATATATATATATATATATATATATATATATATATATATATATATATATATATATATATATATATATATATATATATATATATATATATATATATATATATATATATTGTATATTGTGTTGTATATTCTATATAAACATGTTATTAGGCATTTAGATCTGATGAGTGCAACATCATGTGCACGAAACTGAACAGTAATTAAAATGCTTAAGTGAAAACCTTCGTATCCTTTACTTTTATACCTTATATATATATATATATATATATATACTATTCGTGAGAAATCGAACCCTGCCACGGCAAGATTATCACCCACGCTTGCGAGGGGATTAGCATTAATTATCATAAATCAGGTTGAAAAACGTCCATTTTTCTAGAAAAGGCCATCTTGCACGCCCGCGTAGCATCATGAAAATTCAAAATGCCACCAATCGCAGAGTTGTTTATGAAATCAAATCAAACTTGGTGTGTGAGTGTATCTCATGTGCCTGGCGCTTCGAATATAATGCTTCGAATGCCTCGAATTTCAATTTTTAATCTTGCGTTACCGTGTACCGTGTTCTTCGATTGACGACTTCATGGGTGACATTTTGACAGGGTCGGACAGGAAAGAGTTAAACATCCTTCAAAATACCTTGAGTTGCAATCATGGCGGAACTAAAACACATGACCTACCTTTCTCCGACTCTCGATGAACCATCAAGTTCTCCTAACCTTTATTTCTGTATCCTGCATTCTTTATATTCACAATCGATAAACAACCTTGAAATCTCCGCCGGCAACAACAACATCCGCGGAAAAAGACGGACCGTGGGCGGATACCGGGAGCCATATAATATTAGTTATCTGTCAGGAAAAACTCAACCGTTTGAAGTTATCACCGATAGGAATAAGAGAACGATAATTTCTTATAATAAGAAAAAACTCATTCCAATCATTGATGCTATTAAACTTTGCAGTCGTCTTGATTTGGCTTTTAGAGGCCTTTTGTTTGCCTATAGGCACTGTGATGATCCATTTGTTGAGCTACTAAATTTTATATATTTCAAAGAATGAACTAATGAAATGCTGTGGCAAGGTTATAACTGAAAAAATATTGATGAAGCATAAGCAAAACAAATTATTTTCTATTATTGCAGATGGAGCTATGCAGATTGGTCAAACAAAGAGCAAAAGTCTCTAGTGTTGTGTTTTGTAAATGATAATATTTACAGATAAGAGAAGATTTTATCAAATTTATACAGTCACACAAAACCAGATATCTCTGGGTTTGTGGGGCTAAATAACCATCTAGGTATTAATTACTATTATCAGTGTTTCTTAGGCCCACTGACGAGCTCTGATATAGAGCAAAATATCCAAATCTGTTATTTATGTAAATTTTGCTATAAATACTTTCGCCCATACGGAATGATCGTTTCTGAAATTTTTCACGTATGTAAAAAAATACTACATCCGCTTTTGGATTTTGTTGTATGTTTAAGCTTTTTCAAACAAATAGTAAATAAATATAATTACATTACATAAACTTAATTAATAATTACACAAGTATTTTGCCTGGGTTGCCTGTGATTGAAACTGTATGCGAGCAGTGGCGAAGCTGGCCACAGCAACTGGTCATGCTATGCTAATTTATAAGCATCTGCATGATTTTGAAAACAATACATTTCTAATTAAGAAATCATTTCTGAATATGTAAAACAATTTTAAAATTTGCATAGCATGACCAGTTGCTATGGCCAGCTTCGCCACTGTATGCGAGTCACTTTTGACTAGAATGTTATTGAAACTGTTCAGAATCTCTGTTGAGATTTATATTGAAACTGTTTGAGAATCATTGTTGAAATTGTTATTGAAACTGTAATTTGAGAATCACTGTTGAGTATGAGGGGTGATCAGGGCCAAAATTAATTAGTGATATTATGCAATTAACATACGACGTTATACAATTAACATATGGCGTTATGAAGTTAACATACGATGTTATGCAGTTCATGTTTGTCATTATGCAATTCAAATACGATGTTATGCAGTTCATGTTTGTCATTATGCAATTCAAATACGATGTTATGCAGTTCATGTTTGTCATTATGCAATTCAAATACGATGTTATGCAGTTCACTGTTAACAAGTAAACGGGAAATTACACAGTTTAACTACGCTGTCTACCATATTCAGAGGTATTGTTGTTGGGCATCAAAATTCAATATAGTGCATCTATGCGGTTAAGCCATGCTGTTATGCATTGGGCACTTCTAATGTTCAGTTAGGACTTGGGCACTTCTGATGTGCTATGAGCCCGCGTATTTACATAAAGTTTTCGTTTACGAAGCTACTTCATGTTAGGACATGTTTAGTGTTTCTTTACACTCTCGCGATTCTGGTAGGCATCTCCAGTGATCCCGCAAATTATGTGCGATTAATTTTGGCGCGATTTATAGCTTTTCTCGTGTACCAATAATGGCTGACGACCGTAAAGTTCTTAATGAAGCAGCCGATCTATTGGCAAAGGTAGCAGAATTGATCCAAAGCACTCAGACGACTAATTTAGCTAACAATTCTGCCGCCAGACAAAATACCATCCCAGTATCTACACCTTGTCCTAGTACAAGTACTGGTAGTGGTGGAACTGGATCCCAAATCCAAAATATCCGTGCCGGTGCGGGCGGTGGATCATCAACTTCAACAACAACTTCATCTTGGGAGGATAGAGCTGTTGAGAATTTTAAAAACCTATTCGGAGGACTACCATCCAAAACAACTCTCCAGTCTGTAGGAGGTCGTCCAAGGGGCGTTAGGGACCAAAAACTGTAAAAAGATTTTTAACAAAAATACTGGAAGATATTTTTGGAAAAGAGAAACTTGTACCCACCGGTTTGTATGTCTCGCCCAAAAAGAACAGATCTCGGCACCTAGTCGAGAAGAAAAGGATGCACTGAGAGTTGCTGGTCTTGGTGAAAAAAAAGTTGTTCTGAATAAAGAAAGCAATGCATCAGATGTAATGGTTGAATTGCTTAATGTCTTCCCTAAATTGGCCCAAGGGGGTGGCTTTGAATTTCTTCGTTCGGGAAATCGTCTGCGAGATCTAATTCTGATTATGCCGCCTCCGGGAGGTTACTCTGTACCTTTCCTGAAGTGCTGTGGTATTGGCCAGTCCATTATTTATATCCGGCCCATACTTTAGATCCTGTCAAATTAGAAAATAACGCAGAATCGGTATGTCCTATTATGTTTATTTATTATTTCTATATTCCACTTGACATGGGCGATCGGTAGCTATATTTTGATTAAAATTTTTTATTGATTACTGCAAGTTTGGAAAAGCGATGAAAAATTTCCCGTCCCGTTTTATGATTATTTGTCTCAGAATACAATGTTGGGACCGGAGCATGGTGCCATTGTGGAACGGACCTGTATCCACTACACGTGCACCCAGGCCAGCACAGAGACTAAAGTGGGCCCGGGGCAAAATAAAGAATTGGGGGCCCCTCTTGGCTACCGTCTACCGATTCTCTACAAAGTAAACTAGCAATATAATTAGGGGACCCCTCTCAAGGTTGGGGCCCGGGGCAAATTGCCCCAGTTGCCCCCCCCCCCCCCCCCTCTGGGCGGGCCTGCATGCACCCATAATTTACAATAACTTTTTCAAACTTGCAAGGTAATCAATAGAAATTCCAACCAAATCATGACTAAATTAAAAAATAAAAAGTACATGTTTTGTAGACTATAGCTTCTGATGGGCCCATTGCCATTTGTGTGAACTGCCATCTTGAAATTGAAATGTCCAAAATGAGAGAGCACAACGGAATATGCGGCGGTGGTCCGTCACAAGAAACCCAAGAAACCATTAATGAAAGGTTAGTAATTGTTAACCAATAAACATTTACATGGTTGATTACATGATAACTAAAACCCAAGGAGGGAGTTTAATGTATAGGGAGCCTACCAGCGGTAGTGGTTGTGATTAGTGTTGAACAACTGGTTAATCAACTGTTGCTTAGGCATGATTGAATATATTTATATTTGAATGAGAGAATAGAGACTTCAATTGGCTTCTAGCTGAAAACAATGACAATTCTCTTTGAAAAACAAGTCATCTAGCTACCCAAGAAAGTTCTCCCAATCTAGTACCCAGAATCTGAGAGTCCATGGTTGGCATCTTGCCCTCCAATCCCAAAATAGTAACTTCCACCTTGAACTAACAAAATAATGGTATTTTAACAAATTATAGGCAAGGTGATATTAGAAACTATGCTAGTACAACAGCAGAAACCAGTTCAACACAAGATTGCAATATCGTGTAGGCAATGAAGTATATCTTAATGATTTTACTTTTATAGCATTTATAAAACATGCACATTAATTCTTACTGAAGTTTTAACTAATTTTTGTTGCCTAGAGACAGTGATGATGACATTATAGAATCAAAAGGTAAATACAAAGTTTGTCTGGCAAGGGCTTTCATGAATTTTGAGTGTCAGTAATACTTCTCTACAATATTCTGTGACCTTTGCAAGTTCCCCTAGCTTGTATGTTCTGTTTCATGTAATGTGATTAATTTATTAAATGTATTTAATAGTTGTTGATGTAAAAAAGAGAAGAACAGACTCTCCTTTTGAAGTTGATGAAGGTATTTTGTTGCTAATTAACATTGTGTTGAAACATACAGTATATTTTGTACAGTATTTTTTGTGTTAATTAATTGTTGGTAAAAAATGTTCTTCAGGTTAATTGCTGTTAAAGTGCTTTATACTGGTACTATAATTATTAATCAAATTTTATTTCATGATTTTCATGATTTGCTGTAAGGCTGTAGGGTCAAATAGAAACCTGGACAGGCTTTATATTAAGAATCCAATTTAATATTTAAAAAATCAGATAAAAATTAATTTCTGTATAATTACAGTATACAAAAGAACTGAAGTCTTTTTTCTTAGTACCAGTAATATTTGGTAAATGGTAATTTGAAACCATGTCCTAATCCAAATCAATCCAATGTATCATTTATCTAAACTTTTTTCATCTTAAACTTCAAAATGTCCATATCATTAAATATCCATATAATTATAGTTAAAACCAAAACTGCATTCAGCTAATACGAGAGTCCCATGCATCTCACATATTTGTGGGCACGTTGGCTCATTTGCATAAAGCTATCATAAGATAAGAGAACCGCAATCTATTGTTTTAAAACAATACAATACAGTCGGACCTCTTAATTATCTTAAGAGGGATTAGGACTAATATACCTGTACATTGGTCAAGAGCAACCACCAATGACCAAACAGGGGGAGAGGATCAGAAGGGACAATCCATACAATCAGACTCTGGAGAAATTACAATATTATATTTGACAGTCATGCCAGTAAAAATTTCCATTGGTTGGGATAAGTTGACCTGACTAATTTGTATTTTTGCAAACATTTAGTTACATTATACTTTTCTGTACTTTGATTCAAGTTAAAGCTGGATATTTTTTGTTAGATATGCAAAACGTTTTGAAAGACATGTTTCCTAATTTGCCATGTACTAAAATTGATGCAGCATTACAACTTGAAAAGAATGATTTGGATAAGGCAATTGACCTTATACTTTTGGAGCAGGAATTAAGTAGAGTAAATCATCAAGCTGAACTGTAATTTGAGTCGTTTTTCTCTTGCTGATATGTTGGCTGGACTGTTCTATTATATACAGTATAAATTTATTAACTACAAGTACCTGTATGGGTATATTTATTTTAGATGGGTATATTTTTTCATGTCCCATTGGGAAAAACTGGTTGGTTTGGGTCATTCAAACTTGTGGGAAAACATTCAATTGAGACACTGGCCATGATAGTTACCATGGTACATAGTGAAAGAGTTAAACCAAAACCAGTTTTAAACGAGAACTTGGAATACAATCTAAGAAAAGGCTTATTTCACTGATTTGAATGTTGATTTTAATTTTTAATAATTTATGTTTGAATTTCATGAGCACTACAGTATATAATATCAGCACTAAGTGAATATTTTTAATTACTAAGAATTCTTATATTTTTTACAGATAGTGAACAGACTCTAGAAGACCACATTGCAAGCATTGTGAAGAAATCCTGCCAGCCAATTAATGTTGACCGAAATACAGTTACATTACGTTCTCTTATTTGCTTGTACAAGAAGGGTGTGGACATAGCAAAACATCCAGACATTTGCTTTGTTGGAGAGGATGGAATGGTGCATCTGGGCCTGGCCGGGAATATTTTCATTTGATTATGTCAATGCTTGCTAGGGGTGATCCCCTTCCCTTCATTTGTTTGAAGGTGAAGATGGTCACCTTGTTCCAGTTCACTCAATGGACAATTTAGAATCTGGTCTTTATTATTACGCTGGCTTAATGATTGCACACTCTGTCTTGCACAATGGTTTTCCTTTAATAGGCATGTCTCCAGCAGTTGTTGAATATATTATCACTGGACCATTGAATATGCAATGCCAATGTTGAGCCTTAAAGATGTGCCAAATTTGGAAATTAGAAATGTTATTGAAATGGTATTAATTATAATCTTTTAAGGTGTACAATGCATATAATTGTCAATATTATTCTAGACAGATAACAAATAATTCACCTCCTGCAGGAATTAATCAGTACTACCACATCTGATTGATTTTGGAATTTATACTTTAACTTTCAGATTAGCAGTGCAGTAACTGTTGAGGAACTTAACACTGATGATGAAGTTCTTTGCACAATTGTGAATGCTGGATTTGCAAACAAGTTGCTGACCATGTCCAATAAAAACAAGGCAATCCACGATATCATTTTGTACAACTGCCTTCAGTTACGTGTACTGGAAATGAATGAAATCAGAAAAGGGTTGAACACAGCAAACCTTCCAAGCTTCCTTAAGGAGAAAAGGCAGTATATTGAACAAGTGTTTTCACACAAAGAGAATATTCAGGTTTTGCCATCAGCCTTCAATGGGAAAGTAATAGTCCATGAATCACAAGATGAAAACTTGACAGAAACCCAAAAGAAGGTGTTAAGTTGGTTCTGTACATATGTTCAGGATTTATCATCTGAAAAAGGTGAGGGTGTACTTTAAAGTGTCTATGACATAAAAATTTACCCTTGTTTTTTATGATTGTATTTGCAAGAACAGTTAAAATAATGAAGAATGGCTTTTACAGCTCTTTCATTTCTCATCCCGTTCTTCAGTTATTACGTTTTATGTAATTTGCGATATGACGTCACAACCGGATGGACATGGTATTGTAACAAAACTGAGAATCATGCATATCTCTGGATTAATTTTACCAAATTGGCTCAAACTTTGTAGATTTACTTATTCAACCAAACGAAACATTACTGTTGTTTAGACATGGTTCCCATGGCAACAGATTAGTTTCCAGGCCTTTTTTTATCAAAACGTGAATTTTCCCATTTTCAGTCATTTGTTTTTGTTTTAAACTTCCCAGTTCCATTGAAAATCCCACATAAACTATTCGAACTGGTTAAAATTCAAAAGTAGCTTTACATCTGGTTGAAAACAAATAATTATTTTGAAGGAAGAGAGAGACTTGGAAACTAATCTGTTGCCATGGAAACCATGTCTAAACCATAGTCATGTTTAGTTTGGTTGAATAAGTAAGTCTACAAAGTTTGAGCCAATTTGGTCAAATTAATCCAAAGATATGCATGATTTTCAGTGTCGTTGCAATGCCATGTCCATCCTGTGACGTCATATCTCAAATTACATAAACCGTAATAACTGAAGAACGGGATGAGAAATGAAATAGCTGTAAAAGCCATTCTTCATTATTTTAAAGTGCCTCTATGGCCTGTGGGATCTTTACATATTTAAATAACTTAGGTTAAAAGAAAATGTTTCCCGAAATTTTTTCTCAAAAATATTAAAACCCCGCCCATTAACAGCGCTCCAAAGTTGGTATCTCTTTAACTGTGGCCGTGCATTAGGGACCTGGTGCGAGTTTATTGTGTGACGTCACGGTCGGAACAGAATTTCTGGCTCTCAGTGACTTTTTAGTGTGTTTTTGGTATAGAGTCTCTTAAACCTTTATTTAAGCAGTGAAAACGTTAGATATATTGATCAATATGTTCCAAGATGATTCGTCTGACTCAGACTCAGCGGAAGAAAGTTATTTTTTGGAGCCCGAAGCCACAGAGGAAGAACCAGAGGTCTTTCCTTCTCACTCTCAGACTGCTGCAAGTTCGACAAATATGGACGCAGACGTTGGTCCTTATTCCGAAGAGCCTATTGCCGACGAGGAATGGTTATCAGAATACAAAAAAACAATGGAGAAAGCCGATATATTATTTGAGGAATATTCCAAACGTTTGAACGGAGGAAATACCGCTAGAGACGTGGTAAGTACATTGCTTCATGTAATCATGTATATATTATATATAATAATATATAGTAAAACGAACATTTTCTAATTTCTGTCAGGTGTCAATGTAGTCAATGTAAAATTACAAACCTTACAAATCCATCTGAGTGTCAAATGCTGTAAAGAGATAGATGGATGCATTAACGCACTGAATTCGGATCTCGTACTAAAAGAAGTTGGGACTCCTCCAAAATGCATCACTAGTCACCCAGGATTCACGCAAGTTTGTTTGGCAAGATGGAGTTTGCGTCTTTCAGGAAGGAAATATCGCACGATGGCAAAGAAAACTTATCAAATAGTGGCCAGCGAAAAGAGGTATTCAACTAGAACTAGTCAACTTAAGATGGCATGCAAAATATGAAGTGTTCAGATTTATTTTCAGTTCGTAACAAGAGATTACTGGTCATTTCATGATTTCTTGTACTGTTACTAATTACCACATTCACAATTTTCTAACATCAATTTCATATTTAAACAATAAGTTCAGTCAAATGCCAATATTCTTGTGAATATACCCATTCACTTCATCAACCAATCATTATATATACTGAATTCATGGCCAAGGTCACAGCAACAGCCTCTGTAGCCAGGCACTGGTGTACAATTCCTGCAACTGGTCTCGGTCGGGTCTAAGAGTATATATATAATAATCACAATTTTCTAACATCATCAATTTCGTATTCATTCATAATATGGGCTTACTGTTGTTTTTTTTATTTCAGGTTTTTCAGAGCTGTGTCATACAGGGAGTTTACCCAACTTGTCCATGGCTATCTGGGAAAGAGACGGCTACCCCTACCTGCATGTGCATATGATTTAATAAGGACAGAATTTCCCAGCGCTGAGAAAAAAGGATACGAAGATGAGCCAAATTAATTTACTATTTTTTCTGGGGAACTCTAGTCAGTTATAAATATTAAGCCCTCCTTTTTACTAAGCCCCTCTCTATTAACTATAATCCACCCTACAATGCAAGGTCAAAAACTTAAGCCGTGTAGAAGAGCCTGTAGATGTATTATACAGTATCTACTATATGCTACTTTAAACTATCACTTCCTTTGCTGATTCACTGGACAGCTTAAAATCTGCTTGTGCCCTTTCATGGGATTTTTGCACATTTTGCAGTGCGGAATCCTTTTTGGCTTTTCCGTAGCTGTGGCAGTTGGTTGACATGCTGTTTCATCTATGCTAAAATTAAAAAATAACCATTGATACAAAAATTGTATTAATAATTAGAAGTGATTATAGCTTGGTACAGTAATTTATTGAAATAATTGCTGAAATCATAAAATAACAGGAAATATTACACTGTCATTTGAACACTAATTGCTACAGAAAATTGAAATACTGTACTTTGTCATTGTTGGTGGTACATCTTCCACAACCATACTTTCCCTAGCCTTTTTTTTCTTTAAAGCATCCTCTTTTGACTGCTTTGTTGATAGCATGGTGTCCATGTTTGCAGGAGTCATTTCTAGTAATTCTTTACGCCCACCGGAACACAATCAAAAAGACTTCAAAAACTACAAAATAGAGCTGCTCGAATTATCACAAACATGAGCAATGATATAGATCATTCTATTTCTTTACATGCCCTGGGCTGGGAGCCACTTAAAATGATGAGAAAAAGGGTAAAAGCAAAAATGATGTATAAAATTTTAAACAAAATGGGTCCCAAGTCATTCACTGACCTTTTTACTTATAAAAGTGAGGTGACAAACTATCAACTTCGGGACATTTCAAGTAGTCTTTGTTTACCACAACCACGCACCAACAATATGAAAAACAGTTTCATGTATGACGGTGCTCACCTATGGAACTCTATTCCAAACGAAATCAGGGAGAGTAAATCCCTTTCTTGTTTTAAAAAGAAAATTGCTACTCACATTTTTCAATCGTGACAAAAACAAACATTGTATTACTGTAAATAGTTACTTATTCATAAATTTTATTACTTTTCTATATCTCATATTTTGTAAATATTTTGAATATTGCTATGTTGCTTGTTGGACACCATAACTGTGCCTCATATTTTGTAAATAACATTAACTATTGTATTTCTATTTTTTTACACGCCCCCTGTGGAAATCAGCTTCGGTTGACGGGGTCAGCGTGGTTAAATAAAGTTATTCTATCTACCCTCAAGAAGTTTATTGGCATGAGCCTCAATGTAGAACTGGTATATATCCTCAACATAATCTGTCAAAATAAACATGGTACAAGACAAAATTAATTTCAGGAGTTCAAACAGAGGAAATGGTGTTACAGTGCCACTGCAAATTTACTAATAAACAATTTTAATAAGCAGAGCTAACATTTTGAAATTTTGCTTGTATATTCCTTCCTCTGAAGTATAATCACTTACCAAAATTAGGTTTGACATGGACTTCTCTAATGGTTGCCTCTCCATTTTTAAACTTAGGCCAAACAACTTTAACTCTACTGTTACCTTCTGCATCTTTAACTACATCTCTGTGAAGGTTAGAATTAAAGTGAAGTGTTGCTAAAATGTGCCTAAAAATGAAGCCAACATTTTATGATCATCAAATCACTTAGCAAAGAACTGGTAAACCTGACCACATAATTACTTGTTTTGGTTTCACAAAAGGTTGGATCTGTACAGGGTTTGACTTAGTTGAAGGGAAATTATGTGCCACTTTCTTGAAAATGAAAAGTATATGGAGACCTAGTTATCTATCTGTTAATAGATTTTTGCACACCATTCTGAAAGTGATGTGCAATTTTCTATATTTTTATCAATGAAAATGAAGTGCAAATTGCACATTGCACACTATTAATTCAAACCCTGGATCTGCACCCCAAGGAACCAAATAATTCTTAATTTGCCTGGCCTTAATGAAAAGTTCATGGAAACCTTAACTTACCAACAAAGCATGCCAACATATGAAAATGCAATCATTTTGGGGGCAAAATGATTGAGGACACTGTGAAAACCTTCGATACAGCTAGTCTGATCCAGAGGTGATGCTTGATTGATACCATTCTGTAACCGTTTGTTACTCAGAGCAGTCTTTAATTTCTCAAACGCGTCTGAATCTGAAACATTCAAATTAATAACCGAAAATCTTGTGAATATTTTCACTGAAGTGTATGTAGTACAGTAAGTACAAAGACATACTAAAGCTATAAAATACATGCAAAAGTATGAAAACATTAACTGTACCTTCTAGAAGCCATTTGCGATCAGCAATATCTGGGTGATGTGTACATTTATTGAACATTGGGTCCTTCAATTTGTCATGCTTGTTTATACAATGTTCCAGGAATGAATTAAATTTAGCCTTGATCACTGCACCATTTCCATCTTTGGTGGACATGGAGCTCCAGTATAAGTGGTTCTCGCAAGGCCTTATTCAATCTGACAGTGCTTCACATCCTGCAAACTTGGCAATTTTCGATATAACTTTTCTCACCTCTGTAAAAATAATACAACTAAATCATTATTTTGTTGTCGTTATTTTGGCTAGCGGTCAACGGTGGACCCCATGGTGGTCAAAAGTGTGTGCTAAAATGCAGTTGGCAATTTATTGATCAAATCAATGTTTTTCCTTACTCTTTGCAAGATGCCAGATATAAAAAAAGTGAGAAATGCCAGACATCGTCTCCCTCATATACTTTGTTATTGAACTATGGCGGTCGGATATGAATGAGGAAATCACAATTTTACATCCAGTTAGAAAGTCCATGCATTGCTGGAAGGCCAGGAATTCCATGGCAGGACTGCTCCCAGCAACATTCCTCTGAAAATAAAATGAAGAACAAATGTTTAATTTATATAATGAATAAAAATGCATGAGCAGTCATGTGAATGTTAAGTTACATTGACCCTTCAGAATTGTACTGTACATCTCAAGATTTACTATCAGAGCTCACTATGACACAGTCACTTCATATACAGTGTTCTTCAGATGAGATATATACATGTACATTATACAATCAAAATGACTAGACTTACCTGTATTAAAGAAAAGTGGATTATCATGGGCATAGTGCAACAAAATATAGTATAAGCACAATACTTTGCACTATGCCCCATGCTATCGTGACGGCCATCACCAGCAATCACTAGAGGCTTTCCTAAGTCTTTCAATTTCTGAATTATACCCTGCTGGTACCGTTTCCAGAATAGATGATTAAGTTCTTCTATAAAAAAAACTTTCCATATTTGAAAATAGATAAAATGTAAAAGTTATTGTCAGTATCAATGCATATACAGTGTACTACTGGTAGGGTATTGGACTATTGGATCGCATTGACTTTCTATATTTTCCACTGAGTGTTAAAATATGTCTTTCAACCAACCAGTGTGTGCATCTTTAAGCACTTACAACTCTTATCCAATACAAAATATAAAGTACCGGTACTTACTCGTTGATGCTCAAAGAAAGTACTCAGCTTGATTCTGGCAAGCCCCATGTGCTCAAAAATTTTCAGAGTTTTACTTGGAGAACCCCCTGCAACCAGTATGGCAAAACTTAGCAAGAAATTACCAGCAGGTATTTTTGACCCTGGCATGAAGGGCTGGCTCCTCCCAGTATTTTCCTTCTTCGGACACTTAGGGTTGTTGCTAGTTGTAACAACAGTAATCATAGTTCCACTTTCACAAGTTTCTACAAGGGGGTTTTCTGTTTTACAAGTATGGCAAAATGTAAATAATACCAGAAGTTGCTTCCAAAATACAATGAACTTAGATTGTTTTCTTAGGTTTTCACCATCCATTCTAAGATAAAATAAAACAAACTTGTTTGATTCATCAGCTAAATTGTGCCTGTATTGGAGTAAAAAGATAAAAAGCATGAAAACTCTTCCCTGTAATTTTAATTTGCCTTGCATGTATGGGCACAAGTGGCCCAAGCTCGTGCGCCAATTTGTGTTTATATTGGAATTTATTCGATTTGTCAAAATTAGAGGATATTTTCATCTATTATTTGCAGTTTATTGTTACAATATAAAAATGAAATAATGTGTATTTATAGCTACCATAAGGTGTATGTGTCTTTCATTGTAAGTTTGGTGAGATTTAGGACAGTTGCAGTGCGACATTAATGCAAACTAATGGCCACATCGTTTATATCAAACATACCTATGAATACTCAACAAAATAAACATTTATAAACCTTGCGCCAAGTTTCACAAGGAAGAATATTACAACACAATAAACATGCAAGTGGAACAACAAGGTTTATAAATGTTTATTTTGTTGAGTATTCATAGGTTTGTTTGATATAAACAATGTGGCCATTATATTTGCATTAATGTCGCTGTCCTAAATCTCACCAAACTTACAATGAAAGACACATACACCTTATGGTAGCTATAAATACACATTTCATTTATATATTGTAACAATAAATGTAATTTTGACAAATTGGCACACAAGCTTGGGCCAATTGTGGAATGGGGGGTGGGGGATTTCCTGACAACACAGTAGTCTGATATTACCAAGGTGGTGAACTGTGTATACAGTTATACTGTCTGTTAATAATTAATGCATAAGCCCTTTGATGAAGGGCTTTTGCTCGAGACGTCATCATTATACATGTACTTATTCAGAGAATTGACAGCGCACCACCTTTTTGTTATTTTATCTTGCATTTCAAACTGCACATACAGCACTAAAACTTTTTACATTACCTTGAGTAGTTATTCATTCCTGGTTCATCTTCCTGATCTGATTCGACCTCAGAATTGCTTTCAGGCTCCCATGGATACTCGGGTTGGGGTTTTTCAGACGAAGATGACATGGTTTCTTCCTCCTCAGAAATGCTCTGTTTGTCATCACAAAATTCTGAGATTGCAGGCAATTTTTCAGTTTCACATTCAGCTGAGCATAGGGTCCCTGAAACAAAATATAAAAATGACTAATTACGGTAAAAGACAGTTTCATAAAATAAATCTAGACTTATAAACGAAATAAGAATCGACAGAAATTACAGACAGAGAAAAGAGCTGCAATACTGAATACACACACTGTCTAATAAAAATTAGCCTGACACAATAAACAGAAATTTATTGATGATGAAAATATTTTATACCTCTAGACAATTTTCTAACTTTATACTTTGAAAGTTTTGTTTTAACATCGATTAGTTTGTTGTTTGTAATCCGCAGCTTATTTCCTAATTCGATACAGTCTCCACAAGCTTTAGTCTGAATGCCAATACTTGCACAAAGGATTCCATCAGTCTATTAAAATGACAAAATGGCCACAAATATAATGTTACAAAACAAAGGCGGTTTGAAACTATAACCCACCGTGGCAAGTTTCGAAGAGATTTTTTGTCTTTAAATAAAACTAACCTGCGTCGAGCTTTCTGATACATAATTGCATCGTTCGTCTAGACACAGTCGAGGTTCTGATTCATCACACGTCTGTTCACTATCAGAGTGCTGCGAAAAAACCGCCGACTCGCCTAGCAAATCTACTAACATCTATGGGAAAAACCAAATATTATTTGACAAATACTACAAACACAAACATGCCAAGGACGATAACTGATCTTAAATGAATATGAACACGTACCTTTCTTCGTTTAGTTCTCTGAGTGCGGTCTGATGGCGGCTCCGGCTCTTGTGGAGTTTGGAACTTGGGTATGGCTACAACGCCAAAATCATCTTTCTTTAAACTTGGCACTGACTTTGGTTGTCCCGGTACATTGACACATTTTTGCTCAAACTCTTCTTTGTCAAAATGAACGGAACATATCCTAGATGATTTGCTAGGCGTAAAACGTTTTCTTTTTCTCTGGACAAAAGCAATCCATTGTTTTCTTCTTCGTCTGACTTGTGCTCATATTGGAAATGTTAGAGCAACCATAGACAATGCACCGGTCAGGCATTTCGAATTTTAAAATATTTCAAAAAGTGTAGAAGATATAATTTACATCTGGAATACAAGGTTGCCAACTTTGAACTTACAGTGACAGTAGTTTTTGGTGTTCCGACTGTGACATAGCTCTATCAATTAGAGCCCAGGCCGAAGAAAAACGGTATAGCTTTCAAAATGGCGCGATTTGGGCTGATTTGGCCAAGTTTGGAGCGCTGTTAATGGGCGGGGATTTAATATTTTTGAGAAAAAATTTCGGGAAACATTTTCTTTTAACCTAAGTTATTTAAATATGTGAAGATCCCACAGGCCATAGAGGCACTTTAACTGTTCTTGCAAATACAATCATAAAAAACAATGGCAAATTTTCATGTCATAGGCACTTTAACTAATGGATTTAATTGCTATTAGTAATAAAGAAATATGTTAGAGTATCTACTGTATGAAAAATCTTAAAATGCATGTAGTTTAACCAATGGCATTTAGATCCTTTGTATTTAAGACTTGCTTGATTATGAGATAACCTGATAGTACAGTACATGTACCAGCACCATTATAGTATTGTCTTGTCACAAAAATAGTTTCCCAGTAAATCATTTTTAAAAAACCCATAACAATTTTACTAAAATAAAATTATGTTTTCCCATTTCTTACCATTGTTATGGGTTTTTAAAAATTATTTATAGGTAGTTACTGAGTAGATTATGACATAAAACATCTTGATGATGTGTTTTTTATGTGGTATAAGTATCCAACATCCCAACTTTGAGGTTGTGATGTTTATACCTATTTGGACGTGATAGGTCATCATCTTCGTCACGCTGATGAGCCCCAAATCGGCCGAAACAACTTTCCGCAATTGCTCATGATTGACCTAAACACTGCTCATCTACTGTAGTTATTTATCTCTTCAGTTAAAACTGTTTTATACAGTATTGAGTGGGTTTTATGTTTCACTTTTTTACAAAGCCCACGCCTTTGCTAGAAAGATTAAACCTGCTAGCTGTGCATCTTTTCAGTTTGGGGCATCAAAATCAAGTACAGTAGTAACTAAATTTTAATTATTTATTAGGTGATGCAAATGTTGACAATGATGCATTAGCATACATACCAAGTGCTGAGAAAATGTGTCAGTTTGTATTTGGGGAACCCGATCTGTTGAAAACAAGCATCAAAGTTAAATTCAGACAGGGAGGAAATACACTACCAGATGCAGAAGCATGCTTTGGCATCATTATACTTCCAGTATGTTATGAAGATTATAAAGATTTCAAATATGTCATGGATGCTGTGTTGTCAATGCAGTCAACTGGATATGGAAAATTTTAACAATAAGTCTGTATTATCAATCAGAACAATTTGGAGATTAATTTGTTTAAATTCTAATTTTGATATTATGTTCTAAACTTTTCATGGTAGCCTATAATCATAAACATTGTACCTGTGTACTGTACATGTATTGTAGATTGCACAGTTTTTTTAAATAATTTTAAGCGTTAGGCCTCTCTTCAGGGAAACTAGTGAGACAATTTTTCTGGACATATAGTTTATGAATGTTCATATTATTTTAATAAAGGTTAAAATTAATAATAGTACTGTACCAGGGTTGTTAATAGGATCTCCATCAGCAAGTGTTTGACTACTGTGTGTTACAGTGCAACACATTTCAAAATATTCTTTGAAACTTTGTGTACAGCCAGTGGAAAAGTGCTGGTTGCCAGCTTCTATTGACAACCCTACTAACAGTGTAGTGTAGTGTACACAGCCTGAAAACTTGGCACCTAACCCCTAAAATTATACTGTACTATGTTTTCTTTGAAAGGGCAAGGTCTAAACTGATGAAGAATGAAAATTTTTGTTCTTGACTTATTGAGCTTAAACGTTTGAACTAATTTTACCAAAGTTTGAAGTTGAAGCAAAGCCTTTTCTGGCAGAAAACAAAGATTTTTTATCTGGGAACTTAGAGGTCTATAAACAAATTTGCCATGGTCCCAATATACAGTCACTTGAACTGTGTAAAAGCTCAAGTGATGTACCAATAGATAATTATGAAGATATATTTACCGTAAAGCGCTTGTGCAGTGAAAAATTCAGTAAGAAATAAACTCTCTTACTTGCAAGAACTGTTGAAATTATAAAGATTGGCGTTTGCAACTCTTCCATATCTCACTTTGTTCTTGAGATATTAAGATTTGTTTGATATTATTATTATGTAAATTACATCACTGTGATGTCACACTGCATAATGACTTATTCAAGAAGCCTGTGTATCTTTGGGATTACTGTAACGGAATTATGAAACTGTACATGTGTGTGTATGTATCTCATAATACGAAACGTGCAAAGTTACGTTTTGAGTGATAATCTCAAAGATTTGCAGGCTGCTTCGATAAGTCCTGCAGTGTGACATCACAGTGATGTAATTTACATATCAAACAAATCTTAATATCTCAAGAACAAAGTGAGATATGGAAGAGTTGTAAATGGCAATCTTTATAATTTCAACAATTCTTTCAAGTACAAGAGTTTATTTCAAACTAAATTTTTCACTGCATAAGCACTTAAGTTAGCACAATGCTGTTGGTCATCAAATACTGTATGGCAAGAATGAATATCGATGTTGAAGAACTACCAACTGCATTCTTCATGTGTTATAAAATGTTTACACTTAGGGGTTAGGTGCACTTTAAGAATGTAACCTACATTTTACCGACATTTATACAAGTTATGCATTTGTGTCATGGATAGACATTATTTTGTTCTTGAACAAATGATTGGGTTTTCAAATAAAGTTCTACACCATAAAAATTACTGTTGCTTAAGGGATCTATAGTTTATTTTAGATCTGCCAGTTGGGCTTCCATTATGCCAGGAACTGAAACCTGATATTCCTCAACAGTTGGCACAGGACCATCCCAGTCTATACCATACAACTGTGCATTGTCCTGAAATATAAATATTGAGTTTGTTTCAATATTCTTATTACCTTCATCCCTACATTTTTAAGTTAATAATTTCAAAATGCTAAGTGAAGTGAAATAATACAGTACTATAGCATTAAGTTACTAGTTGTTAGGTAGCATTATTTCAAATTGAAACTAGCAAGTAATCTACAGTACACATTAATTAATTTACCTCTGTTTGCAGTTCACATTCATAAAACTCTCTAGCCACACTGTGGCTGGAATTCTGTATTCTTAGTATCCCACTAATCCAGAGTTGCATGGGGGTCTTGTTTCTTTCAGTTGATAGTGGTTTGTGATTCCATGCACGTTGAAAAAGAGATAATTGGTGCTTAATTCTGGGCAGGTAAACATAATGCAGACTAAATAAATCCTTGTCATCTGTTGGATCTAACAACCCATGCTCTTCCAAAAAATAGAATAATCGATAATATAAGGAAATACAACCAGAAAAACATCACGCCACAAACGCTCGATCCTCTGATTGTGGACACTCCGTCCAGCAATAATACTGCCACGGTCAGGGCCCCTCCTTTGCAACATATACCAGGCAATTTGGGCATTTTCCATTCCTTTGTCAGTACGGACTCGTGATGGTAACCCATAGTGATTGACTGCAGCTGAAAACTCTGCAAGGGCAGTATCAGCTTTATTGTTGTTATGGCAGGCAAGGTATACAATCATTCTACTGAAACCATCAATTGCACCATGAGTAATTATTCTCCACCTTTATAACAAAACACAAAATAATCTAGTTCAGCAGATGCCTACCAGGATCTTGTACAGTATACTTAATTCAGGCATTTTACCTTACATGTAGTTACTAAACATAAAAAAACTGAATTCATTCTAAAAATCTTCTAGATAGACCACCATAGGCGTACGAGGCGGGGGTGCGAGGGGGGCAGCTGCCCCCCCAGATGAATGGAAATGTTGCTAAGTCGGGCAAATTTTCAACCTAAGTCGGGCGAAGAATGTATGGGGGGAAATAAAAATATAGGATGAAAATAAGGAACTTCCGTTTCAGTCGGGCAAAAAGTTCGCCGCCCTCCCTATAAATTTGTGCCCGTACGCCTATGTAGACCACTACCATATTGTTTCAGAAATCTACTGTACATGTACTGTACTGTATGTTCTATTATCTGGTAGAACCTGCTTGATGACAGTTTTAGTCAAATTTAGAAATTCACAACAAGCGGCATAAAAAGTAGTACTGTAAACACAATAATTATGACAACATCACTAAAATCAGTAACTGTGATGGTTTTGAGGAAATGTATTGGTATTTGGTTACACAGGAATTTTCTCCATTAATTTGTACCTGATCAACTTATGATGAGTATCAATGTGCCACAATGCCAGTGGGCTGCATACACTGTAATGTCTACGATTCACCACGTTCAACTGTAACGTTCGAAGAATAATTCCCTCTGGGTCAACAGTTTGCATTGCTTTCCGTATTCGCTCTTGCTGAACACGAAAACCACGGGAAGACAAAAACCCGGTCATCCGTTTATAACCACAATTTGGGAATTCTGTCAGGATATTTCGCACAATTTCTTGCAGTTCAGCATCAGTTATGATGGTGTAGCTAGCAGAAATTGAGAGACCAAAATCCTGAAATCGTCTTTTGACTGTTCTTTCAGAAATGCCACACATGCATGCTATATCTGCAATTGTAAATCGATTTTCAATAAAGAACAACAACTGCTCCCTTGGTATATTGTATGATGGTCTACCACGTTCTCCAGTGAAAAACAATTCAGGTCTTCTATGGATTTCTCCCTCAGTATTTAAGCCATCAATCAGAGCCCGGGCATTTTGAATACATTCAAATACTTCATCTGGCATGTTAACAATCGTAGCACATCTCACTATGTAATTCGTCAAGCAGTCCAGACCATAGGCGTACGGGGTGGGGGGGCAGGGGGGGCAACTGCCCCCCCCAAATATTTTGAAAACTTGTTGAAATTCGGGCAAAATAGTCGAGCAATTCGGGCAAAATTTTGGCGGACGACATGCACAGTCCTTTAAGAAATTGTGGCGTGTAGACGTATGAAGCTATGGAGTCGTGTGACGTGCCATGTTGGTTGATCAAAACAAAGTAATAGCGGTCGTATACCATTTCGCGTCACGTGTCTGAATTCCTCACGATATTATTACATGAAGTATAACAAAGTAATAGCGGCCGTATAACGTGTCTGAATTCCCCACGATATAACGATATTATTACATGAAGTATCTCGTGGTCAGGAAGCAAAACGTCAAACGTGCAAATTCAAGAAGCAAAAGTTGCATAGACTGCGAGGCTGTACGTTAGTTTTGTCGTAGTTTAGGCAGGTTGGCAAACGGAACGAATCGAACGATGCAAATAACATGAAAGCTGGCATTAAAGCTGAAAGCTGAAAGGTACTGTAAAATAATTCATAGTATTTAAAAATGAGAGAAGCTCAGAAGTTCTCAGAAGTCATAATTATAAATGTACAAATACTTCGTTTAATATTGCATTACTGATACTCTGTTAGGGGTACCCGGGTACCCAAGCTAGCTCGCTTTGCCGGGATCCCGGGTTTCTTATTATTTCCTGATAATTTTTAGCTTGTGTTTACGTGGGAAGCGAGCCAGCTCGCTTAGCCGATATCTCGGTTTATGCAAGCGGGATCCCGGTTACCCGGACTGGCGAATTCCCATATAAACATTGACTGCTGGCTCGCCTAACCAGACTGGCAAATATAAACGCTCGTTTCACTCGAAATAGCTTGTCTTGACGGGTAGTTCTTGAACAGCATTGCCCTTTGCATTATATATTCATTAATGTCTGTCTTATAAATTGCAAAACATACCAAAACCACGATTTCGGTCTCGTGGGAAAATAATTTTGTAAACAAGTCAGCCCGGGTACTCGGGTAGCAGGGCTAGCCCTCAGTCCCCTTGTAAACATGGGCAAGCTCGGGTACCCCTCCGTATAAACACCTCCTTACTCCTTAGAACCGTCAACCCTGCAACATGTCGTAATGTCATACCGCGTAAATTTTATAGATTGTGGACTGCATAAGTCGTTGACTCACAGTCACGTGTACATGTCACTTTTCGATACGGAAAAAACGCGTAAACGACGCTATCGCCACCGACTTGTTTGTGAATCATGCAAAAAAGAAATTGACTCAGACTATAAAGAAAGTCATATTAAAAAGATTCATAATGGAGATGAAGTGCAATTTCATAGGGTACTGGAAGTAAACCAATCGCAGCTTAGTAGCTTTTTTCACCGAAGTACAAAATCATCGAAGCAAACGAAGCTTTTTGTATCTGAAGAACATGAGAAGGAAATTGCTCAATCAATATCAATTGTTCCTGAAACTGCTTCACCATCTAGTGATGTTCCTATTGAAGAAGATACTCCAACTCAGCGGTCAACAAGTCATGTGGTGGATGAAAGTAGTCTGGTTTTGAACGCTACACAGCCATCAAATAACGAATTAACTGCCAAAAACAATAAAGTTAACGTTGGCATAAACAACTCGCTGTCCGAAAATTCAAACACCTGCAATAACAAGAAAGAAAGTTACGCTTGTTCACCCAAGTCTCCCATTGAAGTTCAAGACGTGACAAATAAAATGAATGCAGTTGATAATTCCAATGACAACTTGTCAACAAGTCCTAATTCATCCCAAGAATTAGCAGTAGAACAACACGCCGAATATGGTCCACACCAGCCAATTCTTCCGGAATACAATCGTAGGAAGTTCGGTAATGAAACATCAAGCAGAGACTTCAATGCACAATGGTATAAGATGTACCCTTGGCTGAGTTTCGATATTCAAAGCCGTAAATGTGAATGCTTTCCTTGTGAGGAATTTATGAACGACAATTCATTCTCGTTCGATAACTGGAAAAAGAGTCATCGGCTGTTAAAACATACAAAAAGTGCTGTTCATAAGAATGCAATGACCAAATGGATTGCCGCGAAGGTTAATTATAAGCGCCAAACATCTGTACTCAAACAGTTAGCGGACGCTCATCAGCGAGATGTTTTGCGCAACCGTGAATACCTGCGAGTAATTATTACCAGCATATTTTATATTGCACAGCAAAATGTGGCGTTAAGAGGACACGAAGAGAAAAGAGATAACATTGCTGGAGCTTCTGATGTAAACCGAGGAAATCTGTTGGAATTACTGCACCTACGATGTAATGACATCCCGTGGCTTGAAGAAAAATTGGAGCGTCAACTCAAGTCACACGTCCAGTGGACATCGCCGTCAATCCAGAACGAGATATTAAATATCTTGTCTGATTTTGTTGTTAAACGAATCAAGGATGACGTGTTGTCAAGTCGAAATTTTGCTGTCATTATGGATGAAACATCAGATATTAGCCGCATAGAGCAAGTTTCAATATGCTTAAGATACGTTTTGGCCGTGAAACACTTGAAACTTTCATTGGATTTTTTTGCACTTCCTCGACTGAAGGAATTGTTTTGTTTGAGCTCTTAAAGAAGGTAATCGCCGAACATGATTTAAAATTGGAGGACATTGTTGGTGAGTGCTTCGATGGAGCATCAAACATGAGCGGCATTTATAAAGGGGTTGCCGCAAGAATGAAAGAATGCTGTCCCCGTGCAGTGTATGTGCATTGTTGTTATGCACATGTCCTCAATTTGGCTTTGCAAGACACTATGAGCGAAATAGAACCATTGAGAAATGTTTTAGGGACATTGCAAAGTCTCTATAACTTTTTAGAAGCCAGTCCAAAACGTCATGCTGTATTCAGTTCAGTCAAAGTTGACGGTAATTTCTTAACAAATCTCACATTAAAGTCTATGAGTGAAACAAGGTGGTCATGCAGATGGGAGGCAGTGAAAGCAACCTATGAACAGATCAGAAAAGTAATCAGAGCTCTTCTGATTTTATCTGACGACAAGGATACAAAAACCTACAGCGATAGCACCGCTCTGTTAAATGCAGTTTGTGATTTCCAGTTCGTCCTTGGCTTGATCTTGCTCAAGGTGATATTGTCAAATACAAACGCCCTGAGCAAATACCTGCAAGGGAAATGCATTGACGTAATCAATGCTAAAAGGAATGCTGATTTAGTTATAAAGACCCTCACTGATTGTCGAAATGAAAAAACTTTGAATTATTGTGGAATAGAACGATGGTCATGGCTGACGAAATTAAAGAGGAAATTAGCGGAACACGTTTCATATTCAAAGAGGCGAAGGCACCACGGAATCGTCGGCCATCCCGTCGACTTCAAGCACTTATCGGGGAATCATCTGATAATGTTGAGAGAGTTACAACGCCGAAAAGCCGTCATCGTATCAACACCTTTTACCGATCGCTTGATCACGTAATTGGAGAAATGAAGTCACGATTCAGTAAGAACGACCAATAAATTCTCTGCGCATTGGGGGACGTTGTGTTCAGCAAAACACCTCCGAAGAACAGCTATAAACTCGTAGCTGACTTTTACAAAGTTGACCAAGAAAGTCTTGCAGTTGAGAAGAGTATGTATGAGAATTCCATAACCGACGATTCCGATCCTCAGCCTAGAACAGCCGTGCAGGTTGTAAAATCGATGTTTGAATGTGGACTTAACGATCTATTACCTGTGTTATAGGAGGTATCCACAATTCTAGCGTCAATTCCAGCAACGTCCGCATCTGCTGAAAGGTCTTTTAGTGGGTTAAGGCGAGTGAAAACCTACCTTCGCTCGACTATGGGTCAAAAACGGTTGAATTCTTCCGCATTAATCAATATTGAACGAGCATATGCAAACAAAGCTATCAGGAATGATTTAGATGAAATAATTAACACTTTTGGTCGAAGACATGGACGGCAGTCATATTTATTTTAGTAATTGTTCTATGCTTTTCTAAATATTTATATTCGTTTTATCACTTTTATGAATTGCTCATAATGTAATGATGGTATTAGCTACATTAAGAATTTTGCATACAAGTTTTCATGTATATGGGCTTCGCATGTTATTGTAAATAAAGAAAAAATTTGGGCAATTGTCTCAGTTTGCCCCCCCAAAACTATGAGACCCCGTACGCCTATGGTCCAGACGGTATACCAAGAAATCGACAGTATATTTGTCCAGATCATCAGAATGCTCTGCAAGTCCCAACAAATCGTGCACCAATAGTGATATCCTATAAATGTAATAAATCATAAATATTAAATGTATTACAATTACTGTATATAAATGTAATGTAAATTGCTTATAAACAAATTTCTCACAACTCACTAACTCATCTTAGACTGTTTAAAAACAATAAAATATGAATTAATAAGAAAACTACTTGTAATTCACATAACATTTTCTTACTGTTCTGCTTGAAATTCCATGTTCGCCTTCAACAACAGCCTCAACCAAGGGCTCAAGTTGCTCAACTGCTTGTGTACGTGTGGCTAAAGAGAGGAATCCAGTCCGGCATATCCATTGTACCCAATCCCCAAAACAACAAAGATCCTAACCCTAACCCCCCGCCTAACTAGTTTTCTAACCCTAACCCATCACCCAATTAGTTTTCTAACCCTAACCCCCCGCCTAATTAGTTTTCTAGATTAGTTTTCTAACCCTAACCGCCCGCCTAATTAGTTTTCTAAGTTAGTTTTCTAATCCTAATCCCCGGACTGGATTCCTCTCTTTAGTCCGATTTCAGTACTGCCTCTAATCTCCAAGATCATGGAACGTGCCGTTCAAATTCAACTGTTAGAACATCTTACGGTTAACAACATACTGTCTTCATATCAGTCTGGATTTAGAAAGAAACACTCCACGGAAACAGCTTTAGCATATATCAATGATCGTATCTTAGGGAACATGAATAATGGTATGTTGACAGGGGCTATTTTTATTGACCTAAAAAAGGCTTTCGATCTTGTAGATCATGAATGCTTGCTTCATAAACTTGATCATTACGGAGTTCGCGGAGATAGTTTTGTATGGTTTCGTGAATATCTGACAACAAGAACACAACAAACCTTGTACGATGATGAGCTATCAGGAAATCGACCTATAGAATATGGTGTTCCCCAGGGGTCAATTCTGGGCCCTTTATTGTTTGTGTTGTTTATTAACGACTTGCCAAATTGCATGACCCGCAGTTCAATTATGATGTATGCTGATGATACTATAATTTATTTTGGTGGAACCTCAGCGACGCATGTAGCTGATTTATTACAACAGGATTTTAATAACGTTGATAAATGGATGACAGAAAATAAGCTGATCATGAACTGCTCAAAAACGAAATGTATGCTATTTGGTACAAGGCAAAGGCTGAATAAAGCAAGTGACTTTGAAATCAAATTATGTGATCAATCACTCATGGAACGTGTGACCACATTTAAATACCTTGGTGTCACATTTGACGGAAGTATGACATGGAATGATCACACAGAAAATATTTGTATTAAATCAAATAAACGGTTGGGACTTCTATCGCGAATCAGATCGTGTCTTACGATAGATGCATCTAAATGTATCTTTAGCTCCTTGGTTAAGCCATTGCTGGATTATGCCGACACAACTTGGGGATCCCTAAATGTTGGATGCAGTGAGAAACTACAGAGACTGCAAAACAAAGGAGCGAGAATAATACAACTAAGTTCGTCATCCAAGGATGCCACATTAGAACTGAAATGGATCAACCTTGAAAACACTAGAATCATTCATAAGTGTATATTAGTTTTTAAATGCTTAAATGGCTTAGTACCTGATTATTTTAATCATTATTTTACTCTTAACAAATCTATTCATCGATTAAATACCAGGCAAGCCAACGATATTCGTCTTGTTAAACCCAAATTGGAATTATTTAAGAAATCCTTTATTTATTCTGGAGCAAATAATTTTAATAATCTTCCTAATTCTATTAAACAATCTAAATCTTTAACTATTTTTAAAACAGAGATCCACAAACATTTTTTAACATTTTAATGAGACTATTAGCTTTATGTGAACTTCTTTTATAATTTTATAATTTAATTGGATATATTGTATAATCTTGTATTATTGTAAATTTGTGTATGTGTAATTTTATATGCAGGGCCCCTCTGAATATCAGCCAAGTTGCTGAATGGGCTACCCTGCTAAAATAAAGCTTCTTATCTTATCTTATCTTATCTTATCTGCTTGTGTTGTCTCCGCCATTTTGGCACAAAGATCTTCTCAACGGTACATAACATGAAGTAGCAACCGATAATCACTGCATAAACTTTAATTTATGTAAATTTGCGAGATCACTTTTAGGATCGTCTGCCGAAACGCCTACCAGAATCGCGAGAGTGTAAAGAAACACTAAACATGTCCTAACATGAAGTAGCTTCGTAAACGAAAACTTTATGTAAATACGCGGGCTCATAGCACATCATCTACACGCTTCTTACACGATACGATTCTAACTTGTCATCAGTCTGAGACTCTGAGTCACTACGGAGTCCCATGAGATGCGCATGCGTGCATCGCCAATCAGCGTAATAGTGTCCTTGCCAAGAAGTCAACACGGTAAAAATTTTTGTGAAATAAATCCGTTGCAATCTAGAGCGTTATTTTTACTATAGAACGGTAAGTTTGATACTTGCTAACATAATTTTGTGGTTTTTAGGAAGTTTTAGACTGTTTTGAATATGGAAATATCACCGAATATAAGTGACAGCATCGACGAGCATGCTGTCAGCTCACCGAGCCATTCAACGAAAGACAAAGAAACTCGAAATGAGGACATTAATTCAGACATCCTATTGAATATTCAGGATAATATGGGAAAAGTAGCCACTTTTCTCTCAACTCTTTGCAAAAAATTGCCAACTTTAACCGATGAACACCCACCGGGCGAGAATTATGACTGCTCCTCACAGGGAAGCATACAATTTGTTGAACAAGACGAAGAGTCATTGAGCGTTGTTGAGGAAGACGATCGACCACCAAAACGTCGTCGACGAGCGGATGAACTGAGTGTTCACCCTAGTGCCACGGGCAAAGATAATAATCCACCGGATAAAAATGAGCATAAATTTCTCACCGAGTTAGCAGAAATGCTTGAAAAGAATGATACCACAGGACCACCTGTCAGCAAACAACTAGCTGAAATCACCGATAAACGTTGGGGAAAACATTTGCCCCCTGAAAAAGTAAAACTGCTTACAGAACGTTATCAAAACCCTGAAAATTGTTCCGAATTATTTCCCGTTTGAGTCAATTCAGAGATATGGGACCAATAGAATTCAGCTAAGCAAAAAACTGATTTACAGTTATCAAATGTGCAACAAAATGCCCGTAAAGTGACAGTTGCAATATTGCAAATTGTGGATGAATTGTTGCCACAAACAAAGGATGAAACAAGTAAAAATCTTGCATCCCGATTTGTGGACTCTATTGCTATCCTGGGCCATATGAGCAATGAGCTATCGCGTCTACGACGGGAACAAATAAGGCCTGCGTTAAAACGAGAATTTTCTACAATTTGCACCAATGATATACCAAATGGTCCTTTGCTTTTTGGTCCTGACCTCAGAGGCAAAAGAGACTGATCTTATTGGTCACTCGTTAGCAATCCCACAACGGAAACAATTCAGTAACTCTAGTCAGTCTAGAGGAAGGCCATATGGATATAGAAAATCCAACTATTCTTCAAGCTCAAACCAATACCATCGTAGTTCAAAAGGCCGTGGGAATTTTTTATCCAGAGGCCACTTCAACAAACGCAAACGACAGCCACCGGCATCAGAAACAAGATCATAGATGGTCTTGAAGACATAAAAAACAGTGTAAGTGATTTTCATTCATTTATCCCTATATTAAAAGGACATTTACAGTCCTGGTGTAAGCTTTTTATTGGTGGCCAAGTTTCACAGTACTGGTCCGAATGGGTCAAACTGACAAGTGATAAACAGCTTTTAGCTGACATTAGAGGGATTAAAATTGAATGTAGGGAAACTCCAGTCCAACATCTGTTGAAAAGTTCCCAAATGGGGAACATCAAAAATGAACTTCTCGAAAAAGAGATACATGCATTGCAAAGTAAAGATGTTATCAGAGTTGCAAAACCTGAACTAGTCCAGATTTTATCTGGAGTTTTCCTACATCCAAAACAGGATGGTTCTTATAGGCTTATCCTAAACCTTAAACAGTTTAATGAAGTAGTTGAATACCACCATTTTAAAATGGATTCTCTCAGTAATATTATAAACCTAATGGAACCAAACTGCTATATGGCATCTATTGACATTAAAGATGCATACTATTCATTTGCTATTACTCCTTCTGATAGGAGATATTTATGCTTTGAGCATAATGGACAATTATATCACTACACATCTCTTCCCAATGGCCTTTCTTCTGCACCAAGGAAATTCACAAAAGCTCTGAAAGTGCCATTATCATATTTACATGAACAAGGTCATATATCCCTTGGTCACTTAGATGACTTTTATTTACTGGGAAAAACATACCAGCAATGTGTAGATAATATAGTAGATACTATTCAGTTGTTTGCCAAATTGGGCTTAGTTTCTCACCCAGACAAATGCCAATTTGTCCCTTCTCAGATTCTTATTATTTTGGGATTTGTCTTAAAGTCAATGTCAATAAAATTAACTGATGAGAAGGCATCAAAATTGAAACAAACATGTCAGGAGCTTCTAACCAACAAATCCCCTACCATTCGAGAGGTTGCTAGAGTGATTGGTAAAATAGTGGCTAGTTTCTCGGCACAATTGCATGGTCCTCTCTACTACAGAAAACTTGATGGAGATAAAACCCTGGCACTGAAACAAAACAAAGGTGATTTTGATGCAGTTATGAGTATATCTCAACCTGCCAAATCAGAGTTGAACTGGTGGGTACTGCACATTACATCGCAATATAATATAGTTTCACATGGACCACCATTAAAGCAGATCACAACTGATGCTTCCTTAATAGGATGGGGAGCTGAGTGTGACAGTATCTCTACCGGAGGACCATGGACTGCCAGGGAAGCTAAACACCATATTAATTATTTAGAAATGTATGCAGCATATTTTGGGTTGAAAACCTTTGCTAATGATGACCAAAATATACACATCCGCATCCGGTTAGATAACACAACAGGTGTACACATCTTGAATCACATGGGTTCAAGCCACTCTGTAGACTGCAATGAAATATGCAAAACTATTTGGGAATGGTGCATTGAGCGGAATATTTGGATAAGTGTTACTTATTTACCTGGGAAAAGCAATGTGATAGCAGATAAAGAATCACGTGTTGGTGACCATTCATTGGAATGGATGCTAAATCAGCAAATATTAAAAAATGCACTTGATCACTTGCAATATCACCCTGATATTGATCTGTTTGCTTCCCGAATAAATAATCAGTATGGTCGGTATGCATCTTACAGACCTGATCCGAATGCAATAGCTGTTGATGCATTTACAATGCAGTGGACAGAATTAAAATTATATGCTTTCCCTCCATTTAGTGTTATTGCAAAAATGTTGAGCAAAATCTGCCTAGAACAAGCAGAAAGAATTGTAGTACTACCAAATTGGACCACACAAAATTGGTTTGCCAAGGCAACACACATGCTGGTTCAACCACCTATTCATCTAAAGCCACAGAAGAATCTTCTTCTATTGCCATCACGACCCATGCAATTACATCCTCTACATGCAAAGTTATCACTTCTGGTGTGCCATTTATCAGGCAAGCATTGAGTAAACACAAACTTTCAGATACTGCTCAAACAATTTTGATATCATCATGGAGAGCTGGTACTTTAAAACAGTACCAAACACATTTTACAAAGTGGGAACAGTATTGTACTAACAATCACATTAACTCGTTTAATCCTTCTTTGGAAAACACAATTGAATTTTTGACTACATTATTTGATTCTGGATTAGGCTACAGTTCGATAAATACTGCTCGGTCAGCGTTATCCTGTATTCTTCCAGCGTATGATGGATTTAGATTAGGAGAACATCCTTTGGTTTCCCGTTTTCTAAAAGGAATCTTTGAGTTAAAACCAGCTTTACCACGATACAGAGAAATTTGGGATGTTACTGTTGTCCTGGACCATTTACAATCGTTCAAGCCAGCAGAAGAATTGTCCCTAAAAGAGTTGACACTGAAACTTACTATGCTGTTATGTTTACTTACTGCACAAAGATGTCAAACCATACATTTGTTAGACATTAATTGTATTCAACAAATGGGAGACAGGTACCGAATCACTTTTAATGCAAAATTAAAGCAAACAAAGCCTGGACATCATTTAGAACCGATTGAATTATTGGAATTTCCTACAGACAAGAAACTGTGTGTTGTGGAACACCTTCGTTTATACATAGAGAAGACGAAAGCCTTCAGAGGTGCTAATACACAATTACTGTTAAGTTTTATCAAGCCTAATGCACCAGTTTCGAAAGATACTATTGCTAGATGGGTCAAAACTGTCCTTTTTCAAGCTGGGAGATGTGTCAAAGTATACAGCACATAGCAGTAGGGCTGCTTCAACCTAGCATGCAATGCAGAAGGGACTTGCAATACAAGAGATAATGAAATGTGCTGGATGGTCTACAACCTCGACATTTGAAAAATTCTACATGATGCCTGTACAATCCTCATCAAGCTTCAGTACAACTGTTATCAGTACCTACTGTAAGTAGGGGTGTAACTAATGTGTGTGACTCTATAATTTGGGGACCCTTTTGAGTTGTTATGTATTCATATTTTGTTAGAAACATGGGTCATTATAGACTGTTTGCATGTTGCTCATCATGAATTATGATGATATTTATATGTATGCATTTCGTCCAACCAGGACTTTAAAATCTCATGGGACTCCGTAGTGACTCAGACTAGATAGAATTTAAAATTAAACGAGCCTTACCTGTAAGGTGAAGTTTGATTATAATTCTGTCTTGTCATCAGTCAGGAACGAAGGAGTCACATGCCCATATACACGCGTAAAAACGCACAGCTTGTTTTTGCCTGTCAACAGGCAAAAACAAGCCTGTTATCGACAGGCTAGAACATGCTTGAGCTGGCCAGCAAGAACATGGCTGTTGACAGGCTTGTTCTTGCCTGTTGACAGGCTTGTCCTTGCCTGTTGGAACAGGCTGTTTACGGCTTGATGAATGAACAGGCTTGAACAGCGTTGTTGAAACAGTATGTTTCATGCATGATAACAGCGTTGATTTAGCGTGATGAAATAACATCCAAGAACATGGTTGT
The DNA here is from genome assembly GCA_035772405.1 of Chrysogorgia sp. JL179-B06. Lineage (NCBI taxonomy): Eukaryota > Metazoa > Cnidaria > Anthozoa > Scleralcyonacea > Chrysogorgiidae > Chrysogorgia > Chrysogorgia sp. JL179-B06. The sequence goes on from JAYKKM010000437.1 coordinate 9,222,471, forward strand.
TCTGACAGCGTATTTCAGGCATGATATCAATGCTGTTTTTGACTGTTGAACTCGAGATTTTCTCGTGTTTACTACGCGTTCTTCTCGCGGGGCCCCGTGTATCGTGTGTTGCCATGCAACAGCACGACGAACACAAAATATTGACAACACCTGAAAATATATTTGGGCTTTATTGCAAAAGATAACAAAAACATTCACAAAATAGGCAAGCTTACAATACTTTTTTATACAAAAATACCCTGTAATATAATCAGTCTTCGCTTCCACAAACATTAAGACCACAAGTCATTCGGCATAGGCCACTGCTTGCCCGTCTCAAAAGTTGGTTTCGCGAATTTGAATTGTGGTCATGTTGTGAACGCGATCCCTAGCCTTAGCCATAACAATAGAAACTATAAGATCTTGCAGTGTTAATCATCTTTGAATGTCAGATATCAGTTTCACATTCTGCAGTGCATGGTCTGGTTCATTCACGTCGATTTTTTCAGAACTTGGTCTAATGGTCTTGAATACGGGTAATAGAGTAAAATTTCCAAACGTGCATCTAAAAATATACAAAAAATAGATAAATACAGATTGTATAATATTTACGATCCATAAATTCAAACCACAACGACGTCGATGTAAGTTAAGCTTTATTTTATATCATTCTGCATGCAGAGACTTGACAAGTTAATACATGTGCATCCTGTCGGAAAAGGCAAATCTCAAACTTTTTTCCCATTTTTAAAATACTTCCCTTTAAGCAAGAAACTAGAAAACTTTACCAGAAATAGTACTTTAGAATATCTTTTGATTGATATATAGATCAAGTTTGTGCGTTAAGCATTGTGCAAACAATATCTAATATCCTAAAACACTTGTGGAAAGTCTATTGGCCATTATAATTATTTGACGAGCAATGGTGCTAACATTTTGAACATTTTAAAACGTTACACAAAACTCACAGACTTGAACTATACATCAAATGAAAGCTTATGAAATTTCTAACAACATACGTACATGATGTATTTCAACAATCCGTAGTTCGGAAGTTATTCACCATTTTCCTTCATGAACAAACATGGCGAGATAAACTTGCCCCAATAGGCAATAGCCTCGTTTTCACTTTCGCGAGTGTTTTCTTAATTTCTTCCTTCAGCTTCGTGCCTTCGACTGAACCTGAAACCGAAGTGACCATGTAATTACTTAAGTTAACTTACTGTATGTCGTTGGAAAAACTTGGAAGCCTTTTTAAAGACTTCCGCCTTGGAAACCGGAAAAGACTACTATAACTGGAAATATTAATCGAGCTAAAAAGGCAAAGTGCCAAAGAAAAATAACCGCTTACAGTACCTCTTAGTCTTTGACACGTTGGCAACTTGGCACAGAATATGGTTATTTTCGGATCTGCCGGTGAATTTCCACTCAGCCAAAAATGCGTTGTCGTTTATAATCTCAATTTCCATTCGCTAGTCAGCCTATATGTATACTAGTGGCAGTCGAAAACAATCTCCAATGCCCAAGACAATGTGGAAAGTTTCAGCCTCTTTTGGCGGCGGGATATCCAGTTCTGTTTCTTCGTCTTTCTTGGTGTAAATGTTAGGAATTAAACCATTAAATTTCGTGAAAACAGCAGCACAAAAATATTAAAACTGTCTTGTTCAAATTTCGCTCTCGGATGGCGTGGATATATTATATATATGTATTGAAAATTATTCCTGATTATAAACTGGTTCAAACCGGTTGAGTACTCACAACAGGCATGAACAATGCTGTCGAACAAACAACCTTGTTCATGCCTGTTGGAACAACATAAAACTATCATGTCAAATCAACAGCCATGTTCATGCATGATACAACATGTTGTCAGAGCATGATGAAATAACATCCAAGAACAGCAATGTTACAACAACCATGAACTTGGTTGTTGTATCAAGCTTGTTTTTGCTTGTTGTAACATGCATGAACAAGCATTGTCGATTCGCCAAGCTGTAACATGCATGTTGTAACATGCTTGAACAATGCTGTTATTTCAACAATCATGTTCTAGCATGTTAACAGGCTGTAACAAGGTTTGTTGAACCAACAACCTTGTTACAGCCTGTGAGATTTTTACGTGTGTATAAACCCACACCTCCCAATGTGTACTCCTTCGTTCCATAACTTCCTGCTTGTACTCGCTTTGAAAGACTGATTGGCGATGCACGCATGCGCATCTCATGTGACTCCTTCGTTCCTGACTGATGACAATGAAGACAGAGTTATAATCAAACTTCACCTTACAGGTAAGGCTCGTTTAATTTTAAATTTTTGCTTACGATTGTCGTATACGACTTGCTGACGCCATCCCTGCGACACGAATCGTGCCGTGTAGATAGCCATACGACTTCCCTACGACTGTTGTATACGACACAAAAAAATCGCAGAGATTTTAAAACTTGTTTTAAAATCCTACGACTTACTTACGATTTGTACTGTGAAAATATAAAAAGTTCAAAATGGCGGAGGGTGAAACTTCGAACAAAAACAACAAGAAACAAAAGGAAGCATATATTTTTTTGATCATGCAGTTGAAATGTTAATTCATGCATGGAGTAAGCGCGAGGTACTTTTTGACAGCAAAAATCCTGACTATTTTAAGAAAGATCCTCGCATGACAGCTGTAAACCAGATGGTCGAAGAACTGGACTTTACAGGTGCGTTACTACTGATAGTTAGATAATTATAGCCGCAAAACTGCCAAAACACATACAGTAAACACCAAGTCAAACGTCAACACAGTTAACCTTGTTTTGACAGCACAGATAATTTTACGGCGACATGCAAACAACAAGATAAAGCAAAGCTGAGTAAAGTCACTTTTCAGCCTCTCAGTGACTTTTAAAATTGATAAATAGAGAAGAATTAGTCAAATTCCCAACTTACTGGGAACGGAAACAAGCAAAAGTTAGCCTACTGTTTAGTGTAATAGTACCGATTTGCATTTAAAAGCAAATGGCGGACTATGCTTGCTCAAAGACGAACTCAATTTAGTAAACAATTGTAAAAAGTTCACACGATTCAATACAATGACTTACGTATTTGACGGCCATCAAGCTCAGACAAGTTCAGCATATGCTATGTGTAATATGCATTGGATGGGATAAAACGACGCATAACTATCCTATTTAAGAAACTATCAGCGTCTTTTTCATCATCAGGATTGTTTTTGCCCGTATGGTTTGAAAATCTGTATGGCTTCCAATTATCGTTTAGCCAATTAAAAACAAGAGAAGCATTATCGTTTAAGCCAATTGAACTAAATAGAAGCCAGTAGAAAGCTAGCCTGCGAAGCAGGCGTTTTTAGCTGTTCTGAACTATTCAATAATTCGTATTAAATTTGATCATATTAATTCCTTCTTTGTTTTGCAAAATCTGTTACATTTGTGGGTATATTTTAATGTAAGTACTAACTATAATCTCACCTTCAAGGTTTAACATCAGCAGATGTCCAAAAAAAAATGGCTGGCCTACGTACCTATTATGGTAGGGAGATAGGAAAGGAAAAAGCGAGTAGGAGTAGTGGTAAAGGTACCAATGATCTCTATAACAGTAAATGGCCTTTTTTCCACCTCCTCCATTTCCTGAGAGATAATTATCACCCCCAGGAAAACACAGTGTACCATTCCAATCAATGATGTTGTTATTGAGGAGTCTGACCAGGAAAGTGAATCAGGGACATCATCTCAAACCCCAGGCCCAGTAGAAGGTGCCAGTACTGCAGCTGTCGCTTTGTACAATGTGGATAACCCTCCCTCATCCAAGAACAAGCGAAAGAGGAAGACGGAGTTGTAAGATGAGTTGTTAGCTTCTTGTTTACAAGAGCTAAAACATAAGCCTCAGCCACCAATCTCATCTGATCAAATTTTTGGTCAGTATGTTGCCATGTTGGTCAACAACTACAAAAAGTGCCCGAGGGATATAAAAAAGAGTTGTTGAAACTGGAGGTTCAACAACTTATTGTAAAAGCCATGCATCCCCATTCCTCAAGATCAGTGCTTACTGAGCTTGATGAAAACATTATAATTGTATGAAACATGAATTATGTATATATATATAGAAACATTTTAATTTACAACATTTTGATGTTTTTTTCAAAAGCCAGCTTACATACAGTATGGTAATTATTATCAAAGATATTAATTTTATTCCTCAGATATTAATTTTATTAAAGATATAAAAACTAATTAAGCAAACCCAGATCAGTTTTTCAGCCTCAAGTTATATATATATTTCAAAAAAGTTGATGAAAAAATTAAGAATTTTGGCATACTGTATGTAACTTGGCCTTTTCAATGTATCATAATTTACATTTTATATACAGTACAGAAAATGTACAATGTAAATAATTAATAAAATAATGAAAATATTAAATAGAATTAAGTGTCAATGCAATGTATTTAGCAATTAGTATTCATAATAACATGGAATTATGTAAATGTTTTTTTTAGTTAAGTTGGAATGTTGCAACTTGGTGCAAGCTGTGTTAAATTGTAAGTACTCTGAAAAACTCTGAGCTCAAGACAGGACTCAGACCTGCAACGTTCTGAATGCAATTAGCCATACACTCTAACCATTGAGCCTGTAGAGTTTTTATTTTCTGAGTACTGGCAGCTTAACACAGCATGCATGGCAAACCTTACAAACTTTATATAAATGTTACTAAAAATATTACTTGTTAATTGATTCATGTGAATATCCAAAATATTCAATATACTAATTAGTATTCAAAAATATGCAATTTAATATATACATGTATTAATATTTTATTTTATAATAATTTTTTATTTCGATACAATATTTATCCATAAATTAAAGAACTTTAATAATTATGCATACAAACATATAGTCAAACCAAAATATTCCACTGCCAAGGGACCTGGCCATGACCATTAAAATGTTCACAAAGTTTCTCTCTCACTTCTTCAGCCTTAATGGACTGTCTACCTTTTCTGCAGTTTGGAAAGGATGCAATGTTACTCGACATGTCATCTCTTCTCCAATTACCATCTTTCACTGCACCATATTGATCCTCTCCATCGACAGATCCTGTGGGGATGTATCTATTGGGGACCTTAGCTCTTAGAAAATTATGAAGTGCCAATGTAGCAAGAATTATTTTCACAGCATTATCAGGTTTAACTGAAAGAACAGTTGAATACACCCTAAACCTGCTTGATAGTATTCCAAAAACATTCTCACTGACCCGCCTCCCTCGTGAAAGCCTGTAATTAAAGATCCTTTTCTCATCATTAAGACCCCGTTGTGAAAAAGGCTTCATCACATATGTCTCCAGAGGAAAAGCATCATCACCAGCAAGGAAGTATGAAGTTGGAGTGTCGGAATCAGTTTCCAAAAGAGGTTCAGATGGTGAAGGAAGTGCCTTAGGTTCAGGAAGGTGAAGGTTATTGTTGACCAGCTTTTTCCAGAAACCAGTGTTTTTCATCACACCACTGTCACTTATTCTACCCTGACATCCAACATCAGCAAATATAAAATTGTAGTTGGCATCAACAACAGCCATTAGGACAATGCTGTAGTAGCCCTTATAGTTGTAAAACACAGAGCCACTATTTTGTGGATGAAGAATTCGGATATGTTTACCATCAGCAGCACCAACACAATGTGGAAGCTGCCATTTTTCTTCAAATCCATCTGCTATTGCCAACCACTCTTCTTCTTTGTCAGGGAAGTGTAAATATTCATCTTTCAGGCTATCGTATATGGCTATGAGGGAAATAGCAGAGATGGAAATCCTGAATTGGTATTGCAAGCTTGAATAAGACTCCCGTGGCCAAGAATCTTAATGTTAAAGCCAGTCTTTCTCCAGATAGTATTGCTTCCCTCATGTTCGTATCTCTACGTGCAAATTTACTTTCCACTTTGGCCAACAAACACTATTTTAAAAAGCAATGTTTATGATCGATGAGTGATGAAAGTTTATATTTGCAACTACTGTATAGTTTACAAATAAAATAATATTTACGTTATAATAAAATGTGCAAATATTATGATAAGAAATACCAAGTACCACCTTTTTAAAGATTAAATAGAGTTTAAGAAAGGAAGTTTAAGTTATAAACTGCGGTTAAACAGCAAACATACCTCAAATGTTGACGTATCCATTCGTATAAGTACCGACGATAATGTTCTGGATCTTCGAGACGCAATTCCTCCATTAGCTGCCGAAAAACACCGCGTTCGTTCCTCTGTAGCCACTGTCTCGTCCATATCGATCTCCCCCTCCTTTTTCTCCTCCGTTTTAGAAGTAATGCAGTACTTATAAACGAATCAAGCATACTAACATCCATAATTGTTTTTTTCATGTTTTGAAGAGCTCGCACCAGGCCTAACTATTGCACTTTGACCCTGGGACGCGTACGATTAAATCGTGTCGTGTGGATAGCTCGGTCATAGTCGCAGGGATGGCGTCAGCAAGTCGTATACGACAATCGTAAGCAAAAATCGTATCGTGTAGATGGGCCTTTAGAAGTGCCCAACTGAACGACTGAAATGCATAACAGCATGGCTTAACCGCATAGATGCACTATATTGAATTTTGATGCCCAACAACAATACCACCTCTGAATATGGTAGACAGCGTAGTTAAACTGTGTAATACCATGGTTGTCTCAATTTCTTTTGTCTTTTCAGGTTGAATTAATAACTAAATTACCTCATTTGGATTAATTTATACAATCTAGAGGTCGTATTAGAACTAATACAACCTTGAATGACGTCATGAGAGGTAGTATTAGCTTCTTCTCACCTGGCATCCAAAGACATGAAATTTCGACAACCATGGTATTACAAAGTAATATCATGGTAGTGAGGTGTATTAGCTGTTAAACCGCCCGCTTGATTCGGGTCATTAAGTAAAAAACCCTCATCGAGCGGGCGGTTTAACAGCTAATACACCTCACTACCATGATAATTATTACTTATAATAATTTCCCGTTTACTTGTTAACAGTGAACTGCATAATATACATCGTATTTGAATTGCATAATGACAAACATGAACTGCATAACGTCGTATGTTAACTTCATAACGCCATATGTTAATTGTATAACGTCGTATGTTAATTGCATAATATCACTAATTAATTTTGGCCCTGATCACCCCTCATAGTTGAGGTTGTAATTGCTATTGTATTGAGATATATTTGTAAACAATGAATAGTTACTAAGATATATAGGTGCTAATAAACTGTAATACTTAAATAAAATTGTAAAACTAAATACTTTTTTATAGCACTGTTCGATCAGTATAAATTATAAATCATTGAATGTCATCGGTGTAACGTTAGAACAGTATCGGGAAAGGATCAGGTAAAAGGGCAATTTTGATTAGCTTACCAAGAAATATTCGGAACTTCTATCAAATTTGAACCGGTTCAAATTTTGATGAGACTTGGAGTCATAAATTAAATCTCGTGAATTCTCATCCTCGTTTGATTCGAGATATAAGGAACAAACTCATGGAACCAGCGCTCGTCGATTCTCATCCTGGTTTCTGACTTTTAATCAAACTTTTTAATAACAGCACATACAAATGTATAACTTTGTTATTTAAGTAAATGTTATTCATTTTTCAGAACTTTGAAACAAAAAACATAACACTCTCTCAAAAGTTCCTTGTAGCCCACAACGTAATCTGTGACATATTTCTTGACTTCTTCCCACTTTCCGTCGCTCACAAATTGCTCAATCTTCGTCGAATACTCATATTCGTCATCGTCAAATGTGTCTTTGCGAAGTGTGAAAGCAATAACGCCCCCTGAAAAAGCAAAAAGCTTTTAGTATCTTAACTTAGAGTTTTCGATGAGAGTTAGGGCTAGAGTTATAGAGCAAGCAATAAGGGACTTAAAGTTTGGGATGTTGCACGATATATGGTTAAATCAATTCACAGTATTTTAGAATTTAGAGGTACTTTAGGGGCTGATTTCATGGTGAACTTGATGACATGGACAATTTCAGCCCGTGTTGTAACTCTTATTGAACTGGCCTATATGCCATTAAAGCTAGGAGCCTAGGAGCATCATTAGAAATATGAAGTTGATCGTCTAAACGACTAAACGGGTTGTCTTGAAAACGCGGAGTCCAGGAGTGCGGAGTATTGAAAGTGCGGAGTGTTGAAAGTGCGGAGTGTTGAAAGTGCGGAGTGATCTCTTTTTCGTCTTTTTAATGGCAGCACTTGTCACGAAGTTGAATTGACAGGAGAAAATATTGCGTGAAGTTCACAGACAACTAAAATCCGCGTTGTTACTTAATATTATAGAAACAAGACCGCTAAATTTTGCCGCTAAGTTTGTCATTAAATCACATTACGCTTCTCAGTAACAAGTGTTGCCAAGTTGTTTGTTGTGCAGTTAAAACGATATTCATTATTGATTCACGACATCTTGCACGTATTGCCTTGTATGGAGAAACGCGGAAGAGTTTGTCAACAACCAGGATCTGGTACACTATAGACTTGGTCCAAGTCTGGCGGATTGTTTCGAGACGGGTTTGTTCTGAGACGGTTTATTTCGAGATGGTTTGTTTCGAGAATTGTTTGATTTATAACAAGACGCCCGTTTACCTGTTAGGTGTTAACTCGGGCTACTTGTGCTGACAGCTCTCACGTGTGCGACGGTGCGACCTAAGTGCAATTGTGATTTTGTGATGCCACGAATGTTAGTATACCACAACCGAGTGTTGAGGTAAACGTTGTCGATCGTTGTCGATCTTGGCCCCCAACTCTGAAGTTCTATATATACATATCTCAAAAACGCTGCTTGTTATTCGCGTATGGTTGAGAGATTTGCACTATCCCAGATTTGAAGGATTACCATACAGGATAGTAGAATACCATCCATCAGGCTTATGGTATTTTGCGAAATTAACGAAACAACAATTTGCATAATAACCGACCCCAAAACAACAAAGATCCCACGCCCGCCTAACGAGTTTTCTAACCCTAACCCCTCGCCTAACTAGCTTTAACTAGACACTTTTCGCAAATTGTTCTTTCGTTTCGCGAATCTGTTTCGTTTCGCAAAATACCATCCATCATGAATAACAGATGCGGTATTCGTAATGCTATACAGCACTTATAAGCTTCTCGTTTATTCAGCGCAAACGCCGCAAAGTTATAACTAAGGACAGTGCCGTAGGAACGATTTTTCACCTGGGGGCGGGCAAACTAACTGTGACGACCCCCTTTCAGGGGTGTTCTCCCCGGGAAATTTTGCATTTCTGAGACCTCTGAAATGGTATTTCCTGCATTTTGGAGAGCAGAAGTTAACAAAATTTAAAGGCCAAAATAGGGAGTGTTTAGTGACATTTTTTTCTCGAAATTGTGACAAATCTGCAATGGGTTGACCGCAAGCTTGTTGGTATAAACGATTATAATCGTTATTATACTCGTTATATCAACAACCATTTTTGGATTGTTTCAACGATGTCCTACGATTCTGCACCTATATATCAAGTTGCAACAAACTTACAGGCTGCAATCTTGTTAAGCCTTGACAAAATAAACAGTTTACTACAAACCACAGAATAAGTATTGAACAGAAGGTCCACTCGGGCACAGAATAAATACTCAACCAGAAATCCGACTCCGTGTCGGCGCCTTTGATGTTGGTGTCCTCGCGCATCTCAGCTCGCGCATCCAATAGATTAGTGCACGCTTGCTAGCAAAATGGCGGCGTTGGGTGGTCGGGGGGTTGCGGTGTAGCGGAGGAAACGTTGTATAACGACTGACAACTGTACCTTTCGTGGTCGAAACTTTAAAGTGGTACGACAAAATGCACATGACTGTTATTTGATTGCATAGCTCGAGTTTCTGCATCATCTGTAACTTGTTAAAATGTCCGCCATTTTGCGAGCAAGCTACTTCTTGGTTTCAGGCCTACCCGCCCCCCCCCCCCCTGAAGCTGGCTTTCACAATTCTTAAATATCACACCATATTTGTTTATAGAAGAAGATGGCTTATAACTTCAAAACTACGCATTTTTGAAAGATATCGTGTACGTATGTTGTTAACAATTTCATAAGCTTTCATTTTGTGTATAGTGCAAGTTTTTCCGTTATCTGTATTTTTTTTAAATGTTCAAAATGTTCGTACCATTGCTCGTAAATGGGAAGGAAATTTCTCCCTAATGTTGTAGAATTTTGAATATTGTTCATAAAATACTTAACACAGAAACTTGGGCTTGATATCAAACAGAAGATACTGTAAAATGTTATCTGTGGTAGAAATTTCAAGTTTCTAGCTTAACGGAAAGTATTTCAAAAAAGGAAAACTTTTTTTCATTTTTGTCTGGCCTGTGTGAATTGGTGAAGTTTGTTTTTCCTTTTGCAGTTGTGCTGTTTGCTATTTCATATAACTTTGCAAATTCTGTATGTATGAACTTCGGATATGTTTTAAACAAAAGCTAATTAACAGACAAAGTTCTGCAAACGTTTGTAGTTTTCTAACTGAAGCAGAAAAAGTTTTAGATGAACATTAGTGAACATATTTTTGAATATATTTTAAGAATATTGGAATGATATAATTTCTCATCTTGTAGTTTGTTGTTAATCTATAACTTTAAAAGAATCGTATAAATTTATTTTACATCAAAAAACAAAGTTTCATATTTGTATTAGCTTTTGTTTAAAACATATCTGAAGTTCATACATACAGTATTAGCAAAGTTATTTAAAGATCAAACATTGTAACTGCAAAAGGAAAAGCAAACTTCACCAATTCACACAGGCCAGACAAAAATGAAAAAAAGTTTTCCTTTTTTGAAATACTTTCCGTTAAGCTAGAAACTTGAAATTTCTACCACAGATAAAATTTTACAGTATCTTCTGTTTGATATCAAGCCCAAGCTTCTGTGTTAAATATTTTATGAACAATATTCAAAATTCTACAACATTAGGGAGAAATTTCCTTCCCATTTACGAGCAATGGTACGAACATTTTGAGCATTTAAAAAAATACAGATAACGGGAAAACGTGAACTATATACCAAATGAAAGCTTATGAAATTATTAACATAGGTACGTAGACGATGTCTTTCAACAATGCGTAGTTTGGAAGTTATTAGCCATTTTCCTCCATTGGCCGACTCGCGCATGCGCATAAAAAAAATGGGACATGTTTTCACGGGAGTTGGACTTCTGCATTCCAGCCTGTTACGGTCAGTAATGTTTGTCATCTCTTGCATGGGCTTTCTAGCAATAAAGCCACAGGCGTTGATAAGATTTCTTGCAAAATTATTAAAATAGCTGCTCCTGCCATTTCAGATTCACTGACACTTATTTTTAATCAGGCTATTACTTTATCTTCTTTTCCTAATGAATGGAAAGTGGCTAGAGTAATACCACTGTATAAAAACGGTCAACGCAATATTCCAGGAAACTACAGGCCAATATCAGTTTTGCCAGCCATTAGCAAAATTATGGAACGAATTCTATATGATCAACTGTACAACTATTTAACAAAATTTGAACTTTTAAGTGATTCCCAATTTGGTTTTCGAAAATTTCACTCCACAGCCACTGCTCTACTGGACTGTACCAATGATTGGTATGTAAATCTAGACAGAAAAATGTTTAACCTAGTAGTTTTAATCGATTTAAAAAAAAGCATTTGATACTGTTGATCATCAAATTCTGTTGAGGAAATTAGAGCTGTATGGAGTAAAAGGACAAGCTCTAACTTTGCTCAAATCATATCTTACAAACCGAAATCAAAAATGCCAAGTAAAAAACTATTTTTCATCAGAGCGACTGATTAAGTGTGGTGTACCACAAGGTTCCATTTTAGGGCCACTTTTCTTTTTTGTTGTATATTAATGATTTGCCGGAATGTCTAAATAAAACAAAACCTCGGATGTTTGCCGACGACACAAATCTGACAGCTTCGGGAGATTCTATAACTGACCTTGAAGCTGCAGCAAATTCTGATTTAGAAAACCTTAGAAAATGGCTAATCGCGAATAAACTTAGCCTTAACGTTGCTAAGACTGAGTTTATGTTAATTGGTTCAAAACCAAAGATAAAAAGTATTTCTGATTGTCAACCGAATATTTTCATTGAAAATAAACAAATTAAGCAGGTTTATGAATGCAAAACTCTTGGAGTAACAGTTGACCAGCATTTGTCTTGGAAAAGTAATACTGAGAATATTTGCAAAAAAATAACAGCAGGAATATCTGCTATTCGTCGAGTCAAACCATTTGTTGACAAAGATACACTCATTTCGATATATAACGCTATTGTTCGACCATACTTTGATTACTGCTGTGAAGTATGGGATGTGTTTGGTGAATCGCAATCAAAACGACTCCAAAGACTCCAAAATAGAGCTGCCAGAATTATTTTGAACATGAGCAATGACGTAAATCACTCTATTGCTTTACGTGCATTGGGCTGGGAGCCACTCAAAACAGAAAGGAAGAAAGCTAAGGCAAAAATGATGTATAAAGTATTAAATAAAATGGGTCCCAAATCACTCACTAATAATTTTTCGTACAAAAGTGAGAAAACAAACTACAACCTTCGGGACATTTCAAGTGGTCTTAGTTTACCAAAACCGCGTACTAACAATATGAAAAATAGTTTTATGTATGACGGAGCACACCTTTGGAATTCTATTCCAAAGGAAATTAGGGAAAGCAAAACTCTTTCTTCCTTTCGAACTAAAATCGCTGCTCACATCATTGACATAGAGTAACAAGTAAATTGATGTACCTGTAAAAATTTCAAATAACGTTCTTATCATGTAAATAATTTAATATTCTACCTTTTTAAATTTAAGTTTCTTGTAAATAGCTAGTTAATATCATTCTTCATGTAACATTTTTTCTATTTTTGCACACGCCCCTCGTGGAAATCAGCTTCGGTTGACGGGGTCAGCGTGTATAAATAAAGTTATCTATCTATCTATCTATCTATCTATGGTTGAGTATTTATTCTGCAAGTAAACTCCAGCGTCTCAACATGGATAGTAAATAGACTGGATAGGAAACTGGATGGCGTCAGCGTGGAAACCTAGTTGAAATTCGTGATGTCACGAAGATGTCACGAGTACACAGATTTTGCTGAGTTTCTCTTCGACTTCTCCATATTTTCGTATTCAAGTAGCTATATTGAGATTCCAAAATGTTTCATCGTCTTACAAACCTGCCTAAGCCACGACAAATTGTTCGAGGTAAATACTTGTTCGTCTTTGTTTCAGCTATTTCCGTTTTGTTGTGAAGAAACTGGCGTCGCAAAACTACCGTTGTTTTAGTTGAAATTTGCGACGCGTTTTTCACCGTCTAAAGTTGGATCTTTTCGCCTAAAATGAGTAATGGTAGTCGGATATTCCATCGTAAAGTGGCATTGTGATATTTTTTGGTAGTTTGACTATCATTTTTAGCTGTATTATTGCTAAACGTTGCGATTTATGGTGATTTTGTGACATCACGATTTGCAACTAGGTTTTCACGCGACCAACTGGTGCCTAAACCAATCAGCATGCTGGAAACGTCGCACGTGATCTTAGTTTCCTATCCAGTCTATTTACTATCCATGGTCTCAACAAGGAACAACATGGCGAAAAACGAAGTTGGGTCACTAAAACGGCTCTAGCTGGAAAACTATTACGGCGATTTTCATTTTACTCTGATATATTATAAATTGAAGGTAAGAGATTAATTTACTTGTGGTTAGAAGGTACATACACAATTTTTTTGTGTGGAATTTAGCTAGTTCTGAGTGATGATTTCGGTCATGACACAATGAATCTACGGTATGTCAAGTCGAGATAAACTCTTCTCAATGACAGTTTTATTCATTAGTATTTGTGCATGTCAGTTAAAATCCTAATGTCACGACTGTACTGTGTGTAGATTTCCCTTGTTTTTAAAAATTATACCTTCAAGATATGGTCGTTCAACACTTCAACGTTGCCTAAAATATACACCAAGTTTAATAATAGAATTGCCTCGCAGCGTTCCTTAAAATTCAGTTCAATTCAGTCATTAATAATACCAGATACATGCGATTTCATCCTTCTTCTCTGTTTTATGTTTGCCGAGTTCTTATAGCGTTTTTACTCTTATGCCTATAATGCTGTAAATACATATTTGTGTATGGACAATTAGGCTTTTTACTGTCTTGTTTGCCTACCTTGCCATATTTTTTAAAGTTTTAGATTATTATAATATATGCGTTTTTTATTCTTCATTTTAGTTGATGTTATGTTTGAACTTTATCTGGATTTGACAGTTCATTGAATTGAAAGCAAGCTTCCATTCTTCAAGAGACAAGTTGATGGGAATTTTGATGAAACACTCTCAAATGCTCCAAATTCAGACCATTAAGTTTCACTAAGATTACACATAATGGACCATATTTGTCTGCTGTATGTACATGTATACTGACATATTTGACTGTATTGTTGTTCCTGGATTTCAACTCACAAAAAGAAACTGACCAAACTGTTCAAGGCATTTATTGTGATTTAGTGCATGTTTTGACAAGATAAAGATAATAATTATATGTTGCTGCAGATTATTTTAAATATCAATGAAAGCATTATTTTTGTATGTCTTAATGTTTAATCAAAATGTTTAAAAGTACAATGTTGAGACACTGATTAGTTACAATTAGAACTGTAACAGCATATTAACTAAAGTTAGAAGATTGAAAATAAAAAGGGAGGTGTTTTAGAAGAGTTAATTAAAAGGGAGTCTGTCATTTGGGTTTAAAAAAGGAAGGATATCATAACAGAGATGGGAACTCAGGGGTTAGAAAGTAGGACTTCAAAGAAAGACTGCTTATTATAACTTGGTGTCAAAAGAGGGGAGTGATCAGCCACAAACGTTTTATACAACAGGGAGGGAACAATGATAACCCAACAGCAGTATAATTCACTTGGACACTTAAGAAATTGTTTTTCAGTTCTTTTCCCACTTCTTCAGCTTGGAATTGTGCAGAAGACTTGGATGATCTTCTTGCCCAGTTTACACAAACACTATAAAACAAAGCATATTCCAAAAAATAATGACATCCTGAAAACCCAAGATTTGAGTCAAGACAAGACTAATGTGAAATTGTAATATTTCAACTTTATTTCAAAGTCATCTTCAGGCAAAGTGATTACAAAAAATGTCTAGATCTCTATACAGTGGGATGTAGAAACATCAAATGCAACAACACTGGTTTCCATATCTCCTCAAACCTTGGATATTGGGTAAACTGATTATTTATAGGGAGACAAATGTCAAACATCAAAGAAAATTCCATTGCATATGTTTCTGGTTTCTTGTTCCATAAATGTATGAAGATCCACTGTTGCTCAACTTGCAAAGAAGCCCCGGTCTCAGACAATCTAGAACTCATCATTCAGCTGGAAGATATTTTTGTCAACACTTCTCCATTTCCACCAAGAGCTCCAGTCCTGTGTTGGAGGCAATATCCTGGAGCTATTGAAGAATGTATAAATATTCTTGTGCTGTGAAGAATTCCCTCTCGAAGTTGTTTTTGAGAATGCGAATTTATTATTGTTTGAAATTTGCAAACCGTGACCTTTCCTCTACTAAAAGAAAGGAAAGAAAGTATGTGAAGGTGGCACATCTTTAAAATAATTACTATAAATCAACAAAGGAAATGGGAACAGCACTGTCAAATACTGTAGAGAAGCCTGACAACCAGTGTTATTATAACAAAGCTGATGATTTCAACTTTCAAGCGTGTGCTCTAGAAAATATATCTGAGACTGAGTCATCTGAATTATTACAGTTAAATTTAAATTTATAAATGCCGAACAGAAAAACTTTGGTTTGATCTAATATCGAATATATCAAATGTAAATAACTCCACTAAGTATAGTCTAAAAAACAAGTAACAATACAAGCAAATATGGGATTTGTAAAAATATAGGCTACAGACAATTTGAAAACTCGAGGACAGACCGAGTTGTCAAATATAAAATCGCGAAAATTACCCGTTTAACATTTGTTAAATTGCCGTCTAACCACAATAAAATTGATCACCTACCTTTGCTTTAGACGTACTTTAAGCGTGCAAAATTTTGAGATATAGCCGTTCAAATTATCCAAACCCGTTTTTCGCCTGTTCACCTGGTTGGAGTTTACTTGCTTTCAACATGGCGGCCGGTATGCGCGAGGACAAAAACGTCAAAGGTTCCGACGCGAGTGGACCTTCTGCTCAATACTTATTCTCATGTGCTACAAACTGTCTGCAGATTTGCTGCAAGCCTGCAGCAGACACATCCTACAACAAAGCTCGTGTAGCCACTGATAATTATTTGGGCATGGCTGCAAGACTATTTGTTTCTTAAAATTGAAATAGACTTACATATAATTACTATTTCAAAGTATCTTTAAATATTCTAAAATAAAATAAGAATATTTGGAAAAAGGTGGGGGCACGTGCCCCCCGGCTCCTACGGTAGTCAGTGTATAGATAATGTGTCTCCTTCAAACACAGCCATATATATATATATATATATATATATATATAGTCCTTTAGTGATCCGCCGCCGATAGCATAGCGTTTACGTTGCTAAGCAACGTAGACGTAAAAACGGAGACGAAACCATTTGCGTGCAAGTGCAAACCGTAGCCTCATCCGCAGGCAACAATGTGGCTTCTTTTTTCCGAGTCAAATCGCTTCCAAGGCTGTACGCAAGCAATATTTTCGTTGGGATTGCAGGGAAGAATTGGGATTGTGAAGGCCAAAAATGATAAAAACAGCTATTTGACTGGGGAAAAAGAAGCCACAGAGTTGCCTGCGGAGGAGGCTATGCAAACCGCACCTTGAAACGTGACGTTTGGGTTATCTCGGTTTAACCAATCTTTGGAAATAACCATAACTCATGTTGCGAAAGATATACATTTTCTGCAAGCCAATAAACCGGCTGTTACCAATGCTTTTAAATTTCCCGAACAAGACAATCATGTTAATATAAATTAGCATTAATTATCATAAATCATGTTGAAAAACTTTCATTTTTCTAGAAAAGGCCGTCTTGGAAAGAGTTAAAGAAAAATTTAATTTTTAGCTTCAAATCACAGATCTACATGAGTAAAATATGCTACCAGAATTTCAGGGTCAAATATTGCTTCAATAGAGAGATACAGATACAGAGAATAACATGGCATGAAAGACAATTTGTTCAAACTAATTTAAAAAATCTTGCTTTGAGGGTTCCAAATTCAACCGCCTCGCCAGGCCGTTTGTTCAGTAAACAACTCACTGCGCTTTTTCCGCAGTCGGTATGATAGTGCTGAGCTTGTTTTCCCAAGACAATTCTCATTATCGTCTTTTGTGAAAGGAAACAAGGTGTTTACGCTAATCTCTTTTGTGAGATTAGGCTGAGCGTCGAATCCTTAAGCATTTTAACAACATTTCACTTGGTTTCGCCATTTTGAAAACTATGCGTTTTTATTATCCAGTTGATTTATAGCTGCCAATGCCGCAGACATTCAGGATTTCCCTCGTGATGAAAGGAATTTCTCAAACTCATTAATAATTCATAAACCAAAAACAAAGAAAATCATCTACGTGACGGGGGTTTGAAATTGGAGGAAGCTTTTACATAAATGTCGCCAACTTTCATATCGATTTTTTCTTAAAATACAGGTTCGTTTGAGAAGAAAGTTCACTCATAAAGCGTTCCTGTTCCCATTTCAAAACACCTCGAACATCGTTAAAAATCCTCGGCTTCGCCTCGTATTTTCAACTCACTTCCTGTAGTTTTGAAATCAGAGGAAGAACATGGGTTATTTAGTTTGATGTCGTATGAAACAATTAAATTCAGACAACACAAAGCTCTCAGAGATATTGTTGGCCTAATTCAAGTAAAATAAATACTGTAAACATCTACGCTATAATGGTTTCAAACAGTAAGCGGGCGACGGGTTGTTTCGTATACATATTGCTAGTTATTATTATTATTATTATTATTATTATTATTATTATTATTATTATTATGTCTACCTGGTTTGACAAGACGTATGATTTCATCAAATGCGTGTGCTTTAATTAACCCACTGCTTATTGCACCAACACTAATGAGTGCATCATAAGTGCCAGTTTGTATGTCAAGACGTTTCTCGGTAATAGCTTCACAGATGTAATTCTTGTACGCGTTTTTCTCCTTTGCTTTTTCCAACATCTCCGCACATAAATCAAGTCCATCGATGTTGGTAAACCCATGTTTCTTTAGTTCAACTGCGACAAGACCTGTGCCAGCACCAAGATCCATTATTCTCATGTTCTTATCAGCTTCTCCAACAGTCTCAAGAAATGTTGGGATTATACAGTTAATAACGGGATAAGACGAACCAGGCAAGACATCCTAAAAATATCCACTAGTTTAAAACAAGGCATATATAAAAAATGCAATACCATAATTTCTCTAGTAAGCCCCTCTGTCTTTTAAGTCTTTCCTTTCCAGGTGAAAAACATCCAAAATTGAACAACCTCTATGTTCTATTGATATATCTCTGGAAATAACCATAACTGTTGCGAAAACTATATATTTTCTGAAAGCCCTATACATGCACCGGCTTTTCCAATGCTTTTAAATTTCACGAACAAGACACATTATTTAATATAATTTAGCATTAATTATCATAAATAAGGTTGGAAAACTTTTCTCTAGAAAAGCATCTTGCATACCCGAGTAGCATAATGAAAATTCAAAATGCCACTAATCGCAGAGTTTTTTATCAAATCAAACTTGGCATGTGAGTGGATCTCATATGCCTGGCACTTGTCGATTTTCCCCTCGCAAGCGAGGTCGCGAAGCGAGGGTAATAATAGGGACCTTAAGATCTACGACAGCAATCTAGGACGGCGACGAAGAAATTTAGGACGGCGATGAGATTACTCTTGGGAATAAAAATCATTCATTATTTTTGTTTTGCATAAAGTTTCTTTTGTTTGAACGACGTCACCGTCCTAGATCTTAAGGTCCCTAATCTCGCCGTGTCAGCGACCCATTTCTCACAAAATCTTTGTATATATATATAATATATATATATATATATTTTTATATATATATACAATATTTCTTTGTTTGTAGTAGATAAAAGAGTGCTCAATACTCCGAGTTTCACGCCTCGTTTGTCGAGACGATCTTCAGGCGATTCTGAATCGCCTGGAGATCGTCTCGACAAACGAGGCGTGAAACTCGGAGAAGCGATGTTTCAGTTTTAAGATATTTATTAAAAATTTATATATATATATATTTTATATATATATATATATATATATATATATATATATATATATATATATATATATATATATATATATATATATATATATATATATATATATATATATATATATATATATATATATATATATATATATATATATATATATATATATATATATATATATATATATATATATACGTGTAGGTTTTGGTCTACGAAATGCAAAGAGTGCTCAACAACATATAGTTAGAGCAAATAATAGATTTTCGCTTACCTCAAAACTGGTCTGCTACAACTTGTTTCATCTGTAAAAGAATCTTCAGGCAGTTTACAGATGAAACAAGTTGTAGCAGACCAGTTTTGAGGTAAGCGAAAATCTATATATATATATATATATGTAAAATCTAAACTTTTACAGATGCCGTAACACTGTGTTTCATGCCTGAGGCAATCATCAGACGATTAACTAACATCAACGTTGGATCAAAAGCGCTAATTGTCGGGCGGTGTTTCTTTGAAGTTAGGCAATTTCCTTGGAGGGGGCAATCCTTCTTGACCTTACAGTTGCATATCTTACTTTGGCTTTCTTCCTGGTTTTTAAAGTGCCTATGCAGCCCTTTCGTTTTTTAGTTATCTGTATAGAGGATGAAAAAATAGCTGATAAGTTAATTTATCGTTTTTGATTTGGACTTTTCGTTTAGAAGATATCACTATTTAAACATTGCTATTTATATCAAAAAGCCGCAAATTAGAAAGGCCTGGAACGAGCCACATTGTGACGTCATTTAAGAGACGAATGTGTGTTTTGCCTTGGGAACTTGTAAACACTGTATTAAACACACTGCAAGTTCTCTATGCGATATTCGATCATCTTTACTGTCCGCGTATCGTTTAAGTAAGGTATCGTTCAAGTAAGGTATCGTTCAAGTAAGGTATCGTTTAAGTAAGGATACGATGGACAGATATTTTTCTTTCAAATTCGCTTCATTAGAACATCCATACACTGCGTATCTGTCTGACATGATTGAATAGTTCAATATAAACGATAAATTTTATAGTATAATCTGGGAATCGAGCTCGTTTGATTACGACGCTGGGAAGATCCTCTGCAGGACTCATCTCTTAAATGACGTCACAACCTAGTTTCCAGACTCCAGAATTGGCAGAAATACGTTTTCGGTTTTTAATCGGAATTTGCTTACATTTCTTAATTTGGATGCAAAATATCTTCTAAACGAAAAGTCCAAATAAAAAACTGTAAAATAATTTATCAGCTATTTTTTGATCCTCTATACACATAACTAAAAAACGAAAGGGCTGCATAGGCACTTTAAGTATTTTTCGGTTATGCGATGTTATGACGCTTGACATATTTGGCATACAGCTGTAGCTGACCTTGATATTGTTCCTATTGAAAATCTTATGAAATTTATGGTTGGGGAAGTGCTTGTCAATAAGTTGTAAAAATTTCTTGCCTACATTCGTCTGTACGTTCATACTGTACGGTGGATTAAACCAAATAATGTTTCTTTTTCTCTTCTTAGCTGTTGTGGAGGGTTCCTCGTTGGTAGTTTGCTCGAACTGAATGGTTTCTTCGTATCCACTGGCATTTAACGCTTCATTGTAATATGGTGCTGCTTTATCGAACATTTCTTTGTTGGACGATATGTTGTTGATTCGCTTGCTGATGCTCTTTGGTAGTTGTTTAATTATGCTTGGCGGGTGGTTAGAATATAAACTGGGTTGTCGTTTGGTTTTTTGTAAGGCTTGTAGGTGTCGGTTGGAAGGTTGAAGGTGACGTCGAGGAAATTAGCTTCTTTCAGGTTGACTTGGATCGTAATTTTAGCTTGAGGTCTTTGGAAAATTTTTGTAATTTATTTTCGGATCTTGTCGGATGCTTGGCTGTTGATATTATGGAAAGCTGCCAGACCGTCGTCTCTGTACAAACCGATATGCGACTTTCCATAATCATCACAGACTTCGGCTCCGTCGTAGCTCCCCATTGTGACGTCAAATGTGTTGTCGCCGTCCCTTTTTACCCAACCATTACCTTGGTCGAAAAGTAGCGACTCGCGTGCGTGCATAATGATTTCCAAATCACTCTGGCTGATCGGTACGAATTCCTTGGCATAATCTATGGCTTTCGTTAGCAGTTCTTCCGTTATCGATGGGTAGAAGTCGACTATATCAAACTGTGCGAAGCTGCAATTTTCCTTGTCTTCTAATTTGTTGAACCACTCTATAACGCTTTTCGTATTCTTCCACTGGTGCATTTGGGTTTGTTCTTTCGTGCATGCGTTTATTCTCTCTAATACTTGCTTGCTAACTCGTCCTAGGATGCTTTTTGCCGGTTTATCAGTCGGCATTTTGGTGTATTGTTGAAGTTCTCCTTGTGGTCCTTGAGGGTCTTTGGTTGTATACTCGTCGAAATTTGATATTCCTTGTCATTTCTACCAAGTCGTTCTCAAAGTTTTCCATTTCGTTCACTTGTGGAGGACATCTTCTTGACTTAAAACCAAACTTATGTTGCTGTTCGTTGTCGTTGTTTTCTTCCTTCTCAAAAAAGTGGGCTTTCCATCTCATTCGTTTAGTTACGTCTTCTACTTTCTCGATCAGGCGCTTCTTGTATAGTTTTTCCGATGGTATATAGGTATATTTTTCAGTGAGTAGTTGAATGTCCGCTGTTCCATTTTAGATTTATCTTTCGGGAAATGTAGAGTGCTCAACAAATCAAGGACCACAAGGAGAACTTCAACAATACACCAAAATGCCGACTGATAAACCCGGCAAAAAGCATCCTAGGACGAGTTAGCAAGCAAGTATTAGAGAGAATAAAAGCATGAAAGGAAGAACAAACCCAAGTGCACCAGTGGAAGAATACGAAAAGCGTTATAGAGTGGTTCAACAAATTAGAAGACAAGGAAAATTGCAGCTTCGCACAGTTTGATATAGTCGACTTCTACCCATCGATAACGGAAGAACTGCTAACGAAAGCCATAGATTATGCCAAGGAATTCGTACCGATCAGCCAGAGTGATTTGGAAATCATTATGCACGCACGCGAGTCGCTACTTTTCGACCAAGGTAATGGTTGGGTAAAAAGGGACGGCGACAACACATTTGACGTCACAATGGGGAGCTACGATGGAGCCGAAGTCTGTGAATTAGTAGGTATCTACATCTTGAGCATCCTGTCGCAGAATTATGGAAAGTCGCATATCGGTTTGTACAGAGACGACGGTCTGGCAGCTTTCCATAATATCAACAGCCAAGCATCTAACAATATCCGAAAAGAAATTACAAAAATTTTCAAAGACCTAGGATCCAAGTCAACCTGAAAGAAGCTAATTTCCTCGACGTCACCTTCAACCTTCCAACCGACACCTACAAGCCTTACAAAAAACCAAACGACAACCCCGTTTATATTCTAACCACCCATCAGCAAGCTAATCAACAACATATCGTCCAACAAAGAAATGTTCGATAAAGCAGCACCATATTACAATGAAGCGTTAAATGCCAGTGAATACGAAGAAACCATTCAGTTCGAGCAAACTACCAACGAGGAACCCTCCACAACAGCTAAGAAGAGAAAAAGAAACATTATTTGGTTTAATCCACGGTACAGCATGAACGTACAGACGAATGTAGGCAAGAAATTTTTACAACTTATTGACAGCACTTCCCCAACAACCATAAATTTCATAAGATTTTCAATAGGAACAATATCAAGGTCAGCTACAGCTGTATGCCAAATATGTCGAGCGTCATAACATCGCATAACCGAAAAATACTTAAAAACCAGGAAGAAAGCCAAAGTAAGATATGCAACTGTAAGGTCAAGAAGGATTGCCCCCTCCAAGGAAATTGCCTAACTCGAAGCCTGGGCTACCGAGCCACACATCACAACCGACACAGACACCAACGGCACAAATTACATTGGATTAACAGAACATACCTTCAAGGACCGACTCTACAAACATCGAAATTCATTCCGCTACCAAAACAAAATCAACTCAACAGAACTCTCAAAACATGTTTGGAACTTACGAGAAAAAACGCTTCAAACCCTGAAATAAAGTGGTCAGTTTTAGATAGAGCACCTGCTTTCCGAAACGGATCAACACGATGTGAACTTTGCCTAGCCGAAAAGTATCATAATATCATGCATCTTCCAAACATACAGACTTCTAAACAAACGAAACGAACTTCTATCAAACTGCCGCCACATAAACAAATACCTACTACGTAACGCTTTTGATCCATGCCGCGCGAATTGTATATAATTCAGTGACGTCTGATGATAGTAGATTAACCCCCCCCCCCCCCATCTGGCATGCGCCCCACAATGCATTGCACGTTTGGCGCCGGAAGTAACGTTACCCTTTGGACGAAGTAACGTTACCTCGTTACAAGGGTGACGTCACTCTAGGTAACGTTACCTTGTTACGGCGCCTGATGACGTCATCCGCGAAAGTAAGTAACGTTACCTGGAGATAACGTTACCTTAGTATTCATACGCCCGAACGTTACCTCGTTACAAGGGTGACGTCACTCAAGGTAACGTTACCTTGTTACGGCGCCTGATGACGTCATCCCCGAAAGTAAGTAATGAGGTAACGTTACCGGTAACGTTACCTGGAGGTAACGTTACCTTAGTATTCATACGCCCGAATGTTACCTGTAGGTAACGTTACCTTTGCACCGCGATACACATTTATAACGTTTGATCATTTCAATCATGTATTTAAAAACAAAATCAATACAATATAGGTTTTACTACATATTATATGTTTAACTGTTTATATTCTATAAATGTTTCAACTCTTTTGAGAATATTTAAACTGTTTATATTCTATAAATGTTTCAGTTCTTCTGAGAGTAAGAGTTGTAAAATAACGGTATGAACGGCTCTTCAACGCGGGGCGACTTTGTTGGTTCTTCAGGTGCCCATTGAAAATAATCACACGACGTTTCGTTTGAACAGCAAAAGAACATTCGACCTTTGTTAGGACCCTCCTTTTTCACTTTATACATGGCGCTTTGCTGTCCGTGATGACAATTCGGTTTCTCAATCTGTTCCTCGTCAGCCCACATCCATAGGGAACACGGATTTTCACGAGCTGCGCACGTAAAATAGGGTCTACCGTAACTGGGTTTCATCAGATCCTTCACAACACGAAACTGTGCCGGTTTATGGTGTTCCTGACACTTAGGCTGTTCCATGCTGGTGCTTCTCCACGTCGTCAGGGCTTTTTGAAATACAAATCCGTCGTCCTCGGAGCAGATAAACCCACAGCTAGGTTTCTGTCCACAAAACCAGAAGGAACCATTTTTCGTGGTCGAGCAAGAAGCAGGTTTTCCATGTAAACACTCCATCTCACTAACTTGAGCTGTATATGTATTGTGGTATGTTTGCTCCGTCCTTTTCAATTTATACTCTCAGCTCGTTCATGTTCAGACATGTCCAACTAATCAAATCACATGTCCAACCAATCAAATCACGTCGAAAGTATACGTCATCTCTTTATCAAGGTAACGTTACCTCGTTACAAGGGTGACGTCACTCAAGGTAACGTTACCTCGTTACAAGGGTGACGTCACTCAAGGTAACGTTACCTCCAGGTAACGTTACCTCGTTACAAGGGTGACGTTACCTACATGTAACGTTCGGGCACAGAATAATAATCGGGCGTATGAGTACTAAGGTAACGTTACCTCGTTACAAGTGTGACGTCACTATGCATGGGGTCTATATAAAAACCTAAGGATTTGCAATACAAATGTATCGATCACTCAACATGCATTGCCAGCCAGAGGATATCATAGCAGTCATAGATATGGACGGGTATTATGTAGAGAACATATTTCTCTGTAAGGAGTTGGGTCTACTGAATGTCGGAGACACTACGTCCCATTCCTTCTTTTTTGACATCGGTGTGAGCTGGGACGACCTCGCCCAAAAGGACAAGAAGACCTGTAGATATGTGCAAAAACACATCCATAAATTACCGTTTGGAGTGCCTCGGGGCACCGAAGCATTCCCAATTTCAGATTTGGAGGCAATTGTAGCGAGTTTTTACAGCAAAACACGGAAAAACCTAAGCTCTACCATTGCTTACAAGGGCGGACACTACGAGAGAGACCTGTTGGCAGACCTTGACATTCCGTCCGTAAATCTGGAATGCTTCGGCTGTCCCAAAGCTGAAAAAACTATTTGACCAACTTATCTGGCTGGAAACCTGTGGTAACCACATCTCCTTCAACGCCTATCAGCATTGCCCCAAAGTGGAAGTGGAAGCGTACGGGCTGTGGATGCAAAAGAATCTTTAAAGATCAATACGAAACAATCGCGAAAACCCTCGGAAAATTACTGTGTGCACATAGTCTTAGAGATTTTAAGAACCGTGGTACATGATTGAAATTTTAGTTACTAAATTAGTTTAGTTTTCTGCATGCTTTTTATTTTATGTAATTTTATGTAACACACCTCTTTTGGAAACCAGCTTTGTAAGTTGAAAAGACTATAGTGTGTTTTTAAATAAAGTTAAATCCTGTTAACTCATGTTTTATTTCATTCAAATCTTTATATCGTTACAAAAGAGGGAAAAAAAACACAACGAGTATTACGTTTTTATTCTTTTATAAAATGTGGTGGCTCTTAAAAGAGCCGTTTTTTTTTTTATCTTGACGTCTAAAAGTCAAAGCCCATGTTTTGTAGCAGGTCTAGGTTCGGAAGCTCTTCGAACCAGTCCATGTCCAAACTGTGGTCGGAGCCGCCTTCTGCCGTGTCTTTTTTTTTCCCCGCCGTGCTCCGACTCGAACCGAGCCACCAGTTCCGGGTTCTCGCGAAGTACAAAGTCATAAAAGGCTTTGTACTTGGCAAGCTTTTCTGTCCTCTTCTTTCTGCACCTTCTGGATTTCTCTGCATCCCGCCGCTGTTTTTCCACTTCCATCCTGGCGCGAACTGTCAGATTGTGTGTGTTTCGCACTTTTACGACTTAGGGTCAAGGGCAAAGTCCATGTCCAAAGGTTACACGTGAAGGTTACACGTGATACCGCACGTGATACCGCACGCGATTTTTCGGTTTACTTTACACTACGTCTCCGAGGACCGCTGTACAGAATGTGGTTTTTTTTTTGGTTTGGTTTTTTTTTTTGAAAAAAAAAACTGACGTTTAATACAACATGGCCGGTAAAACATTTGTTTTGTTTGTTTTCTTGTTGATCGGGTTATCGTTTGCCTCACGTTGCAAAGAGCAACGATGGATAGGTCTGTTGGATTGTTCGAGACTCCGCTTAGTGTC
Source organism: Chrysogorgia sp. JL179-B06 (assembly GCA_035772405.1). Taxonomy (NCBI): domain Eukaryota; kingdom Metazoa; phylum Cnidaria; class Anthozoa; order Scleralcyonacea; family Chrysogorgiidae; genus Chrysogorgia; species Chrysogorgia sp. JL179-B06. The sequence continues at coordinate 9,249,018 of JAYKKM010000437.1, forward strand.
CTTACCACACATTGACACGCCAAACAGATGGGTTAAGGTAATCGACCTGAGACAAAATAACTTCGCTACTGCTAATCTCTCCATGGTTTTGGTGGACTATCCCAATGTGCAACTAATAGATCTCCGCCAAAATCCACTAGTTTGCGTGAAGACCGTTCTAGTCCGAATACTATTAAGCGACTGTAACTCCACCACGACCACCGCAGGTACTAACACATCTTCATCTACTAATATCGCCTCTACGTTCTCCTTCGTCAACATCTCTAGCATCTCTCCGACTAAGAATGGCAAGAATAATGATAGAACATTAACATTACTATATACTATACCTCCAGCTGGCGCTCTAGTGACCATACTTGTTTTCCTTGTTTGTTTTTGTGTTGTACGGAGTAGAAGACGCCCTACCAACGATTTTGAACTCAGTGTTATGTCTAATGTTCCACGCTGTTCAGAAAGTGTTCTCTCTACTTCGACCTCTGACAGTGGATTATTACATTATGAGAGAGATACCGTAGTTTGATTTTGTATATGTTGACAATTTTTCAAGATTCCTTGTTTTGTAGCCTGCGGCCCCTTATTACCTTGCGCCTGCACGCGTCACCGCGGACCGTGTCAGCGGTGACGCGTTCAGCGGTGACGCGTGCAGGCGCAAGGTAATAGGGGCTGCTTCCGCAGGCTACTTGTTTTGTTACTAATTTTAGATAAAGTGTTGATAACAAAGTAGGTTGTGTCACATAGAACTTGCGACAACTTCCTGTTGAGAGCCGTTGAGTTAATTTATAATATTATTTTCATATGAAATCAAACATTTCATATATTTGAAACTTTGCTAGTGTCGTCTCCAAGCGATTACCTTGTTTTCTATCTACACTTTGCTTGAACGAGGATGTTTCTCAGTACACATTTCAAATGAATAACATTGCTTGAAACATTTATGACAACGTACTCATTCTGTGTTTGTTTTTTTTCAAATACATAATTGAATTATTTCACATTTTGTGTTCATTTACTGTTGTCGGGTGGGAAAGATGGAAGTGATTTTGGATGAGCTTAAAAGAAATGACGTCGACATTGATATGAGAACGTTAACACATCATGTCAACTACATGCTTAAATATCATGAGACGTTGTACAATCAATTGGTACCGCGCATAGATCCTGACGAGTTATCAATCGTTTTTATCGAGATGAATGTGAACAATTTTGGTCGTGCCATAGCTTACCTGACATTGGTTTATGTGATGAATGACTCTTGCTCAGAGCACGTTACGCGTAGAGCTGTACAGTTGGTTGCCGCACCTCTTAAAAGCTTCGATATCACAATGGTCAAGATCGAAGAAAGTTTTTTCCGTAAAATGATTTCTTTTGCTCAACGTATTTTTTCGCTATAAAGTACACGAACATGTGAAATAAAACTCATTTAATGTTTTGCACGATGGATGTACGGTTTAAAACACCTGCAAATTTTTATATTTGCGGACAAAGTCAAAGTGGAAAATCGTATTTGGTTCGCTCCATGTTACATCATTTAGAAGAACTGTTTTATCCTGTTCCAGCAAAAATAATTTACTGCTATGGAGAGTATCAAAAGGAATTTGACGAATTATCTATGCCGAACGTTGAACTGGTGGAAGGTTTTCCAAACGACTTATATGACTTAACAGAAGGGTATGATAATTCCCTAGTCGTGCTTGATGATTTGATGTCTCACTGTTCCAACGATCAACGCGCATCAGACCTATTTACCCGCGGTTCTCATCATCGTGGTATATCTGTGTTGTACCTTACGCAAAATTTATTTCCACCCGGTAAATTGTCACGAACGATCTCACTCAATTCACACTATATGTTGGTATTCCGGAATTTACGCGACTCGCTTGGGATTACAACACTTGCGAAACAAATGTTTCCTAAACATGGCAATTACCTTTTGGATTCGTATCGTGATGCTACAAGCAGCCCTTACGGATATTTAATGATTGATTGTCATCAGCTGACACCGGAAAACATGCGTCTAAGAACCAGCATTTTACCTGGGGAGAGACAGATTGTCTACGTGAAGCGTACTTAAGTTGTGTGTGCCGTTTAAATCCACCATTTACAAGATGTCGAAGCGTATGAGAGGAACTCTTCCCTATCTTCAGGTTATAATGAAATCTAAACCTAAATTGCGAAAGTTGCTTATCGATAACGTTCCCGCGAATGTTATCACGGCTATTTGTGAGTGTTCACTGAATTTACTTAAAGGTGTTATCCCATTAACACCGCGTCAAAAGCAACGTTTGGTGCGCTACAAGACACATCTCCGCGCGTTGGCAAATAAGAAAGTGTCGAGGAAACGAAAAAAGGTGTACCTTAATCAAAAAGGTGGGGGTTTATTGACGACTCTTTTGGCACCGATTCTTAGTGTACTTGGAAGTTTGCTAGTAAAATGAAACATGCAAAACGTATGGTTTTGGTCCCCGAGGACACACTTCACAGATACGAGCAAAGACAAAGACTTGAGACCTCCCCGATTATGGCCAACATGATGCATAAAGATACGGACATGTCAAATATTCTTCAACGTACGGATATGGACGATGCTGAAAAGCTAAAATTGTACTATGCAAATTTGGAGCGTTATCTGGACTTGAGGCGTCAAAAGGATAATCAAATACCCACCGTTCGGATAGCCGAAAATAAAGAGGAATCTAAAGAAAAGGCGCAGTTACCTGATACAACCGTAGTGGAAAATATTCCGAGAACAATGCGTGGTAGAGCTACAGCACTTTTGAGCCGTTTGAAAGCAAGACCTGACGTTATTTCGTGGGATGAAACGGGACAAGTCAAGCTCGAGGGTGAAACCATCCCGCAATCAAACATATCTGATTTGGTTTCGGACGCTATGAGGGCGAGAAAAAATTTCAATCCTATGGGCTCAAGAGAATTTTTTCGTGTTTTGTCAAAGATCAATATGCCACGAGACCTCGTAAGGAATGAGGAAAGATGGAAACAATCCTTAGCTGACAATGCGTCTGGAGAAGAAGAAGAAGAGGTTCTTTACAGCAGCCCACAACGTGCAAGCCCCCAAAGTGCAAGCCCTATGAAATATATCCAGTCAATGCTGAAGAGACGTGGAGAAAAACAAACTCAGAAACGTTGGCTTAATTATTAATCCTGTATTTGTTTTATTGAATAAATCATGTTTTTAAAGTTATTAAATGTTTTTTAAAAGTTTCTAGTTGTTGTTTTTTTTGTTTTTTTTATTTATTTATTTATTATTATTTTTTTTAAAAATTTTTTTTTTTTTTTTTTTTTTTGGGGGGAGTACAAATCAAGACACACACACGATTTTACAACAAATATTTATTGCAACAAACGATACATTAATTTTCAAACAGGTTTTTACTAAACTGAATAAGATTAACATTTGGACGATTTAACAATATTTTAAAATGACTCTTAACAAACCGAGACACTTTTGCATCGTTTAACATAGTATCGTTATTAAATAACTGCACGATTTTATTCATGCTTTGTCCTCGTGCTCTGTGGCTAAGGTAGAATATGCAATATTGGCCACACACATCTGACCAAGCACTTTGCAGTTTACGCGTGTTTAATTCCCATTCATAAGGCTCTAAAAAGTCTCCAAACGAATCCCTGTAGTGATCTGGCGGCTGTCCATAACTGTCAAAGAATTCCCCTTTCTGTTCTGCTGGGAAGTAGAATGCCACCCAGTGCGTTCCAGGTTCACTGCTCGGGTCTGTGTTTGCAACAAAACCGCATGGATATTTATCAACTGTCTGAGGTAACTTATCACTAGGAAACACACCGCAAAACTTCTTGCTTGTTATCGGATCTTGGTCTAATGCATGAATTATCTGAGCAGTGTTCATTTAGCCAGAGTAATCGTAAATGACGTTTCTTTCTGTATCGATCTGAATTAGGTTTTCGAATTCCCCGTAACACACGAGACTCACAGCGGCTGCTGGCGCGGCAGAGAACTTGATGTCAACTGCGAGATTTCCTCGTTGAACAACATTAAAATGGGGTGACGACCCACACATATCGGCGGACAGATCGAAAGCATAAACTGCGTAACCTTTTGGAAACTCTTCTCGCGATATATCGTTTCCACTGTTGTAATACATTTTTCCCGTACCAGAAAACATCGTACCGAATGCCTCAACAAATCTAGGGTTTGCACCAAAGGAAAGTTGTATCGGCTTAAACGGTAGGTCTTCTCCATTCACGGATATTCCAATAGAGGACACGTTAAAATGCTGAAAGTTGTACGGATTCCTCTTGTATGCCCCATTATACGCTGCGCTTTCGACCAATCCAAAGACAAACGATTTCGGTACAAGTCCATTAAAGACGTTATCTTTTCTCAGGGAGGGATTTCCTGCTGGAATAATGAAACTCTTGCACTCGACGCGACGTATAGGGTAGATAGCCGGTCCTTTTTTCAATGCGATTTCATGAGCTATGGAAATGCTTGGGCTAACTTTCACTTTACGTATCTTGAGATAGACATCGGTCAGCTTTACTTTGTAATCGGCGTCGTCCTCAGAGGCCATCAAACAAAACTCGTTGTCATTTCGATTCAGAATAACTTTCAGGTCAACGAAACTTAGCAGGAGCCGTTCGGACATAAATACATCGCTGAATATAGGTCCGGCCATCTCTATTACTCCACTTGTCTTGTTAAACGCATATCTCGATTTAAGACCCAGGTTAGCGTTGGCAGCTGCCAAAGTAGGATCCGCCACGCCCATTTTCCCTGCAGTATCTTTGTAGAACAGAGCTGCAGTGAGTTGAGAATCCTTCGCGGACGGACCATAGTTGAGGAGGGTTTCCAGATATGCTCGGTAGGCATAAGTCCCCGTGGCCTGGGTCACTTGCTTTTCCTTCAAAAACACATCGATTTGTTTGAACAGACTGTGCAGGAAATTGTTCACCACTCCAACTTTCTCGTCAGCGTCAAGATTTGTACCGTCTGCTTTTGTCACTTTAGCTCTCACCACAAGAATCGTTTTTGATAAATCCACATAATCTTCAGTGCCTGGAGATAGGAACGTGATTGCACCACCGTCCGATACACTGGATACAGGTTGATGATTTATCCAATGTCCCTTCTCCAAACTGACCTGTGTTGGTGGCACAGAAAATAGATCGAGTTCATTCTTTGTGCATTCTTGCGATTTGGCATGTACGAAATTCATATTTAACCGAAAATGTCAAGAGTTGTTCTCCGCTTCTTGGTCTGATTGCTTCTGGTAGTAGACGTCGATGCTTTTCTCTTTTTATTTGTTTTCCGTTTCTTGGGCTGACTGCTTCTGGCAGTAGATACCTTTCTCTTTTTAGCTGTTTGCTTTGTACGTTTTCTTGCACGTTTTCCGCTTCCTGTTTGAGCATAAGTTTGAAGTCGATTAACGGCTTTATTTTTTGCGATGTTTACAGCTTCTTTTCCTCGGCTTTTTATCGCTTCTTTCAGATTTCTTCCAGAAGCAACGTCTCCTAACAGATTACCTCCAGCATTCAAGGCAATTTTTCCAAGAGCTTTTGCTCCACGTTTAACCATCGGCATGACTGTTCTAGCGATACTACGAAATAGGCCACCGAGTCCATATCCCATCTGTCCATGACCCATTTGCCATGGACTGCCTCTGAAAACAGGCATTCCGTGTCCTTGTTGTTGATCGAGATAGTAACGTACGTATGGATTATTCATCTTCACGTAAAATAACTGTGCTGTCTGAAGTGAAGTGTTGTCACCACCTTCCCGCGTTCAAATGGCACGGGGTCGCCTGTATCGCTCCTTAAAAGAATTTCCATGTCTTCGAATGATTTAGTTTGGACAGGCACGTATTGGATGTTTGTGAACGTTTTAGTAATGACGTCACCAGACTTTCCCTGAACGGGAATGCTTCTGAGTAATTGGGCGCTCGTATCTCCGACGATCTGCGGTTGAACAATATCACAATAGATGTAAATTATCGTCATCCCAAACAAGTCTGCCACGTAAGGGCTTTCGGTCGTTTTTGCGAATTTTACATCTTTTCCTCCAAACCCAAAGATAATCGACATTCTTCCTGTTAGAGCCAATTGATATCCAGTTTTCAATTGAACTGTCACTTTTCCAATTAGAGCATTAAACGACAACTTAATGTTGTCGTTAACATATTTTGCCAAAGCTTTATTGGTACTTTTGATAAGATCTTGTACGGTTTCGTAGTAGCCGTAATCCACAATCGTCGTCAGAAAAAGTCCACTTCTGTCCGCGTAATAGATATGGTTCTTATGTTCTTGTAGAGTGTACCACGTATTCGGGTAAGAGATGGAGTACAAACCAACTTCCCATTCGCCATTCAAATCAATGGTTTGTGGCAATTTTACACGATAACTCGTCGTTTTGTTATCGGGAAAGATATTCAGGGATGCATTGCTAGGAAGCGTGAGATAAAAATGTGTTCCACTCATTATGAATTACAAATCAAAATAGCAAAGAAACTACACACACATTGGTTTAAATCTTATTTATTTCAGAAGCAGGTACCCACGAATTAAACTTGTTCGGGTACCCTAACCATTTTACAAGATAGTGTACATTGTTGCCTCTTCCACGTTTCTTCAGAATTTTTTCAACTTCGTAGACATCGTCACGTTTAATGACTTTTTGTAGCTCTTTATCGTAAAATGTTCCTTTCAGTTCTTCGCCGTCATAATCTTTGAGTTTATACACGGGAGGGTCACGAGGTACTTGTTTGCTTACAGTGAAGATTTCTTTTGAGAAATTTGGCAAGTAACCCTTTTCAAATTTACGTTTTATTTTACTAATTCTCACTTGATCGCCAATCTTAAACTTATACTTTACATTTTTCACAATACTATGTTCATCGTACAAAGTGTGCCATACTTTCTTTTCGTTTTCGACAGTAACATTTGCTGGCTTTGTTTTAATACTACGATGAACACTATGATTGTAAGAATACATTAACTCAGGCAGCATGTCAATGTATCGCATTGTTTTCTTGGATGTAAAGTATCGCCACATCTTTGTCTTCAACGTACGAATCAAACGTTCTACGATCGAGGCTTTCGTTTCGTTATACGTATTGTACAATTCTATGTCTTCCTCCTTCATCAGTGCTTGAAAATGTCTATTGAAAAACTCCGTTCCTTGATCAGTCATAATTTTTTCAGGTTTGCGCCCAGAAGATAAAATGACTTTGAAAGCTTCAACCAGTGAAAGTCCCGTTTTATTTTTCAGAGGAACGACCCATGCATACTTTGAAAAGACGTCAATGCATACTAAAAGATATCGATAATCATCGTTAAACTTCTGCATGGATTGCATGTCCGCCAGATCCATTTGCCATTGTTGGTCGATACCGCCCACGATCACACGGTTTCTTCTAAAATTGCGACTGGCAGGTTTATGTAAAGTGTACGTATCTTGTGACATCAACCATTCTTTAATTTTCGCGCGACTCACTTTAAATTTTCCTTCCTTTTTGACGTCATCATACAAACGATTCACTCCACCAAATCCTCCTGGGCGTTTTGGATCGTAATAAACGCTAGACAGGTAATCATTCATGTTCACATATGGAATGAAAGAAATCTTAAATCACACCCTCTTTTATTCTTCGACATTCTGATTAGGTTCATCTGGTGCATCGTTCTCGATAGGTTTATTGTTTTCAACAGGTTTGTAGTTTTTGATGGTTTTACTAGTGTACCCCATTTGTAAATGTCCTTCGAGATTGAGATCATTGCGACCAACACTAATGCCCATTCTAAACATTTTCTGTTTGTTATGATTTTTGTTGTTCTTCGGATTTTTGCTGGCAGAGTGACCCATGGCTATGAACAATGTTCACACTATGCCCTGTATTTCATTATGACAGTACTAGCCGCTGTTGATAAATTTTATAACGAATATTATAAAATTTCGAACATGGATAATACGAGAATATAGTATTATGGGTCATCGGGCCCTGGGGCCAAATCGGGCCAAAAAAAAAAAGGTGCCATTTCGGGCCTTTCCGGACCTAATCAAGTTGTATAAAACATCTCAAACTTAAGAGAACTGTTAAACATTCTTTGATACGCGTCAAGTAAAGAGCTAGTCATGTCTAAACCTTTGGATATTGATAATAAAGAATTAATTCTTCATCATCGACAGAAACGCATCGAAAGGAAACTTTTAAAAAGTTACGCTGCAGAAATCGCATCAATTATATCACGTCTTGTTGTTGAAAACTGCAATGGTTGCATCATTGACCACCCATCCCAAACAGAGCATCAATGCCTCATGATGGAAAAGGATGAACAGTTATGTATATACTTTGACCATGCTTTGGAAAAGGTTTCAGAAGCAAATGTCACGGAGGCTTTTGCCGAAAGTTTGAAGGATATTAAACCTAAAGTGAGCGGCCTTGAATTGCTCAAGTATACATATGATGATTGGAGATCTGTCTTTTGTGCAGATCAGAGACGGGTGCTCAAACAAGAGACCTTCACGCTGCTGTAAAATGGGAATGTTATAAAAACACTGCACCAGCGGTGATTTTGGTCACAATCGTTTGACAGCGTCAATAGTGGGAGCTTACTTTAATCAGCATGACTATCGGCATACTCTTTATGGCTGAGAATCGACTTATGCTTCGTGTCAATATGTGTGCTTCTAATTTTGACAATAAAATCCTAGATGAGTTGACAGAGGAAGAAATAGAGAAATGGGTTCCCGTCTTTGACGATGATAAAACATTTACTAACAGAGAGTTTATTGAAAAGATCTGGTACGCTTGCGTTAGTCACGGATACATTTCTGAACATTATGATATTATGGGAAAGTTTCTTGACAAGATGAAAGTTATTCTATAAGCAATATGTATAAACGTGAAAGCGCATGCGTGCAAATGTAACAAAATCCTATAAAACACTGTACCTTTTCTGATTTTTGATCAGATCAGACAAACATTTGATAGAAGCAACATGTCTTGGAGAAACATCGTAACCCAATGGCTTTCGACCAAAACCATAACGCAAGAGGGAAATCTGGCAACCTTGGATTTGATGAGACTTTTGATACAGAAGAATATGATACCGGCAGCACTTATTGACAACCAGACGATACATTCAATTATATTGACGCAAGTTATATTAGAAGCATTGAATGGTTTAACGGTACCCCCAGCCCCCCAGGGGAAAACCTTTGTCTATCATATGAACGCCAAAGAAATGATGATGGGGGACCTTAACATGAAGAATGCTAAACAAATCAAGCTGTTGGAAGAACAGACAGGGGTAAATTTGGATCATTACCACAAACTAAAGATCGGAAATTAACTTTGAGATCAAACGATTTATTTTAAAACATTTACGACTGTTCTATGTATTTCAACACGTATATAACTGTATTTCAACAAATATAACTGTTCTTTAAAACTTTTTTAACTGTGTTTTAAAATCCATAAGGTAATGTTTTGTAATTCTCCACAATAATACGTTTGTTATAAACAATACGATAATCCTTTTTCATGCGTTTGGTCACAATGTTTGTTGTCTTTGTGTCCCGGGTTATCTTGAACGGGATGTCCACGGAAACGTGGCCACTGACATTACATTTTGCATGTAAGTACACCAATGCACGAATAACATCAAAGTTCACTGTTTGCCTTGCGGTGCAATTCAGAGTGATCCCACGTATTTTCGTTTCGATTTTGTTGGAACTGGTTTTATAACAATAGTTCTTTGGTCCTCCGGAGATGAAGGTCGTAATATGATCCCCTTTCAACTCATCGGTGAGTTCACCAAGATATGGACCTGTCGGAGGTTCTGGATCGCCGAGTTTGCTGACGAAGATCACCGAATCTGTGTCATAGTACAGCACTCTTTCTTGTAGATCGTCCAACACCCCGTAAAGCTTGAGTCGTGCATAGGCGGTAGTAAAGGCTGCGATCACCACATTGGTCTTGGCGTTTGGTGCAATGAAGTTCTCGTTGCTTTCGTATTGAATTTCAACCACTTCATCACTTATGAAACGCGCATTCAGAACGTTGATCTCATCAGACGTCAGGTAGTCAAGAAACGTTTGCACGTCACTGATTTGTTCCACTTTAGTCATATTGGAACGTTGCGCAAACTTTCCTGAAAGATATGAGAAAAAAATAAATGTCTGGAACTTTGCTGGACAATTCTGCCTAGAAAAGATAACATTTTGTTATAGGGGAGGGGTGTTTAGAACGTACTCACCCCAAAACGAGTTCAACATCAATTTCGATAAGGCACGCATGCCGGGATTGTGTTCGATCTTGCTTCGGTCCAGTTGTATCCCTTCCACTTCGAGGTATTCGTCCACGTACTGTTGTTTCTGTTCTTCCGTGGTACAGGTCTTCGGGTAACCGCTAGACTCTTGCTTGATTTTGAGGAAGGTGTCCACATAGTCTTTGAACAACTCGTCCGAGGATTCAGGGAAATGCCATACTTCGTGCATTTGCAGGATTTGGTAACCTTTCTCCAGAGCTTTCTCCAACTCGACGCTACACCATGTCCCTTCAATGGCTCTTTCACGCTCGGTATGAGTACACGGGTTCTGGTTACACGTATCTGCACAGGACTTGCACAGCGGAAACATCAGTTTGCCCTGGGTACGATAGGGGAGGACCGGGTGGAAGAGACCTCGAGGTGGAAGTACCGTACATTTGACCAAGCCAAAATAGGTAGAGATGTCGTCGAAATTCTCGGTAATAATACATGGATGTCCTACAATTGTCCGAGTCATTTTGTTGCACCAGGGGTACAAGGAGGTAAAGTCGACGTATCTATGAGAAAAAGGACTATTTAGAATCATCCTCAGATTTACTGGGGGTGTACTCGTAACATACCTTATCTTCTCATCTTCCTTGCATTCGTGAAATAGTTTGGCTGCGTTGGTTCTGCCCCCATAGAAAGCATCTCGAGGTTCCAAAGGATTAGCCAGATCGTAAGTATCAAAATACCGTTTCATATCCTCATCTTCTTTCAATTCTCGCATTATATTGCATTCCCATACTTCAACAACTTGATAACCACGGGCTTCAAGGTACAACGTCTTCTCCACCGTGCTTTGCTGGAGTTCGTGCATAGTCTTATCACTGACGGGGTTCACGGTGTCTCGCGCATAGCATCTTAAACATCCTATAAGAAAAAATATCAGATTAACTTTTATCAAGGGATTAAGTTAACCTACCGTTCCAGAACAAACAACCTATAAGAAAAATATTTATCTATGGAATAAAAAGAACTTACCGTGCCAGAAACATCCATTGATTTCGTAGGCTGTGTTTGTCTCTTGATGATACCCATCCAAAAGATACGTATCAACACGTTTTTCTCCTGCGTTTCGCGCATGTTGGATGTAAAGGTCTTCTTTTTCTGCCTTATACGAGAGCCATTTCAATGCGAGGAGGGATTGCTTGTCTTTTGGACGGTAACCGAGTGGTGGAATGACCGCAACGGTATTTTCTTTGAGGAACTTCGTTCGAAACACGAGATGACAGGCAGATGCGATGGTGAGACATTCTGCAAACGGATCTATGTCTGTGACATCCCGGAACAGTTCGCGAAATTCAAGACAGGAACGACGTAAAATATCCACATCAGATTGACAATAACTTAGAATTTCTCTCTGGAAATCAAACATGTAGTCAGTCTCCTTCAATTCGTTGTGCCATTGTAGGAACTTCTCTTTCTCCTCAGGCGACATTCCATCCGGATTGTAATATGGACTCGGAGGCAAGGGACCAATGTACTTTTCGTTCTCCTTTCGGTTGAACAGATGAGGAAAGTAACCTTTGGCGAGTTCGTCCAATCCAAATGTTTTGGGGAAATCAGCAAGTCTCATTGGTATGAAGCATAGCGAATCGATGAATTTGATCTTGAACTGTGGCACCGTTATTGAAAGGACCTTTGCACCGCGCGTGATAACTTCTGGGATAATAGCGTTTGCATGTAGATATTGGAGGACGAAGTAACTATCGTAACCTTGGAGGTTATGGGCTAGCACTGTACAATTAGCATGTTCCTTTGTAAATAACCACTCGCAGAACTCATTTGTCGTGTTATCCCCTTCGAATACCCATTCGTCACCTGCTTCGTTCTGTATCACGCATAAGTTTGGTTCATGGTTACCGTTCTCTTGGCGACACTCAAAGTCAAAGAAGAGCAGCTGATCATATAATTTGATCTCTCGAGTATCTTTCTCGGGTCGCATGTAACATTGATGATTCTCGGTGTTGATATGGTCTTTACAAATCTTACAGTATGTCAAGCCGCAATGATGCACGTCAGGACTGAGTCGACCCCTTTCCATTACGGTACTACAACGTTTACACTTAGCGATATCCGAACAAATTGATTTTCCGTTTCCTATGTTTTGTTTGTGTCTATCGAAACATTCCACACTTCTGAAACACCGATTACAATCAACACAGGGGACCCAAGAAACAAACGGACAATTTGGAAAACGACACGATTTGCAAGCATCAGGACACATATGATCTCTTAAGTGGTCATATGCTTTTTTACAGGTATGACAATACTTCTTACGAGCAAAAAACGCAGGTATGCTTGTGATGACATCATAATGGACATCGTGCAAAAACAAATAGATCCTTTTCTCTTTATCGGGTCCGGAAAAAACAATAGAATTTAGATGATCTTTCGAAACAACATTAATTTGATAATCCGTCAAATACGTTTGAAACTGTTTGACTTCATCTAAACCACACGATCCTATCTCAACTCTGGCTTTTTGGTGTAATTCGTTTGCTAAACGTGTTTGCATTGGATAACAATGGTTGGCTATCTGTTTATACCGATTATCCTTTTCAATTTTAGCAATAGCAACAACTAAAGCTCGAGCTAAACAAAGGTCATCTTTGTTTTGAATACGAACAATTGAGCCTTTTTTGGCCAAATGCTTTTCCAAATTAATCTCAGAACGTTTTGTACCGGTTCCGCCATGAGGCATTTCAACATGAATTAAATTAACCTTTACAGAATCATTCAAACGAAATTGCTTATTCGACTGTATGACACGCTCAATTTCAGCTAAAATTCGCTCAGGTGTAAGACGTTGACGTTGCATAAAAGGTATAGTGATAGGGGGGTCAAGCACAGGTGATTGCAAAACAAAGCGAACTTGATCATGTTCAGGAATACCTTCAGTGACGGTATTTAATAAACTCTCAAATATTTCATGAAGGCGATTATGAAACTGGGAAAGTTCCAAATGGGCAAACGTATCCGTGAACTGAACGGTATAATCTATACCAGTAGTCTTAAACTTTTTGACTTTCACTTGTTTTGTGGCCGTTACGGTAAAAAAGTTATCGCTAACCTCGTTCGATGCACCGTCGTTCACTTCATTAACTTCATTTGAGGTGCTTGCACCGTCGTTCACCTCATCGATGGATCTCTTTTCCCCACGGCCTGTCTGTAGCAAAGGCTCGTCGTCTTGCCAGTCGCGATAGAAACGCTCTCTTTCTTCGGTAGGCCATTGATGAGTTAAATCATGTAGCTGCGAATCCTCATTTGCCAACATTTCCACAAGAGGCTCGTCGTTATTCCAGTCAAGCAAAAAATGTTCTCTTTGTCCCGGCGTCCAGGAATCGGTAAGGTTCGCAGCAAGACCCATTTGTTCGTTTTCCATACCCCATTCCAGCAAACGGCTAATAATTTCCACTTTCCTCTCAAACACTAAGCCTTGCTCAAACTCGTTCAACACATATAGGTTTTCCAAAGTTGTAAGCTCAGTAACTGTTTGACATTCAGATATTTTTACGTCCATATCTAAACAACAATGTTTTTGTTAAGTTTACTCACATATAATAAAGTTTATATAAAGTTTGTTAAACAACATACCTTTTAAAGTTGAAAGCAAGTCTTGCAAAACAATCCTTCTCACGAAACGTCAAAATATATTCAGTAAAGTTCTCTCTGTGAAAGCTGTGAACAATATACTGAGTAGCATCTATATCCTCACTTTATACTCACAGTTCAAAGGTAACGTTACCTCATTACTTACTTTCGGGGATGACGTCATCAGGCGCCGTAACAAGGTAACGTTACCTTGAGTGACGTCACCCTTGTAACGAGGTAACGTTCGGGCGTATGAATACTAAGGTAACGTTATCTCCAGGTAACGTTACTTACTTTCGGGGATGACGTCATCAGGCGCCGTAACAAGGTAACGTTACCTAGAGTGACGTCACCCTTGTAACGAGGTAACGTTACTTCGTCCAAAGGGTAACGCCGTAACGTTACTTCCGGCGCCAAACGTGCAATGCATTGTGGGGCGCATGCCAGATGGGGGGGGTAATCTACTGATGATTGCCTCAGGCATGAAACACAGTGTTACGGCATCTGTAAAAGTTTAGATTTTACATATACTTTATAACTAGATCTACAAATTTTGTATCGAGCACTCTTACTTATTGGGATAGTGTCCATATTTTGGTCTATTCACCTAATAATATATATATATATATATAGTGATATATTTAAAATTATCTAAAACATCTAGTCATAACACGGTGTTTCATGCTTAACGCAATCATCAGACGACTGACGGACTATAACGTGTCACTGAATAAATATACTTGTGAGGCGGGAGTGTTAATTGTCAGGCGGTATTGTCTTGAAGTTACACAATAAGTGCTTATTAACATGGCGACAGTTTGATAAGATTTCGTTTCTTTTGTTCAGGAGGTTGAGTTTCTGAAAAGTAATGTGATATTTTTCAGCTAGGCAGAGTTCGCATCTTTTGGAGCCGTTTTTGGAGGCAGGCGCTCTGTCCAGGATTGACCACTTTATTTCTGCGTTGGTGGCATTGTCTCGCAGGTTCCAGATGTGCTTTGAAAGCTCTGTTGCGTTGATTTTGGTTCGGTAGCGCAGTGAGTTTCGATGTTTGTAGAGTCGGTCTTTATATATATATATATATATATATATATATATATATATATATATATATATATATATATATATATATATATATATATATATATATATATATATATATATATATATATATATACATATATATATATATATATATATATATATATATATATATATATATATATATATATATATATATATATATATATATATATATATATTGTCAAATACATATACGGAAAAAGCGACTGCCCCAACCGGGAATCGAACCCTGGTCTTCGAATCAACGTTTCGGCGCTCTGACCTTTGAGATATGGAAAAATCACTGACTGTTCTGACCGTGTCTCATTAGCTCAAAGGTCTAACAGTAAGTCTAACAGTAGGAACATTTAAAAATCTTTATTTTCATTAACGTTTCTGGGCGCAGCCCCTTCTTCAGAACACTCGCATAAACATGTGCGAGTCAGAACTTTTATACATAAAAACTAATGCGTATTCAGAATATATACATAAATTAAATCAAATAAAATCGCGTAAATTAAGTCCATTGGGAATAAAAGTATTCAATTTTTAAATCCAAAATGCTTCTCGATCTGTTGGATTACTAACATCTGTCCTATCTATAATATTGACATGAAAGATACATCAGAAAGACCCTGATGGCCATCCGTAAAAAAGTGAGCGTACAAATGTTCTGCTGGTATATCTCGTTGACCCTTACCATACCGATTGAGACTACTTTTGTGGTTTGTAAATCTCCTGCGAAATGAAGTAATAGTGCTTCCTACATACAACTTAGTGCACTTCTTGCATGTCAGGAGATAAACAACCCCAGAAGAGTCGCAATCGAAATTATAATTAATATAGAAAGTATTCTTACAGTGCGAATTGTGAAAGGTGTCAGAGCCCGAGACAAATTTACAAATCTGACACCTAGATTTACCACAAGGTCGCATACCTCTAGGTGCCAAGGTTTGATCAGACTTGGGAAGCCTGGCCCGAACCAAGACATCCTTAAGGTTTTTAGGTCTGCGAAAAGAAACAAAAGGCGCAGACGTAAAAACCCCACGAGTATTAGAACTATTAGAAAGTATGGGATAAAGTTCATTAATAATTTTGGAAGCTCCAGAAAGAGATGGATGAAAATCTAAAATCAGTGGCCGTCTTTACCGATGCTGGCATTACGAGCTTTAGGTAAAAGAGCCTCTGTACGAGGAATACGTCTGGCGGCAGCAGGGGCGGATTTAGGGTACGTCAAACACGTCAAGCGACGGAGACAAAAATCCCAGACTAATTTATTCATGAATTCATTTGTTTTCAAAATCCCATTTTATTTCAAATTTGACATTTTTGAAAATTACACTTGAACTTTGAAATTTTGGAAATATGTTTTTGAAATTTTCGAAAATTTCGTTTTCGAAGGAATATTGCTGATTCAGTCTTTGGCCAGAGGACGCTGGGTCGTAAGAATTTGTACTTCATGTAGGCTTCTTCAAAGAGACCATAGCAGACTTGGTTCAAGTCACTGATGGAGTGGAGAGAGGGACTTGAACCAAGTCTAGGATATTACAAATGTGTATAATTTCAGTACGTCAAATGGCCGTCTACGTCGAAATAACGAGCACTGATTGGACAAAGACAATAGAGGTT
The DNA here is from genome assembly GCA_035772405.1 of Chrysogorgia sp. JL179-B06. Classification (NCBI taxonomy): domain Eukaryota; kingdom Metazoa; phylum Cnidaria; class Anthozoa; order Scleralcyonacea; family Chrysogorgiidae; genus Chrysogorgia; species Chrysogorgia sp. JL179-B06. Next base: position 9,265,602 of record JAYKKM010000437.1, read on the forward strand.
AGTCAGAATTTGGTCAAGACCCCGTCGAAATCTTGGCTTTTGATTGGCTAGAAAGGTCATTTGGATTTTTGGTCTACAAGGCATTGAACTGATGAACAAACTATGGCAGTAACTTCAAACTTTTGCTTGAGACTGAGTTCGGTTTCGATCATCGCTTCTACGGATGTCACGGAACTTGTACATAACACTCTACAGAATGACAACGATGAGTCCAGTCTTGTGCTTTTCTCACGGTAGCAGGTTGCTATCGACGCGACGACGCTCAGCCATATATTCCTCAGTAAAAGCTGGGAAGAAACATTTTTTTGCTTTAAGACTAAGCCCTAAGGTGAGTGGATACTGGATACTATCCGATCTACTTTATCATTATTTGTGAGATGTGAATTATTTAAATTGACTGGCTATCAGTATAAGATGAATAATTCATAATATAGTATTTATATTTAATATTCGAACATATCACATATGTAGTGTTTATTTCTATTTTTTACTTATTCGATGGCATTGGCCATTGGATATTTGAGTTTTGACTTTAGTGTTGTATCTGTCTTATTGATATGAAGCATCTGGAAATTGCTTGTACAGTTCTGTTTCTTTGGCCCTGGTAGGTGATAATTCTCTTGACAGCTAGACCTGCTGTTAATGACGTCTACTGTATGGTTGAGTATTATACCGAGCAAAATGATTAAATGAGTCCTTGATAGGCAATACTGGTATTATTAGTTGGAAGCAGACATTTAAAAAAACTCTAATTTTTATGAAGACAATCTTCCAAACCCTCTAGCCTAAGGTGAGTTGGAATTGTGGCAGACATATTGGGTAAATTATAAAGGTTCACATCACAATAGTATTGCTTCAACACTAAAAGCTGTTAGCTTCTTTCTTTCAACTCTACCTGTCACATCTTGTTAGTGTGAACGTTCTTTCTCAGCCGTGCGTAAGTTAAAAGATTATACAAAGAACACCGTGGTAGCAGATAAAATGGCACTGATGGCAATTCATTAGGAAATAGAACCTTTGGTTGAGTGGGTAATATTGATACATTTTCAGCTGAGAGTAGGATAACTGAACTGATTTAGACATTTAGTTGATTTAGTCATTTTAATGTAATTAATTTTGTATTATTGCAATAAATATTTTATGCACAATAATTAGTTTGTTATTTTTTCAAATAAAATTTCATTCAAAGTTAACAACACCAAATGACCAAACATTTCCAATCATGTGGTGGCAAACAGTAATGTATATGGAACCTTCACTTCAAAATCAACTATTAGGTCAACAAAAAAACTCCTCTTTTGCACACCAGCTGTACCAGTTAAATAACCTCACATAATATTATAATTAATTAAGGTTCTATCATTTTTTATCAACAATCAAAACATGGACATGATGACATGACCAAAAAATCAGGAGTTTACCTGCAGGGTACACTTGCTTATACCAGTTAGTGGGCACATCAAATACCTTAATACATACACATTACTGGAGGAATACATAGGTACATGTATGTCAAAGTACACCAAGCATACCTATTTTTAAGTTTGACAAAGTTTCAGTTACTATTTTAGTGTGCTTGTATACAGATTGGGTCCTCTTTATTGAGATACCGGTATAATGTTATTGTGAGTTAGATGGATGATGTGTCCATGAAATGTCACATATATGTGACATTTCATGGACACATCATCCATCTAACTCACAATAACATTATACCGGTATCTCAATAAAGAGGACCCAATCTGTTGGTCTGATAAAGCTTCTTCTAATCAGACAAGTCTGGTTGGATAGAGGTAAAGGGGAAGTATCTGGTGCCACAAAACCAGACAACTCAGGTTAGATAGGCAGCATAGTGTAAGTTAGTTAGGATGACCAAGATGATGTGGACATCAGCTCCTCTATGTCCATGAATGTCCCATATGGTATGATAAAGCTTCTTCTAATCAGACAATTTCTGGTTGGATAGAGGACCGAGGTAAAGGGGAAGTACAGTATCTTGTGCCTCAAAACCATGGTTAGGATGACCAATTAGATGATGTAGAGATGAGCTCCTCTATGTCCACGAATGTCCCATATGGTATGATAAAGCTTCTTCTAATCAGACAATTTCTGGTTGTATAGAGGTAAGGGGGTATCTGGTGCCTCAAAACCGGACAGCTCAGATTAAATAGGTGGCATAGTGTACCTTAGGATGACCAATCTGATGATGTAGAGAGATGAGCTCCTCTATGTCCATGAAATGTCCCATATGGTATGATAAAGCTTCTTCTAATCAGACAATGTCTGGTTGGATTGAGATAAAGGGGGTATCTGCTGCCTCAAAACCTAGCCTGTGCACATCCGTTAACCCTCCGGTATTGTGCACAGGCTACTCAAAACCAGACAGGTTAGGTTAGGTTAGATAGGGACGAACAGCCAAAGAAAGTGGCTGTGAGCCTTGGCTGTCCATGTCGGTTTCAGTGTTTCACTGTACAACAGTGTTCTTAGGTATGCTGACATCAGCTCTGAAATGGAGCAAAACCATGGTATTTCCTTAAAAGGTGTCTCCAAAAATAATAAAATATAATGCCAAAACACAAAAGCCCTTAAAAACGATAAAATATTTAATTGAAAACACAAGTTAGAACTATTAGATTTTTGCTGAATAGTTTTTCAGAATGCAGGAAATGCCATTTCAGACAACCAAATTTTAAAAAATTTCCGGGGGGGCATGCCACCGTACCCCCTAGAAATGCGGTCAGTTTGGACGTAGTTCAAAAAATTCCTAAATTCGCCACTCTGGCCCTAGCTATTTCCGTCTCCAAAGATTTATTATCATAGCCCTTCTTAAGAAACCAATACTTCATCTCTCTCGATCTTTCATCGAAATATTTATCATCTTCGCATATACGCCTCATCCGTAGAGCTTGACTAAAAGGTATAGCCCGTTTAACATAACTCATGGGATGACACGACTTTTTATCAAGGTACTGGTGAGTGTCAATTTTATCAACTTGAGATTTGGCGAGATGCCAAGTATATTGATGATACTTGTTTCCAGGATAATAAATCCAACTTATAGGTAAATTTTATTTGCTCCCTAAGATACATAAGAATTCCACCAAGCCTCCTGGTAGGCCTATAGTGACAAATTGCGGTATGCCTACAGAAAAAATGTCTGAATTTTTGGATTTTCATTTGCAACCTCTTGTCAAGAATATTCCCTCGTATATTAGAGACACTACTGATTTTATTTGTAAATTGCGGAACGTGGGGAATATTCCTGAACAAGCCATTTTAGTTACTATCGATGTTGTAGGTAGCTTGTATTCGCATATACCTCATTCGGAGGGATTGGAGGCAGTCAGTAAATTTCTTGAGAGGAGAGACGAGTCTGATATACCGACATCTGAATTGATAGATATGGCCCGTATTGTTTTGGAGAGTAATTATATTGAATTTGATGAAAAGATATACCATCAGAAACTAGGTACAGCCATGGGTACAAAATTTGCAACGGCGTATGCCAACATTTTTATGTCGGAATTGGAAAGACGTTTTCTTAAAACAGTGCATTTTAAACCATGGCTTTGGTGGCGCTTTTTAGATGATGTTTTTATAATTTGGGTCCATGATCGAGATTTTTTAGAAGAATTTCTTTCTCGTCTTAATTCCTTTCATGAAACAATTAAGTTTACATGGGATATTTCCGATTTGTCATTACCTTATTTAGATGTATTGGTGAGTTTATCTGAAGGAAAACTTACTACAGATTTGTATTGTAAACCGACAGACACTCGCCAGTACCTTGATAAAAAGTCGTGTCATCCCAGTTATGTTAAACGGGCTATACATTTTAGTCAAGCTCTACGGATGAGGCGTATATGCGAAGATGATAAATGTTTCGATGAAAGATCGAGAGAGATAAAGTCTTGGTTTCTTAAGAAGGGCTATATGATAATAAACCTTTGTAGGCGGAAATAACTAGGGCCAGACGTATTCCTCGTACAGAGGCTCTTTTACCTAAAGCTCGTAATGCCAGCATCGGTAAAAGACGGCCCCTGATTTTAGATTTTCATCCATCTCTTTCTGGAGCTTCCAAAATTATTAATGAACTTTATCCCATACTTTCTAACAGTTCTAATACCCGTGGGGTTTTTACGTCTGCGCCTTTTGTTTCTTTTCGCAGACCTAAAAACCTTAAGGATGTCTTGGTTCGGGCCAGGCTTCCCAAGTTCCAAATCAAACCTTGGGACCTAGAGGTATGTGACCTTGTGGTAAATCTAGGTGTCAGATTTGCAAATTTGTCTCGGGCTCTGACACCGTTCACGATTCGGACTGTAAGAATACTTTCTATATTAATTATAATTTCGATTGCGACTCTTCTGGGGTTGTTTATCTCTTGGCATGTAAGAAGTGCACTAAGTTATATGTAGGAAGCACTATTACTTCATTTCGCAGGAGGTTTAACAACCACAAAAGTAGTCTCAATCGATATGGTAAGGGTCAACGAGATATACCAGCAGAACATTTGTACGCTCACTTTTTTACGGATGGCCATCAGGGTCTTTCTGATGTATCTGTCAATATTATAGTTAGGACAGATGTTAGTAATCCAACAGATCGAGAAGCATTTTGGATTTACAAATTTAACACTTTTATTCCCAATGGACTTAATTTACGCGATTTTATGTGATTTAATTTATAGTTTTTATGTGCAAAAGTTCTGGCTCGCACATGTTTATGTGAGTGTTCTGAAGAAGGGGCTGCGCCCCAAAAACGCTAATGAAAATAAAGATTTTTAAATGTTCCTGCTGTTAGACTTGTTAATATTCTGGAACTTTGACGAAGGTTGGCTCCTTGACAAACATATATATATATATATACTCCGGATGGAGTTATTTGGGTAGAGTTATTTTAACTCCGATATTGGAATTAATAATACTCCTCCATCGAGTTAAAAAACTCCTCCATGACGAAGAGTTATATTTTAACTCCCACACAAGAGTTAAAATAACTTTTCTCACATAGTTAAATCAACTCTGGTATCATCTGGAGTTATTTTAACTCTGTCACTGGAGTTAAAATAACTCTTATACGAGTCAAAATAACTCTATAATAATGGGTCATCATAACTCAAACAAGAGAGTTAAATTAACTCTTTTTAGCTTAATTATTTTAACTTTCATAATGGAGTTAAAATAACTCTCATCATATCGTTGAAATAACTCGGGCATTATTAGGAGCTGGCTCTCCTCTAATTTTATTGTCCATGCCATGCCATGGAATTTCGTGTATCTCTTGATCTCTTGGGATTTCATGGGATACAAGTGTGATACTGGGTATGGGGGGGGGGGGGGGGGGGGGGGGGTTAGCCTCCTAGATGCGTCTTCTAGGGTGACAATATAGCCCCCCTACCCTCCTGGTTCCGCTGCCCTTGGGGTACACGTATTTCTAGTCAGTTTTTAATCTTGCGTTACAGTGTGCCGTGTTTTTTGATTCACGACTTCATGGGTCTTGTACGACTCATTTTGACTGGGCCGGACAGGAAAGATTTACGCCCGCCCCCTAATAAGTCCCCGATCTGGAAGTAGAAAATAATTCTTAATCGCGACCGGAAAACCGAAGATGACAAAAAGAATGAAACCCCTCGAATCTTGCGAGGGAGAACATTGACGTTGACTATCAGTCGTTATATTGTAATGTGTATAGTTTTACTGTGAATAAATAAACGGTATATAATTTATATTACAAGAGGATATGTTTTGATTGTTAAATATTAAAATATGAACTATTGCCCCAAACTCCTTTCCGTATGACAAACTTGTTCAAATGCAACGATGGTTATACCTTTGCACGGACTTTGAGAAATTTTTCCATGTGAGTAATTATCCTGCATGTAGTCTTACTAAGTTGTTAATTCACGTCACCGGGGTAAATTCAGGATTTCAATATGCCAATTTGTTAAAATTTATTTTACACGAACATGCGATCATTCATGTCTGTCTGTTCTTGTTCTTTGTGAGACCATAACGACGAGATAATTGTAATGTATTTCAGACTAATCGGTTGGTTTTATATTATTTTATTTAACTATATCTATGAATCTCACCATGTTTCGTGTTCTGACTCTAATAAACCTATCACATCTCAGTTAGACTATTACTCAAAGACAAGTCTCTATCCTTGACTACATCTGTCAATTATTGTTCCACGCCCCTTAGTGACGTAAAATGACATTTAACGTAATATAAACGCGTTCAAAATATCGCATACTCCCCCGTTGACCAGTTGTCATTGCTGGTCAACTAGTCTTCTTTTCAAGTCCGCTTTTATGGCTGCCGCTCGTCTATAGGTTGCTTCCTTTTTATCTCAACTCGGGTCTCTTTGACTTTGTTACATTCCTCAGTGTTCCTGGACGTTTGATGCTTAATTTCCAACGGAAAAAGTTTCTGTATTGGTCTACGCAAAAATGTTGGTTTTTTCTTATCGTTGATTACTCGTAGTACCACTCCTCTGACTTCTCCATATCGGCTCTGCAGTAGTTCCTCTACTTTTCCCATTCTCCATCGACTTCTTGGTAAGTCTTCTCCTTGAACCAGGACTACTTCTCCGACTTCTATTCTTTTTGTGGGATTTCCCTTCACTGGTCGATGAAACTCGCGTAAGTCCACCAAGTATTCTTTACTCCATCGGTTCCAAAAATGTTGTAACAATCGACATAAGTAGCGTTGTCTTCTTACCACTGTATCTGCATCTTCATTGTCGCTTAAGTTTTCTGGGTCTGGTAATGTTAAGATACGTCTACCGATGACCAGTTGAAAGTTCTTCAAATGTTAGTCTTGCGTTTCCAAGAATCTTGCACAAACTTCTTTTTACCAATTGCACCATTCACCAATTAAAGGCGCTCGCTCTAAGACAAAGTTCCATTTGATTCCCTTGTTCGTCACAAATTCTTCTAGATTGGGATCTTTGAACAAGTCCAATAGTTCCTTGTTAGCGCATTTATACGTCTTGGCGGCGTTGTCTGACGTTATTGAAACTGGAATTCCTCTCCTCGCGATGAATCTAATAGAGACATCGGATAAATGCTTCAGTTGTTAGGTTATGAACGAGTTCCACGTGTAACGCTCTAGAGGTAGCACATGTGTAAAGGCATATGTAGGCCTTCTTCACTCGTTTCTCGGGATCATTGGTCTTCACGTATAGTGGTCCTGCAAAATCGCAACCGACGTGAGTGAATGCAGCTGTTTCCTTTACTCTCGTTTCGGGCAGGCTTGCTGTTCTTGGTGACTTGAACGCTTCACCTTGTATCTTTCTACACACAACGCAGTGGCGTACAACATTTCGTATATACAAACTGTCTCCCTCTTGGAATCCAATACTGACTCCTTAGCTCAGCTAATGTCTCCTTTAGTCCCCCATGGTTCACTTTCTTGTGGCTGACTTCTACAATTAGACGGGTAAGACAATGTTCTCTCGCCAACAGAATCAGGTTTCTTGTCTCCAGGTTCAAGCTCACATTCTCCAGTCTCCCATTGCACCTTAGGATGTTGTCCGTCATCTGTGTACAACCCCAGTTGTTGTGTCAAATCCTTGTAATTCTTCTGAATCTTGATGTCTCTCTGTATTTCTAGAATCCATGCCTTTTCTGCATCTTTGATTTCTTCCACTGACAGGTCTGCTATATGTTGCGTTTTAACTTGTTGTTAATCTGGGCTTTGAGGTTTGCGATGAATCTCTTGACCAGAACAGCCACTCGCCGCAGCTTGGTTAGGCTACTGTAGCATTCACAGTTGATTATCTTCACAAGATTGTTTGGTAAGAAAATTCTTGCGTTTCCATCTGTGCACTACTATTTACAAGATTGGTGACTGATGAAAAATCGTCGCGTTGTGGACCCTTGACTCGGATTTCTTTCATACATTCTTCTGGATCTTCTGTCAGCTCTGACTTATAGGATAACTGGATGACTCTTGTCTTAACCAATCTGGACCTCTCCACCTGAGCTCATTATTCAACAGCTGCGATGCTAGGTGTCCTCGGGAACCGATATCGACAGGGTTTTCTGCTCCTGGGCAATGCTGCCAACTCTCTTGTTTGGTCAGCTGTCGGATTTCATCCACTCTGTTTTGCACGAACTGTTTATAGTCTTTCTTTCCTTGGATCCAGTAGAGTACTGTTCGACTGTCAGACCAACAGGTAGTCTCCTCGATGTTGAAGACCTTGGACAATGCTTCGGTTACATATGCTATGAGACGTGCCAGAATCAACGCTGCGATTAATTCAAGACGTGGGATTGACATAGCTGCTAATGGTGTGACAACCAGACTAGTGAAATGTCTGTCGTTGGTCTGGACACACATATAAATGACTTCACAACAGGCTCTCTTTGAAAAACAGCAGTGGTTTCTTTGTCGAAGGAACTGGACCTGATAACACCCAGCCCAAAGTGGTTTCACTTGCTGTCGGACCATTGACACTCTCCCCCCGTTTTATCTTGCCTGTGAAGAACTGTTGTGGTCTAGTGGTTACCACACATGTCTATGAGCTGGGAGACACAGGTTCAAATCCTGGGTCGGACCTCCACTCAAGGTCTTAAAAATAATTGAGGAGAAAGTGCTGCCTTTGCAATAATATCAGCAAATGGTAAGACTTTCAGGTCTTCTCGGATAACGACCTAAAATCGTAGGCCCTCGGAACCCCTATAATTGGGCTTTTAGCCTGTTGGGTTATTCCGTTCACCTAAGAGTGATAAATCTAATAAACTAAACTAAAAACTAAATTAAACTAACTTTGCCATCTGATCTGCGCCAATTAGTAGGTCGATTTCAACTTCGCAATCATCTTTTCTGTTATCAGCAAGCTCGATATCTCTCAAATGTTCGAAGCAACTTTTTGCTTTGTTAATTTCTTGGTTACCAAGGGGTGCGCAAATCACAGGAACCGCGAAGGCTTTAATCTGTGTCCTGGCTCTACCATTCGCTCTTCCTACCGCTAGCCTTACTTCTTCATTCATTGTTGGCTGTTCTGTCTCTTTATCTCAAAAGGTTTTTATGCGAAACGACTCCTTTCTTTCGGTCGGTAACTTCAATCGATCCCGTACGCGTTGTGTTAACTCCTTTGACTTCCTGAATCAAATATTATCCTCACTTGGACGTCTAATCTCTTGTTTTCTAGACCGACACAAGCTTGCGCGGTTAGAAGTAGAACGGAATCTTGGGAGCATACGTGGTAACTTCCTGTATTTCGTAGCTCATTTTCTTTTACTGGATTTTTTCCCACGCTCTGTTGTCGATTTCCACAAAGGCTGACATGATGTTTACCTGAGCACTTTCCACACGTAAAATCGCAGTTCCTTGCAATATGATTTCGTTTTAAACATACAAAGCACCGTCCTTGCTTCATCAGAATCTGTTTTCTCGCCGCTACATCCGTAACTATAAGACAATCTGCTCATTTGTGCTCTTGTTGACAAAACGAACAGTTAATTATTAACTTTCCTTTCCCCGAGAATAGCGCTGATGGTTGTGTAATTGACAGCGATGGTCGACGCAGCAGTTTTCTCCAGTAAGTTTTTCAAATAATTGAATTTGTCGACATCGGATAATTGCTTGTTTTCGTGAATAGCGCTCTTGAAACTGTCCCAAAATGTTTGCCATTGACAGGGCTCTCCAGCAAAGCTTTTTAAAACCAGTCTTGGTAGTTTCGTGCTTTGCGCCGTTGCTTGGAAAAACGTTTGGCAAAGAAAGAGGTTGGCCTTTATAGAGACGACGGATTGGCTATATTAAAAAACAAAACCGCACGATTGGCAGACAAAACAAGAAAAGATCTACACAAAATTTTCGAACAGTTTGGACTCAAAATCACAGCAGATGCAAATTTACAGGTAGTAAACTTTCTAGATGTCACTTTCGACCTTCGCAATGGAAAACACAAACCTTTTAGGAAGCCCAATGACGAACCATTATACATAAACATGCAATCAAACCACCCACCTAGCATTTTGAAACAATTACCAACATCTATAAATAAACGCATTTCGCTTCTTTCATCTGCAGACAACACATGCAACATTCGAAGAATCTGCACCACCATACCAAGAAGCATTAAGACACAGCAATTTTAACCAAAATCTATGTTACACACCGCAAACCTCACAACAAACACCACGCAGAAACCGACAACGGAATATTATTTGGTTTAATCCACCATACAGTAAAATGTCAAAACAAACATAGGACGCAATTTCCTTAATCTTATAGACAAGCATTTTCCACCAGAAAACAAACTACACAAAATTTTCAATAGAAACACGCTAAAAGTCAGTTATAGTTGCATGAATAACGTCAAATCCTCAATCATGAGACACAATTCACACATACTCAGGAAAAACAAGCCACAACATGAAAACGCAAATAGTTGTAACTGCAGAGACAAGAGTAAGTGCCCACTTCCTGGGCAGTGCTTGACAAACAACATAGTATACAAGGCAACAGTTTCCACGAATGACACAAACAGCACCAAACACTACATAGGCATGACAGCAAGTAGTTTTAAAGAGCGATACAGAAACCACACTAAGTCATTTCAAAACAAAATATATTTAAACGAAACAGAACTTTCGAAACATATTTGGAGTTTAAAAGAAAAGCCGGAAACAAGATTTCAATATAACCTGGTCTATTTTGAAAAAAGCGGCTTCGTATTCGGGAGGATCAAAAAGATGCAATTTATGTTTGGTAGAAAAACTTTGTATAATGAAAGCAGACAAACATTTTCTACTTTGCAAAAATTTGAGGAATGCATGCATTGTTTCGGCACCGACCACACGCCCACGCGCCCACTACACCTTTCGACCAAAGCTACTTAAGCGGCCATCAATATCGAAATTTTCCATTCGCCTGAAGATCGCCTTGCGTGAAACTGACAGTTGCGGCTTTTATCATTTTGAGGTAAGACCACTTTCACTATCTATCTATCTATCTATCTATCTATCTATCTATCTATCTATCTATCTATCTATCTATCTATCTATCTATCTATCTATCTATCTATCTATCTATCTATCTATCTATCTATCTAACTATCTATCTATCTATCTATCTATCTATCTAAATATCTATCTATCTATCTATCTATCTATCTATCTATCTATCTATCTATCTATCTATCTATCTATCTATCTATCTATCTATCTATCTATCTATCTATCTATCTATCTATCTATCTATCTATCTATCTATCTATCTATCTATCTATCTATCTATCTATCTATCTATCTATCTATCTATCTATCTATATCTATCTATCTATCTATCTATCTATCTATCTATCTATCTATCTATCTATCTATCTATCTATCTATCTATCTATCTATCTATCTATCTATCTATCTATCTATATCTATCTATCTATCTATCTATCTATCTATCTATCTATCTATCTATCTATCTATCTATCTATCTATCTATCTATCTATCTATCTATATCTATATCTATATCTATATCTATATCTATATCTATATCTATATCTATATCTATATCTATATCTATATCTATATCTATATCTATATCTATATCTATATCTATATCTATATCTATATCTATATCTATATCTATATCTATATCTATATCTATATCTATATCTATATCTATATCTATCTATCTATCTATCTATCTATCTATCTATCTATCTATCTATCTATCTATCTATCTATCTATCTATCTATCTATCTATCTATCTATCTATCTATCTATCTATCTATCTATCTATCTATATAAATAAATAGGTAAAAGAATCCAAAGCATGGATAATCTCCCAGAAGTAGAGTGCGCAATACAGGGTTGTCGCCGTGTAGAGCGTGATATAGTGATATATTTAAAATTATCTAAAACATCTAGTCATAACACGGTGTTTCATGCTTAACGCAATCATCAGACGACTAGAGTCGTCTAATGATAGAGTCGTCTGATGATTTCGTTAAGCATGAAACACCGTGTTATGACTAGATGTTTTAGATAATTTTAAATATATCACTATATATATATATATATATATATATATATATATATATATATATATATATATATATATATATATATATATATATATATATATATATATATATATATATATATATATATATATATATATATATATATATATATATAAAATGTATATAAAATGTATATATTCTTAAAATGTATATATTCCAATCCTTACCACATGTAGTTTCATCAAGTGAAATTACCATGAAGCGAGATTTGCTCGCCTCCCATACAAACACCCCCTAGCTTAGAGTAAAAAATCGGCTGGTAAAATTTGCAGGTTGCAGGAAGCAGGTTGACACAGACCACCCAAGCTAAAACTAAAATAGATTTAGGTACTTTGCACCTGGTGTCTATAATTGTCATGGCGGACATTATGGAAAGACCAGCAGCTATAGACAGGAATGGAGCCGACCCCATATTGGTCAATACAACACAGCCGGGAGTTAGGGTTGGAAAACTCGTTAGCCGGGGGTTAGGGGTAGGACCTTTGTTGTTTTGGGTTGGTTACAGTCCTCTCTCCACATTTCGACCTTTTCGGTATACTAAAAAGCCACGACCCTATTTTTATTGACCAATAGATATAAATCAACGGCAAGGTATACGAAACATATCTGTTACGAAATTACATCGGTTTAATGGACATAAAAGATTAAATCATCGGGTAAACGACGAATAGATCATGGAGCCTGTCCTTTGATTTTAAAGACGAGCTTTGGGTACTTTGATACGCATTTTCTCATATAACCTCTGATCTTCCCATTTTAAGTAGACGAAACCTACAGCGTTCGATTCGCCAGATTCAAGTGATCATTTCGATATATAATTGATTTAAATCGGACAAAAAACACAACGTTTCATAATGATAAATATTACGGAGTTTCACGAGATAAATGTCAACACAGCATAATAATATTTTCCTGTCCTTCGGAAGCTGCCCTTTCATCTTGGAGAGAATCTTTGCAATGGTTTGCGGGTTTACGGGTCTCAGTAAACGTTTCCAACTGTGATTCATTGCTAATAAAACGAAAGTTCGAAATCGCTTAACGAGTATAGGCTCTGTGAAACTGTGATGCATGTGCATGTTGACGTTTCGTCCACGGTTGTGCAGTGAGTTCTTTCGTTTGGACCAGCTTTACCTTTGGGCGAGGTGTTGGTAGGTTTTGTAAGTGGTTACTTTATATAAATTGACCAGTAAATCTTTCATCCACTGACCTTACGCTCAACTGCGGTAGGCCGCTGCATGTGGGTGCGTTCCTTTACTCACTTAATGATAAAACTGACTCGTGAACTGTGGGACATCGGGACTGTGAGAGCGTTCCTTTACTTACTTAATGATAAAACTGACTCGTGAATTGCGGGACTCTGAGAGCGTTCCTTTACTTACTTAACTCTTTCCTGACCGGCCCAGTCAAAATGGGTCGTTGAAGACCCGCAAAGTCGTCAATCGAAAAACACGGCACACGGTAACGCAAGATTAAAATTTAAAATTCGACAAGCGCCAGGAACATGAGATCCACGCACACGCCAAGTTTGATTTGATTTCATAAACAACTCTGCGATTGGTGGCATTTTGAGTTTTCAAGATGCTATACGCGGGCGTGCAAGATGGCCTTTTCTAGAAAAATGTAAATTTTTCAACCTGAATTATGATAATTATGCTAATTTATATTAACATAATGTGTTTTGTTCGGGAAATTTAAAAGCACAAGTAAAAGCCGGTTTATTGGGCTTTCAGAAAATGTATAGATTTCGCAACAGTTATGGTTATTTCAAGAGATATCAATAGAACAAAGAGGTGGTTCAATTTTGGATGTTTTTCAGCCTGTCAGGAAAGAGTTAATGATAAAACTGACTCGTGAACTGTGGGACATCGGGACTGTGGGAGCGTTCCTTTACTTACTTAATGATAAAACTGACTCATGGACTGTGAGACATCGGGACTGCGGGATTGTAAAACGATTTATTAACTGCGGACTGCGCAACAAGTACAACATTCCTACGTTTGAAAATGGCCGTTACGTGTTCTAAAGTTGCTCCGAAACACCAGTGTTGGTAAATGATTTTCTTTCGAAAGAGTTAACCGATCTTCAGTTTGTTGCTGGTCGTAGATTTAAATTAAAACAGGAACAAAAAGTTGCAATGAATATGGACTTTAGTAGATTTACCAGACGTTCGTGCGAGCGCGTGATTATCAGTCGGCCGGGTAGGCAGCTATTATTCTGATTTCTACCTTGTCCTTGTCTTCAGGTGTTTCGACAGTGCTCTCTGGGTCTTGGGAGAATTCCTTCGACGTTTCAGAATAAAGAGAATTACGGCTAGACGAACAATAAGTGATGGTTTCTACGTTGTCTTGCCTATGAAATTTCTTGGCCAAATCCCATTCTGCATGAGTTACGTGTTCGGTAGTCAGATGTCGCTTCATTCTATCAGGGCTATTAATGTTATCTGTTGGTGGAACTAGGCTGTCTCCTTATTTCGCATGTGTTAATACTGATTTAATAAAGTTATACAATTCAAAAGCATTTCATATTTTCTTTGCCGCAAGACCTACAAACCCGCTCGGAGAAAGTTTCACTGCGTAGTAGTGCAAAGCCGATTGATTCACAAGCCTCAGGCAGAATCAACTCTGTGCTTCCATGTCACACGATTGCTTGAATAAATTTTCAAAATAAATCTGATTTACACCAGATGCCGTCAAGCTTTTTACGGAGATTGGTTGTTTTTGACAGTTCTTCGTGTGGGCGGAAATAAAAAAACATGGGTCTTTCGTGCAGGCCCCCTAACGCCGCCACGCAGGCTATTATATAGGGAGATAATCTAGGCAACGACATCTTGATCACCTCCATTTAATTATAATGCAACTAATTATATGGATAAAGATTTCTCAGAGACAGCTATTACATCGTCTGATTTTTAACGGACTTTTAAATTTGAATTTGAATTTTATCAGTTGCCAGACATTCATAATTATATTACGATACTCGTTTTAAGAAGAACATTATGTAAGTCAAAAATCAATCACAATAATTGGGATAGAATCGTTTTATTATTCATTGTATAGACGAATGGAACTGCTGCAGCCATTCAGAATATAGCCGCAATCAACCATTTGCTCGATTTAAACAAACTATAATGCTGTAACTTGCTTTATCTTTACTTGGGTTGCTGTGTCCTCGTGTCCAGATCTTTTTGCGCCCCTATGTATAGTCAACGGATCTTGATTTGTGTAAATTCAGCCCTCTGTCGAGATTTTGTTCAGTTTTATGACGTTTTGTGACGTAAAGTTTTATTACGTGTATTAAAGTTCCTACCTTTCGCAATTTGTCAAGGTAAGATGACTAATATATAGTTATGTAATTAATTTTTCTTGTTATTAAACTCTCACCAAACGGAAATATGAATACAGTTTTCTTTCTATTTGAGGTGTATCTTGGTGTGAGTTCATTATTTCTTACAGGAGCCATTGTGTGCGCGCTGATCTATAACGATCAGGCATTATCTGCGTGTGGGTATCACGCAACTCAAGCCATTGTGCTCGCGAAAAACAAACCTAGCGAAGTCGCGGTGCTCGCTAAAAACAATACAAACGAAGGTATAATTTGTGCATGTTGAATATTACAAGTAATATTTGGCATTTCACTCGATTAAACTAACATGTTCTAATGATTTATGGTGAAGGAAAATTTCGTGAGTGTTTTCGAGTGTTCAGATATATACATTTTAGACCAAACCGGGACCAGTTGCGAAAAATGCAACTCAAGGCCTTCCAGCTTGAATTGTACCCGCG
Source organism: Chrysogorgia sp. JL179-B06 (assembly GCA_035772405.1). NCBI lineage: Eukaryota > Metazoa > Cnidaria > Anthozoa > Scleralcyonacea > Chrysogorgiidae > Chrysogorgia > Chrysogorgia sp. JL179-B06. The sequence goes on from JAYKKM010000437.1 coordinate 9,281,422, forward strand.
ACCTACATATAGAAATGAACAAAAATAGAGACTAAAACTAGAAATTACTATTGCAAGGAAGTGCTGCCTGCAGAAAGGGACAGATTGGAAACTTGGCATTTAGTGGTGGTGTTGGGAAAAATAGAGAACATTTTAGCCCTGCATGTACAGCCTGAATTACAGGCTAGTTACACATGGGCTAGAAAACATTATATATTGTGCATCCAGTATTTTCTTCGACATCATTTGCCATTCTCAACAACAGTGGAACGGCATACACATTATAATAATAATAATAATAATAATAATAGACGTATTAGGAGCATTATACAATAGTCTCAATGCTCTTACAACAATATATTCTTAAATTTACTTATAAAACTTATTACAGTTTCATTATAAGATAAAGCCTACAACATATCATATATCATATTACCACTATGAACAAAAAAAACTATTAATTTTAAATAAGAAAAGTCTTCACTGCTGACTTAAAATTACCCAACATATCAAAGTTTCTAATTTCCTCTGGTAATGAATTCCACAGTTTTTGTGCCGAAACCGAGAACGCTCTGTCTCCATGTGTCACCGTTTTGGATTTTGGCTCAAGTAGAAGATTACGGTCTGATGATCTCAAAGCACGAGTAGGTTTATATTTATTTAGCAAATCAGTAATATATACAGGCGCCTGGCCATGCAAAGCCTTGAAAGTAATTATTAGTATCTTAAATACAATCCTTGATCTCACCGGCAACCAGTGAAGATTACGAAGCACAGGGGTGATATGCTCCGATTTTTTAACCCCCGTTACAAGTCTTTCAGCTGTATTTTGAATTCGTTGTAACTTGCTCATTTCAGCTTCTGGTAAGCCATATAGGATACTATTACAGCTGTCAAGTTTTGATGTTATGAATGCATGCACCAACTTCTCACACTCCTTTTTACTCAAATATTTCCTGATCTTGGCGATATTTCTGATAGCAAAAGTGGCCGATTTACAGATGTTATTTACATGAGTATTTAATTTTAGATGTCTATCTACAGCAACACCGAGATCACGTGCAACCGGAGCCGGTTGGATTTTCACATCATTGACACATATTTCTGGCATTGGTTCACAATGCATAAAACGTGATGATAGATGGACAATCTCGGTTTTACTCGGATTGCATATAAGACCATTCATAGTACACCAGTTGGTGATGTCCTTAATACATAACTCAAGTCTAGCCAGAGCAGCAGGTCGATCACGTGGAGATTTTATAGGTATATACAGCTGTGTGTCATCAGCGTACATTATGCAATCAAGGCCATGGGCTTTGATCACATCTTCCAATGGCGCAAAGAAGAGTGAAAAGAGAAGTGGACCCAGTACAGAACCCTGAGGTACACCATATTGCAATGGTTTGTTTGAGGAATGCGTATTCTTCACCATAACTGACTGTACCCGATCAGAAAGGTATGAGTGATACCAGGCTAGTGCAGTTCCACTAAACCCATAACGATGCTGAAGTCTCTCCAATAGAACGGTGTGGTCAACTATGGTGTCGAACGCAGATGATAAGTCCAACAGTACCAACACTACTTCCTGATTTTCATCAAGTGCATTAAGGATGTCATTGAAAACACGCAGAACTGCTGTCTCTGTGCTATGAAAGAGTCTATAAGCAGATTGCATTTTTGCAAGGAGGTTATTCTCATAAGATAGTCTGTTGTCTGTCTGGCAGCAATCCGCTCTAATACTTTTGACAAGAAAGCCACGTTAGTAATAGGTCTATAGTTAGGGAATAGCTCTTTATCACTAGTAGGTTTTTTAATAGATGGGCAGATGAGACCTTTCTTAAGTGAAAGAGGAAATACTCCTGTGGACAAAGATGAATTGATAATGTCAGTAATTGGGGCAGCTAACACGTCAATTCACTGAGTGAGCTTTTACAACAAGGAGAGGCAACTGCTATAGATAGCTTTTTAACTGACTCATGTGTACTTGTAAGTTTATCTCGAAGTAACTGAATCTTAGTTGAAAAATAACAACTAAAAGCATCAGCCAGGTCATATGAAGAATCATGTGATGGCAATAAAGGAATAGATTTTACTCGGAACATGCCCTCAATCATGTGAAATAGCTGATTCTGATCAGAGTTAGATATCTTTGCCTTATAATATTCTGTTTTTGCTAAATCAATTGCCTTTGCGTATATACGACATTGTTCCTTGTACATTTGGTGATGAACCTGAAGGCGTGTAGAGAGAAATTTACGCTCAAACTGTCGTTTTTGTTTCTTCATAACTCTTAAACTATCATTAAACCATGGAGCATTTGGTCGAAGGGTAATTGAGCATGTACGTTTGGGTGCGTGTTTGTCCAAAAGCTCAGACAATACACAATTGAATTGTTCAGTGGCAGTATTTACATCAGATATGGTTGAACAAATTAATTGCGAGTCAAGGATATCTTTTCGCCATGTCTGTAAGTCTATACGACGTAAATCGCGATGATTAATAACTTTTTTAGATGATTTTGGTCTCGGAAAATCCATGCTGCAAACAACAGCACTGTGATCTGAAGGTAAATCAGAGACGATCTCCATGGCAGTAGACAGCAAACCGCCTCCTGACGAATTAACATGACTACAACATGACATTTGATTGAAAGACACTATTATTTGACTTAAACTGCGACATTGTTCTGTCAACCTGTTGCGGTTGGCAAATATAAAATAAATAAATGTCCAAAACCAAAAGAAACAATGTTAGTAATACCATAATCGGCGTTATTATCAGCTGAGCCTGAAATAACATCAACATTGTTTCACAAAAGTTTATATCTTGGAATGGTGTTGAATTCTGTTTGATTCTTATATTATTGACATTGTGTACACCAATTCGGGTACGATATTTCTCAATTGTTACTCCCATTAGGCAAAATGTTCTGTTATATTTTAACTACAATTAAGGTCTTTATGTTGTCGACAGTCTAAACAGACATTGAGTTGTATTTGCAATATTTCGATGGCTAATTTAACTTAGTATTGTCGGATATCGTGTTTTTATGTAGTTCCAGTCGTCGCAACTCTTACTGAGGTTAGGAAATATGTTTAGGTTTGTTCGGACGTGTTCGTTTACAAATAATAACATGGCCATGATTTCATACTGTTATCGTTATTGTTTCGATTTCATATAGTTAATGTTGTAACACATTGATATAAAACGTTAAAATTTAAACTTTAGTATCCATAATGAATATACGCACTTGAGTCTAGCAACCAGGGAAAACACTGTAGGGTTAATATACAGGTAATTATTTCATGATTGGGTCGGTTTTCTTTGATGCATCGCGGGGTGTATATAGAATACAACCCTATGAATATTAATTAGATAAGAAATGAAGAACTTTGTCCTGAAAAATGGACAAAACTTTGTTAGAAAACCTCCTCAATCGTGAGTCAGTTAATTACCTCGAACGTCGAGATGTATGCGTCGTATATCGCATGTCTTGTATATAGCATACATTCCTCGTTCTCGGAATTAACTCTTACTTATTACATTGAGTCGGTTTCCTTTGATGTACCGCGGGATGTATGCGCCATACATCCCTATGAATACTAATAAGAGAAGAAACGAAGAAAAATGTAGGAAAATCTTTGTCCAAGGTGGATAAAATCGACAAAACTTTGTAGGAAACCTCCTCAATGTAATAATAAGTCAGATAAACACCTCGAACGTCGGGATTTATGCGATATACAGCCCTCGGACGCTACGCGTCCTCCGTATGTATGCCGCATAAATCCCTCGTTCTCGGTGCTTATCTATTTACATGGCGAAGCCTTCGATACGGTCGGCCGCATCAGCGATGATCGGTCGCCATATATTTTGTTCGACAACATTCACAAATTCCCGAAACGACGATAGCGGTGTGTGTGGGCGCCGGCCACTGACAAGAATGATAATTGATAGGTCCACAAACCTATTTCATTATATTTTCGGACCAGATAATGAATATGATTCAAATAATGAATTATGAAGTATTTCGCATTTTGTATTTGGGTTTGTATTAGGGTTGTTCACATACCTAGAAAGCGCCAGAATTTTAGTCCGGGCGGGAAATCTATCAAATCTTGTATATACTAGCTATAGTTATCTCACTAAGGCGCGGGATTGCAGAATAGACAGAATATACACTTGTATATTCCGACTGTATATTCTGTCTAGTTATACAAGACTGTATATTTAAATAAATAGACACAATATATCAGATTAGACACTATAATTATACACTATATACGTCTAGTAGACGTATAGTGTATATTTCTGTATATTGTGTCTATTTACACACTTATACATAAACTGTTAGTGTCTATTGTGTATATTGTGTATATTAACGTCTAATTATACACTATATACGTCTAATAGACGTCTAGTGTATATTTACGTCTATTGTGTCTATTTACACACTTATACATAAACTGTGAGTGTCTATTGTGTATATTAACGTCTAATTATACACTATATACGTCTAATAGACGTCTAGTGTATATTTACGTCTATTGTGTCTATTTACACACTTATACATAAACTGTGAGTGTCTATTGTGTATATTGTGTATATTAACGTCTAATTATACACTATATACGTCTAATAGACGTCTAGTGTATATTTACGTCTATTGTGTCTATTTACACACTTATACATAAACTGTGAGTGTCTATTGTGTATATTGTGTATATTAACGTCTAATTATACACTATCTAGTGTAGATTAACGTCTATTGTGTCTATTTACACACTTATACATAAACTGTGAGTGTCTATTGTGTATATTGTGTATATTAGCGTCTAATTATACACTATATACATCTAATACACGTATAGTGTATATTTACGTCTATTGTGTCTATTTACACGTATAGTGTATAAGTGGTCTATATATATATATATATATATATATATATATATATATATAAATATATTGAATGAAACAATATTTAACAATTATTCACCGAAGTGGAAGTGAATAGTGACACTGAGGTGAATAATTGTTTTAGCATATACCAAAACAAATTGACAAAAAATAAGTAAATTTCGGTTAGTTTCATTATAATTTAGCCAGGAATTGGTGCGAAACGCAAGGCAAAAAATGCCCTTTCCATATGGCTTTCCATATTTGGAGTTTGCCTGTCCATATTTGGAGTTGTTTATCAGTTTTGACAAGCTGACAGCACCTGTGGACAGCACTGCCGGTCGTTTTTAAAACCTTTCGAAAGTTGGATCAAAGTAAGGCAAAAGACCACTGGATTTTAACTCAAAGGAAATATTTTAATACTGTACATGGGAAAACCTGAGGACAAAGGATAACTAATGAACTGTGGGTGAGTAAGCGACAATAATTGTTCTTTTCAAAGCGTTTTTATTTCGGTCAGTGCAATGACAATGTTTCATGTGTTTAGTCGTTGAATTTCCTTTAATTTATAAATATTTCTGTGTGTGTTTACTGTAATAAAATCGGTAGTATGTTTTCCAGGTCATTTGTTTAGTATTCAGTTCATTACTCGCCAGTTTCTTGGGCAGTGTATCGCGGTAATCTTTATGGCTGAAACCGTACTAATTATTTATGTTTTGCTTGGTTTTCTTGTAACCGAAATTATTTTTAATGTTTGTAAATGTTATTAAATTCTATATGAAAGGCAATTCAAATTGTCTCAAACTATATAAAGGCAATTTATCGATATATGAACTACGGAGAACACTTTTCTTTCAAAATATTTGAACGAAAACTGACATGCAACAGTCAGTTCGTTCAATCAAGTTTGTTTTCGTAGCACTTTCTATTCTCTCTTTGAAACTTGTTTTTCATAAATATTACCTAAATAATGTTCCTACATACAGTAATTGTTTTCTACCTGTCTGCTTTTACCAATTTCTTGCATTATGTAAAAAGAAAATCGTTCAAGAGAATGACACCATCATGTTTTGCGAAACAGTGAATAGTGCAGGATATCCCGAGCTAGAGCAACCAATCAGATTGCGCGAAAAGCACTATTCACTGTTTTGGTATATGCTAATATATGTTATTGCCTCGTTCTATTCCAAAACCACGCCAACTATACTGACTACGCTGCCTCGTTCTATTATAAAACCACGCAACATATCGCTATATATAATATATATTTTCCTTCACCATAAATCCTGAGAACATGTAGTTTGATCGAGTGTGAAATGCCAAATATTACTTGTTATATATATATATATATATAGTAGAATAATGATGTAATTATATACGCTCGTATCTTTTCGAAACTAAACAACATATATCAACGCCATCTCCGACAAACCCAAGTGCGATTGCCGAACGAAGGATAGCTGTCCCCTAGAAGGAAGCTGCGGTGCCTTACCGCAAATTTGATTTATCAAGCCGAAGTGACCACAGCCAATGACATGACGACCAAAAAATACATTGGCATGACTGCAACCTCTTTTAAGACCTGTTACAACAACCATACCAAATCAATCCGTGATGCTGTATATTTAAAGGAACTTATATATCAAGTTACATTTGGAAATTGAAGATGGAGAAACGCGACTACATGGTGAAGGGTCAATTTTGAATTGCGCGAAATCATACAGCAGTGGGGATAAACGATGTAATTTGCACGCCTGGAAGAAAAATTGTGTATTATGAAAGCCGACCCAAACCACCTCCGAAACAAAAGATCCGAAATATTTTCAAAATGCCGTCACCGAAACAAACACAGACCACGCAACTTGAAATGGACCGCAATGACGTCGCCACATGTAACCACCGTTATAACAGGACAACCAAGACGAATTTTCTTTCAGTTGTCTGAAGATCGTCTACGGGCGTGAAACTATTAGTAACAGCAAACAATCTTTATATATATATATATATGTATGTATATTGAATGAAACAATATTATAAGTTGTTGCCTCGTTCTATCCCAAAACCACGCAACATTTCTCTATTGAGTTAAACAATATTATAGCCGTAGTCTATTTCAAAAATACGCAACATATCGCTATTGAATGGAACAGTATCATATGTTGTTGCCTCGTTCTATTTCAAAACTACGTTAACTATATACTGACTACGCTGCTACATTCACATAGTGTTTGTGACTAGACGTCCATTAGACGTATATAGTGTATATAATTAGACGCTAATATTAAACAATATACACAATAGACACTCACAGTTTATGTATACAACTACAAGTGTGTAAATAGACACAATATACGTTAATATACACTAGACGTCTATTAGACGTATATAGTGTATAATTAGACGCTAATATACACAATATACACAATATACACTCACAGTTTATGTATAAGTGTGTAAATAGACACAATAGACGTTAATATACACTAGACGTCTATTAGACGTATATAGTGTATAATTAGACGCTAATATACACAATATACACAATAGACACTCACAGTTTATGTATAAGTGTGTAAATAGACACAATGGACGTTAATATACACTAGACGTCTATTAGACGTATATAGTGTATAATTAGACGTTAATATACACAATATACACAATAGACACTCACAGTTTATGTATACAAGTGTGTAAATAGACACGATAGACGTTAATATACACTAGACGTCTATTAGACGTATATAGTGTATAATTAGACGCTAATATACACAATATACACAATAGACACTCACAGTTTATGTATAAGTGTGTAAATAGACACAATAGACGTTAATATACACTAGACGTCTATTAGACGTATATAGTGTATAATTAGACGCTAATATACACAATATACACAATAGACACTCACAGTTTATGTATACAAGTGTGTAAATAGACACAATAGACCTTAATATACACTAGACGTCTATTAGACGTATATAGTGTATAATTAGACGCTAATATACACAATATACACAATAGACACTCACAGTTTATGTATAAGTGTGTAAATAGACACAATAGACGTTAATATACACTAGACGTCTATTAGACGTATATAGTGTATAATTAGACGCTAATATACACAATATACACAATAGACACTCACAGTTTATGTATACAAGTGTGTAAATAGACACAATGGACGTTAATATACACTAGACGTCTATTAGACGTATATAGTGTATAATTAGACGCTAATATACACAATATACACTCACAGTTTATGTATAAGTGTGTAAATAGACACAATAGACCTTAATATACACTAGACGTCTATTAGACGTATATAGTGTATAATTAGACGCTAATATACACAATATACACAATAGACACTCACAGTTTATGTACAAGTGTGTAAATAGACACAATAGACCTTAATATACACTAGACGCCTATTAGACGTATATAGTGTATAATTAGACGCTAATATACACAATATACACAATAGACACTCACAGTTTATGTATAAGTGTGTAAATAGACACAATAGACGTTAATATACACTAGACGTCTATTAGACGTATATAGTGTATAATTAGACGCTAATATACACAATATACACAATAGACACTCACAGTTTATGTATACAAGTGTGTAAATAGACACAATAGACGTTAATATACACTAGACGTCTATTAGACGTATATAGTGTATAATAAGCAATGGAGAATTGACAGAATATACGCCACCTGTCTACTCAGTATAACTATACATTATATACGGTATACACTGTATAAATATACACAATATACTTCTTATGTCTAAACTGTCTATTCTGCAATACCGCGCCTTACTCAGTTATCTGCATCTCTTTGAATGCAAAGTTGTTAATCGTTCACATTTTCAATACATACCTCATCATAATGACTAGAAAACCGCTCATAAAGATTGTAAACATCTTCCAGTTTCGCATCCTTTGGAAAATTTACCGTATTTATATCTATCTTTCCAGACATTCTTCTGCAAAGTTTAACTGAACTCGATAACACTTTGGTTAAGAAAGAGATTTAGTAATGACCTACACTGGAAGTGTATTGTCTGCGCATGCCCGTTCAGCAGGAGGTGTAAATTTGCTGTGAGAGGTGCGGAGGATATGGTGTGCATACACTGTATGCTTTATGCTATATAAATCATGCTATATAAATCACTCAATCGTAAATATATATTATATATATATATATATATATATATATATATATATATATATATATATATATATATATATATATATATATATATATATATATATATATATATATATATATATATATATATATATATATATATATATATATATATATATATATATATATATATATATATATATAAAGATTTACTTAAAATGTTTACGTCACTACTCCGAGTTTGAGCACCCTAGCCGTTGTTGAGTCAATTAAGGAAAGATGCTTACAATGGATTGGTCGAAACAGAGAAATGACGTAATGCCATGTGAAGCACCTTTTGTTTAGTGTAAATCGCGTGTAAATATGGTAATGAGATAGAGATACTACAAAGTACAACCGCTGGTTGACGTTTTTCAATTCGATTTGTAGAGAACATAGAACTAGAAGTCGCTGATGTGGAAGACTATGGTGTCCCATCCCCGCCAAAAATCGAACTTTCCATTTTACATACTACTTTTCCCATTTTACATACAACTTTTCCCATTTTACATACATCGAATATGCAGCTTCAACTTTCCGCATTTTACATACAACTTTCCGCATTTTATATCCAACCGCAATCCAGCAAATGTCTGTATTGCGGGCTCATGGTATATTTGCTTGACGGTCTTTGACGGATAAACATTAAACGATCGAGGAAGATATGATACACACAAGTTATAACAGATTCAAATCGAAAAAAAATACAATTTTATAACAGATTCAAATCCAAGACTAGGCAAGTAGCCAACAAGGTATTTAATTTTTATAATTATAGCTAATATTATCCACAATCTATTCAGGAAAGTTATTTTTGCATACTGTGATATGGCTGATTGTATATTGAAACTCATTGTGCTATATTCCTATTTTTACCGCACCCCCCTGCCGAGGGATATCTTGACCCCCCCCCCCCCATGCAATTCCAAGGTCTATCGATAGGGGGGTACAGATGAAAATTGCAATAGCCCATTGGTAATTTGTTATGATACATTTTTACTCTATTCTTGAATAGTAAAATAATAATATAATATTAAGTAATACTAATAGTTATTTTACTATCAATTATCCACTGGTGGAAATGGATGAGGATGACTTATTCTACCTCCTGGATGTTGTACATAGTATGGTCAATGTCGTTGATCGATTGATAGAGTCAGGAGACACGTCGATGGATTTCCAAGCATTAGTATTCAAGTTGGATTACCTAAGACGTTTGCTAGTTGCCTTGAATATAGATGAGACAACTGTAGAAATGGTTGGACAAGCATACACAATGCTTTTGGAACTTGATCGATTGAACCAAGGGGACGTAGGAGCTGAACCAATAGCTCCCATGGTAAAAAATGGAAAACGTGGTAGGCCTTCATTTGATGTAAAAGAAGAGCAACTCACTTATCTGCTTGAACAAGGTTTTAAAGTATCTGACATTAGTAAAGTTGTTGGGGTGAGCCAAAGAACTGTAGAGCGAAGAATGTCTACTTTTGGACTTACAGTGTCAGGTACTGTATAAATCTATATTATATAAAATATGAATTAATATAATATGTATATAATATATTATTATATAATTATTTATAATATTATATATAATTAATATAATTATATAATATTATGTGTAATATATTGTACAGTATAGTATAAACCTACTAGAGGACTATTACAAATCCTGCATTGTGATTGGCTGAGCTCAGGGCCGGATGAGGGTTGCGTGGGGCCCACGGCATATTTTCAGCACGGCCCCCTTTTCGAGCTTTTGGGGACAATCAGCAAGTGCGGGGCCCCAAATGCGTGCAATATAAATTTTAGTATTTGAATGAAACCAATGATCACTCTATATTATTGATAGAGCGTTAGCGAAAGGAGTCATTTATAAATGCATTTTGATGATATTTTAGTGGTGGAGAATTGTTGTTCATGGGGGAATAGATGGTTATTCCAGGATCCCAGTATTTCTAAAAGCCTCAGATAATAATAGAGCATCTACTGTGCTTGATTTGTTTACTGAAGCTGTATCAGAATATGGCCTCCCCTCAAGAGTTAGATCAGACAAGGGAGGAGAGAATGTCGATGTATCAGCTTACATGCTATCTCATCCACGCCGTGGGCCAGGGAGAGGCAGTATGATCACAGGTATGGTATTAATTACTGAGTGACAATTATGTGCAACAATCATGCACTTATGATGATGTATTTGTAATACCTGTAAATGTATAATATCTGTCAATTAGGAAAGAGTACGCACAACCAAAGAATTGAACGTCTTTGGCGAGATGTGTTTGGGGGATGCATCATCCTATTTTACAACTTATTTTATGCCATGGAAGATCAGGACCTTCTAAATCCAGACAACGAGTACCATATGTGGTGTTTGCATTATGTGTTCTTGCCTATCATAAACAGACATATAAAAACTTGGAAAGATGCATGGGTTTACCACCCAATTAGAACAGAGAAAAACAGAACTCCAATGCAGCTGTGGGTGACAGGACTACACTTAGCTGGACATTTCCAAGAGGTTGGCAGTGACAGTCTCCAGGTACCAATGCTAAATCCATTGTACAGTAAAAAATACATACATGTACCATTGTTTTTTTTACATAAATAGTATAATTTAGCACATTATTATATGACTTTATGAAATCCGTGGCTCTGATTGGCTAGCGAGCGGTCCGTAAAAAGCCGTATCCGGACCACCGGTACAAAGGTACCGACGCCAAGTGAGATGTCTGTATAGTATGTAGTCTGTGCCGGTAACCCGGATGTTGTTTTGGAAATTTCAAATATTGTAAACATTTCCGATTGAACTCGGTTTTTTGTACGGACAAAAAACCTCGGTCCGATATTTCACCGTACAGACCGAACAAGCGATGTCAATAAGCTATTAATCTCACTTTGTTCATTAGGAGGGTGAAATTATGAACTATGGTGTGGACTGGCATGGTCCCATTCCTGATCCATCCCCAGATTTAGTGGAAGTTGCACGAACAACTTGCCCATTTACTGCAGATGAGTTGGCTAACCTCCCTCACACTGATGGAATGACATACTTATAGAAGGGGTTGATACATTTGTAAATATTGTTCAGTTAGTGGGAAGACCAGTGGCAATAGAATAGTACCGGTATTATGATATTAATATATTATTATGTGCAGAGGGTGACAATGGTGCATAAGTAATTTGTTTGTATGATTTTATTTTTTTTAAGCAACAGAACAAAACAACATGTATATAATATTATTGAAAGTTTGAAATGAGCAGATCTCATAGTGTCAGTGGTGCAAAAATTGTTATAAGCAACTCTCACTCTACAGGTATATGGATAAATGCTGTAGTAGTTGTAACAAAATCATCAAATTTGAAGGCTTGAAGCATTTTCAATGAACCGGGCATGCTGTGCATGGAAGCTAAAATAACCCTGGGAAATTGGGATAAATCTCCTATCAAGAAAGTACTGTTTAGGTATAAGGGTCTAATGGAAACAAAATCCACGTGAACCAAATTTTAAGGCAATGTCCATGTTCTTCTTAAAACTTTGGTAATCAGAATGTATTGTCGGCAGGATAATGGTCATGAAACATGTTTCTGATAGTGGGAGACTATTTGCACCACCATCAAAAGCCTCCAGGTTATAATTTGTTTAGGCGTGATAGAGGTTCTGCAGGTGGTGGCATAGCTGTCTATGTTAAAAATGAGATCATGGTTACAAGGAGGGATGATTTAGAAGATTCAACAGTTGAAGGACTTTGGCTCGAGATCTCTCTACCTAAAACGCGTGGATTTCTGGTAGGAACCTTTTACAGGCCTCCCAATTCCTCGAAATACCACGATAAAGATTTTATGGCAAAATTGGAAAACAACCTGGACAAGGCTACTTCTGAAGGTAAAGAATTGTTTACGCTGGGCGATTTTAACTGTGATCTCCTAACCAAACGTGCTAGTATTCCTGAATGTAAACAATTGAAATCACTTTTTAAAAGCTATCATTTTAAACAAGTGATTAAAGAGGCCACTAGAGTAACCCCAGATTCAAAAACGCTCATAGATTTGATAGCTGCCAACAACCCGCATAATATCAGTAGCTCTGGAGTGATTAGCTGTAGTTTAAGTGATCACGAAATGGTGTATTGTGTGCGGAAAATCAATTGGAAGAGAGCGCCTGGCCTGATTAAAACATTTAGGAATTATGTTAAATATGACCAAAAACAATTCTGTGATGAACTGAAGGATACTAACCTTATCCCCGAGAGTATTGGTGATGAAAATCTGTATGACCAACCGGTAAATTATTTATGGAATGTCTTTAAAACAGCGTTTATTTCCGTCGCGTTCGGGGAATAGATAATTGCCCATGGTTGGATAGTAGCATAAAAAATGCGATCAAGCAACGAGATTATATGCATAAAAAGGCACGTAAAACAACAAACACTGAGGACTGGGCGAACTATCGTAGCCTTAGAAACAGGGTTAATAACATGATTAAAAGAGCAAAGGGAGCTTATAATAGGCGGTTATTGGAAGAAAACAAGGACGATAGCAAAACGTTTTGGAAAACCGTTAAAAAGATCATACCTACGGAGAGCAAAGAAGTATCCTCGGGTGTTAAAATTGGGGATATTGATAGTAACGATAAAGTTTCTATTGCGACTGCATTTAATAAGCATTTTATTGGTGTCGTCAAGCGTCTTAGAGATTCTGCTGGGGCCTCTATAGTTTCCGTTGCTCGCACTATTAGGACAAGTGCATCTACCTCATCTCGAGCTCGACAGTTTCAATTTTTAGAGGTTCCAGTGAATTTTACATTAAAACAACTCCGTGGACTGAAAACCGGAAAGGCAGCTGGTCTGGACAATATTCCAGATGTTTAGGCAATGAACAGTACAGATATTACTAAATTGAGAACAATTGTCTCAACAGTTTTGTCAAAGATTGCAGTTGAATTTTGGCCCGAAAGGTTAATCAATACGTTTCAAACCAACAAACCAGAGTTTGCTCTACATGTACTGTACCTTCATTCCTTGCTTCAATCTCTTCAATGTAAGTATGGAAGAAATTTGCTGTTGCAAGCTTGGATTCACTTCTCTCTTTTTCTTCATAATAAATAATTTTTGTTAGGTCTTCGACAGAAATAGTCCTCTCCTTTTCAGTAGGGAACACCAGCTGTGTTAGGGAGGGTTTTTTTTCTTAAGATAGGTGACGAGAGAAACCTCATCCATTCCTGAATAATGAAATTAATTACCGGTATACTGTTGTAAGCAATAGCCAACTGATTAGTCGTCACACTGTCACGAGAGATGTAACTGTGCATAAGTTATATACATAAATTTTGGATGCATGTTTTCCTGCCAGTGATGGTTAATATACCTATAATCCTGGCCAAAATGTAATCGGACAATCGCGTAAAGGACAAAAAACATCATCCACCGCCCCCCCCCCCCCCTCTCCTCGATGTTGCTCAGCGAATGTAATGCCAAATATGTCAACAGACAGTTGGGACAGTTTATTTAAGTATGTTAACAGGACAGTTTATACATGTATCAACATTGAGGGACGGAGGGATGATTTCCCGGGGGATGACATAATTAGATGTCATTGAATGGGGAGGCGTCCCAATACTTTTGTCCAGGATTGTAGCTACATACAATATTTCTCCAGAAGATCTACCCTCATTAATCTTATAAATGTCCATTGGTGATTACCTTCAGCCATGTCATTGAGTTCCAATCTCCGTTTATCTATGACTTGAAACATTAAAAATCCTTCAACCATCATTTGCTTATTTTCACGAAACTTGTCTGGATCCAGTCCAGCTTGTATAAGGAAGGGATCAAGTTCTAATCTGGTATCATTGTCATCATGATGTTTTCTATTTGGATCAGCATCCAACTAAACAAAAGACATTATATATTTTTCAAAAATTCAATATCTGGTTAGAAATTGTTCCCCCATAATGTGGCAATATTTAATGTGTGCAGAGGCGGAATGGTTATGATGCGTATCACACCATGCAGTATAAACAAATACTTACGTGGTCCATCAACAATTGTCTAAGGTCTATATCTGGAATATCTTCTAGAACAATAACTGGTGGTTCGTGTGATTCTCTGCATGTTGACAGATAGTGTTTCACAGCATATGAAATACCATGAAGCCCCGGACCACCATGCAAAATGCTGTGCCCCAGAATGCAACCTAGTGCTTTGAATGCCCCGGTCAAACGGAGGGACTGGTCATGTATGGGCAGACGATGATCTGGTTCTCCCTCAAAGAATATTGTCGGCTTTGAGTTTTTTGATGGAATCCCCTCATCTAAAACTTTAATGGCATTCACTACAAATTCTCGGATTGGACCACTACCAACTGCATCTTCTTCTTCAAACCTTACTTTGGGATTTGATTTTAACTTTAAATCTTGCTTCTTATAGATGCCCATTATATCCCTTCTTAATTCACTCACTCCATCCACACGACACACAAAAAACCTTTGTCTAGGCTCATCCTCATCTATCACTTCTTTTTGAAAGTGCAATAGGCAAGATGCTGGTGTTGCAGATGCACTGGTCAGGCAAGGGAGGCAAGGGAGGGACATTATTTTCATCAGTTGCAAAAACTGAAATTCCTACAATAAATTTCAATTTGACGATTATTTTTAGGTGGACTTATTCATGTATGTACACAACAGTACAGTACCAGTCAGAAATAACCTAACACTGCGTTCGCGTTCCAAATGGTTTTGAAGTTCAGGATGCGTACTAGACTTTCCGTTGCTAAGTGAAATTAATTACGTGAACTAAGACTAAATAAGTGAACGGTAAAGCTAAATAACTGTCTTGGTCTCACGATCTGTACAGAATGGAACGCGAATGGAACGCAAACGGAACGCCATATCGGACGCGTTCCGGCTCCCAAAGGAACGCGTTTTCCATTAGGTTACTTCTGACTGGTACTGTACATGCAAATCATAAGAGTACTTGAGTAAAATGTTGAGATGTACAGGTACTGTAATTGAATAATTTTATGTATCATATAGCTCCACAACCTAATCAAAATTACCTAAAAGATGCTGTGCAGCTGTATTAGGATCTCCATTACCCTGATGCAATGCACCCTCTATGTCGGAGTCAGTGGCATCAGGGCAAATGTCATTCAAAATCGTCTCTAGATCTGTTGTTTCACTAAAACTGTCCCTAGCATGGAATAAGAAAATAATCATAATTATATGGATTGGAAGTACCATAATTTCTCTATTAAGTCTCCTTCTCTTTTAAGCCCTCCCCCTGCTATATAAACCCCCTTCTTGGAAGGAAAAAATAATTAAGCTCCCTTTTCTTTTAAGCATTAGCCCCCCCTTCCACAATTAATTTTTAAAATCATGAAACATGAAATATATATATGTTACTGTAGATGAGAATGACATTCTTGAATTTTTTTAATAAACACGTAATTTCTATAGCAATAATAAGACATAATAATTATACAAACAACACATTTATGTAGTCACATGAAACACGCAAACAGATTTTTGTATAATATATGTATTTTAAATAAGCCAGGTCACCCACCTCTAATAAACCCCACCTCTAATAAACCCCACCTCTAATAAACCCCCTCTCTAATAAACCCCTCTCCATTAACCCCCCCCCCCCCATCAATGATGCTTGAAAAAAATAAGCCCTGGGGCTTAATAGAGACAGGGCATGAGATTTGCGATATCCAGGGGATACCAGATTTTAAGGCGGGATACTGGATATCCCGGCGGGATACCATGAAAATTAGGATAGTGAATAATTTTTGAGCAGCTACTATATCCTGATTAATTGTTTGCGTGTGCAACAAATCGCACACGTGAAAAGTCATATTCAGCCGAAAAGATCTTTGTCTCGAGGAATATATCAACACTCTTTATCCATGTGTTATTGTACATTACAAGGCATAAACTAGTGTAGTATGTATGAAAGTTAACCTTGTTTGATACTGCGTATTGGAATATTTTAAAGAGGGATACCAGATTGTAAATGCTAGTATCCTCTTGGATACTGCTAAAAATTTCAAATCTCATGCCCTGAGAGATATTACAATAACTAAAGATATACTTCAAATATCTTCAATTAGCTTGCATGAATATGATTACTAAATGTACGAACAAGGCAGATGACAATTGATAGAATAAAGTACTAAATTCTTATTCATACTACAGTATATACCTTAACCGTTGGAGGAGTTTCATCATGTGTATGCTGATGCTCTTTCATTAAACTCATGAGAACTGATGCACCACAGTTGAAACATTCGATTATTGGCTCATCAACGTCTTCCTGTTTTAACAGTTTAAAATAATTATCATAAATAGCACTTATATAGCCATACAGTAGGTTACAAAAACACTAGCTACCAGTAAAACTCAACAATGAACAAATTATGTGAATCTGTAATGTACCTTCATAGTTTCTTGATTATTATTTGATATACAGTCTTTCTGAAGTGGTCTGACGTATATCTTTGATTGGCCACAGATATCTTTCAAGCGTTTAGATGTATACGGGCACCTCTCTGAAAAAGTAAAAGTTTGTATCCACCAGCACCATCTAACTTTTGGTATCTTTCCATAATCTTCTCATGGAAATGTGAGGTATCTTCATTCATGTCAAGCACTATGCTGCTGTCACCCAAACCAGCATTACATAATTCGGTTTTGTCCTTTACACTTGATGGAGGAGTGGTATCCTTTGTTGATGACAAGCACACAAATTTCATGGTGCAAGTAGGTTGTTTAACTTTTTTGTTTTTTTTATTACGCTCTGCAGAATATTGAAGTCTAGTTGACTTTCCAAAACTAAATAGTCTTTTATGTTCCATAACAGCAGAGGTTGATGTTGATGGCTGATTGGTGTTAGATGTTGATGGTTGGTTGGTGTTAGATGTTGATGGCTGGTTGACACCCAATACCCTACTGCTGCTTGATGATCCAGGATTCTGTATACCTATTAAATGAACAGAAAATTCATTCATATCCATTTAAAAATATGGATAATCGCGATCAGGTAAAGCCATATATGATTGAATTTTATAAAAAATATTTTATTTCGTTCTTTTGACTGCTCCAGTCTGTGGCCTTCATATAAATACATGCATAAATTAATTGCGGCATTGTTTATTTAAGCCGGTTTTCCACTTCAAGTCCCAGCCGAAATACTCATAGGACAAAAGAAAAATCGCACGAATGAAATGATTAAGTGGAAAACGGGAAGAATAAGATATTGGCCCGGTTATGGTCGCCAGCGTTGATATAGAGTGCTGATATATATAGGGTGATGATATAGAGCGCTGATATAGGATGCTGATATAGGGTGCTGATATAGAGTGATGATATAGGTACCGGTGATGATATAGGGTAGTGATAAAGAGCGCTGACATAGAGTGATGATATAGAGTGATGATATAGAGTGATGATATAGAGTGATGATATAGATCAGTGTTGATATAGAGTGATATAGAGTGATGATATAGAGTGATCGATGATATAGAGTGATGATATAGAGTGATGATATAGTGTGATGATATAGAGTGATGATATAGAGTGATGATATAGAGTGATGATATAGGGTGCTGATATAGAGTGATTATATAGGGTGATGATATAGGGTAATGATAAAGAGCGCTGACATAGAGTGATGATATAGAGTGATGATATAGAGTGATGATATAGAGTGATGATATAGATCAGTGTTGATATAGAGTGATATAGAGTGATGATATAGAGTGATGATATAGAGTGGTGATATAGAGTGATGATATAGAGTGATGATATAGAGTGATGATATAGAGTGATGATATAGAGTGATGATATAGATCAGTGTTGATATAGAGTGATGATATAGATCAGTGTTGACATAGAGTGATGATATAGAGTGATGATATAGTGATGATATAGGGTGATGATATTAATAGAGTGCTGATATAGAGTGCAATGATATATAGAGTGATGATATAGATCAGTGTTGATATAGAGTGATGATATATAGTGATGATATATAGTGATGATATAGAGTGATGATATAGATCAGTGTTGATATAGGGTGATATGAAGGGTGCTGATATGGGGTAACGATATATATAGGGTGCTATTCTGTATTACTCGTGACTGTTCGGACTGAGTACCCAAGGTTAGCAAATAGGTTGGGATCAGCCCAATTATTCTGAAATTTTGAACGTTATACGTGCATGTGATGCTTTGTGAAGACATACAAAATATGAAACCCGTATCTTTAAAACTATAAAAGTTATTAAGATATAAATATTTGCCGCTGACCATTGCAGTATGACTAAACCTTTACTAAACCCAAGAAAAGTTATGGATCGCGGGCTCATAAAAACGTAATTTTGCAAATTTGGTCAGTGCGCTGTACTCTACGTTTAATATCAGCATGCAAAGTATGAAGGTCATATATTTAAAATAACGGATACAAATGAAGGATAATCATTTACCGCTGACCAACGGGTCATCCAACCTCTATTTATTTATTGTACTGCGGGCTCAATTTGTTACTAAACATTTATCTATGATAACGTCGAGTTAGGGTGAAATTTATAAGAGGTAATCATTTTCCCAAAAATTCCAAATCCAAAAAGGCGTATACTTTTAAATCGTCGAATAAATTGTTATCGGGAAGAGCGAGTGTTCATTTGACAAGCGTGTAAAAAACATTTTGCAATTATAATCAACATCGAATCATAAACAATAACTGTGCCGTGTGCACGTGCATAACTAGCTAGGGGCTCGCGCCTTAATCTACAATTGAACCAAATAATCTTGTTAATTTGAAAGAATCTTTGGGCACGCTTATGAATTATACCAGCAGAACCACGGTTGGGGAGCAGACGCGTCCACGGTTGTCTATTTCACCAATGTCTATTGGTTAATGGTTTATACATAATAAAGAGATTTGACTCATGGGTATGAAAGTGAAATTTGTATGAAATACCAGTACAAAAAGTCTAAATAAAATAATAGCTAAGCATTTCACTCAATCTCCAGAGAGTCAAATAACAAGGGCGCGGTGGCCATGTTCGTGTACCTATAAAAAAAAGCTAATAGCGAAGTGCGTGAATGACGTCAGTATATATGTACGTAAGTTTGTCTGAGTGTGCTATTAATTATTGCATTCCCAACAATGGAAAAATAGTCGTTTGAAATCCCTTGAGTGATTTCTGTTTGTATATATATTATATATATATATATATATACAAATACAAAGAGAGAGGATCTATGAAGGGTCTCTCGAAACAGAACTGTAGTGCTTTTTTAAATGAACAATCTTAGGTTTTAATCTTTAATCTTCAATTTTAATTATATATATATATATATATATATATATATATATATATAAATATAAATTGTAGATAAATCAAAGTCAAGACATCACTTTGCTGTTACTCCGAGTTTCACGCTTACGCGATCGTATATATATATATATCGATCATATATATATATATATATATATATAGTGTATGTGTATAGGTATGTGTATATATATATATATATTCTATATATCCAAAACACTGTCTACGCATCACTCTCTCTCTATATATATAACTATGTAAAATGGATAAAAACGGTATAAGGTTAAAATTACTACTGTTTTACGCCTTACTGTAAGCGATCGATTTTTACTCTTTAGGCGTGAATCAGCAGTAACTTAACCGTTTTTATCCATTTTACATAGTTTTATATATTTATTTATTTATTTATATTTATATCTACTATTTATATATATATCTATTTTTGCTTTCCTAGAAACTATAATGAGTAGTGCATTTTTCAACTCACTAATCAGAGACTTTGAGGCCAGCATGAATCCTACCAGAATACACAAGATATACCTGTTAAAATGGCAAGATAACATCATCTCCAAAATTGAAAATCTTCAAAGAATACTTGGGACAATGTTTGATGAAGGTAAATGTTTTATATAAAAAGCAGTGTTTCATAAGGATTTTTACCACTAATAAATTTGATAACCAAGCAATACTGCACCCACTTGTCATATGTTCTTATCTGTAAATGGGTTCTAGCCAGAATTCTAAAATTATAATTATTGGCTGATTCACACAAGAAAATGTATTTTCCATAATTTGATGTTCTTGATATTTTTAATTATTTAAATTATTTAGATTATTTTTGAAAATTTTAGGATTAGGGGGCATTAACATTTTGTATCTAACCTTACAGAAAATACATTTTCTTGCAGCTTCCACTTACAGTACAATTATCATTATAGATTTTGGCTTAAGCCTGTAGAACATAACAAGTTGGTGTTGATACTGTGAACTGTAGAGCATGTACTTGTACTGTAAATAGAGCGTAAACTTAAAATTCCTGTTTACACTATCATATTACAGTATCATATATATCATATATATGTTATTCATATGTACATTGTATATTAATATAGTTTTGAAGCCATCCACACAAGATGAATTATCTGAAGAGACAACATTACCTGAAAGGTACAGTGTTGATGTACAGTAGTGTTCATGTAATGTTCATTTTTGTCAGTTTCTCACTCAGAAATTTTCTTGTTTTACTGTACCTTCAGGTTTTTTGAACACTTAGACAGCCTGTTTCCACAGTGGAATTCTGTGAAATATATTACATTTTTCTCTCCTGGCTTGATATCAGATATAATTGTTGATTGGTGGAATGTGGAAATGGAAGGTACTGAAATTACATAACCACACAACAAATTACACAACAAATTATGTCTTTGTCCTCATTAAGAGAAACATGACTGAAAATTTATTTTATTTTAACATTCATGCAAGAGTCTGCGGTAGCACCCCCGATTGCCCCGCGATTCCTGACCATACGCTGTATGGAACCGCACCTAATTGGGCACAGTGTCCTGAACCAATTCAACCTTTGGAGGGTGTAGCTCTGTCGGAGAGGGTTTTACGCTAATAGCTGAGGAACAGTTTACAGGACCCAGAGATCCACAAAGACGGGAGCGGTCTCATAGGTAGAGCAGCCCCAGGCGAGCCTAAACTCCCCAACTAACTTGTTACAATGTTGCCGAGAATTACCCTCTCCTGACCAGAACTACTGTCACACATAAAGTGGAGAAAAAACTTACCGTATAATAACAAATTACCCCTACTACAGCCTACCGCCTGCACAATGCCTGCAGGGAACCAAACAAGGCCCGACCTTGAAGTTTGATCCCAAACCAGAGCCACATCAAGCTAGAGGATGGAGATGACTGGGACATTTCCTATGGAGGATTGCCTGAGGAGCATTGCTGTGAAGAGAATATAGCTGCGAACATGCACAAGAACAGACGACATTTAAGTTGATGGAACAACAAAAGAGATTCCACACAGTAAACACATGCAGCAGAACAGGAGACAAAAAAGCATTTTAGTTATCACCCAGTATAGCTGGGGAGCAGACCAGTTCTACTGGCGCGATTGTACACACTAACAGTAAAATATCACCCGGAGTAGCCGAGCAGCAATATTACTTTATACACAGTAAACACATGCGCAACAAAACAGGAGACAAACATATATTAAATTAAGTCACCCAGAATAGCCGGGGAACAAACCAGATGTACTGGCGCGATTGTACACACACTAACATTAAAATAGTAGCCAAAACAGCGGACCAGAAGCACTGGCGCGATGGAGCAAACACATGCAGCAGCACAGGAGACAAACATAAAATACGTTAGCCCGCAGATGAAAGCAAATACTGGCAGCTGGCGATAATATGCAAGCAAAGACATAGCGCAAATACAGTCCCCCAACCGCTGAACGATAAGCAACGTTGCAGAATATACGTACCCGCACAAGCGCTGGCAGCAGTTGAACCGGATGACCCCCCACACGACTGAGCAACAGCAGGGAGCACAAATAGAGTCCCCCAACGACTGTACGGCGGTGTTGCCCAGTACGGACCCGGATGACCCCCCACACGACTGAGCAACAGCAGGGAGCACAAATAGAGTCCCCCAACGACTGTACGGCGGTGTTGCCCAGTACGGACCCGGATGACCCCCCACACGACTGAGCAACAGCAGGGAGCACAAATAGAGTCCCCCAACGACTGTACGGCGGTGTTGCCCAGTACGGACCCAGAGGACCCCCCACACGACTGAGCAACAGCAGGGAGCACAAATAGAGTCCCCCAACGACTGTACGGCGGTGTTGCCCAGTGCGGACCCAGAGGACCCCCCACGCGACTGAGCAACAGCAGGGAGCACAAATACAGTCCCCCAACGACTGTACGGCGACGTTGCCCAGTACGGACCCGCACTAGCAGCTAGCCAGCAAGCAACAGCTGAATGAAAGCAAAGTAGCACAGTCCGAAACACGGGAGCACAATAATGAGCTATGTAAGATGAGGGTTGGGTGGGCGGGAACGAAGGATCGTGTTCGACGGACAGCGCACGAATAAGCCCTGAAGTGGATGACCGTCAGATGCCACACGAGTTTTGCATTGACGTAAGGCATTCAGTGCACACAACCTGAATACCTATAGGGGACCACAAGACCGGCAGCACACTTACTTTGCATGATGTTAATTATTTTTATTGCATAAATCCATTATATAATTCTCTAATTTTTAATAGATTATTATCAAACTTACATGCATGAACTAGCTGCAACAACTGGTAGAAGGCTAAGTGGTGATCATACTTACAAATGTCTAAAAGGAATTGGTGTGTTTATTTCTGATGAGCAAAGTAAAAATAAGCGCAAATGGGTAATTATAGCTTATTATTTGCTTGTTAATGTTTGTTTTAATACATTGACTTCAGGAGCCTATAAAATTTCTATATCCCTATCATGGGCGTTTTTATCAATGTTTCTAAAAAGTGTCAGTTTATGTTCAAACAAATTACATTCACTGTACATGTGTTTCATGTTCATGCAGGATCAAGTCAGTGTTATTACAAATTTTTAGATTTTAAATTGGTCCTCTCATTTTATTCATATATGGTAGCTGTATACAGTACTGTATGTACAGTATAGTATATTGATTGCACACATGTACAATTTAGTACCTGTACATGTAGATTGTAGTAGACTGCACAATGTAAAGCCCCCTCTTGGGAAAAATTATGATGAAATGTTCTGATGAATCGAAAAATCTCGAAAAATCTCGAAACTAAAATGTTTCAGCATTCTCGAAACTGATTTTCAGCTTTCGTCACGCTCGTTCATCTTCATATCGCAATGACGCCATAGGTCTGACCCTTGTTTACACAATCTGGCTAAGCAAATACTGATTTCTTTTACGATCATATACAGAGAAATCAAAACAAATTACCATAATTTTGATCTTGGCAAAAGCAATTTCGCCGACAACCCAAAGTTGAGTTATATTTTGAAATTAGAAATCGCCGGCAAGGTCCTAAAACTGCCTGCTATTTCGAACCCTGAGTGGTACAGTATGGACACAATCCCTTTACATGTGGCATTGGCAATAACTTATCCCGTTATCATTACAGGTGCCATTGAAATTGTCACTATATTCCTAGCTTCTCAATGAGGATGGAAAGATTATGGCCTGTAAAATTTGCCCTAGTGATCATCTCTACCATGTTGTTTCTCTGCTTAAAGACATTTGGAATGCTCAGAAAGAAAGAAATGAAGTTAAGAGATTTTTTTTACGGACGATGCCTTTAAGGACCGTGGTAAATATACTAAATATTGGGTCACTAAAGCATGTAATTCCACTCTTGAAATTTACTACCTGTGGTATACTACTTTCCTTCCTGGTATAGTATTAAACACTCATCACTAACACGTGTTACTTGTGATGTGACTGGACTCATGTGTGCGCAATATACATGCAGTACATGTACTTGCATCCTGCAATAGGACAGTTTAAGACAGATTGATTATGAGTATTTTTCTTGCCTTTTACGTTTTATATTTTAGTTCAAATCAAGTCAGGATATAAGGATATTTTCCCAAACGACACCATCGAAGTTCTGCAGGACCTCTTTCATGCAAGGGAGCGAGTCGCAAGGACCTTACGAAAATCATTGCCAGAACACAGTCAGTGCCTGTATAATTTTCGAAGGTTATTTGTGCGGTTCCAAAAGTCAGATTTGTCAGGTTGGTACTGTAGCTGTCAGTTGTAACTGTAACTGTGATTAATCAATACCAAACATCTCTATTTTGTATAGTTGCCTAATGCTTTGCACGTTATTCACAATGCGTCAGATTCCGTCTAGAAAAATGTGTGTTGTTTTTGTTAAAGCAAATTCAACATTAATTATAGTATGCATGTATATCAACTATATACATGCATGCACGAGTTTACATACTGACATTTTATTCGTAAGGATAAAGCACGAACTTTTTTCAAAAAAATTGTAAAATACAATATAGTACATATATTTTCAAAACAAGTTGGTTCAAATCCAACCTGAGAACGATCCAGCTTCCTACATATATTCTCAGCGAAATGGTGGTGTTTTGAAACATATATATTACTTGTTGTAATGTGCTATTCATGTATTATAACGTATACAGTAGTTAGTCAGAGTGTTAGTCGAGGGTTTGAGCTGTATAGCTTCCTTGGTAAATGGCTTCCAAATTATGATATCCTGCAGGTTGTTCGTAACAGTTCGTTTTCATCATATGCTGATTGTTATTATACTCATGCATTAGGTGGTTATAAAGATGACGACGATGTCCATGAAAGTTTCGTAACACTGATAGAAAAGTACCAGTATCCACATCAAAACTCGGACCTCACTGATTTGAAGAAGGTCAGTGTTTTATTTAACGTAATTGTTTAACATGACATTGCGTTCATCCAGATAAAAGCAGTGTATACAGGTACAGTATCTGATCGCGTGTATATTAGAGTTAATATTTACCATTTAAACTCAGTATATAACTCAACACTTTATCATAACGTTTCCTTTAAATTGTAGCAGCACGTATATTAGTAGTGCTCGAACGATTCCGTGTATGTGTGTTGGTAAAAATGTTACTGGTTATGCATGCACGCGCATTGTCTTTTATCAAGCTATATTTTCACGTTTGGCAACGCAATTGACTGCCCCGGTGGCAACTGTTTACTTTTCCATGTACTGTACCTGTACCGGTTCTATTTTTAGGTTATGTTTATCGCAAACGCTGTAGCTGAAATCGAAGTTAATGCTAGTGACGATATAACTGGAGAAGACGAAATTGAAGATGATGATGATGTTCTCGATGAAAATCATGATGAAGATAATGTTGATCACGAACCTTGTAGAGAGACTGTCAGTCTCAATAGTGCTGACTCTGTTAGTGTTACTTTTTCCTGTAGCTCCACTACGAAAAATCCTTCGCTTCAGTTGCCGTCTATTGCCTGTATTGGCTTTCCTGAAACCGTAGAGCTTGTAAAACAATGGGTTAGCAACGAGGACACATTTCAGCGTGGGATGGAGTATTTTATGAATGGTCACCTCGAATCAAAAGTTTGTGAAGCTGGACAGCTTAAGGTAACTCATGGGCTACATATCCGTACATATTTATTGCACCAGCCTGGTGCAATAAATCGCGCGCGGTACTTTTCATTTGTTCCAAATGAAAAACATAACAATGTAAGATTAAGACAGCTTTCATGTAATATTTGAACAACGACAGCGAGTGTTTCACCGGGATATCCAAACACGAGAAAACAATTATGAAAACACGAGCGCGACACGAGCTGGAGTTGTTTAAATAGCTTCTCAAATGAACACAAGTATAGGTTATATTTGATTGGATGATATTCTCTCATGGGAGGGTTATGTTAATAGTTGAACACTACAATACATTTGATCGGCATACGTAATTAGGATATTTGAGGAAGATCACTTATTGTAGTGTTCTGAGACACGGTGTTTGACTTAGTTATCTAAATGCAATCCCGTGACTAGATGGGTCTTTATTATTGGATAATTAGCTCATGAATTATTAATGAGTTTGAGAAGTAATAAACCAAAATATTGACGTTTTCTGTTAGGCACGGTGTAAAGGGACTGCTATTGTTGGGCAACCAAGATATTACCAACTTTTGGCCTTTCACTCGAACAATAGGCTTCATGGAATTTGCCCATGCCCGTTCATGGAGAGATGCAAGCACATTGTTGCGCTCTTACTTTCATGGATCAAAGACAGACCAAGTTGGGTAAGCCGTAAGGGTATTAATTAACATGTGATCTGGTGAGAAAATGTACTTGGTGAGAAAGGAACTAACCTTCACATTTCTATGTGAATTTTATTTTTTTATCAACGTTTACATGCTATTCGTTGTTTACTTTTTCTTTTTACCATGACAGACTACAGTACAACCTACAGAACAACCTTATTTTTAGTTTTACCAACCTACAGTACATTAAGTGTAACTATGACTGTATTAACCTTCGTACTAACCCTCGAACAACTATAGTTTTTAGTCTTTCCGCGGAAAGTTTCAGCATTCCTATGAACTAAAGTAAAGAAGATATGGCTAGTTGAAGTTGAAATTATCACCACATATTTGTTTTGAAAATATAACGTCATTGAGTGCTGCTTGTCGGCAGTGGAGTTGTTTTGATGGCGATCACATAGTGATAGCTGTTGTCAGTGCTCTTTGGATTAACTTGCAGCTTGGTTATCACAATGTCACTAGTAAATTAATAGCTTCACTGAGAAGCTCACAAATATTTTTATGAACTCCATTTGGACGGGAATCAAACCTGCAACCTTCTCAACCCTCTAATCTACGTCTCAGCAAAGATCAGAAGGTTGTGTATTCAATTCTTGTCTGGGGCTCTGAGTTTCCGTTAAAGCTTGAGTATAGGAATTAGCAAACGATTCACTGTTGTATGGGTCCTTTAAAAACTAAACACGGTTCAGTGATTAATACATGTAATTCAAACGTGTTTCGTTTTGTCTGTAGAACGTTATATCATTATCAACTCAGACCACAGGAATAAAAGTGGGAGACGGCGTGATAACGAAAGATTCGATAAAGGCCATCGAACGAATACTTTCGGCTGATGTGTTGCCATCGCTGACGAAGCTATCTCATTATCCCGATGTCTGTGGCACAACTGTTAATGAAGGATGGCATTCCTTTCTCAATAAGGAAAGTGGTTAGTATTGATACTCACTTATTTTAACTTGCCAATCCTGTACTTCGATAAATATGAAATAAAAATATTAGAACTGACTTAATAATACGAAATTAATTATAATAATTTAGCCCGTTTCTCGTAATAATCTCGGTTGTCCAGCGTACAGTACCGTGCTTTTTTCGCTTTTCTATATGTAGTTCACTCTGGAGGTACAAAGTCACTGGCAATCAAAGAAGTAGAGATAAAGTTACTGCAGCTGAAATTCAACCGCAACAAGGAAGACAAGATAAAAAAAGAGTAAAAAATGCCGTACTTGAAAAAATGCAGTGTGCGAAACAACATCTCCGAGCTAGAGAAACATCATCATCCTTTCCACGTCTTGGATGAACTATTAAGTAAAGGGTTCCGACCCAAAGACGCTCGTCTAAATTGGACTGATGACGAAAAACAAGCATTGCGGAGAGGTCTTGTTCGCATTGGAAAAGAGAAGGATGCAATCCATACATGAAATCCATTCTACTGGATTTCACATTATGTATTCACCTGACTTTGATATTGAGACTACAGTACAATAGAAACGAGAAGGGAAAAAATAGTTTTCAGATTTCCAATGTAAGGGTTAGAGAATGATCACGTGGAATTAGATAGAAGGGATTGTATCTAATAGAGGACATCTACTTAATCCATAAAAAAGGGGAAAAAAAGTGATCATTCTCTAACCGTCTTCGAAAATGGTCAGGCACGAGGAACGTTTTAAAAAGCATGGGTTTGCTTCATAATCTTGTCACGTATAAGTGATTTTTAGCAGCATATTTTAATATAGCTACATCTGATTAGTATTCTCTATCAATTAGGACCGGAATACTGATTAGATTTAAAAGAAAGGAAAACAATAAGTTCATTAGTATTCCCTATCTAGTGGATACTAATAATGCACTATGAGATATAGAGCCCTGTAATTCTGGACGCTAATTGGACGAGTGCCTTTGACGATTTTCTAAATTTGTGTTGGTTTTGTAAATATTAGTCTCTAACAATAATAATAATAATACTAGTATTTTATTTTTTAAATAATAATCATAATAATAATATGTAAAAATATGGATAATCGCGATCAGGTAAAGCCATATATGAATGAATTTTATAAAAAAAAATTTATTTCGTTCTTTTGACTGCTCCAGTCTGTGGCCTTCATATAAATACATGCATAAATTAATTGCGGCATTGTTTATTTAAGCCGGTTTTCCACTTCAAGTCCCAGCCGAAATACTCATAGGACAAAAGAAAAATCGCACGAATGAAATGATTAAGCGGAAAACGGGAAGAATAAGATATTGGCCCGGTTATGGTCGCCAGCGTTGATATAGAGTGTTGATATATATAGGGTGATGATATAGAGCGCTGATATAGGATGCTGATATAGGGTGCTGATATAGAGTGATGATATAGGGTGATGATATAGGGTAATGATAAAGAGCGCTGACATAGAGTGATGATATAGAGTGATGATATAGAGTGATGATATAGAGTGATGATATAGAGTGATGATATAGATCAGTGTTGATATAGAGTGATATAGAGTGATGATATAGAGTGATCGATGATATAGAGTGATGATATAGAGTGATGATATAGTGTGATGATATAGAGTGATGATATAGTGTGATGATATAGAATGATGATATAGAGTGATGATATAGAGTGATGATATAGATCAGTGTTGATATAGAGTGATATAGAGTGATGATATAGAGTGATGATATAGAGTGGTGATATAGAGTGATGATATAGAGTGATGATTTAGAGTGATGATATAGAGTGATGATATAGAGTGATGATATAGTGTGATGTCATCACACTATATCATCACTCTATATCATCACTCTATATCATGATATAGACTAGAGTGATGATATAGTGTGATGATATAGCACTCTATATCATCACACAATAATGATATAGATCAGTGTTGATATAGAGTGATATAGAGTGATGATATAGTGTGATGATATAGAGTGATATAGAGTGATGATATAGAGTGGTGATATAGTGTGATGATATAGAGTGATGATATAGAGTGATGATATAGAGTGATGATATAGATCAGTGTTGATATAGAGTGATGATATAGAGTGATGATATAGTGATGATATAGGGTGATGATATTAATAGAGTGCTGATATAGAGTGCAATGATATATAGAGTGATGATATAGATCAGTGTTGATATAGAGTGATGCATGATATATAGTGATGATATAGAGTGATGATATAGATCAGTGTTGATATAGAGTGATATGATATAGAGTGATGATATAGGGTGCTGATATGGGGTAACGATATATATAGGGTGCTGTGACTGTTCGGACTGAGTACCCATGGTTAGCAAATAGGTTGGGATCAGCCCAATTATTCTGAAATTTTGAACGTTATACGTGTGTGATGATTTGTGAAGACATACAAAATATGAAACCCGTATCTTTAAAACTATAAAAGTTATTAAGATATAAATATTTGCCGCTGACCATTGCAGTATGACTAAACCTTTACTAAACCCAAGAAAAGTTATGGATCGCGGGCTCATAAAAACGTAATTTTGCAAATTTTGGTCAGTGCGCTGTACTCTACGTTTAATATCAGCATGCAAAGTATGAAGGTCATATATTTAAAATAACGGATACAAATGAAGGATAATCATTTACCGCTGACCAACGGGTCATCAACCTCTATTTATTTATTGTACTGCGGGCTCAATTTGTTACTAAACATTTATCTATGACTAGAAATACGTGTACGCAACAACCCCTCGCTCGATGTATGATAATACTGCTACAATGCACGCAATTTGGCGCATCCTAATTAATAGGGCCTATGTACGAGAAAGCCTGGTCAAAATAAATAGGATATCGTAATAAATATTTTTTTCAGTAAAGAGAAAAGAAAAACTCGAAATTTGGAAAAAGGAGAAAAATCGGAGAAAAGCCACAGCCGCTCGAAACCTCGGGTCTTGACTCTTAGTAGACAGAAGCTTAGTAATACAAACTTTTCGTACATTTTATAAATAAACAACCAACTAATTTTTCCTGTGATCAATTATTTGAGCTTTTATATATTCATATATAGACGCCTTCGAAGCGACAAAGCGTCCCCAGTTCGGAAAGTTTCTACGAGATTCATTTAAATCTCTTTCATTTGAACAACGTTCGACTTGCCAATGTGATGAATAAAATGATTTTAAGTTCACTTTGTAAATAGCAAAAACAAATATCAAACTTTTGAAGTCCGAAAGGTGAAAACGAGTAGAGGTTTCCGATTGCCAGCCATCCAGGGGTTGTTTTATACACGTATTTATAGTTTCTTGTGCACATGTTAAGAAGTTGTACTGGAAAAAACATTATTTTTTCGCTTTTTTATCGCTTTCGGCTTTTCTTTAGAAATATATTTAGCGAAGAATGACGCATTGTTACCATGGTAACTAACTGATTTTTCATTTATCAAATACAAACTAATTATAACATGTTCCGGCGACAATATCTTTTGAAATACTAACTCTACGAACTCATGAGATACATCAAATGAAAGCTTGAACAACAGACTCGGACATACGTACGAAAATATATTTGTAAATAATTGTTAACATCTTTAAAAAAGCGAAAACACTTACAGGTTTGCCATTGAACGGCTTTTAAATTTAATACGAACTGTCAAATTTTCCAGACAATGACGATATATTTCGAACTACAGAAAGCTTGACTAACTGACTCGGACATACGTACACAATATCTTCGTATTAACTTGAAATTGCTAACCGATAAAACACTGAAAAGGAATTCAAAGGAGTTTTCCTTCGGACGCTATGAAAGCTTGAATAAATCACTTGAACAGAATACGTACAAAATATCTTTATAACCGATTACTAACATCTTTAAAAAAGCGAAAACACTTACAGGTTTGTCCTTGAACGGCTTTTGAATTTAATACGAACTGTCAAATTTGACATCTTCCAGCTTCAGACGACTATATATTATTTTGAACTACTGAAAGCTTGACTAAAGTTACGTACACAAAATAAACAGTGAAAAGAAGATGCCTTCGGACGCTATAAACTTACTTGAAAGCAATATTAAGTTAGGCTGTGTATGCGGGTTTATTGCAGTACCGTAAAGAAGCGAAAAGATTAATTGTCAATTCTTCCAATTTCGCCAAAATGTCCATCATGTTTGCTGTTCGTAATCGTAACACGCTCGTGTGTTACGACACTTTACGGCGGTCCGTCCAAAGGAATGTTAGGAATGTGTAGTAAGGAAATATTCTCTTGTCAAGGTAAGACGACTAAAATAGTTTAATGTGTACTTAATTTTTCTTGTTAAACGCTCACCAAACGGAAATATGGCTCAGTGACTGCGAGGTATCTGCGATTTATTGCCATCACAACATCACTTGTCATCGTCATGGGCATGATATCACAGCTGTGAGATATAAAGCGACAGAATATATTGAACTGCATTTTTATACAAGAAACAAATTCTGATTAACTTAGTTTATCAACTGTTATAATGTCAACTTTTTGCGTTCATATTGAACTGCATTTTATGCAAGAAACAAATTCTGATGAACTTAGTTTATCAATTGTTATAATGTCAACTTTTTGTGTTCATATTGAACTGCATTTTTATGCAAGCCTTGTACAAACTTATATCTGTTTAATATTACACATGTTCATGAACTACTATATATAGTATATTGTGAATATATGTTGAGAATGGTTACAACACAAGGGGGGTCAACAAGCTTGGGGCAGGGGCAGATGAAGCATGTGCAGGGGGCCGTGGCTGTGCAGAATGAATGTCTTATATATCCTAGATAGATATACCCCAGAGTGCAAAACTCATTGTGAGCTCCAATATATATATATATATAACTCACTGCTCTGGTATTACCTTCACCATAACCGCATGGGTATGAGGCTGTACTACCTCCATGCGACTTTGACTTCAATAAGCCCACCACTTATTTTTGGAATTTTGCACAATATCACGACTGCCTTGGATTTCAAGGCAGCACTTCCCTTGCGATAGTAACTTCTAGTAAAATCAAATATTCTCGATAGTGATTATACCCACATAGACGCAGAGGAGCGTCACAAGTATAAAATGTCTTTGAAATATTATTGATATTGTTATGCAAATTTATGCGTTGGCTCGTGTGAAACTATTAAGCCCGTCGTTTTCCACTTCACCATTTCGCTCGCCACTAGGGAAACATTTCGCCGATGACATAATTTTTTCCAGTTTTCACTGGTCGACAACTGAAAAAATGATGTCATTGTAATATTTCGCTAGCGGCGAGCGAAATGGTGAAGTGGAAAACGGGCTTTAAGCTGGATTTCGATTAAGCGAATATAGTCGCGCGAACGCTTTTTCCTTTTGTTTTAAGAGCGCTCGTGTGCAACCAAGTAGAAAACCATTCAATTTGTACAATAGAAATGTCATCCGCGCGACTATATTCGCTTAATAGAAATCCACCTTAAGATCTACGACGGCAACCTAGGACGGGACGTCGCGTTCAAACAAAAGAATCTTTATGCGAAACAAAAATGACTAATTTTTATTCCCAATAGTAATCTCAACGCCGTCCTTGTTCTCAGTGTTTAGAACGCCACTGAGATGAGAGCTGTTACTTAAGAATGACTTAAACATAGACACTACAATCGTTTTGGAAATATGGAAGTGTTTTGGAGATCATAAAACAAGTTTTGAGTGTCAAAAACTGTAGTCAATCGACCTTGGTTTCATTCAAATGCTAAAATTTGTATTGCTCTCACTGCCGTCGCTGTCCTAGATTGCCGTCATAGATCTTAAAGTCCCTAAAAATCCCTATTGTTTCGCACGAGCGAACGTATAATTGCACAACAATGATAATTCTCTCATGCATGTTAATGAGGCAAAATTAGAAATTTCTCTTTTAAAGGTCAACTATACCTTTTGAGGTTCTATTTTCCTCCGAAAGAGATATCATCTAACTTTGTAAAAGTGAAGATAAAAATGAATTTCATGATATAGCGCAGGATTTATTGAGGAGTATTTCTTCGAATCTCTTGTTGCACGACCGTGTTATGAGAAGAATGGCACTATTACCGGTA
Organism: Chrysogorgia sp. JL179-B06; assembly: GCA_035772405.1. Taxonomy (NCBI): domain Eukaryota; kingdom Metazoa; phylum Cnidaria; class Anthozoa; order Scleralcyonacea; family Chrysogorgiidae; genus Chrysogorgia; species Chrysogorgia sp. JL179-B06. Next base: position 9,315,758 of record JAYKKM010000437.1, read on the forward strand.
TGACGTCATAGTGTCATACTGATAATAGGTTTATTGAACAAAATAATATTCCAGTGCTTGATATTTGGTTTGTCACTTATCATGCACTCACCCAAGAGTAAACAGTATTCCAAATTTCACTAAAATAAAACCAAAATATACAGTATTTTCTAGCCGTATGACATCATTATGACATCACTTACCGGTAGTACCAGGCTTTCTTCCGACGCGGTCGTTGTTCAATTAAGTTTAGTAAAAGGGCTCAAAACTCGATCTTTAACAGATCATAAAAGTAGAACCGAGTAACCAATTTCAATTATTTCTTCGGTTTTGAATTGAACTTTTCGAATTCTAACGAAAAATAGAATAACCTCAAAAGGTATAGTTGACCTTTAAAAGGAAATTATACAGAGAACAAAAGAAACCTCGCCAATCATGCTATTACATGGGTTAAGCACTTTGCAGGAATCGAACCTGCACTGCAGCAATTTACAGTTCCAAAAAGTGCTAGTTTGACGAGAGACCTTAACTTGCGTATCATTAACATATACATGACGTCATGAGCAAAGGTGACTTGAAGATAATAGAATGGAACCTGTGTATACTCTGTAAGTGAGTAAACACGCCTGTCGATTGCACGCATGCTAGTGCATATCATAATACACGCCCAGGCTTCTTGCTTTTTATCGCGGGTGTTTTCTTACCGGGCAGGGGTGCGGGCGGTAGGGTGTGTTTCGGGGATGCGCGGAAGGAATGGGAACGCGGAATTTTCCCCGCGCGCGTCCCCTGCTGAGATTGGAAATATTTCCAAGAGCTTCTAAGCATGTTTCCTAGCAACTGTTGACAAAAATCTGTTGTTAACAAATTGAAAGTAGGAAGATAAAAATGAAAAAAACACAATAACAAGAAAGAGAAGTGGTCAAAATTAAAAAGACAAAAATAATACAAAAAATACGGTGTTGTTGTAGAGCAGAATATATCTTTTGTTTTTTAGGACCGTGTTGCTTGTACTGTAATTTTGTAAGATTAGAGAGACTAGGAATACCTGTAGGAAAAAAGGGATGACATTGTAAAGAGATTAAAATAATAGGTGAGAACTCTAATCCAGTTTGCATGGTCATTGTAGGACCCTCAGAGAAGAATCCATTCAAGCAAGTTGCAGACAGAATCAGATTGAATTCCTTGTACCAGATGGTGTCGTATTCTGCAAGAAGAATTTGAGAACATGGGAAATAAACTAGTCACAGTGCTAAAGGGCGGTGTCTAAGTGTTTAAGTCCAAAAGCCGTCAAAAAGTTCACGCCAAAAATGTCGCGCAAAAACGTCTCTTGCAACTGATTCCAAACGAACGAACGAACACGGAATATTAAGCGATGCTGGTAGGGCACCGCAACCATGACAAAGTACAAGTACATTACAAGCAGTAGCGAAGCTGGCCGTAGTAACTGGTCATGCTATGCTAATTTATAAACATTTGCATATTTTGAAAACAATATATTTCTAAAGATCTGAATAGGTAAATCGTTTCAAAATTTGCATACTGTAGCATGACCAGTTGCTATGGCCAACTTCGCAACTGATTACAAGGTGTGTTTGTGGCACGAATCAAGCCAAAAAACAACAGATAAGTATTATAAAATAACAATTTGCAAACGCAAGCAGTAATTGGTTGAAAGCCGTGTTTCTATAACTGTATGGAAAACATGGAAAGATTACGCCATCGCATACGCCATCATGAGCAAGAAGGCTGATTTCCCCGTTTTTCTTTGAGTTATTTTATAAAGGAAATCGAAAACATTTTTCTTCGTGTTCCCATACGTTATAGAAAGACTTTTCGGAGAGTTTAGGAGAACTCGAAATTGCGTGGAAACACTCGCCCTGCGGGCTTGTGTTCCTACTACGATTTCTCGTTCTCCCAAACTTCCACTCGTGTTTCTATAACTGTATGGAAACACGGTATTTTTTTTCTATTTCTTAAAGTGCCCTGTGATGAAAATTCGTCATCGAAAAATGCCATTTTTTCTTCATGGATGTATTTATCAATGTGAAAGTAGCCCTTATACAAAATTACAGTCGAAACGGAATAAAAATCGAAGAGTTACAAACGTTTGAAAAGTCCTAAATCGACATCCGCCATTAAAATCGGCCATCTTGTTTTTATCCATTCGAGAAGCGCTCGTGACGTCATAGTCTCAAGGAGCCGCGTCAACACAAATAGAATTACTATAGAATACAAAGCAGCGCATATACAAACCGCGTTTAAAATGTCAAATTCTTCCGAATCTAGTGGAATCTCGTTGTTTATATGTTGCAACAACACTACACGTGAAGCGTGCTTGAGACTCTGACGTAACCGGCGCCTTTTGACCTGAAATTTCCAAGATGGCAGATTTTAATGGCGGCCGTGAAATTACGAACTTTATCGTCGTATAGCGTAGTCAATATTTGACATTGAGCGCTAAAATTTTGCATGGGGAGTTATTTATATGTACTCTTTGCAATAATGCTAAAAAACATGGGGTTCAAAATTTCATCACAGTGGCACTTTAAATATTAGTACTGTTTACAGTAAATGTAACATAGAAAAGGAAAATTGCGGTAATGCATTACCACCGCATTACCGCAAAAAGTAGTACAGTACAAGCCAGAACCACGGACGTCATATTATTTCAAAAGCATTTTACATGAAAATAAAGAAAATGGATAATTTAAAATACCAATATCAACTAAGACGACGTCTTCGTTCTACACAGACGTCAATGCATGTGGGCGTTTTCACGTTCTGAAGACAACGTCGATAAACTGCTTTGAACGCCAGCATTAGTAAAGCAAGTTAGTAAAGTTAAACGGTGACAGATTAGACATTTTTCGGAAACTTAGAAGCTTGTATCAACTAGAACAAATGTACTTACATTCAACGGTTTGTGGCTTCATTCAGCGATAAAATATAAACTTGCAGTGTAACACCGTGACCATCGCTTAGTCCTAGTCCAATGGGATGTCAAATACTTCATTGTCTTTTTGTATGATAATTGTTATTGAAAAAATATGCCATACACAGATCTGCGTACCCGAGATTTCGTTTCCGCAAACGTAATCTAGCAGTAATGCAATTAGTTTTGGAGTTTTAAGTCACATATATTGTATTACTGTCACAATATTATTAATGGTTTTATGCAATAAAAATAATTAACATCATGCAAAGTAAGTGTGCTGCCGGTCTTGTGGTCCCTTGGGGCCCTATATAGATATTCAGGGTGTGTGCACTGAATACATTACGTCAATGCAAACTCGTGGCATCTGACGGTCCTCCACTTCAGGGCTTATTCGTGCGCTGTTCGTCGTATACACGATACTTCGTTGACTTCGCTGTTCGAAGATATACACCGTTTTCTGTGTTCAAACGGTTTCTGTCCAAGCCTACAAGCGTTAGATGCTGCTGCAAAGCCTTTCACAACTTACTCGGTACAGATATATTGCGAAATCCTGCCTTGAGTCGAGAAAATTCCCGTTCGTTCGTTGCAGGTCGTGGTTCACTTGGCCGAAATGCTTGCAACGTTCTTAGCCCAAATGGTTTTCATAACCTCTTTAATTTAGACCCGCATCAGCCGGTCTTGTGGTTTGTACTTTATCAATCAGGGTTTATTGTGTTGTAAACCGTGTGCTCTTATCAGTTGTGTTGCGAAGCGCCATTTACGCTGCCTTATTGTCGTCTGTACTAATCAAGCCAGCTTGTATCTGGTTAGATTTATTGCTTATACATTGCTTAATGTCCGTTGCTCTCTGTCGGATGGTTGTTTTCACGGAGAATTTGGTTTGTTCGTACATTGCTTGGTGCTCGCATGCAGTTTTATTGCGAAGCGGTGTTTACGCTGCTTTATTGCCGTCTGTTTATCTGGTAAAATTTATTGCTTGCATTGCTTGCTTTGCTTATCCGTTGCTCTCTGCAGGGTAGTTATTTCACGGAGAACTTGGTTTGTTCGTACAATTGCTTGGTGCTCGCTGTCAATTTACCGCTTATCTCGGCACCTAGAAATAGTTTACACTCTTGTTAGACGTGCCTCCGCTATTCATCTTCAGTTGGGAAGTGCTGTTTACGCTGCTTTATTGCCGTCTGTTCTAAGCCAGCTTGTTTACCTATATCTGCATGTTCAATTGCTTGCATTGCTTGCTTTGCTTACCGTTGCTCTCTGCAGGATAGTTATTTCACGGAGAACTTGGTTTGTTCGTATAATTGCTTGGTGCTCGCTGTTGATTTACCGCTTATCTACTAGACATTGTTTACAACCTTGCTATAAGTGCCTTAATTCGCCCTTCATCTTTTCAGTTTTGTTGCGAAGCGCTGTTTACGCTACTTTATTACCGTCTGTTCCAAGCCAGCTTGTTTACCTATATCTGGTTAAATTTCTTGGTTGCTTTGCTTATCCGTTGCTCTCTGCAGGATAGTTATTTCACGGAGACCTTGGTTTGTTCGTACATTGCTTTGTGCTCGCTGTCAATTTGCCGCTTATCATAAGTGCCCTCGACATTCATCTTATCAGTTTGTTGCGAAGCGCCGTTTACGCTGTTTTATTGCCGTCTATATACTAAGCAGCCCGCTTGTTTACTTATATCTGGTTAAATTGATTGATTGCATGTCCGTTGCTCTCTGCCGGATAGTTGACTGCTTGGTGCTCACTGCCATTTTACCGCTTATCTATAAGTGCCCGCGCCTTTCATCCCACCTGGCACGTTTAGCGTAGGATGTACTCTTCACTCCTTACTATAACTTCGAACTGTTAAATATTTTCCTGTTGTAGATCGCTTGTTTTCCTTACCTCGAGTATGATTGGTTGTTGTCTCCTCGGTTCGTGGGCCTTGGGTTCTAGGGTTTTCTTCAGCTCACTCCCACCCTGATATCCTAGTTTTCCCCCGGTTATGCCTTGTGTGCGAGTTCGTATAGACCGTCGTGGGGGTCTTCCCTCCCAGGAGTTTCTCTTTGTGCTATTACTTCGTTCTGCAATGTATTATTGTTTACGCTGACCATGGCGTCAACGACTCACCCCTCGCGGGCGGTTCTTGTTCTAAGCTGGCCCCAGCCCCATGAGTGCTCTCTGTTTGTATTGGTAATGACTTACCCCTGGTGTACTTAAACTTACAATCACTTTCATACGAACACACCTTCGTTGTCTGCCATGCATGCAAGTTTCCAATTTCCCCACAATAATCAGGTGCTGTCCATTATCAGGTGCTGTCCATTTTTGTGCATTTTTGTGCGATCCATGCTTCAACATAATTTGTATTATTTTAATTGTCAGTTTTTGATGTGCCGCGCGGCACTTGATGTGTCTCAGCTTGCCATTGCCTATGCCCCTGATGTGTCTCTGGTTACACTTGCTGCTACGCTGGACCGGTGTCTAATTGCTGCTGCACTTCGCGTGTATTCAGGTTCCAATTGCTGCTGTGCCTGTCCTGCCTTATACGCTCAATTGCCACCACACCAACCTTGTACCCAGGGTCTTACCTCCGCTACCCAGGGTCTTACCTCCGCTACCCAGGGTCATACCTCCGCTACCCTGGATTTTACCTTCGCTGCCAATTGCCATGTCACACCTGCTGTGTCTCGAGTTACAATTGCTGCTACGCCGGATGTCTCTCGGGCTCTAACTGCTACTGCTGCTGCACTTCGCGTGTTTCAGTTTCAAATTGGTGCGCCTGTCCTGCCTAAGGTTAAATTTGCCACCACACCTGATGCGTCTCCAGGTTCCAAGTGCTACAACACCTGACCAATTGCAATGCTACACCTGATGTGTCTCAAGTTACATTTGCCGCCGTGCCAATTGCCATGCCACACCTGATGTGTCTCGAGTTACAATTGCTGCTACGCCGCTTGTGTCCTGGGCTCTAACTGCTGCTGCTGTTCTTCGCGTGTTTCAGGTTCAAATTGGTGCGCCTGTCCTGCCTTAGGTTAAATTTGCCGCCACACCTGATGCGTCTCGAGGTTACAAGTGCTACGACACCTGACCAATTGCCATGCGACACCTGATGTGTCTCATGTTACATTTGCCGCCGCCCCTGGGTTTTTTTAGCTGCTGCTGCTTCGTATGTGTATCTCAGGTTGCACTCGCTGCTGCTGTGTCTCGGATTATAGTTGCCAATGCACCTCCTGGGACTCAGATACATTTGCTGCGACACCTCAGTTGTTTCAGATTACAATTGCCATGCCGCCTGGTCTGTCTCAAGTTACAAAAGGTTGCGGCCCTGATGTGTCTCACGGTAGTTTGAGGTTCTTTTACGCGTCCTGTCGCTCGGTAGCAACATGGTGTTTGGTCAACAATCTCATCAGCTGCACGTTCCGGACGTCTGAGCTCATGCACTTTCTGCAAAGTCTTACCCGCATGGCCGGTCTGCACCATGTTCTTTCACCGCGCTTCGCACGCCCGGTAGAGTAACTGCGCTGCTGACGCTTTATTTCACTTTCGGATGCTGGAATACTGCTGTTCGACCACGACAGGTTCCGGACGCTTTGCTATACAGCTTTCTGGTTACCTTCGGATAACGACCTTAACTCGTAGGCCCGCAGAACCCGTATCATTGGGCTTCTAGCTTGTTCGGGGTAGTCCGTTCACCTAAACGAGTGATAAATCTAAAACAAAAACTTCGGGTCAGTGAGTTCGCTTGTTCGGACAACTTCGTCGCATCTGGTACATCAACATCTGCAGGATTACACCAGGAAACGCGTCGGGGACTACGAGTGGAGGAGAACGAATATCGATGGGAAGAATCGCTGGACCAACGACCAAGTGTGTTCATGAGGTGATGGAGCCAGCCAAACCGAGAAAGTTACCTCACACCCCTCTGGGATAGAATGGACCGGGGCCAGCTAATGGCGATCTGGTGATGAGCATCGGAGATGACAATAACGCAAAAGGGCGGCGACCAAGCAGATAGGCTGGCTAGACCGACCTGCAAGTACTATACAACCTCGATGGAATGGGGCAGGCTTTGATATCTTCCAGAAGAGCCGTGAGTGACCACAGGGGTGGGAAAACGCCTTTGGGCAGGTTTCGTGCCTCGAATCCCTTCTCCAATTTAGCTGGAGGGTGGCGTTGGAGAGGGTAATTCTCGGCAATATTGTAACAAGTTAGTTGGGGAGTTTAGGCGCGCCTGGGGCTGCTCTACCTATGAGACCGCTCCCGTCTTTGTGGATCTCTGGGTCCTATAAACTGTTCCTCAGCTATTAGCGTAAAACCCTCTCCGACAGAGCTACACCCTCCAAAGAATGAATAGGTTCAGGACACTGCCCAATTAGGTGCGGTTCCATACAGCGTATGGTCAGGAATCGGGGGTGCTATCGCAGACTCTTGCATGAATGTTAAATGGATTTATGCAATACAAATAATTAACATCATGCAAAGTAAGTGTGCTGCCGGTCTTGTGGTCCCTTGGGGCCCTATATAGATATTCAGGGTGTGTGCACTGAATACCTTACGTCAATGCAAACTCGTGGCATCTGACGGTCCTCCACTTCAGGGCTTGTTCGTGCGCTGTTCGTCGTACACGATACTGCGTTCCCTCCCACCCAACCCTCATCTAACATAGCTTAGTATTGTGCTCCCGTGCTTCGGACTGTGCTACTTTGCTTTCATTCATCTGTTGCTTGCTGGCTAGCTGCTAGTGCGGGTCCGTATTGGGCAACGTCGCCGTACAGTCGTTGGGGGACTGTATTTGTGCCCCCTGCTGTTGCTCAGTCGTGTGGGGGGTCCTCTGGGTCCGTACTGGGCAACGTCGCCATACAGTCGTTGGGGGATTGTATTTGTGCTCCCTGCTGTTGCTCAGTCGTGTGGGGGTCCTCTGGGTCCGTACTGGGCAACACCGCCGTACAGTCGTTGGGGGACTCTATTTGTGCTCCCTGCTGTTGCTCAGTCGTGTGGGGGGTCATCCGGGTCCGTACTGGGCAACACCGCCGTACAGTCGTTGGGGGACTCTATTTGTGCTCCCTGCTGTTGCTCAGTCGTGTGGGGGGTCATCCGGGTCCGTACTGGGCAACGTCGCCGTACAGTCGTTGGGGGACTCTATTTGTGCTCCCTGCTGTTGCTCAGTCGTGTGGGGGTCATCCGGTTCAACTGCTGCTAGCGCTTGTGCGGGTCCGTATATTCTGCAACGTTGCTTATCGTTCAGCCGTTGGGGGACTGTATGTGCGCCATGTCTTTGCTTGCATATTGTCGGCAGCTGCCAGTATTTGCTTTCGTCTGCGGGCTACCTTATTTTATGTTTGTCTCCTGTGCTGCTGCATGTGTTTGCTCCATCGCACCAGTAATCTGGTTCGCTGCTTAGCTACTATTTTCATGTTAGTGTGTCTACAATCGCGCCAGTACATCTGGTTTATTCCCCGGCTATTCTGGGTGACTTCCTTTGTGTTTGTCTCCTGTTCTGCTGTATGTGTTGTCTATGTATCCATTAACATTAGTGTACCGTCGCGCCAGTGCATCTGGTCCGCTGTTTTGGCTACTATTTTAATGTTAGTGTGTGTACCATCGCGCCAGTACATCTGGTTTGTTCCCCGGCTATTCTGGGTGACTTAATTTAATTTATGTTTGTCTCCTGTTCTGTTGCGCATGTGTTCACTGTGTATAAAGTAATATTGCTGCTCGGCTACTCCGGGTGATATTTTACTGTTAGTGTGTACAATCGCGCCAGTAGAACTGGTCTGCTCCCCAGCTATACTGGGTGATAACTAAAATGCTTGTTTGTCTCCTGTTCTGCTGCATGTGTTTACTGTGTGCAATCTCTTTTGTTGTTCCATCAACTTAAATGTCGTCTGTTCTTGTGCATGTTCGCAGCTATATTCTCTTCACAGCAATGCTCCTAAGGCAATCCTCCATAGGAGTTGTCCCAGTCATCTCCATCCTCTAGCTTGATGTGGCTCTGGTTTGGGATCAAACTTCAAGGTCGGGCCTTGTTTGGTTCCCTGCAGGCATTGTGCAGGCGGTAGGCTGTAGTAGGGGTAATTTGTTATTATACAGTAAGTGTTTTTCTCCACTTTATGTGTGACAGTAGTTCTGGTCAGGAGAGGGTAATTCTCGGCAACATTGTAACAAGTTAGTTGGGGAGTTTAGGCGCGCCTGGGGCTGCTCTACCTATGAGACCGCTCCCGTCTTTGTGGATCTCTGGGTCCTGTAAACTGTTCCTCAGCTATTAGCGTAAAACCCTCTCCGACAGAGCTACACCCTCCAAAGAATGAATTGGTTCAGGACACTGCCCAATTAGGTGCGGTTCCATACAGCGTATGGTCAGGAATCGGGGGTGCTATCGCAGACTCTTGCACGAATGTTAATCATATTACAACGTTATAACATTATCTTAGTGAATAACCATATTTTGAAGTTTGAACATTAGGTATTGTTCCATTATTATATATATAATCATTGTTATACATAAAGTTGTAATTATACTGTATATAGTATCTAAGGGGCTTCGGTGGCCAAGTCGTCAGAGCGACAGCCTCCCATCTCTGTGATCGAGAGTTTGAACCCTGCTCTGACCAAAAATAGCTGGTATCGAAAATTTGTACTCATGTGGCTTAGTTCGAAAGTCGTGGGTTTTCTCCAGGTTCTCCGGTTCCCTCCCACTGCAAAAGCTGACAGGGTGGGTTAAATAATAACAAATAGTGTAGGGCTCCTGTTGATAACATAAATACATAATGTAATCTTGTATTGTTACTGAAAGGATTTACGCTCCTTAAATAAAGGTATCTATCTATCTATAGTCTCCCCAATTAGCTGATAATAGCTACTGTAAATAGATTGACACTTGAATAAAGTATTCAATTCAATTCAATTATATGGATTGAATATGGTACTGTTCTTGAACATGGTGCATGTGTACAATAGCAAATATACAGTGGAACCCCTATTAAGCGGCCACCCTCGGGGGAATTGGCAAGTGGCTGCTTAATAGGAATTTGTCAAAATTAATATAAGGTGTGGAAGAAATGTAATTTTATTTCAAAAAGATAATGCTTGATGGCTTATGAAAACTGTTGCACACAATGTATTATATAAAAAATGTTTATAAATGTACCCTGCATTATTGAAACTACAAACACTGATATAAATTGTCGCGAAAACACTATTTGTTTCAACAATCATAGAATTCCTCTCACGAAAATATGGCGATACAGGTTAAGTCGATACATGCTTTTAAAAAGGAAATCGACATATAAAAAACAACAAAACTGTATCTGTCAGGCGCAAAGAGGGTTACTTAGAAAATTCATGTATGTATATGCTTCTGTAGCTTTGGATCACAAAGCTTCAATGCATAAATTATATTGTTTGAATTTGCACAGGACAATGCGAGTTCCTGGTGTCCATGAAACTGCGCAAAGTTTAGCAACTTCTCCCAGTTCCATTGCCTCTGTAGGATATGATTTAACACATACAGTAGCTAGTCACTAGCTACTAACACGGAAATTTTATCAGTTTTTGTCGCATTTTATTTTTGAATGTCATCACGTTTCTTCAAACAATGTCGAACTGTTTTATACCAATGTGGGTCTTATTACATATTCTTTTATAAAAACATTACATTTTTGGCCGCTTAATAGGGGTAAAAACAATAGCAGAACCTTCATCCGGACGGCCGAAAGGTGGCCATGGCCGCTTAAATAGGGGTTCCATAGGGGGTGGCTGTTAATAGGGGGTGGTCGCTTAATAGGGGTTCCACTGTACTTCTTTTCAAACATACAGTATCTTTAAAAAAATCTAAAACCTCTATATACTGTAATAAAGTATAATCCATATAAAATTATCATCAAATAAACACTTAAATCTCATCACACTAAACCTATATTAATTTTGTTTTATCATTACATGTACAGTACTATATTTGTTAGGCTGTTATGGTATTACAATGAATGTTTTGATAATTATTTAATTGGTATTTTTAAAATACCGAATACTCAATACCTGTATTCTATTATAGTTACTGACAATACCAAAATTCTAGGTATGATGAGACACTGGGCAATTTTTAAAGCCATTAAGGTGATGTTACACAAGATGCTTTTTAATGCAACATTGTTGTGTGAAAAATTGATAAGTGTAACATGGCAATCAATTTTTGGATAAGGTGAGCATGCACAAAGTAGGAATTTGAAGCATGTTCAAAGTTGTTCAAGTATATGTTGTGGAAACAAATGTTGTGTTAAAAATCGTCTTGTTACACGTACTGTATCGATTTTCCATACAATTTTGCTAAAAATCATCATTAAAAATTGTCCCATGGGGGTAACTGATCACCTTGAATTTCTATTGAAAATGTTTATGGGCCATAGGGGCGGGAACTTTAACAGCCAATATTCCACTGGTAGCGGGGAAAATACCAATATTTAACACTGTAAAAATGTTAAAATCCCCGCATAGTCCCTTGGGGTTGGGGGTCCGTAGTTTCAATTGACTAGTACATAAGCGAAGCTAGTAAGCTACACTCTTCGGGTGAATATTCACCTGGAGAGTGTGCTATTCACCTGAAGAGTGTGGTAAGCTTCGCTTACCATACGAAACAGATTTGTAGTGAATTAGAGTTCAAATGAATTAAGTAATTCGAGATTGTCTTTTTTTTTTACTATCCTGCTCTACCCTGGTATCGAGCACTCTACCCGTATGATTTCGATCCTGACAATTATCTATATAATATATATATATATATATATATTAACAGCTAACTAATTAAGGAAACAAATAATTTAAAACACTAAACCAGGAACGATTGTTTTTGACTAGAAATAAGAACCAGTTAAGAACCAACTTGGCCTGATTTCTCACTAAGTACCCATTACATAAGAACCACTTCAGCCTGATGTCAAAAAATAGTAGTTCTTTTATGCGGGTTTTTACTGTATCACTCGTTGTCTACTATAAATTAACATTCCAGGTTTTTACCCCTTTATCAAAATGACCAACACAAGTTACAAAAATTGAAGCCTATTTATATCACAAGCCATTGCTTGTTCAGTCCTGAGGGGGATAAGGCTGTTTAGCCTATATGCCCAGTATCCTTCTCTGTTCATCAGTTCATTGATATTGGTTTTATCTATAATTTTGATGCTGATCACCTCTAAACCTGCATGCTCTATTTAAAAAAGTCACATATAAATACTAGATCATGCTATACCCCTCTGTCCATTCTCATACTGTATCTATTTAAATTACTCTTGTGATTATTGAAGCACTTTTTGAATATGTGGTACAGTATACATGTAAGTATACCTGTTTATACAGTACAGTAAAATAATTTTGAAAAATTGACTGCCCCAACCGGGATTCGAACCCTGAAGGTCTCTGAATCAATGTATTGGTGCTCTGACCACTGAGTAGCAAGAAAGTAATTGAAGCAATGTTTATACAATAAGGCATAATAAGTAATGCTATATTAAAGAGCACAATAGATGGAAGCCAGGAAGAGACCGAGACAGAATACGTACAGACACAGTAATAATGCTTGACATGGATGGGTCTTACTTCGATACCGAACAAGTTGAAGATGCAGAAGACAGAGAATTCTAGAGAGGAGCTATAAGTACTGCAGTGGTACCCTGTAGTGTAGGCATGCAGTGTTTTACTGTCAATGGGCAAATGGACAATGGTATTATAGCTTGTTTCATGGATATTTTTGTGTTAAAGTTTTAATATTGTGTTAATATTTAATATGAGATAGTTGAGAACATTTGTGCACTATGTTATGTAATGGTACACACTCTCATACAAATAGCTACGCGAGCTCTGAGATAAAATTCAGTGCGGCCGTTTTACTTTTTGGCTTTAGTTTAGCGCGTTTACATATTACAGCTAGAATGGAATATAAAGTCAAATAATTTAAGGGGAATACTTACTGTAAGCGTACGCTGTGTGAGACTTCCAGCATCTCTAGTTATCCCAAACTATTGATTGATCTCATTCAAATGCGTTCTTCGCAGCTTCGCTCGCAGCCGCCATCTTGCCAAGCATATGGCATTACGTCATTTCTCTGTTTTAAGGTGGCTCCCTACTGTTTCTTGAAAGGTGGCAAAAATGCAAATTTCAATCTCGAAAAGTGCCCATGGATATTTCGGAAAAGATTGAAACTAAAGCTATGCATAGAATAACTTTCAAGGCATCAAATACTATTAATGGCTAAAGTGTTTCATCTGTTGCTATGACAACAGTGACGTTTCAAAATGGCCGAAAATGAACATTTAATCTAATTTATTTCGCAAACGAGTCGGTGACCCCCGATTTTTTTTGCATTTAAACATTTCTTTTTGTTTAATTAATAAATGGGCAGATTAAAAAAAATTCTGTGGATCCAATTGTTTAAAAAACTAAAAAAACATAATTTTTTTTGTGTAAAATAATTGAATCCACAGAATTTTTTTTTAATCTGCCCATTTATTAATTAAACTAAAAGAAATGTTCAAATGCAAAAAAAATCGGGGGTCACCGACTCGTTTGCGAAATAAATTAGATTAAATGTTCATTTTCGGCCATTTTGTAACGTCACTGTTGTCATAGCAACAGATGAAACACTTTAGCCATTAATGGTATTTGATGCCTTGAAAGTTATTCTATGCATAGCTTTAGTTTCAATCTTTTCCGAAATATCCATGGGCACTTTTCGAGATTGAAATTTGCATTTTTGCCATCTTTCAAGAAACAGTAGGGAGCCACCTTAAGCATCTTTCCTTAATTGACTCAACAACGGCTGCGCATGCGCAGTATATACAAAAACTGGAATTTAAGAACGAAAACAGCTATCGCCAAAATTTAAAGGGGTAGTAAGACCGAAAATCGTCAATCCAATTTTTATTTTATCTATTAGTACTAAAAAAATGAGGAAGAATAGCGTTCTTACTTAGTCAATATCTTATGTTGTTCTAGAGATATTGACGTTTTTGAAAGATGCAAATGAACTTATGACGTCATCTACTCCAAAATTTAAACTAAAGGAAATCCCTAAAATGAAAAATGTATAAAGCATTAACTATACACAGTGCAGTGTACCATTTTTAGTAGCATACATCTGGAACGTTTCAGCACAATCTAGCAGCTATCTCCAAAGATATTCCTCATTTTTAGAATTTGAGTGGAGTAGACGACGTCATCAGGTATCTCATTTACAGCTTTTAAAAACTGAAATATCTCTGGGACAAGACAAGACATTGACAAAGTAAGAGCGCTATTCTTGCTTATTTCGAATGCACTTCTAGATAAAGCCCAAATTGGGATAAATGATTTGTGCGTCTTACTGCCCCTTTAAAGGAACATCCTTCCTAATTTTTGGAAAAAATGGGGTTAGGGGCACTTTAAGTTTTAGTTTAAATACTGTAGTTTTTTTCTTGTTTTGTTTTGTTTTGTTTTGTTTTGTTTTGTTTTGTTTTGTTTTGTTTAGTCTAGATCTGTGTGTTTTCCGCTGGACGTAGTATTTTATGTAGAAAAATATAGCTTTCTCTATTAAAATACAAACAGTGTTGGGATTTTAATCACATTCAGGTTTTTGAATTTTTTTCCGTGGCAAATGACTTCTACGATTCTACCAGTTATCAATCAAACAACGTAAAAACACGTCAATCAGAATAAATAAAACGATCCGACAACATTGAAAAATGCTTCACAGTTGTTTCCACAACATTTTTTCACAGATAATTTTTGTGATTGTGAAAATAAACAATAATTCCTACCATGTCGGTCGAGATACATAGTGAGAAACAATTCAAAAAATCATTAAAACTAATATTTATTTAGCTTTTATAATAATATTCATAGTATTTACGATATTTTTATGTTTAATATTTTATAAATAATACGTTTGTTTGGCTAATCTGGATTTACACCAAGGTCCAAGCCGATTTTTCAACAAAAACAAACTATAGCGCTAGACACGCGCACGCATCGCGTGCATATTTTTGTAAGATCCTGTCATTTTCGCTTAGAATGTGAAAATATATGAAGCCGTTGGTGGCGGAGTTGTCTCCCTTCAATAGATTTTGTATTTTGATTGGCCATTGAAATGGTAACCATCAGAAAGTTGTCAAACGTATAGTTAGCACATCCGCCAGTGAGATAAAAACAGAGCCATTTCTTGACAGAAGTCGACGGTAGTTCAGTTGTGTTGTTGCCTGTGGCTGTTGGGTCCAAAACGTTCACATAATCACATTATGGCGCATCCATCGATAAACATATATATAGCCATATGCAGTCGACCAGTCAAACTGTTACAACGTAACGCTGAGAGGCCGTGAAGTACTTCCAAAATTGAGTGAGGATGGGATGTTAATTGTAAAAACAAATCAATCACATGAAATTGACAATTTATTTATTTGATGACAATTTATTCCACTTATTGCTATGTTAAATATATGTAAAGTATCCACAAAAAATGTATAAAAAGACGCAAACATATCTGTTGTAAATATATAGTAGGTAAAAAAAAGTTACTTTAATAAATCTGCACGCGTACGTGCTGTTTTGAATTTAGACTGCATGGTTGCGAATCAACAGGAAGCAAAAGTGCCATGATATAGGAACTGACGAGTTGTTTCCCTTTGCGCCTTCCGTAAGTGTATTGACGTGCGTTTATTTGTTTGTCTATTAGGTGAAAAGCAAATTTTCAATTGGGTAAGTTAAGTTATTTCCCCTCGAATTGTGACATGTGGTAGAGATAACATTGTAACTGCATCTATATACGCATTCAATACAGTAAATCATGAGTCACTGGATTAATTGATATCATATTGATTGAATATAGCATACAAATTCTGCTGGATCTCGCTGCAGCCAGTGACGACAATTGTGAGATCGAGTTTCGTTTACCTCGACATTCCTCTTTAACTAAGGTCATGTGTGTGTGTGTATATATAATTATTAGTCTCTCTATCGTCTAGGCAGATCTTCAGTACCTTGTAGGACAAGACACAACGATGAAAAACCTTTTGTTCATTTTGATATTAGCGTGCATATACAGTTCGTTTGTTCAAGGTAAGTGACTGATATTAAGATATATTATTGTATTATTGTATATAGATACGTACAAAATGCAGCTGTGTTTCCATCTATTTTCAATAACACTAGTGTCGTGCAACGTTTTACCTGCATGCCTCTTTCACTCTCTGACGAAGGGCCTTTGCCATAGGCGTACAATGGGGGCTGAACATAAATTGCCCGAATATGACGTCTTTCGCGAGATTATTTATTATATTATTTATGATTATTTATTCCCTGAAGAACACGAATTGCCATTGCTATATTAAGCGATAATAATAGGTTAAAAGCAAGAATATTTTAAATTAATCATAGTAGTCTCGAGAAGTATTAGTGTATACAATATTATATAATCCATATATATATATATATATATATATATATATATATATATATATATATATATATATATATATATATATATATATATATATATATATATATATATATATAGTATATATATATATATATATATATATATATATATATATATATATATATATATATATATATATATATATATATATATTCGAAGGATTTAGAATGATGTTAGATGTTAGAATATATACATTTTAAGACCAAACCAGGACCAGTTTCGAAAAATGCAACTTCAACGCCTTCTATATTACTTAATTTACTGAACTTGTTGCAACTGTTCCTTACACCGATATTTTGCCGTGATAAGTTGTTGACTAGGTAGTTATTCACAACGACGCGCTCTTCGACTTGTAATACAACAATGTTGCGTGGTAAGATGAAGAAAATGTTCCCCGCGTATTACCCCATTAAGTAAAATAGTTTCCTTCGCCTGTCTTATCCTCCATGGCTATAGCCTTACTTCGTTTACTACATATACAGATGCAGACCTTCGTTTAGTACTAATGGTTTCGTAAGCAAAGATTCAACGTGTCCATCACGAGTGAATGGTACATCAAATAATTAAATGTATCATACAAACGAAGCGGTGGCGAATCGATGAAATTATTCATACGACCTTCATGATGAAGGGGTCTTTGATTTCCTTATTACGCCGAATAATTCATGTGTAGCTGTTCTATGCGGCGTCTAGACTTGCTTCCAAGTCCGCCTCTTAATTTGGTTCGGTTAAAACGAGTTTAGTGGTTTGGGTTTGTTTACACCGGTTTGTTTCGAGTTCTCAAAATTGGCGTCAATGGAACCATTATCATCTTTTCTACATGAGCATTAACGATTTCGACCAAAGTAGTTTTTTTTTCGCGAAAGTAGTTTTTTTTAGCTCAAGCATCTGACCATCGTCATATCTTTGAAGGTTTTCGTTCCAGTAAATGCAGTTCTGCGAGTAATTTGCTCACGGCGGAAGCCGATCTATATAGTCTTATTTTAAAAACTCCGTTTTGTAAAACCAGTAACTATATATCAGGCCTCTTATCTCAATCGGATTGTGGAGTTATAGAACTGTGTTTTGAATTAGGGAATGAAACTGGACGTATCTCGTTCCAATTGAAATCAAAACTAATGATGCTCTAAAACTAATATACAATTATATTAACATATATTCAGGTAGTTTATAAATAGGCAATATAGCTTGATAAAGCATATATATAGTTCCGACTTAAACGATGCAAGAGTATTGCATACTTTAATATGTTGTAGGAGAATATTCCATACAGTAACTTAGCCGATTTGGGAAAATAATCCTGTTTATGTTTTTAGTTGCTCTATATACAGTATGCTAGACGTAATTTTCAATTAAGAGAATGTGCTTTAAGAAATACCTAATGGGTTTCCGTGTTTGGATAACGTGATCCAAGCACGCGGGATGTTGCGAGACTTGAGAAAAGCGTAAAAAACACGAGCCGATAGGCGAGTGTTTTTAGCTTTTCGAAAGTCTCGCAACATCCCAAGTGTTTGGATCACGTTATCCAAACACGGAAACCCATTAGGTATTTATTTTATAAACTAACCACAGAGAAATATCACTAAAAGTTATTAATATAATTAGATCAACATTGCAATTCTCCCCAAAACCATCAACTACCAATCAGGGGAGGTCTTTCGTGTTCTTCTAAGCTAATCGGCCAATCATGGATAGCTTTCTATTGACGCTGACGACAGCAAAGAGCCGAAAATAAGCTTGATTCGTGTTGATCGGTAAAAACATCAGGAAAACAGCTTGGAAAGATGAAAAAGATATATTTCCAGATGGATTTAATCACAAAAATATGCCGTTTAACTTTATGTTGGATTGCTGCAGATGTAAAGTGATGTTGTGAGTTTGCCTAGCCTTCATATTCTACAACACAGAAACTTTTTTGTGGTTTTCTCTCACTGTCGAAGTGTTGTTCGGTGAATTTTTGTTGGCTACAAGAACAAAATGATGGTTTCTTCGTGAATATCCTACCCGACGAGAGGTAAATTAAACATTTACACCTTTTCCATGTTCTCTTGGTGGACTATGTCTATAAAAATGTTAGTCTTTTTGGGTTTTATTGAATGGTTTTCTCTCACTGTCGAAGTGTTGTTCGGTGATTTTTTGTTGGCTACAGGAACAAAATAAATGGTTTCTTCGTAAATATCCTGCCCGACGAGAACTTATAAAATAAACATTTTACACCATTTCCATGTTTTCTTCGTAGACTATGTCTATAAAAGTGTTGTCTTTTTTGGGTTTTATTGAAATTTTCAATAAGGTAAACTTCGCCTTCATAAATTATACGGAAATTCTCGTTCGCTTTAGCGTTGCTTTGTCCACTTTAAATACTTATAATTTCCTATATATTTTCGGCCTATTTTTGCAAAATAAGATTGCTATATTTTGTTTATAGTTATTGTGCATACTATGTAGAATTTTAATGTTTAAAAACGATGATGGGCCGGCATGATTTGCTTTTTGTGTGACACGACCTCAAAATTCCCGTGTTTGGATAACCTGATCCAAACACGGGTATTAGCCAATCAGAACACGCGTAGCACACTTGTTATTTTATAATAATTGTTCAATAACACTCCGTCGAGATGACGTCAGTATCCATGTTTGTCCGCATTTACCAATAATTCTTGCGGCCACAACAAAAGAAATAGCTCATTTGCAATAATTTGTGAGTAAAATTTGGTTTGTTTGTCCGCATTTTCGAGCGCATTTTGAGCTATTAATAGCAGTCAGACGCTACGCTATTAGGACGATAGCTCCTCCTATTAGTTTCTCTAGTGTTCATATTTAAGTGTTTCCTCTCCCGACACTACTATACATTTTACAATTTGTTTTTGACGTAGACAGGATCTATATCTGGTCAATTGCAAAAGACTGTCCTTGTCACCGGGACTATAGACTTTAAAATAATTGAAAAATTTATAAATCTGTTTATTTATTTATTTATTTAAGGGGAGGCGAATCGCATCGGTAATATATTTGGTAAAGCTAATTACATAAAATAAATAACTACAATGCAATAAGAAATTAAAATTATGTTTTCGAATAAAATTCTTAAAATTTTTAATATTATCTGCCGCTTTTATCTCATTTGGCAGATTGCTCCCGCATATTCTGGTCCTATATATCTTAATAATTTCTGTCCGTAAGTAACAGTGTTAATAAACGTGTGTAAAATTATTATGTCAGTTCCTCTAAGATTATAATTAGAAACGCGCAATTCAAATATATTTTCAATGTAGCTCGCGCCCCGTGCGCGCTCCACCTGCTTTAACTACTTCTTCTTTTTCTTTGTTTGTATGTTGTAAATTTGTAGTTTTGATCCAATAAAGCTGTTAAAACAAAATGACAACTTAAAAATCACTAGCTTCTTGTCCGCAATGAATCCTCGCATCGATATACTAATCAATATATTAACTTTAGTCACTTAGCTTGTAGATTTGTTTGTCCGAAAAATTGCGGTGCCCTTTAGCAGCGCTTTATACTCTGTGTGTGATTTCGTTCGTTCGTGAGGAATCAATAGTAAGCGACATTTTTCACGCGACATTTTTAACGAAGACCACAGGGCACCGCACTTTAGCACTGTGTCTGGCTAGATTTTGAGGTCAAGTCGTACCTCTCGGGGACCCAGATTGACCTACAAAGGAGTTTGATTCGGCACATGAAAGTTTGACGTATGAGACGGGCCAAAGTGTGCAGATGGGCCATTGAACTATTTTTATTTAATTAAAGGAACAACGATCACCCACGAAAAGACGACTAGCAACAATGGTTATCTCTACCGATACGTTTTGACAAACATTTACAATCCTCGTACATGGGCCTTGTTCAATGAGGCTGAAGCAGAATGCCAGAAATGGAGAGGACATCTTGCAAGCATCCACTCGCAGTCTGAGAAAAACTTTTTAAAGGTAGCCAAAATCATATTATTAATATATATTTAAATAAACAAGACATTGCAATGTTCTACAACTTCTATTACAACTAGCAATAGACCCCATATAGCATCCAAAGGGATGCCGCCTAATTAACTAGATATACGTCTACGCAACAAACCTTCGCCCGCTTACTGTTTGATGCTTTTATGTAATAGATCAAACACGAGTTCGAGTGTTTCATCAGGGGTTCCAAACACGAGAAAATAAAGGAAAACCGTGGCGCGTACCCCCGAGGTTTTTATTGTTTTCGAGTCCCCTGATGAAACACAACAAACGAGTGTTTGATCTTGCTTCTCAAGCATGATTTTAACTGGATGTTTAAAAGTCTCTTATACAAAGTAGCCTGCGTGGCGGCGTTAGGGGAGGGGGAAAGCGGAAAGGCGAAGTGGGGAGGGGGGAGAGAACGCCTGCACATGAAAAACTGTCAAAAACAACCAATCAGCGACTAGCGGGCTTTCCTCAATGATTAAAACATTTCACTTCGAGCCGAATCGTGAAATATTCATTGTCTAAAACTCCGTAAAAAGTTTGACTGCATCTGGTGGAAATAAGATTTATTTTGAAAATTTATTCAAGCAATCGTGTAGACATGGAAACACAGAGTTGATTCTGGCCCGAGCGTGTTTGTCGGTCTTGCGGCAGAAAAAATAAGAAATGCTTTTGAACTTTATTAAATCAGTATTAACACATGCGAAAGGAGACAATCAAATCTCATGCACGCGTGTCGAAATGCGTAACTTGAATTGGCTGATAATCTCATGAATTATTAATGAGGTTGAGAAGTAACAGATCTGCAAGCACGAGTTTGAGTGTTTCATCAGGTGTTCCAAACACAAGAAAAAATTAAAGAGGGGCGTAGCCCTGATGTTTTTATTGTTTTCGAGTGTTTGGAGTCCCCTGATGAAACACGATAAACGAGTGTTTGACGTTCCTTCGCGAATGAGTATTTTTATTGATCTAATGAAACGCGAAATTTATTAATAACCCTTTCATTTGCCAATATATGACATAATAACCCTTTCATTTGCCAATCCGAATAGATTTTCAGTGGACACTAACTCTGACAGTGTTTAAACTATAAAGCTTGTGTAGGCTGGATTTCATTGTTTCATACAACATAAATTATTACTGTTTAATTTAATTGTTCTGTACAATACCAGCTAAAACACGATACCAGCTGTAATACCATAACAAAACAAAAGAACAATACGAAAGTCTGCTAGCTAGTGTTTCTTCCATCGATTACTGAGAAATAAATAACTTGTCATCCTAACCCTAATGTTAGCTCTATTCCTATATGACACTAATCCTAACCATAATCCCAACGCTAATTTATTAGTAACCTAAAACCTTTCTTTATTACGTTATTTCGCAAATTTAAAAACCATATATATATATATATATATATATATATATATATATATATATATATATATATATATATATATATATATGTATATTTCAACACTCGAAATTTTCCTTCACCATAAATCCTTAGAATATATATATATATATATATATATATATATATATATATATATATATATATATATAATATATATATATATATATATATATATATATATATATATATATATATATATATATATATATATAATATATATATAAATATAAACGACAAAGAGCAAAACCCGCCTCGGCCAATTCAACATCTATAGATTACAAAATAACAGGCCACGACCCAAAACCAACTATAGACCAATTCAATAAATTTTCGACTGCATGTGACAGCCTTCGTCCTTAAATTGGTTTATAGTTGGTTTTGGGTCGTGGCCTGTTATTTTGTAATATATATATATATATATATATATATATATATATATATATATATATATATATATATACGTGTAGGTTTTGGTCTACGAAATGCAAAGAGTGCTCAACAACATATAGTTAGAGCAAATAATAGATTTTCGCTTACCTCAAAACTGGTCTGCTACAACTTGTTTCATCTGTAAAAGATTCTTTTACAGATGAAACAAGTTGTAGCAGACCAGTTTTGAGGTAAGCGAAAATATATATATATATATATATATATATATATATATATATATATATATATATATATATATATATATATATATATATATATATATATATATATATATATATATATATATATATATATACTGGATATATATATATATATATATATATATATATATATATATATATATATATATATATATATATATATATATATATATATGTGCAAGAAGATGCAACCTGTGCCTCGAAGAAAAACTACAAATTATGAAGGCGAGGAAAAAACATAAACACTGTCTAAATAAACGAACAGAATTACTCACAAACTGTAGACATGTAACTTGACACCCAATTAGACATATAGCCGTATTATTTATCATTGAATAGTGAATTATATCTGTCAGTTGCCTGATGATCGCAATAGCGTGAAACTCAGAGTAGCGACAAAAACATTCAAACATTTATTGTTTGATTACGCTCTACCTATACTATGGTATTGAGCACTCTTTTGCCTTACGCCAACTTCGTGACTATTTTGTTTCATATATATATATATATATAGCAAAGTGAAAAGGTGGTAAACTGCCAAGAATTTAGTGACGAGATACTGACGTTTCGAGCGGAGCCCTTCATCAGAGGATATATATATATATATATATATATATATATACGTGTAGGTTTTGGTCTACGAAATGCAAAGAGTGCTCAACAACATATAGTTAGAGCAAATAATAGATTTTCGCTTACCTCAAAACTGGTCTGCTACAACTTGTTTCATCTGTAAAAGAATCTTCAGGCAGTGACAATATCGAAAGGGATGACCGCTTATTTATAGGCTTTCTGCCGGAAAGTGGGGGCGTATGTGGGGGACAAAGCATGAGGTCATGGCTTTGTTTGCGTTGATACGCGAAATTTATTACGATGACGACACTGTGAAATTATTTCCGCTCTTTTGTTGAGTAAACTATTCTTATTTTTTTCTTTTAAAATACAAAATTTTTCTTCTAAACATAAATTGCATCGTTTTGATCCTCCTGTGTACGAAATAGAATGTTTTAGAATTTGCCAATTAATACTGAAATCTTTATTGTTTTCTTTCAATGTCCAAATATATTTCGAAAGTTCGGTGTCGTTTTCATGCTTTTTATGTTGAAAAGATTTAGTGTGGTTGGCCAATCGCTCTTTGAATGTGGTTGCAGTCATACCAATGTAGTGTTTTATTTCGTTTGTGATGTTTACTGTCACTGTTGCTTTGTATACTATGTCTCTAGTCATGCATTGTTCTTGAAGCGGGCAAATGGTGTTCTCTCTACAACTGCAATTAGTAGCGTCCCTATCCTGCGGTTTGATGTTCCTAGCTATGCGTGCATTGTGCTTAGTGATTATTGACTTAACATTGTTCATGCAGCTGTAACTTACTTTAACTGTATTTCTGTTAAAAATCTTATGGAGCTTGTGGTGCGGAGGGAAATGTTTGTCAATTAGGCTAAGGAAATTACGTCCTATGTTAGTGCTGACACTCTTGCTAAATGGTGGGTTGAACCAAATGATATTGCGTTGCCTATTCCTACGTGGTCGTTGCGGTGTATCATGAGTGTAGCTAAGTTCATGATTAAAGTTGCTGTGCCTAAGCGCGTTCTGATATAAGGGTGCAGATTCCTGAAAAGTTTGCTCATCTGACGAAAGGAGTTTAATGCGTTTGTTAATTGATGCAGGTAGTTGCCTTGTTATGCTTGGTGGATGGTTAGAGTGCATATTTATGTATAGCGGATCGTCATTGGGCCTCCTATAGGGCCTATAGTTTCCATTGTTAAGGTCGAAAGTTACATCTAAAAAGTTTACTATACGTAAATTTGATTCGGCGGTGATTTTTAGGTCAAATTGCTCGAAAATTTTGTGGAGATCTTTTCTTGTTTTGTCTGCTAAACGTGCTGATTTACTTTTTATGATAGCCAAACCGTCATCTCTATATAGGCCGATGCTTTCTTTGCCAAATTTCTTACTTAGGTGGTTTAAAATGAAAAGGCCTACGAGCTCACAAATTTCCGCGCCGTCGAAACTGCCCATGGTAACGTCGAACAAATTCTTGCTATCTTTTTTTATCCATGAAATTCCGCTATTGAAAAGGAGAGATTTTCTAGCGTGTTTTATTATTGAAATTATTGAAATTGTTGTTTTGAGGTATAGTAGCCAAATTTGAAGCCCAGGACAGAGCTTGGTCCAATAGTTTTTCAGAAATAGATGGATAGAAATCGACAATGTCAAATGAAATGAAACTGTGTCTGTCCTTATCTTTTATATTGCCAAACCACTCAATAACTTGTTTTGTATTTCTCCATTGATTTAAATTCAGTTTTTGTCTCAAATTAGAATTAATTTTGTCCAAAATAGCTTTGCTTAGTTTTCCGGATTCGCTTTTGGCGGGGTTAATTAATCGACATTTTGGGTTGTTTTCGAAATTTTCTTTGTGGTCTTTTAAAGATATAAATGCTTCGCGTTTTTTCATTTTTTCAATTCTGTCGCCGATTCCTAAATTGTTCGAAATGTCTTTTAGTTCTGAGTCAATTTCATCTATAGAGTCCTCGGATCCATGCTTATATGTTTTTGTGATGTTGTCATGTAAGAGATTGTTGTATATGTCGGGCGGGGTTTCATAAATATTCCGAGTTTTGTCTGCAAAAATGAAAATGTTGGGAGACGTATTAATTTTCTTTAAATCGTTAGCCAAAGATTTCTGAAATTGGTTCCTATATGGCCGGAATTGTACATTCTCGATTAGTTTTATAAGTTCGTCTTCGAAAGGTTTCATATCTGGAATCGAAGGAGGTGTTTTGTTGGACGCAAGGCCGAAATGGTTCTTTTGGTTCTCACTATTTTTGTTTTTAAGAAAGGAATTGGCTTTCCATCTCATACGTTTTAATACACTTTCCACTTTTTCAATCAAATTCTTCAAATAAGCGTCCTGCGATGGTATAGGGATATTCTTTAGCGAATAGTCAAATCGAAATTGCCGCATTTTAAGGTTAGATAGGAATGAATAACGTAAACAAGAGTGCACAACCGATATACGGGTGCAAATATACGTGTAGGTTTTGGTCTACGAAATGCAAAAAAAGAGCGGAAATAATTTCACAGTGTCGTCATCGTAATAAATTTCGCGTAATCAACGCAAACAAAGCCATGACCTCATGCTTTGTCCCCCACATACGCCCCCACTTTCCGGCAGAAAGCCTATAAATAAGCGGTCATCCCTTTCGATATTGTCACTGCCTGAAGATTCTTTTACAGATGAAACAAGTTGTAGCAGACCAGTTTTGAGGTAAGCGAAAATATATATATATATATATATATATATATATATATATATATATATATATATATATATATATATATATATATATATATATATAATATATATATATATATATATATATATATATATATATATATATATATATATATATATATATATATTATATATATATATATATCCAGTATATATATATATATATATATATATATATATATATATATATATATATATATATATATATATATATATATATATATATATATATATTATATATATATATATATATATATATATATATATATATATATATCCAGCTATATCCAGTATGATATAGCATCTCAAACATATCAGTATTTTAAGAGAAAATCGAGGTGAAAGTTGTCGAAATTTTATGCCAATAAAGATCACATATCCAAACAACGTCTCGGTTATGATTTTCCTTTGTGTTTTCCTCATGAATTATTAATGAGTTTAAGATGTTTGAGATCCTAAACAGTTCTACTGTGTTTCTTCCTATCCCAGAATATATCCCTTGCTGTTATTCTGTCAAGGCTAGTAGATAACCCCCCCCCCCCCCCCCCCCCCATATAGCAATCAAAGGGATGCCGCCTCATTAAAAAAGTCATTAAGAAGTGAAACAATGGTGCATGTTCGGTCAACATGCGGATCACTTTTGGGTAATTAACGGATAGAATAGTACACTAACTTGAACCTCATTGGTGAATTTTCAGTCGGACCTCTGCGAAGACATCTCCCTCTTCTTCGCGCGTTTTTTTATCCGAGTCAGAACAAAGAGCGTTGCGTACAAAAAGTAATTAGTATTGTTAGTGTGACGAACGCAAGGGACGGAAGTAATTACCTCTAAGCCTCTTTCACCTTTACGATCCCTAGCCCTAGTCTCGTGTACCTTTGGGACCCCATCGTGTACTGTGTGTGTATTAGGCCCGTTTAGGCCCTATCTGGCCTTCTTTGGCCCGATAAGGCCTTTTGGCCCGTTCGTACACGCTATTCAGCGTTCGATTGAACCTGTGTTTTCACCGCTAAGAGATGAACCCTAATAATTTTGGCCGTATTATGGCTTATCTCGCTTTAGTGTACACAATTCCTATGATGAAGAAACACTTCGGGGAAACAGTGCGAAGAACTGTTCAAGATCTCAAACATATTGAAAAATATAAATATAAACGTCTTGGTTAAACTGGATGACTCGGCTATTTTATGACGCCGTTGTCATGATGTATATTCACGTTGTTAAGGTTAAGATTTGCATACATGTTCATGAATTGCCGAATTATCGCTAATAATCTCGCGTTAGTGTACGGGATTCAGTTAGAACGAGGATATAACTAACTTAGCAGCTTGAATAAACTTGTCCACCTGATCTTAGATAAACATGTTTGATAGCATAGTAATCATTTCGGGGGAATTATCACTTATCGAACCTTCGTTTATCGATTAAGCGATTCATGTGTCGAAGAAACACTTCGGGAAGCAGTGTGAACAACTGTTCAAGATCTCAAACATAGTAATAACGACGCTGTGCTACCGCTAGAAATTTCCTCAAATGCTATACGCAAATAGGCGAATATCGCAAATAGTCAAAATGGGGCTCTTACTTCGTTTATTACATAATTGAAATCTTTAGTTTAGAAGTAGGGTTAGTATTCCTTTATTTCAGGGCTAGGACTAGAGTTTTTATTTGTATACGTGTCTTTTTTTCTTATTAGGACGTCAACAGCGCATGCGAGTAAGTGTTTATGTATCCCATAATTTGTAAAGGATACATTCCCACATTTAAAACAGAAACTTTTGCGATTATCCTTACGAATCGATATGGACATAATTTTTGATGAGTTAAAACGACACAACGTTGCTATCGATAGATATACACTATCCTATAATATTCAAACATGTCTTAGCAAACATCGATACCTGTTTGATAGACTAAGCATTCAAGTAAAGAGCTTAAGCCTTCATCACATCTATGAAGAAATGGATGTAAATAATTTCGGGAGAATAATCGCGTATCTTTCTCTCGTGTATAGAATGAGGGATTGTTACGACAGTGAAACGATTCGAAAGGCTGTTCAACGAACAGTGAACGATTTTTCAGAACATAGACCTGTCGCAATACAAGCATCGTGGTGGTTCTTCGTTACAATTGCTGGGTCCCATGTTCCTGGGATTTGTGTGTGCCTATATCGTCTGAGCCGTTGCATTTATAGCGTGTCGTCCACTTCTCCTTATTTATATGCCTCCAACCTTAGTCGTGTGAACATGTCTTGCTGCTGTCTGCCAAGTGGGCTACCTCATATAACCCTTCGAAATATTTTTAGACGAATCCGTTGTGTTTCGGCTTGTTGTGGTGGAAAGATTGTGATTCAGCAATCAGAGTTAGATGGAGAAACAGTATCTCCACGACCTGTACTACAACCCAGAAAGTCCGGCAAGTTTCGGTGGTGTCGATGCTGTTTACCGTGTCGTAAAAAATGACGGGAAATTTAAACTATCGCGAAACGATATAAAAACCTGGTTAAAAGAACAAGATACGTATACTTTGCATAAACCAGTATACGACATCGTTTTAAAAGAAATAGAGTTATTGTCGGAGCAATAGATGAAGAATGGGAAGCAGATTTGGTCATTATGGATTCGTTGAGTAAAGCAAACAATGGCTATAAATACATTTTAACTGTCATTGATGTCTTATCTAAATATGCGTGGGTAGAACCATTGAAAACAAAATCCGGAGAAAATCTGATTAAAGCCTTTAAGAAGATATGTAAGAAAGGCAGACGTCCCGAGAAACTTCATACCGATAAAGGAACTGAATTTACCAACAGACCATTTCAGAAGCTTTTGAAAGATTACAACATATCGTTTTTCACCACGCATAATGATACGAAAGCGTCTATTGTGGAACGATTTAATCGAACGCTCAAGGGAAAGATGTGGAAATACTTTACAGCTAAGAATACGCTAAAGTATATGGATGTGCTACAAAAACTGGTGTATTCCTACAACCATTCGCGACATCGCAGTATTGGAATGAAACCGGTTGATGTGAATCACGAGAATGAAAGCGTCGTGTGGCAACGATTGTACGGACACGAGTCAAAAGCGCCCATCAAGTATAAATTTAACGTGGGTGATCAAGTGCGAATCAGCAAAGCCAGACGAACATTCAAGAAAGGCTACTTACCCAGTTGAACCGAGGAAGTTTTCACCATAACGAAGCGTATACCTAGAAGACCACCTGTGTATAAAATCTCTGATTATCACGACGAGGAGATAGAGGGAACATTTTACGAACAAGAGTTGCAAAGCATTATCAAGAAAGACACTGACTTTTTTAGAGTAGAAAATGTGATTAAGTCTCGCATGCGTGGTAAACACAAAGAATATCTTGTAAAATGGTTAGGTTACTCTAATGATTTTAATTCTTGGGTACCGGCTGATAATGTAAAACATATTTCGAAATAAAAGCGTGTGAATCTTATAACTTGTGTTCATTTGTGTCTTATACTCGCCGAGATGACAACACAGTTTTACTTGACGCTCCCAAGTAATAGTTCTATGAAATATTTCCCGGACAATACTGTAGCGAATTTTAAAGTGAAGCTAGCCGAAACGTTAGAGCTGACAGGGGACTGGGAAGTAGCCCTTTCCGAGTTTAATTATCCTCATACATGGAGCACGATACGCGAAGGCAATCAGCAAACCTTTCTCTACAACATTAATGGCACAGGTCCAGATGAAGTGGGCATCATTCAAGGCACACAATACAACAGTGTTACAAACCTGGTTAAAGATTTAAACCATTCCATGACGAAAGAAGGACAAGCTAAGATCAAGTTTACATATAATAAAAATATGCTCAAAGTGATAGTCGATGTGAAAAAAGGCGCAATGGTATGGTTCTCGGGTGATATCGCAACGGCTTTAGGATTCCAGCAGGATACAGTGATTACGAAGAAAACAACGAGTCCCTACGTAGCAGATGTAAACGCGGGCTTTTCATCCATATACCTCTACACAAATGTGGTGGATGTACAATTTGTTGGCGACGTCAAAGTGCCTCTTCTACGAATTGTGAATACGAAAGGAAAATACGGGGAAAATGTTAACGTTAGTTTTCGCAACTTACAATACGTCCCCCTGAAGGTGAAATCATTCGAGATGATCGAAATAGATATAAAGGACGACAAAAACGAAAACGTGTCATTTGGTTTCGGGAAGTCCATCGTGACACTTCACTTTAAACAGAGCAGATCACCGTATTTTATTTAAAGATGAGAGCTAGAATCGTTCCAGATGCAAAGCAGTTTCAACAATATTATTTACGAGGACAGCGAGGTGGAAGTCTATCTGGTTTTAGAGGTGCACGGATTCAAAGAGGCTACGGTATTGGAAGTTTCTTTAAAAGTATTGCCCGATATGCAATACCTCTGGTAAAACGAGGAGTACAAGCGATTGGAAAGAGAGCTCTGCAAGTGGCGACAGATGTCGGTCAAGATGTTCTGGCCGGGAAAAGTGTGAAGCAAGCTGTCAAAGGTCGTGGTGTCGCAGTCGTCAAAGATATAGCTCGGCAGGGTGCTAAACAACTGATGAGTAACCAATCAGGAGGCGGTCGCAAACGCAAGGCATCCATAAAAACCAATGCCTCATCGAAATCTACCAGTCGCTCACAGACCAAGAGGCGGAAAACATCTCAAGAAAAACCTACTTTTCTTAAATAATGGCACAAGGCTACGAGACTTTACATAAAGATTCCTGTTCCTGTGGAAAATCTGAACTGGACTTATTTTCTGTTCCTGACACTCAAGTTGAAATGAATAAAGGATTTTGGGAAGACATCGATCCTCTTTCTAGCATTGGAACTTCGGACACTATCGAGTTTCTCTGTGCTGCAAATTCTGATGTCTACACCGATTTGGCAAACAGTTACCTTCACGTAAAAGCAAAGATAACGAATGGAGATGGAACTAACTTACCCTGACACCGCCCAAGTGGGTCCTGTTAATTTATGGATGCATGCCTTATTTTCTCAAGTGGAAATTTATCTGAACAACAAACTGGTCACACCATCAAGCACTTCGTATCCCTACCGAGCATATATAGAAACTGTATTGAACTTTAGCAAAGACGCTAAATCGTCTCACTTAACTTCAGCGTTGTTCTACAAAGACCAGGCTGGACGGATGGATGCCGTCAATCCACTAGCAGAAGTTGCCGATGCGAACAAAGGATTAAAGGAACGTCACGCGCATACAAGCCTAAGCAAGTCTGTGGCGATGGAAGGAAGAATTCATTCGGATCTGTTCGCGCAAGAACGATATATCCTTGGCGCTGTTCCGATCAAGCTCAAGCTAGTGAGATCAAGAGCTCCCTTTTGCCTGGTTTCATCCGCAGAAGATCCTGGTTTTAAAGTGGTTCTGGAAGAATGCGTGTTTCGCGCTCGCCGTGTTAACGTTTCGTCCACTACAATGATAGGTCATACACAAGCCCTTCAACATATCACAGCCAAGTACCCTATCAATCGTGTAAACTGCAAAGTGTTCTCCGTACCAACGGGAAACATGTCTGGAGATCAACAGAATATATTCCAAGGACTGCTTCCTGATAGAGTTGTGATTGGGATGGTGGATGCAGATGCTTACAACGGAGTTTATAACAAGAATCCTTTCAATTTTAAGAACTACGACACAACATTTCTTGCATTATCTGTGAATGGAGAACACCGGCCTGGCAAACCACTTCACCTCAAGTTTGCCGGAGCAGCAGGGACCAACTATGTTTCAGCATTCCAAACGCTGTATGCTGGTACCAACAAGATGTTTCAGAATCAAGGCAACGGTATTACTCGAGACGAGTATGCAAATGGCTATACCCTGTACGTGTTTGATTTAACAGCTGATCTATGTGTTGGAGATCATTTTCAACCTATCAGGGATGGGAACGTCTCCCTAGAATGCAAGTTCGGTACGGCTCTAACTGGGGCTATAAATATCGTGGTGCTTGGAGAATTTCAAAATCTTATCGAAATTGATGCCAACCGTAACGTACTAAGTGACTTCAGAAGCTAAAATGAACACACGTCAACTGCTTCGTGTCTTACAAAGTGACCCATATGCCAAATCAGTGTTTACAGATGTTTTACCCTCGGATCGTTTACCAAGTCAGATACAGAAAAGACCTAGAGGTTTTATTATAAACGTGGATCCCAGCGATGGACCTGGTACACATTGGGTAGCTGTTTACGTCACATGGGATGGAAAAGGAGAATTCTTCGACTCTTATGGACAAAGCCCAGAATTTTACAACAGAGACTTTCAAACCTTTCTACAAGATCATAGCAGTACATTTACTTGGAGTGAAAAGACTTTACAGTCACCGTGGTCTCGTGTGTGTGGACAATACTGTCTATTTTATGCTTTACATCGTAGTAGAAATATTCCCATGTCAACTATTTCTAGTATGTTTACTGATCAAAAGGAGTGGAACGATACATTAGTTCGTAATTTTATACGTAAATGGTATTTTGTGTAAGAATAAAAAGACACGTTATAATTGTAAAAAATATTTATTCAATAAAATGTTTACAAAAAAGATTACGAATGCCATTTATATGGATTTTTGTTTCTACGTTTCTTTCTTGGTTTCACTGGTGACCCTGGAGACTGTAGTGAGGGCGTCAGAGGGGGGTCGCTAGAAGCAGATGAAGGCTTGTTCCTATATTCCTTCACCAAATGTAGACGCTCTTCGTTTCTGACGATTCCTTCGGGTACATTCAAACGTCCTAAAGCTTTTGCGAACAGTTGCCATCCTGCAGGGTTGAAATTCTTTCTTTGACGCAGAGTATCGTTGACTAAATCAATGACGTTAGTACCCGGAATAGTTCTTCCTTCAAAAACCATCTGCCCTTGATCGTTCCAACCAACCACATCTTTATTTTCTTTTATCTTCTTTATCAGTTGTACAGCTCTTGATTTCATCGTGGAAGGTACACTTTCTATGATATCACTCTCGATTTCTCCAGGTGGTTCAGGCATTGTCTCTGTTGAATGTTCGGGGCCTGTTTCTTCTGCTGCGATAGTTTGGGTATGGGTAATACTTACAGGAACAGGCCGATGCATTCGTTTGTCATAGTAATTGAGATAGCGTTGAAACGTCTGATTATACAACTTCACTTTATCCTCTTGTGTTATATCTTGACGTTGCAGCAAATTGTCCATTTCCGAATCCAGTTGGTTCACTTGGGCAGTCAGTGGAAGAACCAAGGGTTTCTTTGTAGTCATGTGTTCAGGAACCAGAATCAGTCTTTTGACATGCTCCATTATTTGGTTAGAAAGCTCGCCAATTGTTCTAAGACAGGAGCGAGTAGAAAAGGTAAGAATCCGTCTCCGTTTTGTACAATAACCCTCCTTCTTTTCGTGATCGGGTTTCTCTTATCAGCAACAGCCTCAATGTGATCTGAGTATGGTGTAAGCTTTTTATAGGTTTTTGGACTAATTTTAATCGTTTCACGGCAAATGTTCAATAGGCACTCGGTTATGGCTTCCAATAAATCTGTATCTGCAGCTTTTATGATCGCTTTTCGCATAGAAGGTTTACACTTTGCCAATACTTTTAAAACATCGTGGTTCCTTCTCACACGGCGGGACATCCTCAAATGAATACACCTTTGGCAGCACTATGTTTTTATACGCGAGGTTGGTAGACGTAATGAGTGTCTGTCGGGAAGATTCCGGATCTAAGTCGTATTTCATCGGGACATGTTGGTGTTAGGTCAACAAATATGTAAGAATACGGCTCTTTTGTTGCCATCTGGTAAGCTTGCTGAAAAAATTTGGTATTGCTTGGGTACAACTGTTTGGCTAGGTGGATCACTTGGCTGGCATCACGGACGTTCAGTTAGAACCAGATAACTGGCGTTAAGAGATATAGTTCGATGATCTTTGCTTTGATGAAACATATTCTGTACGATATAGATGACACTAAGGTTTCCATGATGCGACTTTTTCGTAAATAATTTAGCAATGATAGCATCCTTTTCCCCCATCATGTCGTCAATGATAAATAAATTCCTTATCTTTGGGTTAATAGAATCCAACATGGAATCAGGTAAACCTTGAACAAACTGAATACCGGAAACTAGGGTCTCTATTTGAGCAAAGGATTCCTGATATTCGGAATAAAAGTAAACAATATTTTCAGGTGGAGGATCAATCATCACTTGAGCGTTCGCTAACAATGTTTTGACAAACGTTGTTTTTCCTGTCTTGGTTCCTCCAGAGACCATAAGTCCAAACGGGTGTGTTAACTGAATGGAATACGTTCGGCTTTGGTTTGAGTTTAGTGAGTTTGATACAGCTGATACAGCACTAGTAAACGGGAGATGTGTCGTTCTTCTATCGTAGGAAGCCATATCCGATTGCATGTCTGTGACTTCAGAATGAAATACTTTCTTATGGTTAGCGCTATTACTTGATGCGACGAATAAACCAACGGAAGAGATTGGTTGAGAGGAGATCTTTTTACCATGAACGTTGTTCATATGGCGGCGAAGGTGTTCTTTTCTTGACTTCAAGTCTTTCCACATATGCCACACTGATGAGACATGTTCTCTGACTCACGACTGAACATGAAATGAAACTATTTTCTCAATTATTTTAATTTTATAGGATACCTAATCTGATCACCCCGAAAATACCCCAACACCCCAAACGCCCCCAACGCACAATCTAAAGCACCCCGCAAATACCCCAAACGCCCGCATCTCCCTACGAACACCCCGAATGCACCCCCAAATACCCCGGAAACACAAAATACACCCCCGAAACACCCCAAGCGCCCCATCTCCTTACGAACACCCCGAATGCACCCCCAAATGCCCCGGAAACACCAAATGCACCCCCAAACACCCCAAGCGCCCCATCTCCTTACGAACACCCGAATGCACCCCCAAATGCCCCGGAAACACCAAATACACCCCCGAAACACCCCAAACGCCCCATCTCCTTACGAACACCCCGAATGCACCCCCCAAATACCCCGGAAACACCAAATGCACCCCCAAACACCCCATGCGCCCCATCTCCTTACGAACACCCCGAATGCACCCCCAAATGCCCCGGAAACACCAAATACACCCCCGAAACACCCCAAACGCCCCATCTCCTTACGAACACCCCGAATGCACCCCCCAAATACCCCGGAAACACCAAATGCACCCCCAAACACCCCAAGCGCCCCATCTCCTTACGAACACCCCGAATGCACCCCCCAAATACCCCGGAAACACCAAATGCACCCCCAAACACCCCAAGCAATTGGTAAATTCAGTTCCTTTATCGGTATGAAGTTTCTCGGGACGTCTGCCTTTCTTACATATCTTCTTAAAGGCTTTAATCAGATTTTCTCCGGATTTTGTTTTCAATGGTTCTACCCACGCATATTTAGATAAGACATCAATGACAGTTAAAATGTATTTATAGCCATTGTTTGCTTTACTCAACGAATCCATAATGACCAAATCTGCTTCCCATTCTTCATCTATTGCTCCGACAATAACTCTATTTCTTTTAAAACGATGTCGTACTGGTTTATGCAAAGTATACGTATCTTGTTCTTTTAACCAGGTTTTTATATCGTTTCGCGATAGTTTAAATTTCCCGTCATTTTTTACGACACGGTAAACAGCATCGACACCACCGAAACTTGCCGGACTTTCTGGGTTGTAGTACAGGTCGTGGAGATACTGTTTCTCCATCTAACTCTGATTGCTGAATCACAATCTTTCCACCACAACAAGCCGAAACACAACGGATTCGTCTAAAAATATTTCGAAGGGTTATATGAGGTAGCCCACTTGGCAGACAGCAGCAAGACATGTTCACACGACTAAGGTTGGAGGCATATAAATAAGGAGAAGTGGACGACACGCTATAAATGCAACGGCTCAGACGATATAGGCACACACAAATCCCAGGAACATGGGACCCAGCAATTGTAACGAAGAACCACCACGATGCTTGTATTGCGACAGGTCTATGTTCTGAAAATCGTTCACTGTTCGTTGAACAGCCTTTCGAATCGTTTCACTGTCGTAACAATCCCTCATTCTATACACGAGAGAAAGATACGCGATTATTCTCCCGAAATTATTTACATCCATTTCTTCATAGATGTGATGAAGGCTTAAGCTCTTTACTTGAATGCTTAGTCTATCAAACAGGTATCGATGTTTGCTAAGACATGTTTGAATATTATAGGATAGTGTATATCTATCGATAGCAACGTTGTGTCGTTTTAACTCATCAAAAATTATGTCCATATCGATTCGTAAGGATAATCGCAAAAGTTTCTGTTTTAAATGTGGGAATGTATCCTTTACAAATTATGGGATACATAAACACTTACTCGCATGCGCTGTTGACGTCCTAATAAGAAAAAAAGACACGTATACAAATAAAAACTCTAGTCCTAGCCCTGAAATAAAGGAATACTAACCCTACTTCTAAACTAAAGATTTCAATTATGTAATAAACGAAGTAAGAGCCCCATTTTGACTATTTGCGATATTCGCCTATTTGCGTATAGCATTTGAGGAAATTTCTAGCGGTAGCACAGCGTCGTTATTACTATGTTTGAGATCTTGAACAGTTGTTCACACTGCTTCCCGAAGTGTTTCTTCGACACATGAATCGCTTAATCGATAAACGAAGGTTCGATAAGTGATAATTCCCCCGAAATGATTACTATGCTATCAAACATGTTTATCTAAGATCAGGTGGACAAGTTTATTCAAGCTGCTAAGTTAGTTATATCCTCGTTCTAACTGAATCCCGTACACTAACGCGAGATTATTAGCGATAATTCGGCAATTCATGAACATGTATGCAAATCTTAACCTTAACAACGTGAATATACATCATGACAACGGCGTCATAAAATAGCCGAGTCATCCAGTTTAACCAAGACGTTTATATTTATATTTTTCAATATGTTTGAGATCTTGAACAGTTCTTCGCACTGTTTCCCCGAAGTGTTTCTTCATCATAGGAATTGTGTACACTAAAGCGAGATAAGCCATAATACGGCCAAAATTATTAGGGTTCATCTCTTAGCGGTGAAAACACAGGTTCAATCGAACGCTGAATAGCGTGTACGAACGGGCCAAAAGGCCTTATCGGGCCAAAGAAGGCCAGATAGGGCCTAAACGGGCCTAATACACACACAGAGAGCCACCTAAGTACACGATGGGGTCCCAAAGGTACACGAGACTAGGGCTAGGGATCGTAAAGGTGAAAGAGGCTTAGAGGTAATTACTTCCGTCCCTTGCGTTCGTCACACTAACAATACTAATTACTTTTTGTACGCAACGCTCTTTGTTCTGACTCGGATAAAAAAACGCGCGAAGAAGAGGGAGATGTCTTCGCAGAGGTCCGACTGAAAATTCACCAATGAGGTTCAAGTTAGTGTACTATTCTATCCGTTAATTACCCAAAAGTGATCCGCATGTTGACCGAACATGCACCATTGTTTCACTTCTTAATGACTTTTTTAATGAGGCGGCATCCCTTTGATTGCTATATGGGGGGGGTTATCTACTAAGGCTTAACCTCTTTACTTGAATGATTAGCATATTATACATCTCTTCATATTCACCAAGACGAGCGTGAAAAAAACGTTTCTTTATCGATGCCAACGTCATTTCATTGTAATTCGTCCCATATAATTTTCATGGCGCATGCGCTGCTCTTGGAGTATTACAAAGATTACGAAGATTATCTATATTGTGCAGAACGAAAATTGATCCAAGACAATTATTTCACAAAAATTATACCCAATTAGCGAATTCTATAGTATCAAGTTTGACAATTACTACACAAAGATTATAAAAGTTACAATAATTCAGACGTCTATAGTATAAGTCGGAAAATTTACTATTAAATTTACTATAAACAGTATATCCATAATAATAAAATGCCTTTTCCAAAAAGAAATATAGTAAAAACTGATAATTGCATGTCATTGAATATTCAATAGAGTATTATTACCAGAAGAGCGCTGACTTACATTGGACATGATATCAATAAATGGACTGATGGAACGGCTGTCGATTACGGTCATTGGAAGGTGCAGCTAGGCGTCCTCACTTATAAGACTAGAAAGGCCGATAACAGACGGCAGCCGGCTTTTATATGCAAGAAAAGCGGTAAGTTTAACAAAGAGAAATTTTATTATAATTTAGACTTTAGAGAAAAAACCTCACCAAAAAGATACATCTTGAAAACTGAAGGAATATGAGTCCATAGACACTATTGGCAACTGTAAGGGATCGATAAAATTGTCTGACAGTAATCCGTAAAGGAAATATCATCGCTCATCCTTCCTGTTCAACACATTCCTCAGTCTGGAAATAGAATCCCCCATTTCCAAATATAAACCCTGCATCTCTTTTAGACAGGAGTCACTAAAGAAATGGCGTGCGTACTGCGTAGTGTGTTCCAATGATTTTAAATGACAGGACTGTACGTTCTGGAATGTTGTTCTAGTGATTCAGTGGTTAGAACGTCTGCCTAACATTCAGAAAGTTGTGGGTTCAATCGAGTCCTGTCCTTTACAAGCTTCAAACTGCAACTACCTAGCTTAACTGCACTTATTAGTTTATATAAAGCTATAGAGAAACGAAAAGAAAATATAAGGGGTTAGGGTTACGATCGATTCAGGATGGGTATAGATCATGTTTAGGATGGCAATGACCGTTTACGAAAGGGAAGGCTGCGTCGCCACCCCTTCTGAAAGTATAGGCCCCTAGAATGTAATTTAATTCCCTGCCTATAGCTATTTGAGAACCACGCCGCCACTGGGTCAACATGAACAGATGATTTGACGTTGAACCATCGACGTAATTGAGCCAACATAATTATTACGACGTAACATCACTTCGACGATATGTAATTAAGGTGGTGGGAGATTTCGATTCGAGAGAGATTTCGGTTTGATAACCTGTCTATATTTTACAGTACCTCAAATAACTATTGCCTACGAGAATACAGACTACTACAACGGCTTTACCTACCGGTACGTCGTCACTCCTACACACACTGCAG
This sequence comes from Chrysogorgia sp. JL179-B06, assembly GCA_035772405.1. Taxonomy (NCBI): domain Eukaryota; kingdom Metazoa; phylum Cnidaria; class Anthozoa; order Scleralcyonacea; family Chrysogorgiidae; genus Chrysogorgia; species Chrysogorgia sp. JL179-B06. The sequence continues at coordinate 9,354,519 of JAYKKM010000437.1, forward strand.
TCCACTGGGTGGACTTCTATAGAGCTGAACAAGAATGTGTGAAATGGGGAGGACATTTAACAAGTATTCATTCCCAGAAACAATTTAATTTCGTAAAGGTAAATAATAGTTTTAAAATAAGATAACTATTGCTATCATACTATATATGTTTGTTTATCTTTCATAATTTCGAAAATCGTACAGTTTCTTCGTACTTCCGTAATTTACAAAGTCGTGCTAAAATCATATTTTAAATCACAGGGACTCGTGACAAGAAACGCCTTGACATACATTGGTCATGATATTAATAAATGGACTGATGGAACTCCCAATGATTACACAGCTTGGAAAACACAACCTGGACGTCTAACTTACAAAGTAGGACGGAACAATCTGAAACAACCAGCCTTTATTTGTAGAAAAAAATGTGAGCCTTTTAAGAATTAATAAATACGAATAAATTTTAATCTAGTCATAACGAGAATAATAATAATAATAATAATAATAATAATAATAATAATAATAATAATAAATACTTTATTTAAACTGTGAAGATATGTATCCTGCTAAAAAACTGGTCTTAAATTGATAAACAATAATTAAGAAACTACGTATTTGATTATACTGCTATTATAACAATAATAGTATAGTATAATATAAAACAATCTAAAATTATGCGTAGAATTATCCAATATAATTTTAAAAGATATTTAAAGATTACATTTTTGAAATTTGGAGAACTGTAATGTTACTAATTGATATCGCAACGGAGTTCCAGTCTTGTGCTGCTGCGAACCTCAACATTGTTTCACCAGTTGAAGAAATTACTTTTTCAAAGAGCTATATATTAAAATTTGATCCCAAAGTGATCTATTTTCCATAACTCAGATGGCAGAGGGAACGCTGTTGTGTACTATAATTATATAACCAATCTGCTATAAACAAGATACAAGTCACATTTAATATATTCTGATGAAAATATACAGGCCTATCGAAATTGCTGATTTAGACGTACGAACTAGTATACAACGTAGCCTTCGCTCTTCCATCTGAGTTCTAAAAGCTCAATGGCAAGAGCGTCTAACTGGAGATCATGAAGGTCGCGGGTTCCATTCCCATATGGGACTCAGAAACCTTTTTCTGAGTTTGCTTTAAAGCTTGAGCATGAAACAATTTACTATAGATGACTTAATATGTTGAACCATATATCGAACGAATATGTTAATGGTTTCAACATAAAGTAATGGTTTCGACGTAACGTTACTTCCACGATATCTAAGGTGGTGGGAGATTTCGATTTGAGATAACCTGTCTATATTTTACAGTACCTCAAATAACTATTGCCTACGAGAATACAGTCTACTACAACGGCTTTACCTACCGGTACGTCGTCACTCCTACACACACTACAGTCCACTGGGTGGACTTCTATAGAGCTGAACAAGAATGTGTGAAATGGGGAGGACATTTAACAAGTATTCATTCCCAGAAACAATTTAATTTCGTAAAGGTAAATAATAGTTTAAAAATAAGATAACTATTGCTATAATGCTATTTGTATATTTATCTTTCATAACTGTTTCAAAAATCGTAGTTTCTTCATACTTCCGTTATTTTCCGCCATATGATTTTGCTCCGAACAATGCACGTTATCCTTTTTGTTTGGTTGATTCTTCGCGGGATTCGTCATACTAATTAAGGAGAAACTAGTGGACTTGTTACGCACCGTACCGCAACGGGTCAACTTCGACCACCTTATTTTTCTTAAACCTGTCGTTTGAGACATGTATATGTATATATACTAATAAAAACATTCGTGACTCCTTGGTACCAGCGGAAACATTTTTTTGCGGCCGTTCCCGCTGTAACACATGCCCTTTTCTCAATCCCACCACAGTTATTACTGCCCCCAAATTCGACCACACAATCCGTCATACTTTTTCATGCACGTCCACCAACATCATTTATTGCATTTATTGCGATAAATGCCCTAAAATCTACATCGGTGAAACTGGGCGACGCCTTTCAGACAGGTTTGCTGAACATCTTCGTTCGGTGAGGAACAATGATGTTGACAAACCTGTAGCCCGCTATTTCAACAGCTCCAACCATTTGGTTTCAGACATGAAAGTCTGTGCCATGCTTCCCATCTCAGGTGGTAACGATAACCGCAAACGGCAAGAGAAGCGTCTCATTTTTAAACTTGGCACCACATATCCTCTTGGTCTTAACGAACGTTTTTCTTTTATTTAATTTCCTACAAGTTTTTTGTTATTTTAGTTTGCTTGGAACTTTTTATTATTAGCTTATGCACTTTCATTCCTTTTCAAGTTTTTGTTTCTTACTGCTAATATATTATCGCCTAATCCCATTGGATATTGGACCTGTCATTTCTCCCTCCCCCTCAGTCTGTTTGCTGATCAACTGTAAAAATAGCATATGATTTAAATTTTCGCATCTCATCAATTATTAGTTTGTTTATCTCCCGTGCATTTGATTGGCTAGTTTCTAGCTGTGACACCCTTTTGGCATATATATATTAAGCCCTATTTATTTTATTTCATCTCGTCTTACTCTGATGAAGGGCTCCGCTCGAAACGTCAGTATCTCGTCACTAAATTATTGGCAGTTTACCACCTTTTCACTTTGCTATATATAATGATATGTTGTATATATTGTAATGATATGTAATTTATAATGATACATAAGTAACTTTAAGAATTTGTTGTAAGAGCATTGAGACTATTGTATAATGCTCCTAAAACGTCTTTATTATTATTATTATTATTATTTACAAAGTCGTGCTAAAATCATATTTTAACTCCCAGGGCCTCGTGACAAGAAACGCCTTGACATACATTGGTCATGATATTAATAAATGGACTGATGGAACTCCCAATGATTACACAGCTTGGAAAACACAACCTGGACGTCTAACTTACAAAGTAGGACGGAACAATCTAAAACAACCAGCCTTTATTTGTAGAAAAAAAGGTGAGCTTTTTAAAAATTAATCAATACGAATAAATTTTAATCTAGTCATAACGATAATAATAATAATAATAATAATATCAAGATCTAAAAAGAGAAATTAAGAGGATATGGCAATGTAAAGAAGTAACAATTGTACCCATCATTATTGGAACTGCACTCGGAACAGTAAGCAACCATTTTGATATGTGACTAGGACTTCAAAAAGCTTGTTTGTTGGGAACTGCAAGAATCTTGAGACATGTGCTAGACACCAAAGGGTGCGGGATGTACCTTGATGTTTAGCAATGAAATCCAGCTATAAGATAATGAGCTGTGCGAAAACTGATAATAATGGAAACTTTATTAAATGTTTTTCTTTTCTACATATACAATTATAAATCTCGCTTATTAAGGTAATTTACAATTGGCTGCTTGAATCACAACTAATAATATATATTGTTATATAGTTAGTGTCAAAGTTCAATTTTTCTGTTTTCCGATTGGACAAAAGCGTATCACGTGCCGGTCCGCAAAACGTCGTGTTTACTGCATTGCCCTGGCAACGAGGCAACCGGTCCATAACAGAACATTTATTGACCGGTCCACAATAGAATGGGTGCGGTGCGCATGCGCGTCAACCGTGAAGTTCAGAATGTTGTAATAAATATTTAAAGGTGCCGTCAAGTCCGTTCTGCGCATGTCCACGTTTCTGTTTACATCGTTTGTTTACATTGCATTATATAAACATTGAACATGAAGTATTGCGGATTTTATTCACATGCTTGAGCTTTTCCGCTTAAAAAGCGTGTTATAAGAAGCTGTTTGGTTCCTAAATGTTGTTAATATATCAAACTACCACTCGTGACTTCGCCAACTTTAACGAATACTCACTTTCAAACTGTCGCAAATCTATTCCGTTAAGTAGCTCGCGCAAGTTTACCGTTATGATTCGTTTGAATTTGAATTGATCGTTCCGATTCGTTCGCTCGCAGTCAACATTAATATACATTCCAAAGGTCGGGACCCCACTTTTGATATGTGATACATGCGCAGAACGGACTTGACGGCACCTTTAACTGTTGAGTGTTGTCTTTTTTATTAAACATTTACGGGGTTCCATTTATCTAGTTTTGGTTTCAAAGTTCACTCCAATAACCGGTGAATTAATTATTCATACTTTGACACTAATATACTATATAACAAAACACTTATTTACTGAGACCTCGGGAAAGCATTTTTTTTTGTGGCCTCTCGACCGCCGTTGTTGCCCTCGGCTTCGCCTCGGGCAACAACGGCGGTCTCGGGGCCACAAAACACACTGTTTCCCTCGGTCTCAGTAAATAAGTGATAATTATCATATGGCACAAGCTACTTCCGGTGAAATTGCGTGTCCGTTATTTCCACTGACCTATATATAACTGGACTGCGTGCTCCTATTAACTTTATGTTACGGAAAGTGTCCCCAACAAAATGGCGGAAATATGGGTCTTTTTCATGGGGACGACCACTGACCGGAACTCCATATTTGGAGTTGTTTACCAGTTTTGAAGGTTTTGAAGGAGTAAAGCAAGGCAAAAGACCAGTGAATTTTAGCACAAATATATCAAATTTAAATACTGTAAACAGGAAAATCTGATGACGAAGAAGAACTAATGAATTCTGGAAGTGTAAAATGACAGTTTTTCTTTTTAAAAGATGTATCATAGCGTTTTTCAGTTCGGTCAGTGCATGCAGTTTCATGTTTTTTGTTGGTTGTATTTCTTTCATTTATAATATTTTCTTCGTACGTTGTTTTGTGGTATAAAAACGGGAATGTTGACCAGGTTATTTGTTTAGTATTTAGTTCACTAATTCAACAAAATGTGCTACTCGATAGCTCACCAGATTCTTCAGCTGTGATTTTACGGCCAAGCTGTTATTTTTAATTTTGCGTGTTTTTTTGTCGCAAGAATGGTTTGTTTAAAGCTAGTAAATGTTATTGAATTATATGTAAAAGACAATAAAACTTCTTCAAAGTGTATGAAAAAAGTATTCAGTAAATTTCTTTGCTTTTAAAAAATGTTGTGAGTGTTTTTGAAGAATGTCATTCAGTTGCTTTTTTATTCGCCTACAATACGTTCTTGTATGTATAAATACTAAGTAAAGTAATTTCGCTGGACATAACAAATGTTTTCTACCTGTATGGTTTTAACAATTGCTTTGATTATATGGATATCCAGTGTTTAAAACCTCTAAAAAGATCAGTGGTCAGTGGTCGCTACCATGAATAAGACCCATAAATCGGCCATCTTGAAAAACATTTTGGGGACATTTTTCTGAGGGGTACCCGCAGTCCAGTTATATATAGGTCAGTGGTTATTTCCCGTAATGGACCGGTCCGGATTACGGATTTTGTCAGCCATTTTGTTTACAAAGGAGCGAACAACGATAGGAAACTTTGAAAAGCAGCAAAAATTGAACGAATTTAGTAAATTAAGCACTAAATCGTGTACGAGTCGGACGATCAACAATCTAAATGAGAGTCTTACTATCATGAAAGCAATAGAAGAACAAGAACAAGATTGAAAATGACGATTCTGTCACTCAAAACGTATGTAATGTATGTTGTTTAAAAAAGCCATGCCATATAATAAACCTCTTATTAACCTCGACCGCTTGGTCATTACTGGAAAATATCAGACCTCGGTCTTTTATGTACGAACCTCGCCCTACGGGCTCGGTCCGTACTGTCAAGACCTCGGTCTGATATTTTCCCGTAATGACCGCGCTCTCGGTTAATAAGAAGTTAATAACAACTAATGACAATATTATAATAAAACATGCAAATTTATATACAAATATTTCAAAAAGCTAATAATTCGGGATTTCCCCATTCCTTATTTCGGCAGCAGAAAATGTAATATGTAGTTCTGATAGCTATAGTCATCATTTTCCTTACGCAGTACATTTGGTGCTTGTTATCAAGACCAACCTTGTCTAGCATATCTAAAAAAGTAGAACACTCATTCGCAAAAACACCTAGGGAGCTCATGGAGAGATTTATAAATTTAACATCATTAAAATGTTCACTTTGCTGTTTTACTAGTTCACTATATTTTTCTTCTTTCCGTTTGACGTTGTTTTGAAGGTTTGATTCAAAACCAACAGTAAGTTCGAGAACATAAAGACAGCTGTTTTAACATTGCAATAGCAAATCTGGACGATACGTGTCACCAGTTAGGATAGATGGGCTTTTGAATCCAGGTAGATCGACAAAGAGGTTTGAACCGTTAACAGTTTGTAAGGTATTTGCAAGAAAGTTAAGAATTGAATTAAAACGTTCAAGATACGATTGACAACCAGCAACAACATGTAGTAGTGTTTCTGGGCTCAGACAAAAGGAGCATTCTGGACTTGAATATATTCCCCATCTGTGAAGGTTTTTGCGCGTCGGAAGAGAATTGTTCACATAACGTATAGTAAAGTTATAAATGTTTTTTGGCAGTTTTGATTGAGTAATTGACCACACCTTGTTAAGCTGTGATAAGGAGAACTTTGTAACGTAAGAGAAAAAGGATCCCTGACAAGTCAAGTAGTTTCGAAGTCTATCTTCATGCCCGGAACGGAAATCTTTCAGAACTTCTTTAGTAGAGATATAGACGTCGTATTGAATATTAGTATGATTATTAGTGGATTTCCACAGTTCGTTAATTGCTTCATTATAGGAGAATATTTTAAGGCTTTGCGTAGAACAGTTTGGCATTGAAAAAATTTTACTGATGGAGGATAGATACTTTGACCAAATTTGTTACGTGTTAGATATATAGTACTTAGTGTTCCTGATATTGGTATTTCAAGCCATTTACGGATGTATCGGTTGACTACAGAATCAATATTTTCAGAAATCCAAGTATTGGACAGTGTAGCAACGGTGAAATGCTAGGATAATTTAATAGGATAAGATAGGATAAGACGTAGCGACTATACAGGAGAAGTTTATTTTTTGGGTGAAGTGGTTTTGAGTCAATGTCAGACATTATTTCATCAACGAGAGTAGTCAGCTCAGTTTTATGATTTTGATTCGACATGCTAAAATCAAAATAGCGTCCTAAGTATTGAAATGATTCTCCAATGTTGACCGCTGGAATAAGATTTTGGTTGATAAGGAGTTTTGGCAAGTATTGTACTGACTTTGTAATGGCTTTCTTGATTCCAAAAGTGCTGCATTTAATAATAATAATAATAATAATAATAATAATAATAATAATAATAATAATAATAATAATAATAATTATATACAATTATAAATCTCACTAATAACTAAAAACACCTAAAAGCCCTAAAATGCGTGATGATTCAAACGCCATTCACTAAATGTACGTGTCCGGCATCAATGTCTTTAAATAGCGTTGTCGCTTAAAAAACCTCTGCTGTAACAGAGTTTAATTTGAACTCGTCTATATGTTCGTCTTTCGCTCGAAATGGCGATCTAGATCCTCTCGTGCATAAATGCACGGACTTCAAAATTTCGAAAGACAATCTTGTTCTGATCCAGGTAATAACGGTTGCATAGTCTTCTCCGTTTTTCATAGACAATTTCTCGGCAAGATGCTTTAGAAATTTCTGGCATTCATCCCCCATTCCTCCATTCGTTCCAAAAACCAAAGGCGTAAATGTACCCATCTCCACATCTAAAATTCTCTGTTGGTACTTTCTTTTCTTCTCGGCTTCTTGTTCCTTAAAGATAACAGATGTGGCTTTGTTTTGATGACATTTGGAGTTTACATGCGATACACGAACGTCAAAAAATGATGTAACTCCTCTTGCCCAAAACTCGCCAGCTTTGATATCCAATCGCGCATCCGGGCTTCTGTTGGTGGACTGTAAACGGAATTGTTCATTGTCCAATGGGATGAGCTTCGGTTCGGCTTCTACGTTATTGCATACTCTGCTGAGCAGCGTGGTCAGTAAATCACGAACTCCGTCATGCCTTCGAGCCACAAATCCTCCTCTTTTACAAGATAGAGCGTGGTTGACAGAAAATGCGTCTCCACATACACAATGACTTGGCATTTCCGACAATGGCATGTCATAACGCATTCTTAACGAGTCCTTGAATTCTTCTTTGTTGAGGGTCAAGCCTTGTTCTTCAACTGGTATGGCGTTTAACCATGAGCTTGCTCCTGTATCCCGCGCTTGTTTGACATGCGATAGGAGATCAGCTGAGATAGACTCGTCGATGCGTTCTCTTTTTGCTCTGGCATTTGCCCGCTTGATTGACTGCTGTACATTCTTTATCTCGTTAGTGTTCGCTGGCATGAAGGTGCGTTGTGATAATATGGCCTCCACATGTGGACGCGTTATTGACGTCGATGCTGCGTACTGTTGTGGCGCTTCTTCACTTAGTACAGGTATCCCCAAACCTCCTTGTGCAGGGGACAACGTGATGACTTCGTGCAATTCTTCAGGCAAAGGTTCTTCTTGGCCGAACAAAGCTGGGATAAACAACTCGCTAATGGCTTCCTCGATGGGGTTAACGTAGTCTTCGAATGAGCTTATCGTACGCATAAAGTATATAAACTTTGATTTGTAGCCTTTTGTAAATGCAACATAGGCTGAATGCGGTTGACTTTTTGCAATAACGCTTAATGCTTCGATTTCTTCTCTCCATCGGTTGACCTTTTCGTTGCAGTACTCTTCTTTGTAATTGGTAGAACCAATTACTGCACCCAGGTGACGTCTTCCTTCAGTTGTTATATTCACCTCGCTTCCGAACACCCGTTCAGCTTCTGACGCCAGGAGTTGTGATTTAACAATCAGCCAACTTTTCGAACCATTAACATGGTATCCATACTTCATGCCTTCTTCACACAGAGTATGATACCAATTATATAGCGATGGAATCGTTCCTCCCCCAGCTGAGTCATCAGCCAACCAAACTTGCTTGACATCTGGGTTTGAGAGTCTCAGGGATTGGATGATGGTTGATGTGTTGACTGAATACCATGGCATGGCCAAAGGGTCCCCTTGAGTGGTACCTTCTTGAGACAGTATCTCACCCCCGCCACAAATAAATAGTCTAGAAGGACTTCTATATGTGTTAATGAGATATTGCGAGATTTCCTTACAAGTAATCTGGATGTTATGCATTGCTACGGAGCGATTCATTTGATTAAAAGCATTGCTTGCGTCGATCAGAAGTATTCCATCAGTTTCATCTTCATCGAAGACCCCGCTCATTGCATGCATCGCGGCTTCAGCGCCTGCGCTGTGCCCAGCGCAAACTTGTAGCGGGCCCGCTGCTTGTTTCAAATCTTCTTTGAAGAATTGTGACACGGTTTTGCCAATGATTCGCCTCAGTACTTCACCTACGCCTATTGGCCTAATTCCAGGATTCTTATCAAGGGGAATCAATCTACATGACGTGTAGGCCTCTAATAGGGAGGAATGATATGAATACTTCAGCAGGTTTCTCGTCATGATGGCTATTTCCTCTCTTAGTAGTTTTCCCTCGGTCTTGAAACTTTTTGAACACAGGATTCTTCGATATAATTCGGCATCCATTCCTGAGGGCCCTGCCGAGCCTTTTGTTTTTATTGCTGCATTATAGATGGTCTGCTCATCAATCATATCAAAAATATTCGGCGGAATATTATCCAAAGGCCCATACAACAGGCTCCCCTCTTGCACCTCTGCAGCTGTTGGATGTTTCTGTTTAAGCTCTTCGATGACTTCTGGCGATAGATTACATAACCCTGATGAACTCTCTTTATCTAACATCTTTATAGCAGCCGTGATTTTTCCTTGCATGACCAATTTAGCAAACGATTTGGACATATCTTCCACGGATCTAGCCTTCCTCGAAGATATAAATTTCTTTTGGATAAATCTTACTTCTTTCATTAGCAGTGATACGTCGCCTTGTCTCCATTGGAGTAATCTACGATCGATGGCTGAACTATGCTCTTTGCTCTTAGACTTTGCAGACGGTTTCTGTAGAATCAACGAAGGGAGTATCATAAATACTTTCAATGCAATCGAGTTCAAATCAGCATTGTAGTCAAATTGCTTGAGCCAGAATGTTAATTCAGTTATGAAATCTTTGCCAGCTCTACCGGATGGTATTTTAAAAATATTTCTTCGGAAATGAACGATCTCATCGTATATCTGGCCCACTTCACAGCACAATTCTCTGTGTGTTATTTTCCCCCACGTTTTCTCTTTTATTTGGGATGGCAGCACGTTAATCTCGGGCAAATTTGGCAATAAATTGCATAATGCACTCTCTTCTTCATTTCCTAATTCCTCTGGGACTTGCTCACTAGTAATGTTATGTAAATTTGACTCCGGTCTCGATTCGTTGATTCCGCCGCTTGCTTCGATGTCTTCAACAATTTCGGCAATTTCGACAAATTCGTCTTCCTGAGTTGCATTCGATTCACTATCGCGGCCGTTGGTAGGATGGGTCTGGATCTTTTGAAGCCTCGATGCTTGATCTCTTAGGTTTTGTCCCGTTAGGCCTAAACCTCCATAACCTCGTTCTTCCCAAAGTTGCTTCATGAGCTGTATATAGCCCATCTTCCTGCCCGTTGTCTTGTTAACATTTAGCAATGGGTTTTCTGATGATGATAATTCCTGTGCTCTTTCTTTGCAAGCTAGAACATCCCTGTTCATATCTTCCGACCATTTCGTTCTCTTCTGTTTCCTTGACATCGCTTTGGTTAACCTTTTATTTTCACCTTTCACCTGTGACAACAGCTAAACGACCGGCCATGACAACATATAATAATAATAATAATAATAATAATAATAATAATAATAATAATAATAATAATAATAATAATAATAATAATAATAATAAATACTTTATTTTAACTGTGAAGATATGATTCCTGCTAAAAAACTGCTCTTAAATGGATAAACAATAATTAAAAAACTATGTATTAGACTATACTGTTATTATAACAATAATAGTATAGTATAATATAAAAACAATCTAAAATTATGCGTAATATTATCCAATTTTAAAAGATATATATAGACTACATTTTTGAAATTTGGAGAACTGTAATGTTACTAATTGATATCGGAAGGGAGTTCCCGTCTTGTGCTGCTGCGAACCTAAACATTTTTAAGCCAGTTGAAGAGTTTACTTTTTAAAAGAGTTATTAAAGTTTAATCCCAAAGCGATCTCTTTTCCAGAACTCAGATGGCAGAGCGAACGCTACGTTGTGTACTAATTATATAACCAATCTGCTATAATCAAGATACAACTCACCTTTAAAAGATTCCGATAAAAATATACTGGCATATCGAGATTGCTGAATTAGACGTACGAACTAGTACACAACATAGCCTTCGCTCTTCCATCTGATTTCTAAAAGCTCAATGGTAAGAGCGTCTAGCTGGAGATCATCAAGGTCGCGGGTTCAATTCCCATATGGGACTCAGAAATCTTTTTCTGAGTTTGCTTTAAAGCTTGAGCATGAAACAATTTACTATAGATGACTTAATATGTTGAACCATATATCGAGGTAATATGTTTCGTCATCAACATAAAGTAATGATTTCGAGGTGGGAGATTTCGATTTGAGATAGATTTCGGTTTGATAACCTGTCTATATTTTACAGTACCTCAAATAACTATTGCCTACGAGAATACAGTCTACTACAACGGCTTTACCTACAGGTACGTCGTCACTCCTACACACACTACAGTCCACTGGGTGGACTTCTATAGAGCTGAACAAGAATGTGTGAAATGGGGAGGACATTTAACAAGTATTCATTCCCAGAAACAATTTAATTTCGTAAAGGTAAATAATAGTTTAAAAATAAGATAACTATTGCTATAATGCTATTTGTTTATTTATCTTTCATAATTTCGAAAATCGTGTCTTAATCGTACTTCCGTAATTTAAGTCGTGATAAAATCATATTTTAACTCCCAGGGCCTCGTGACAAGAAACGCCTTGACATACATTGGTCATGATATTAATAAATGGACTGATGGAACTCCCAATGATTACACAGCTTGGAAAACACAACCTGGACGTCTAACTTACAAAGCTGGACGGAACAATCCAAAACAACCAGCCTTTATTTGTAGAAAAAAAGGTGAGCCTTTTAAGAATTTATTAATACGAACAAATTTCCATCTGGTCGTAACGGAAATAATTAAAGTCTACACGCCTGTTGAAGATTTTACTTTTTAAAAGAGCCATTAAAGTTTGATCCCAAAGCGATCTATTGCTTAATGTATACTTCTAAAATACAGGTAGTCTTTGAATTGAAAAAGTGAACCAACGTTATTTACAATCTTAAAATTAAATAAATATCTTAAAATACGACGTCGAATATGTAAAGTTTATTTTGTTCTTTTTCCATGTAAGATTTTTCTCAGTGTTTTGTTTTCAACAACACAATCACTGAGCACTTCAACATTAGAGAACTGGAAGCTAATCCAGTGCTCTATATAAGACTGGAGAGTTCTAGAATAAACAGTTTTAATAACACTTTAAACATGGTGTCAAAAATCCAAGACCGTGATACGAAAGTTGAAGGCCCAGTTTGCGAGGTTTGGGATCCCGGATGTAGTGATGACGGACAATGGCCCCCAGTTCGCGTCTGAGGAAAGGCTTGGAAGTTTGAACACGTGACGTCATCCCCTGGATATCCTCAGAGCAATGACAAAGTGGAAAGAGCAATCATGGATGCGAAACAGCTGATGAAGAAGGCGAAGAAGGCTGGTGGTGACCCTTACTTAGCGTTGCTAAATCATCGGAATACACCAAGTCAGTTCCTAGAGAGTAGCCCGGTGCAACGTCTAATGAACAGACGAACAAAGTCACTTTTGCCAACGACCAGTTCCCTTCTTTCTCCAAAGGTGGTAAATAACGTAGCTAAACGGATCAACGCGCGTCAAGAGAGGGAGAAATTTGATTACGACCGGGGAGCGAAAGATTTAGCTGAGCTTAAAAGAGGGGACATGGTGAGAATTATTTCTAGTCGTCAGGATAGACCCGCAGTGCAGAAAGGAAAAGTACAGCGCAAAGTTGGCATTCGGTCATATGAGGTGGCTACTGAGGACGATAGATTGTATCGTAGGAATAGAAAACACCTTCGAAAGAGAAATGAGCTAGAAATTAACCATTTTTTCAGCGTGGTATTCAGCATAATCGAGAATCACAGATTGCAATGGAGCAACCAAGTTTGGTCTCTGGAAATAGTAATCTGCTTCAAGACGTAGATCAGCAGCACCCTCTTGAGGATCCAGATAGAGTCGAGCAAAGCGAAGAGCCCCAAGTAGAATCGACGAGGAGAACCCGCTCGGGAAGAGTTATTAAAACGCCAGAACGGTTTGGGGATTTTCTCACAAAGTTCTAGTGTTAATGTACATGATTTGTTGATGTTCATATGTTTTAAAATAAGAAAAAAAGTTTTAGATGTAAAATTATAAACTTTATTATAGATATATTATCAACTAGATTAGAATAAAGAACTTTATGAGATGTATGAGAAACTTGTTTATATATTATAAACTTTACATGACACTCCTTTAAAATCTGTTTAAAATTACCAATAATGTGTAATATATGACAATTATTGGTGGAAAAAAAGTTATAGAAGAAAGGATGTAACATTAGAGGACTGGAAGCTAATCCAGTGCTCTATATAAGACTGGAGAGTTCTAGAATAAATCGTTTTAATAACACTTTAAACAAGCACTGCAGCACATTCGTGTCATGTGATGGAACAGTAATCTGTTATGGGTATGTAATATGTAATATTGTTTGTTTATAATACATCCTAGAGAATTCCAGATGGTAAGAAAATCTGGAAACACGATAGTAATTTTAATTTAGGATAGATTTCTTGGCTCAGTCGACTTGAGATTTCTAGGTATCAGATTGTTAACGCGAAGACAAAGGTACAGTAATCAAGTGCAGTGACTATTTGAAGCATATCATTACAAAGCTAAAAACTGTCGTCAGCTTTCCTGACGACAGGACGCGATCCCATAGCATTGTTTTGGTCCTTTTGATATTGGCAATGGAATATTTGTTCAGTGGTATTTCTGTTAAACTAGTTGCAAGGTTAACCGACTTTACTTATCTGAGATCTTTTCCCTTTATCTTTCATCACACTAGGTTTTTGTTTCACTATTCTGTTATCACATTTATACTTATATTTTTATGCCACCTTCCACGTAATTCAGGAAGTTAAGAAACACAGCTCAAGAAGCTTGGAAAACACTCAGATATACCTGCCTCGTGCCTTGATAACTCGATAATTAAACTTCAGCTGTTAATAATATATATATATATATATATATATATATATATATATATATATATATATATATATATATATATATATATATATATATATATATATACATATACATATATATATATATATACATATATACATATATACATATATACATATATACATATATACATATATACATATATACATATATACATATATACATATATACATGCATATATACATAATATACATATATACATATATACATATATACATATATACATATATACATATTACATATATACATATATACATATATACATATATATATATATAGTACAATATCTACAGACACGTGTTTCGCTGTTCCACAGCTCATCAGTGTAGCTTGGTACAATCTAGATATGGGCACGACAACCAATTATACACAAGCGATTGCTGGTGACAACCGCTTGTGGTACAAACAGCGGTCAGACATGCGCACATCCAGAGAGCGTGAAGCGGTATAGGGCCAGAGTGCTCAAACTACCACAATGGTAGTGGGCGTTGCATTATCGCTAAAGTTCACAGAGTGCTCAACAACACTGAAGTGATAGAGCGTAATAGTACAATATCTACAGACACGTGTTTCGCTGTTCCACAGCTCATCAGTGTAGCTTATATATATATATATATATATATATATATATATATATATATATATATATATATATATATATATATATATATATATATATATATATATATATATATATATATATATATATATATAATTTACTGGCTGGGAGGTCCGTATATGGACTGAAATATTTCCAGAGGTCTCAAACCGCAGGCTGAGGGACGTTTTTGAGACCAAGGGAAATATTTTACAATACGGACCGACCAAAACGGTAAATAATATTTTTTTTCTTAATATCCTTAATATATTTTGGTCGTCATCAGAGAAATAAACTATTTAAGGACAAATATCTACATCATTATTACCAGACATTTAGTTAGTAAAATACAACTAAATCACTACATTATGTACCGCTCAAACTTCACCAACAGGTTCCGTGTTATCCTTGACCTTCGACTTGAACAATAAATCATAAACTAAAGCGAGCGATGTCGCTTTAATATTAAACAAACAACAGTTCACACCTCAATGAAGTTTGACCCTTCGACCACACGACTTGAGCCCCCAGTCCTTTTGGAGGGGAAACTTGATGATGTGGTAAATCTCTGGGAACGGAACGCCGGTCCATTACTCCTCCTCGTCGTTCGTCTCGATCTCATTGGAACGACGATAAGATTTCTCACAGAAGACGGAGTTTTGTAATTTGTCTGGTATACGTATCATGACTGGTCTTTACCTTGGCGACTCTTGCTCGTCCGTCTTTTCCGGAAAAACTTCAAGGACTCTTCCCAGTTTCCACTCGACACGTTTGAGCTTTGGTTCAAAATCAACAACAACATCCTTGACCGACAGGTTTCAACCTTCAGTTTGCCACTTCTTGCTGGCCGGACAGAATGTCGGTAGGTAAAGTTTCACTCGCTGTTGCCACACTACATTCGCTAAGTGCTGCGTCTGCTTGAAACAATCTTGAAAGTTCGGTCGGCTTTAATCTCCGAGAAGAACAACTGGTGATCGTCGGTGCAACCAGAAATGGTAGGGTGTATGAGCTTCTACGTCTTCTAGGACGCCACTGACGTAGGTTATCGGTCGAGAGTTAACAAATATTTCGACTTCAGCAAAGAGAGCGGCCAACTGCTGGTCTGTAGAATTGGATCTCTTTGTCTTTCCTTCCGGATCCATGAGTGTGGTAAAGCGCTCTTTTAACAGACTTGCTTCCTTCGGGAGTTCTAACGTGTAGTGAAACTTGCGATGATGTTCTTCGACTTCTTTTACCTCCTACACCAGAAATTTGAAGAGTAGTTTTCTTTCCTCGCAATTCCAGCTTCTTCGTAAAGGGTTCTGATACCAGTGTCCTGTCTGAACCATCGTCAAACAAAAGGTTTCCGTTCACTTCGATACCACCAGCGCTAACTACGGATACTTCGATAACTCCGAAGGCGACTTCATACTGTTGTTGCTTCGTAATGGTAGCACGCACCTCCTGTTTCAGATATAACAGAGGATGGTGTTTTACAGTTTGAAGTTCCACAGTCACTCTTTCTTCGAGATGTGGGATTCCTCCAAGCATCTGAAGCAAAGTCGTTTCTCTTTTGCAAATTTGAAGCGGTCTTCAGCTGACAATTATTTGTCTTTGTCACAGTTCTTTGTCTTGTTCTTTGTCTTTATTAACACAGTTATTTGTCTTGTGGTCGCCAGTGCATTTCATACACTTGAGCACATCTCTACGATTATGAAGAGATCTTCGGTAGTCCTTTTCCCGAATGGTGTTGCGTAGTGGCAGTGCACTCCAGTAGGATCTTCCCCTTGCTCCTAGCCAGGTACTGAATTCTCCCAGCGTCATGTTAACTTGTCCCTCAACCACCTTGGTGCGTCAAGCCTTTCCATCTTCTCGTGGCAACTTGTCCCTCAATTCGTAAATGAGAGACGATACAAACGGTGACACTCCTTTGTTGTATCGTTGCAGTACAGCGAGGTGACTTCTTGCTTGATCAACGAATGATTGGAAATTTACCGGCACGTTGTCCTGATCTCCTGTGTGTATTGGAGGTAATGTCTTCAGTACTTGGAGATGGGCTGCTTGCATTATACTTAGATGACCATATCGATCCCGTAGCAACAGGAGGGCTTCGGCATATCCCTCGTCGTCTGGAAACAGACCGGCAATGACCTGGTCACAGTCTTTCGACAGTTTCGTGTGCAGAAAACCCATCTTTGCTTCAGAGGTCATCTTCGTGTCGTGCACGAATGCTTTAAACAGACCACTCCAAGACAACCATTTCGAGGGATCGCCGTTGTAAATAGGGACGTCTGCTCTAACAAGAATCTTTCCAGGATCGATTGCTCTGACTTCGACCTTGTTATTTTTTAAACTGGATTATTATATACCAAGTGTCAAAGTTCCCTTTTTCTAGTATGTCATTGGTCGAGAGTGTATCACGTGAAAGTGACGAAATTTAGCTGTTTCCCCAGCAATAGCTCTAACAGGTCAATAATATGTTGCTGACCGTCAATAATAAAAAAATCACGTGAAATACCACGTGAAAATGCGACCTTTGGACTTTTTATTGAATTTAACAATTTGAACTGTATGAACTCTTTTTTCGCCTTAATTGTATTTAATTTAATGTTTGAAGAATAAAACATTTCTTGTCTTTACGTTTTGTTTTTTCTTTGACACTTGATACGATAATAAAGCATTTATTTACTGGGACCTCGGAAAAGCAGTATGTTTTGTGGTCCCTCGACCGTCGATGTTTACAAAACCACAAAACCAAAACATAAAACATACTGTTTCCCTCAGTCCCAGTAAATAAGTGTTAATTATCCAATCTTCCTGATCTCGTTGGTCATCACAGTTGTTTTCAACTTGTGTTTCCAATTCTTTAACTTGGTCGAGGTGCTTTACGTAGAGTGCATCTTTCTCGCTACTACTGAGTTCTCTTTCCGTTGGGAGAACAGGTGGTGTTTCTCTTGGAAAATCACCTCCACTGCTGATGACCGCCACTTGCCTTTCAGCATGATTGGCTTCTTCCTCCAGTTGGGCTGCTTCTGCTTTCTTCTGTCTGGCCGATTCTGCAAGATAGGCTGCTTTCTGTTCTTTTGTTGCTCAGCCTCTCGATCTTCCCTTTTTTGCTTGTCAAGCTCGTCTTGAAGATCATATTTTTCAACTTGTAAGATAGGAGTAGGCCTGCTACGGCGAGAACCTATTTCTGAGTTGGTACCTGTGTTGGATTCATTCGTCTTTCATCTAGATGTTCTTGAGTCATAGCGGTAATATAGTTCACTTCTAGTCCTATGTCGGCTAGGACCAATACACCAGCTATTACTCCTTCATCCTGTTGCAAATGTTCTTCAAGTTGGGCGTGAAGGACTTCTATTTCCTTGAACTTGTCCAGGATGTTGTACATATTTTGCTTGATAGCCATTCGGCTGCTTCTTAATTTGTTCCATCAATTTCTTGGTAGCATTGGTATATCTTGTATAAATCATACCTCTCGCGACGTGTTGTTTGAAGCGGATTCCTTTAACCGCTTTCGAGTGCACCTTTTTCTGGTTTCCACTCACAGTTAGCGAGGGTCTAGATTCTCTGTATTCAATACAGCTTGGATACTTTCACCATCTTTTGAATCGTCGCCTGATAAGCGATGTTCTGAAGCCCCCTTTTCTTTCTGTGATCTTTTAGTTGGAACTACTGACATTGTTACTGGTTCAATGAATGAATTCTCATGAATCTCCTGACTAAGTTGCTAATCGTCGATCCGGCTCGAAGGACCAATAATGTTTAATATAATATTTAATATAATAATGTTTTTTTCCTGCCGACCCCTCCGTGCCTTTTGAGAGACTGTATAATTGAATTACACCAAGTAACACACTTTCACGAACGGTTTATTATTTCACGCTACAAAGAACAGATATTTTCACATCGCATCACAATTTACACAACGTATTACAATCAAATTACAACGGAATCAAAGTATCTTACAGATAAAATTAAAGATATAAAAAACTCGAGAAATGAACTGTGAGCACAAATATCCACATCATTAATACCAGACACTTAATTAGTAAAATACAACTAAATCACCACATTATTTACCGTTCAAAATCCCAAAACGTGTTTTCACTTCCAAGTTCCACGCATAAACGAAAGCGAGCGATCTCACTTTAATATTAAACCAACAACAGTTCACACCTCAATGAAGTTCGACCATTCGACCACAACAACTTGATCCCCAGTCCTTTTCGCGGGAAACTTGATGGCGTGGTAAATCTCCGGGGACGTAACGGAGTAGTATTGAATCTATATTACGTAAATTACACTTATTATCATATTTATAAAATGGGTTACATACATGATTAGGCACAAGATTATGTTTAACTTTATACATTATAACTGAAATGTCTTGTAACCCGAGTTTTTCGTGAAAAAACAACGCATTTGCCTCGTTTTTCTAAATTATTTTGAAGAAATAATAAGCATTAAATTGCTTCCTTAATGTATTTAATATATATGTATGTCATGAATTTTCACTTTAGGAATGTTGAAAGTGGCGTACCAGAAGGTTCTCCACTTCAGCGGTTTCACATACCGCTACGTCGTCACACCTACCAACAATCCTACCTACTGGGTTGATTTTTACCAAGCTGAAAACGAATGCAAACGATGGGGAGGTCATTTAGCAAGTATCCATTCACAGCAAGAATTGAATTTCATCAAAGTAAGTTTATATGAAACATTATTTGATAATCCCAAAGATATTCAGTTGTTTTCAGTAAGTCATTATTATGCAGTGTAAATAGAAGTGAGGACATTTACATATCAAACAAATCTTAATATCTCAAGTACGAAGTGAGATATCGAAGCATTGTCAGCGCAAATCTTTATAATTTTTATAGTTCTTTAAAGTAATATAGTTTATTTCGAACTGAATTTTTTAATGCATAAACTTTTTTATAGATGTATTAATAATAATAATAATATATAATGATAATGATAATAATAATAATAATAATAATAATAATAATAATAATAATAATAATATTTAATTTCCTTTATAACAATAATGTCAAAATATTTTACATTCAAGGTACTGATGATAAAATTTGTTCAATATAGAATAGTTATTATTTCTTCAAACTATATTATGATAATTATTTACAATAAATTAATATAAAAATAATAATTAAAACTAAAGTCCAATATATATAAGATTATCTAACTAACTAATAATAATAAAAATTTACAAAACTAATGAATTCTTGCCATCACGGTCTCTATATCTAAGTCTATGTCTTTAATGTTGCATTGTACTCTTCTAAGTGTTCTCGAGCCTCTTAAACACAACAAGGCAGATCTAAGGATGGAGAATGATATCTTTGCTCTTATCCACGATATTGTGTGTGAGTATATCTCTCCTTTTTTGTCTGCTATCAACTCAGCAAGTCGGCTGTGATATCGTAAGCATTCCTCTCCCATTCCTCCGGTTGTAGTGAAAATGAGTCACTCTTTTGCCATACATATACGTTTCTTCTCGTTTTCGTGCTTTCTGTAAATTTGTTTGGGAGTGAGATCTTCATAAGATTCTGCGTTTGGGTGACAAACCCGGACATCAAAAAGGCAGATCTTTGTCTTTCCCAAAAGCCCCTTGCATGAACATCTAGCCGCGGTCCAGCAGATATATTTGCTCCCGGGTTTAGGGTCTCTCCATTGACATTCTGTAGAGTGGGTTCAATCTCAACGTCGTTGCATACCAGATCTCGTAATTCATTGCGGCGTTGAATTATGAAGCCTCCGCGTTTACATATCATTGCGTGATCTATAGTAAACGTCTCCCCACATACACACATCGAAGGGCTGTCGCTGATACTCCAATCATATCTTAGGTTTAAGGCATCACGGAATTCCCTCTTATTTAAGTTGAAGTTCATCTCTGAAATTGGAATTACTTTTAGCCAAGTAGAAGCTCCTTTTTCGGCTGCAAATTCCAGTGATCTTTTTGTCTTTTCAGATACTGCATTCTTCAAGATTTTAACTTTTTCATTTAAAGCATAGTTTTCCCCTTTCTCGCTATTTCCTTCAATTCTTGTATGCGTGAGTCATCCGGCAATTCTTGTGTCTGTGATGTAATTCTTTCCACCAGAGGTTTTGTTATCTGTATCGATTCTGCGTACTCTGTGGCTGCTTCTTCGCAAGGATTTATGAGTCCTAGACCTCCCATTCGTACCGGTAATGCTAAGACTTCACGGTCAAGCTCGGTGGTGTTGTGCTCAGTTATGGCTGGTATAAGAACCTTGACAAGTGCAGTCTCTAATGGCTCTAACAGATCTTGGATATCTGGCAAAGTACGGAGAAAGTAAAAACGTCCAACGATATTTCAAACCATAGGTAAAAATGGCGTAACATGCTTGAGGTTGTGATATTGCAAATTCCGCTAATTTTGTTATCTCCTTTACCCATTCTTCTACTTTTCAGTCAACATATTCAGATAGATATGATCTTGATCCTACTACCGCTCCCAAGTGATTTTGCCCTTGTGTGGTGATGTTAATGGCTGTATCTTGAACGGCTTCTTTTGCTAATTATTCTTTCTCTGGTTTGACAATCAGCCAGCATTTTTTGTCATTAGTGGATAATAACCATAGTCAGGACCAATATCCGATAAGGTATTCCACCACTGCTTTATTTCCACTCGCGTCATCGGCGTACCAGCATTGCTTTGTGTGACTTGTACCTTGCAAATATGAAATTAGTGGTTGAAGACTGATAGCGTATAATTGGGCCATGGATAATGGGTCTCCTTGCGTCATGCCTTCTGACGATTTTAGCTCTTTGCCACCAACGATAAACAATCGCGATGGCAGTCGGTATGTATTCGTCGCGTATGTTGCAATAGTGGGGCAGAGCACTCTGTATTATACAGAGCAGCAGCTCTATTCAGGGTATTAAAGGCGTTGGAAGCATCGATAAGCAAGACTGCATCTGTATCATCTGCCTCGAATATATTGCGCATTAGGTGGATTGCTGCCTGGCTACCCGATGCTTGACCGGCGCAAACCTGGAGTGAACCACTGGCTTCGATCACATCTTGCTTAACCACTTTCATGACACACTTGCTTATTACTCTTCTGATAACCTCTCCCACACCAATCGGTCTAACTGCACCTGCTCCTTTGTCTAGCGGAATTAAACGACTTGCTAATATTGATTCAATAAAAGTTGGATCAACATGTTTTGTACACAAAGCCCTTGAAAGGGTGGCTAGTGCCTTGTAGAGGATTGCTTGAACAATTTACAGGCAAGTATTATTTTAAAACCATTTGCATCAATACCTGATGGACCACGCGTACCAGACCCTTTCGTTCTCAGGGCAGTTTCTCTTATCATTTCTGCATTTATTCCGATGTATATGCTTTCCGGTATTTCTTCTACAGGACCATGAAGTATTACTTCAGGCTTTGCTTCTTGTGCTTCAGGATGTTTCTGTTTAAGCTGCAACATAACATCGTCTGTTAAGGGCAGTACACTTCCACAATCCCCATCATTTAGAAAACGCATGGCTGAATTTATTTGGCCATCCATAACGAGTTTAGCAAAAATCTTTGCTCTGTTTGGAGGGTCAAATTTCTTTCCTTTTCCAAGACGCTTTTGAATCATTCGTCCTTCCCTTATTAGCTTGTCAATTTGAACTTCTTTCCATTGAACCAGTCGTTTCTCTAAACAAACTTTGTGGTCTTTAGCTTTGGACTTCTGACCAGGCTTTTGGAGACCGCTAGGAGAACAAAGAACGCTTTTAGAGCTATATGCTGCTTGTTAGATTCAATGTTCCAGTAGTCAATATGCGCCGTTAATTGATCAATGAACTCTCTTCCTATTTTCCCATATGGGACAAGGAAAGCATTTTTTCTCCATGATATGATTTCATTATATGCCTGTATAATGCATGATGTTTGGATTATTATCAGGCCACCGTAGCTATCTTTTCCCCATTCAACCATAGTAGGTTTGTTCACTGGATTATATTCTGGAAAACGCGTTGGGGCTCTTTCTTCAGTTACTTTTTCTTGTGTGTCGTCTTCGAGTTGGTTATCAGACTCATGGGAATTTCTTGTTTGTCGCCTGTCAACCGTTTCATGCACATTTAGGCTCAAAGTTCCCAAATTTGCATTTGGTGTTATCAACGCTTCGACATTACGATTTTCAGCTTCAATTTCATCTCGACTTTCTCTCGCTGAGTTTGCTACCTCCCTCTCTAATCTAATATCTCCATTACCACCAGTATTCTCTGACAAGTTTCCTAATGTTTTCTCTAGTCTTGCTGCTTGATCTCTTAGGTTTTGACTTGTCAATCCTAGGTTTGCATAACCTCGTCTCTCCCAAAGCTCTTTCATGACTTTGATATAGCCTTTTTTTCTCCCATTCTCGTTTAGAGGCGGATTCACCGACGATACCATGATAAGGGCATTTATTTTGCAATCGAAACAATCTCTGTTCATTTGCTCGGTCCATTTTTCTTGTTGTGTTAGCTATCGCGCTCGCCGTATTTAAACCGCTCGCCACGATGAATAATAGTAATAATAATAATAATAATAATAAAGTTTAAAGTTTTCTTAGCATCCAAAGCGAAGTTGAGTATAGAGTCCTGAAATCGACAAAAACTGCGATGGAAGACATTGGTCTCCAATGGAACCCCAAGAAATGTAATGTAGCTAATATACATTAAGAGAGGGGCTCAAACGCAAGAGTCTGAGGATCAGAAGCTAGATCAATAATCGGTAATAGAATACCTTAAAGAGGAGACACAGTACAAGTTTTTGGGCGTTCCAGAGAGGCTGATGCAAGAGGAGAAGTTGGTGCTAGAATGCGCAGCGATAGTCTTCCTCCAAAAATTATCGATTATTTGGTCAAGCCCACTATCCTATTACAACCGTGTCTTAGCTTCCAGTCAATTTGCAATACCAGTACTCTCTTATCTCATGTGGACACAGCACTGGCCGCTGGCAGAGTTGGGATATATTGACAGAGACGCGCGGAAAATTATCGTGGAGAGTGGTTGGGAACCCGTCGGGATCAACGGCCCTTGTACACCTACCGAGAGACAAAGGATGGCGTGGTCTTTGCTCTGTGGAGAACGAGTACAAGCTAACAAAGATCAAAGCAGGTATCAAGTTGTATAGAAATACAGATCAAAGCGGCAGTTGATCAACGCCATCAGTCGTTAGTAAAGGAGGTGTTAAAATACGCTAACGAGATTGGAATCACCGTAAACTTAAGTCACCCACACCCCATGCCCAGTAACAACAAAGGGGAAAAAGATTAAGAAACAACTGAAGACAGCAGTTGAGGAACAGCTTCGTGAGAAAATCCATGCAAGGTGAAAAGTGGCAAGGAAAATTTCTAAAATCCAGATGGGATGATGAAAAACTAAACCAAACAGGACGCTTTGCATGGCTGAAGGAGTGGAAACATGCACCCTCGCATACTATAGCTGGGATGATGGAGCTCTAACGAACAGTTAACTCCAACGAAGGTGTACACATCACATAAAATGAAGACAAGAGCCAGATTGATGACGTCATGTGCATATTGTGTGGTAAGGCCGCGGAGAGATTTGCACATGTGTTAGCGCGGGATGTTCAGCCCTGGCACAAAACAAGTTCCTCTCAAGACACAACGCAGCCTTAAAAACCCTCTTCTTCGAGATGCTGAAGGTGATGAAGCTTGCGAGTACAATTCCACCGTGGTACTCGGTGACTTTAACTTTCCCACCGCTGTGTGTTGAGGAAGTTGCATGTAGTCACCATCCATATACTGTCCCCCTTGCAGCACGGTTTCGTGGAAGGTAAGTCATGTGTTACTCAACTGCTTACAGTTTTGCATGAACCTGGTGCCTTACTCGACGATGGTGAAGAAATTGATCTGGTCCATCTGGATTTTAGTAATGCCTTTGATTCAGTTCCCCGCCGCAAACTTGCCTCATGTGCATGTGTAACGCTATTTCCCACGCTGCCTCCCACTGTCCTCCCACCGTGGAAGTTCCACGATCCTATATAAAAATATTGGCTTTTCAAAACCACTAAATTTAACAAGATGGAAACTATTAACTACTTAATTCCTATAAACATTTCAAACAGTATTTAGCTGTAAACAGAACTAATTTAGGTTCGCAAAGCATTGTTAAATGTTCAACCGTCATATATCTTAATTTCTATCACCTGAAAGAAATTTAGATACAATAGTGATGGGAATAGATGGCAATGGTTGATCTTCGTGTTCTCTATAGTGCATGAATAAGTTGTCTAAACTGACTTATTATATCTTTGTTCCTAGACCCTCATAACGAGAAATGCACTAACGTATGTTGGTTTTGATGTCACCCGCTGGACCGATACTACCGCCGTGAATTACTCTGGCTGGAAACTGTTCAAAAAACTTGTTTACAGAACTGGTTCTTCTAGCCTCAAGCAACCATCCTTCCTTTGTCGTAAATGAGAACTTTTGATAGAAAAAAACTACACTTGTCGTTGACTTATCTGTTGTAGTTGTCGTTGTAGTACGAGTGCGGGTCACAACCTGCATATCGATATATTAAACGTCGATCCGTCTAACATGAGCCAAATGCATCATGTATATCTACAAGCTTGTACTTTGTATTAAACTGGGCCAGGAATCTGGCTTTCGTCTCTGCTTTCCGTAGTAGACTGTTTTAAGATTTGAAGTTAATACAATCTCTAGTATAGCGTTCAAGTATATCATGAACGTTTTTTTGTTTTTTTTAATTTAATAATATCCATCTTAGGTTAAAAAATACAATAGATTTACATGTGAGTTCAATGACATAAAATATCTACAGAAAATAGGTACAAGACAGTAAGATGTTTAATATTTACTAATTAAATTAATAACTAGATTACGATATTAAAAATGCAAGACTTATAGTTTGTGTTTCTCTGTTCTCGCGATATGGTGGCGTACCTGCCTCCATTAGTTTGTCTTAGATCATAGGGTTGGTCGATTGGCTAGTCGGGTAACAGACCATGACAAGGGTAATTTAGTTTGTCCTGAATCTTTCTAACCTCTCGTATGATGCAAACTCTCTTCTGTTATCTAAAGATGGTAAACTGTCCCTGTCCCTGTCCGTGAATTCTAAAACTCCTCGCAGGGCCTTTTTAAGGATTTTCCCTAAAGGGACCTTAATTCGTGGCCAAAATATTTGTTTACTGTTTTAGCTGAGCAGCGCTTACCCGAATAAATGATGACGTCAATATTACTGAAAACCACGAATTTCCATCGTTTCGCTTAAGCATTATTAAACATGCATTTTTTTGTTAATATATATGGACGTGTACATTAGGGGGGTTCGGTTTCCCTGAGAACATTTTTGAATTTTTGATTCCCTGAAAGTGTATTTCCTGCAATTTGAGGGCACTTTTCTCGTTTTTTCAGCCGCGGCAGTGCGAGGGTTCGAAGTATTTAATATACCGTGTGGATATCTCTCCCGCACATGGGAAATGCGTTGCACGACGGCAGAAGAGAAGGAAGGAAAAGCAATTAGCCACAAAACCAAATTTATTAGGTATATTCATTAAGTTGAATATACGATATTACGTTTAGACAATGTCCGGAACCTGCCGTCCAGGCTATGTCACTAACCATTGATAAACGATGAACAATAATAAAATCCCAGATTTCCCTCCATGAGAATCCGTTATAATGTCATAGTTAAGTTGCATTCGAATATTAGTATAATTTAATACAGGACCCTTTTTGCCCGAATTGACAAGACCATTTTTGCCTTAATAGAGCTAATTTTCCAGCCCGTATATATATATATATATATATATTTATATATATATATATTATATATATATATATATATATATATATATATATATATGTCTGCCGTTTTATTTATTAATTTCTCTTCACTTCATGTTAGGTCAACAGTAATAATTTAAGTAGTCTAAGTTGTTAATTAAGGGCTAAAACATACTTACCATTTGTTTATTATTTATTCCTTGCTTATTTGTTGGTATTAATGTTAAGAAAAAGGGACTTTTCCCCAGCTTATATGTTAAAAAAGGCCCTGACTCCTCGTCTGCACACATTCTATTTTATTTTGAAGGTATCCTGGTATAGGCCTCTCCAAACCGGAGAGGCATGTTCTAGTATTTGTCTATAATCTTCGATGTATAGGTTATAAGTCATAGCTTGTTTGCCTTACTTGTGATTTTGGAATTTTTGTCTATATATTCGTTCCACTTAAGATCATTTTGACACCATACTCCTAAAAGCTCGAAGCTCTTTACCATTTCAATTGCTACGACTCCAATATGAATGCGAGATGGTTCAGAAATTGAGTCTGTGAAACATATCCACGTCGATGACGTTATGAGAGCTGTACATACCCTTTTCGCTAATTTCCTGAGTTCAATCATCAGATTCATAAAGATCATCCAATTCTGGCGAAACAAAGTGCTACGAAATGTTAAACTTGCGCACATGACAGTAAGTACTATATTCGGTCAGTTGAAAAATTGAAAAATTCCAACTCGTGAAGGTGGTGGAAAGAAGTCAAATCGATTGGCGGTCTGTCATATAAAAATTCTTGGCGTTGGCAACTACTTTCTAACAACATTGCGAGTTGCTGTGATATTTTCTCATTGGTCTTACATCGCCTTTTGTCCTTTATCGCCAAACGAAGACCCGCGGTTGAATTAAATGTATCAAATGAATACTTTGTTGATGCCCACCAGGTCTACATTGAACTTCGCAAGGTCAATAAAACTACGTAATCCTCTGGACTAGATAAGATACCTAATAAAATCCTAAAAACGTTTGCTTCTGAGCTGGCCCCAGTTATTGCGGACATTTATACAATTCATCTATGATACAAGATTACAAGGTGTTTTTACGCAGAGTTTAAAGAGATCTATCGTTAGTGCCCATTTCTAAGGTGCTACCTATATAGTTAACCTAGCAGATTTCAAGGTTATGGAAGGCTTTACTTTGGACAATTTTTTTTGTTAAATTTCTGATAAACTGCATGGACATTAAACAATTTGCTTTACCAAAGAAATCTACAATCAACCCATGCCCTAGTATACTTTTACATTCAATTTTGGTTTTAGAGAGCGGTTCCTGTTCTGCAAGGTTCTTCTTTGCGGATTTTAAAAAGGCATTTGTTCTGATGGACCATAATTTAATTGTCAATGAGCTTACATCCTGTTATCATCCTGTGGATTAAAGCCTTCCTTTGTAATCGCGAACAATGCGCTAGGGTTGAAAATTCCTATTCTTCTTTGAAAATAACAAATGGCGACCTGGTACAGGGTACAAAATCGAGCCCAACAAAATCGAGCCCCTTTTTTACAGTTCTTGTGGACCTGTTGCTTAAAGATTGGACAGGTAGAACAAAATTTGTTAATGACACCACTGCCCTTGAGATAGTACCACGATGCTAAGTCTACTGGCTGGCAATGGTGGTAAATGAAATTTCTGATTTGGCAAATAAACGGGGAATGAAATTAAATCCATGGAAATGGTGATAAACTTTCTTAAATATAAACTTACAAGCGAGATGTGTGGATATGAAATGATCTGACATGGAATGTTCTTATTGACAAATTTTGAAGAAAACCAATTCGCGCGTCTCTACGCTTTGCGTTTATTAAATAAAGCTGGACTACATTCTTCAGATATCATCCAAATTTATTGTTCATTTATAAGATCCCGAATTGAATATGCGTCTCCAAATCGCAATCTGTCCTACGAGGAAGCATTAGAAAAGGCTAATTTTCTAATTTTAACCGGTGGTGATGAACTAATTAGCTGCGCAATAGCGCGTCATCTATATAGTATCGGCCAAAGTTGGGTTTGTGTCGTCAGTCGTGTAAATGGGCCAATTAAGTGTTCAAATGCGGAAGTTATATCGATAAGACTGGGCATCGTGGGACTGTTATTTTACGTTATATATATGAACTTGGAGTAGTTATAAATAAACGAGTGATTGTCCGTAAAATATTTCTCCAGCGTTTTTTCGGATTGGTGTATCGAAACTCGCGCGAGTCGTCGTTCGTAACATTGAGTGCCGACAGCTCTACCCAGTGGCGGATCCAGGGAGGTTCCGAGGGTTCCATGGAACCCCCCTTTCTGAAGCCGAGCATGTTCTTTACGCTCATTACAGAACTTTAGATTTTGCTCAAAAATGCCCTCGAAATGCAGGAAATGCTTTTTAGAGACCCAAAATTCAAAATTTTCCGGGGTTTCATGCCCCAGGACCCCCTAGAAATGTGTCGTCTCTTAGGACTGAACTTGCAACCCCACTTTTCAAAATCCTGAATCCGCCACTGATACCAGTTTCATTATGGTGTAATGACTAATGAACTAGAGAAGCTCAGTTCGATTGCCAAATCCCAGCCACACTTTGTTCACGGGTACACGCGCAAATAATTAACTTATTACATCTAATAACCATCCCAGATGTAGCCAATTACTTACTACATCCAGTCGAAGGAATTATTGCCACAAAATTTCTACTTACGATTCTCGGCCAGGAAATCTAAAGATTGAGAAATTGAAACATTTGCCCTACCACCTTCAAGAGATGCATGTAGATTTCGAATTTAATTCTTCTAGAATGCTAAGTGATCAGCTGGCTGAGTTAATCGCCTCTCAATCTAACGTTTTACTACTACCAGATGAAGAAGTTTCGAGAAACACAAGATCATCATTGAAGATTTCACGCGCATCAAGATTAAAGTACCTATTTTTTGGGGATTTTACATATTCGTAATCTTTGGGTTCTACCAAGAAGAAATGTAATATATCTTCTTGTCGTTCGAATATTTCATCTTCATGCCTTTTCCCCTGATAAAGTTGATTTACTATTCATAGGAATAAAGGACGTCAAAGCAGGAACACGCGAAGTCATTGCACACTAATTCAACAGTGAAATACAAAGAAAGTTTGGCTCTGAACTTTAGACACACCTGTTTTAATAGACAAAATTCGCTCAATTCTCAAACTTTCATTGCATTTCAATGCTGAATGAATGTGCAATGTTTTTGAGTGTCCTTTATTTGACGTCATTTCCTGTGAATAGTAAATTTTAGCCGGAAAAGAGGGCGCCGGCATGAAGATGAAATTTTCGAACGACAAGATATATTACATTTCTTCTTGGTAGAACCCAAAGGTTATGAATATGTAAAATCCCCAAAGTCGGGATAGGCACTTTAAAGAACACATCCGACATGCTTGACGAACGCCTATCACAACAACAACTTATTGCTTCTTTTGGTAAGGGAAAGTCGGCTGACGTTTCATATAAGATCAGTATCCCGAATTTAAAACATAGTCTTAACACCAAACGTTACAATTATCCAACCATAACCCTAAACTTAATACTAACCCAACCCTAACTCTTACATTAATACTGCTTTTTTATTTTAAAAATAACAGCTGATTTTAATTTCGAATTTTACTACCGATAGTCTATGTGAGGTCATTTTGGGATTTATACGAAACTTCACCCGGAAACTCAGAATGATAAATGGGAAATGACGTCACATATACTAGTGATGTAGGAAATGAGGTGTAGAGGTTTACAAAAGCTAGAGAAAGGGTTTAGGGGTCAATCTGGGAACGAGATTGTTTAGGGGTTGTTTAACACTTCAGGCTATTCAGGCTACACCCGTTGTGAAATCTCGTGTAGATGAAGCTATATATAGTCGTATTAATACAATTGGGAAAAATGTTAAATTTAGCAACGCTTGTCCTGATTTTTTTGGGGAACCCGCATTTAAAATTTGAGGGTTCAAGCCCCCAGCACCCAACCCCCCTTCCTACGCCTCTGTCAGCGTACGACTCAGTGAATGAGTTATCTGCAGAAATATTTTTTTAAAGATTCAGTAATGCCCGAGTTATAAAATACATTCTCAAACTCATGAATAATTCATCAATTATCATAGCCAATCCATGAACGTATACCGACCGCATCACATGCATGAGTTTTGATACCCAATGAAAACCTGTAGGAAACTTCCTAGTGAACTGGATCACATTTCTTAATCTACATATTAAAATAAAATCGCTATGGGAGCAAATCGCTAAAGGAATAATCGTTTGAGAAGCTAGATCAAACACTCGTTTGTCGTGTTTCATCAGGGGACTCCAAACACTCGAAAACAATAAAAACCTCGGGCTACGCCCTCGGTTTTCATTTGTTTTCTCGTGTTTGGAACCCCTGATGAAACACTCAAACTCGTGTTTGATCTATTACTTCTCAAACTCATTAATAATTCATGAGCAAATTATTCAATCAGATCTTCTAAATTGAACCACGTGATGACACTAGAAATGCCAGTAAAGTACTGGGCAGAGGACTAGAAATATTTTTTCCAGTCCAAGGACAAGAAATAATATTTCCAGTCCGGTGCTGCGAATATGACGTCAAGAACTAATCGAGCATGAAAAACAAGTGAATTTCAATGCATTTTAACACGCCTGTTTTGATTTTGAGAAGTCATTCGTTCGCCTCGGACTGGAACAAATCCTCGTACTTGAAAACCCGGTCTAGTCCTCTTTCTCGGCCTTTAAATATTACTTAATTAGGAGTGACAATGTTCAACTTGTCATAGTTTCTCTCCATGTTTGAGAAAAATTGAGTCGACGTCTTTTTAGGTAAGGAATCAGATACGGTGAACTGAAAACTACAAAGCAAAGCCATACGATATATCGCTGTATCAAAACCATACGAGTAACTTACTCCAGTTTTTTATGATTGTATTTGTAAAAACAGTTAAAAAATGAAGAATGGCTTTTATAACTCTTTCATTTGTCGTCCCGTTCTTGAGTTATTATGTTTTATGTAATTTGAGCTATGACGTCATAAGGAGGACATCGATATCTTTGGATTGATTTGACAAAATTAACTCAAGCTTTGTAGACTTACTCACTCAACAAAGCTAAACATTAATATAGTTTCGATATGGTTGCCATAGCAACAGATTAGTTACAGTCTTATTTTATTTAAACATGAATTTTTCCGTTTTTGTTCATTGCAGTTAAATGTTTTTTGTTTTAAACTTTCCTGTTGCATTTAGAATTGCACAGAAACGATGCCAACTTGTTGAAAGCCCAAAGTTGCTTTACATATTGTTGAAAAGAAAGAACAATTTTGAATGAAGAGGAAGATCTGTAAACTAATATGTTTCCATGGAAACCATAGTCAAACCATACTAATGTTTGGTTGACTGAGTAAGTCTACAAAGTTTAAACCAATTTAGTTAAATCAATCCAAAGATATGCATGGTTTTCAGTTTTGTTACAATACCATGTCCTCCTTATGACGTCATAGCCCAAATTACATAAAACGTAATAATTCAAGAACAGGACGACAAATGAAATGTTCTTGCAAAAACCATCATAAAAAACTCTGGTAAATTTTTAGTTGCATAAGCACATTGTAAACCATGACTTCCCAAAGAAACTTGTGTAAACTCTCTATACCTACAGATATTGGTGAAGAAAGATTTATAAGTCACCGCCAAAAACTGATTGAAGATAAATTGCTAAACTTAACAGTTTAAAGTAGCAAAAAAAAATAGCTCAAAAGTAACTTGAGTAAGCTCTAAGTAACGCTCTAAAGTAACTTGCTCTAAAGTAACTTGAAGTAGCATAACAAATTTCTGCCTTTGTATTGGGAAATTGTAATGGTTGTCGCATTGACCACCCTTCTCAAAGACAGCACAATTGCCATTTGCCTTATGATGGAGGGCGACGAGGGAGTCGATGACTCAATGTAATAAAAATGTAAAAAAACATAGACACACATGACAATCTGAAAAGAGATAAATAGAGACCATAGTAAGTATATGTTGTTGTTGTTGTTGTTGTTGTTGTTGTTGGATTGATTGATTGACGATTTCTTCGAATGTCAGTTTTGGATGTTGCGGTGAGCACGCACATGCGCCACAAGTCCAGCACGTCCTTTGCAATGTCTTGAACACACGACGCAGATGAATCGAGTAAGATTTGCTTGGGTAGAAATTTTCCTTCGTATACGGGCTTGACGTCTTTCCTCTATTCTCTCATTTCCCCAGCGTTCTGTCTTAAAAAAAGCCAAGTTCGCCATCTTTCGCAGTTTTGAGCCAGATCTTCCCAATCGTCTTCGATGCCACACGACTTTAAGGCAGTGTGGAGTGTATCTTTGTATCTCAGATGTGGGCGACCAATTCCTCGTTTACCAGAAGCTAGTTCGCTATAAAGTATTGCTTTCGGTATTCGTTCGTCATTCATTCTGCGTCGAAGAATAACCGCCATTTCGAGTTTAGCGCGACCACACACCTCATCATTGGTAATAAAATCTTGCCATTTGACTGTAAGACATGCATCTTTGGTGGAACTGATTCAGTTGTTTTACGTGTCTGGTATATATTGTCCACGTCTCGCAGCCATAGAGCAATATGCTGAGGACAACCGCTCTACAGTGCAATGTTTTTGGATCATCACTTCGGTCTTAGAGAAGCTAATAGTCAGGCCAAAGTTTGAGACGGCCAAAGCAAAAGATTCCATAAGACGTTGTAAGGCCTCCTCTGTGTGTGCGAATAAGCCGCAATCATCAGCAAACAGTAGATCACGAATGAGCATGTAGCTAACTTTAGTTTTTGCTTTAAGGCGAGATAGATTTGTAATGAACTGGAAATGACGCACTGTTGTCATATAAGCGATCGAGAGCGTGGGAGTTTTGGCGAAGAGAACGAAGATGGCACGAGATATAGAGACGCTGTGTACTAGCTAGAAGCCTAGAAGTGATTTATAAATAAAAGTATTTGACTAAAACGACGTGCGATTACATTGGTGGCAGCGGACTGGGATAAGATCATATAAAGTACGTCGTTTGAGGAATGCTAGTGGAGAAAACACAACGGCTCGTGAAAATATAAATACGTAAACATGTCTCAGAGCGAAGGTGAAACCTCTAAAGGAGCTGTTGGCGACGAGTCAGCGAATAATCTTGTCGAAGCGATCACTCTGGCATTGCAGAAAGTTGGCCAGCAAAAGAAAACAGGCACAATGGAAAGGTCGACGCATTCAATGTATCGAAATATTAAACTGCCACGACCGTATTACAACGAGTCAAAACTTCAAAACGTGGTTCTCTCAGTTTTGGAATATGCCAATCTTGTCAAGATACCAGATGATCAACGAAGAGCGTACGTGATTAAACTTCTTGACGAAAAAGCATATAAAGCTGTAGAACTGTTACAAATATCAAGATTCGAATCAGCTCGCACAACTGGAGATTATAAATTACAACTACGATCACGCCACCAGAAATCAGGCGAAGATTTTGAAAGTTTTGCCGACGCTTTACTGGAATTAGCTGAAAATGCGTATCCGGAAGCTGTATTCGATTTCAAAGTGGAGCTTGCCCGCGATAGTTTTCTGCAAGGAGTCTCCGTTAGCGACGAAACAAGAGAGAAAATATTTATTAGCCAACCAAAAACGCTTTCAGAGGCTGTCCGTTTGCATGGCACGACAAATTGAGAGTGCAACGAAAGCTTTGCAAAACTGTAAAATAACCCCAACGCAACCGAAAGCGAAAGCTCAATGTTAATTGTGAGTGGTCCAAATGAGGATAAAGTCTCGAAAGAGTTACGAGAAATGAAAGAACTGGTTGTTCAAATGAATGAGAGAATTCAACATCTGGAAGGTCAAACCAGAGTTCGCTCTGCAGGAAGTAACCAACGCAACCGAGTCTGTTATTCCTGCCATAAAGAAGGCCATTTTTGCCCGAAACTGCCCCAACCAGAAGAGTCAGGGAAACGAGCGTCGAGGACTGCCATGGAGCAACCAGTCCTCGAAGTAACTCAGAATTCGGCTCCACCTCAACGTATTGTTGCAACGCTTAGTGAATCTGGTATTTATGTTACTGGAATTGTGAATCACCGACAAATGTCTATTATGTTGGATACCGGTTCAACTGTCAGTGTTGTAAGCGAAAAGATGTGGAAGAAAAGTGGAACGAATGGAGTTAACCTTCAACCAGTGCAATTGAAATTCTTGGGGAAACAGCCATACGTCTTCGGATTGGGAATACGGATGTAACTTTTCCTATGATAGTGGCTCGGAACATTAGCCATGACTGTCTTTTGGGAACTGATTTCTTCCGTGAGTACCGTTGCCGTATAATATATGACACAAGAACTTTGTTGATCCATGCAAGCGAAGTCCCAATTCATTATGAGAAGCAGGCCTCTTCAGTGTATAGGGTTATTCTTCGCTCAGCTACTATAATTACAGCTGGCACTGAGGTACTTCGAGAAGGAAATTTGGCATCTGGTATAATGAGCAGAATTATGGATCTCCGGGCGTGATAGAAGAAGCCAAAGATATCAGGAAGAGGAGAGACATTTGTGTTGCTCGCACAATGGTTGTACCCAGAAATGGAACAGCATTGATCCGTTTGGCCAATTTTACTGACCAAGACATCCATTTGAAAGACAATGAATTTGTCGAACAGTTCCATCCAATAGACCATACAAGTGTCATGGTAAATTTGGTCGATTCTGAAGAGTTAAAGGACAATAATCCTAAGACAACAAGAAAGAAAGAAAGAAAGTCTCCTCAACGAAATGGATCATCAGAAGAAAAGGAATGGCACAAATAATTGAAGATCGAGAGAAGTGAACTTGCTCAAGATCAGGAGTTAAAATCCTTTGAGACAATCCAAGGATATGAAGATATGTTTGCTATAGAGATGAATCTGATCTTGGGTTGAGTCATTTAATTCAACATAAAATCAACACTGGTGATCACCGACCAATCAAACAACCACCAAGGAGACTTTCACCTCATCAAAGACCAGTGGTAGAAAAGCAGCTTCATTCACTTCTTTCTCAAGGCCGAATTACACCATCAAACAGCCCATGGAGTAGTCCTCTTGTACTAGTCCTGGAAACGTGATGGAGATTAACGGATGTGTATTGACTATCGGAAGTTAAATGCTGTCACCACCAGAGATGCCCAACCTTTACCCAGAGTGAATGACATACTGGAATCCCTGGATGGAGCTTGCTATTTTACTTCTGTCGATATGGCATCAGGGTATTGGCAGGTGAGTGTTGCAGAAAAAGATCGTGCAAAGACAGCATTTGTCACGCCCCAAAGACAATATGAGTGGTTGGTAATGCCATTTGGACTCACAGACGCCCCTGGAACTTTCCAACGCTTGATGAATATGGTTCTGCAGGGACTGACATGGAAATATTGTCTTGTCTGCGACTCAGAGCTGCTGGTGTAAAGTTGAAACCGAAGTAATGCCATTTCCTGAAGAAGTGCGTAAATTTTCTCGGTCATGTTATTTCCAATGAGGGGATTGAGACTGATCCTGTGAAGGTAATGGCATTACACGATCGGCCAACGCCAAAGAATGAGAAAGAGCTCAGCAGTTTTCTTGGTCTTGCTGGGTACTATACCGAAAGTTCATCAAGGACTTTTCGCTGATTGCAGAGCCACTCTAACGTCTTCTAAAGAGAAACTGGCTATTCCAGTGGAGTACGGATCAAGAGAGTGCATTCCAAGCTCTAAAACAGTGCTTATGTAAACCCCCTGTTCTGACATATCCATCGTTTCGACCCGAAGCAGGACGTTTCGTACTGGATACTGATGCTAGTGCAGATTTAGGAATTGGAGCAACATGTTCTGTCTCAAGAGCAGCCTGATGGAACAGAACGTGTCATTGCCTATGGTAGTCGTTCACTACATACCTCAGAGAAGAACTACTGTGTTACCCTACTAGAAATGCTTGCCCTGGTGGAGCACATCGAGCACTTCAGATACTACCTCTTGGAGCGTAAATTCCTGATTCGGACTGATCACCAAGCGCTGAAGTGGCTGTTAACCTCCCGCGAGCCACAGGGACAGATATAGCTAGACGGCTAGAACGTCTTCAGGAATATGTGTTTGAAGTGGAACATCGACATGGAAAGAAGCATGGAAATGCAGATGCCATGTCCAGGAGGCCTCGACGTCAACGTCAACACGGAGACTGTCCCTCTTGCAATCCAAGGCACCAGCAAAGCCAATTGAGTCGGATCTTCGGTGTATCCGCGGTGGATAGTTCCAAAGAAAACACAGATACATCTTGTTCAGTTATTGGATGGGAACCAGCAGATCTTGCCCGTGCCCAGAGTGATGATGCTGATATTGGAC
Source organism: Chrysogorgia sp. JL179-B06 (assembly GCA_035772405.1). Taxonomy (NCBI): domain Eukaryota; kingdom Metazoa; phylum Cnidaria; class Anthozoa; order Scleralcyonacea; family Chrysogorgiidae; genus Chrysogorgia; species Chrysogorgia sp. JL179-B06. The sequence continues at coordinate 9,391,559 of JAYKKM010000437.1, forward strand.
CGGTGTTGCAACAGTTATCCCAAGGAGAAGATAAACCTTCACAAGCAGAGTTACAAGGGTCAAGTTCAACAACCAGGGCTATATGGGCTCAGTGTGAACTACTGCAGGTAATGAATGGAGTACTGTATGTTAATCATTTACCAGATTCACCAAAGTCCAAATGCCGAGTTGTACTTCCATCAAAACTTGTTAAACCTGCTCTAGAGATGTTGCATGATGGTCCGACGGGAAATCATTTAGGAGCTGACAAGACGTTAAGGAAGTTAAAAGAGCGTTTTGGGAGACCGGGACTCTCCACAGCTGTCCGTGAGTATTGTCGTAATTACGCCTCATGTGCAGCCTGCAAGACGTCAAAGCAATCTAAAGCACCCTTGAAACCCATGATTTCTGGTCACCCAATGTAACGAGTTCACATGGACATCGTGGGCCCACCGCCGAAAAGTAAGAAAGGGAATGTGTACATTTTAACAGTCCAATGTTCTTTTACTAAATGGATAGAAGCCTATCCATTGCGAAACCAGCGAGTAGTCACGTGTTCACGAGCCTTTGTCAAACATTGAGTTTGTCGCTATGGGTGTTCCTGACAGTATCCACTCTGATCAGGGCCGTAACTTTGATTCTGGCGTCTTCAAAGAGACGTGCAAACTACTCCAAATGAAGAAAACGCGAACGACTGCTTGCCACCCGCAGGGGAATTGGCAAGTGGAAAACTTCCATAATACTCTGAAAGCGTTACTGAAGACAGGGCTAGAGGAAACTCACGACCGCTGGGATGAACATCTTGTCTGACTACTGTTTGATGGCGTACCGAAGCAGTGTTCATGCGTCAACTTCATGGCTATTCCGTATAATCTGATGTATGGTCGAGAGATCAGAGTCCCTCTAGATGTGATGATGGGAGATGAAGAGAGCAATGAATCGCAGTACGGGGATTTCGTCGCTGACCTAGAAAACCACCTAACAGAAGCATACCGAGAGCTGCGGATGCAGTTGGGAGTTGCCCAACGAAGACAAAAGGGAAGGTATAACAAAGGAATCAAGGAGACGCAGTTTAAACCAGGCGATCGTGTCAGCTATTTAACCCATGGCTCCAAGCTGTGGTTGAAGCTTCCAAATTTCATCGCATATGGGCCGGCCCATATATCGTCAAGAAGCGAGTTACTGATGTTACATACAAGGTACAAAAGGAAGCTCACAGTCGAGCTCGTTCAAAAATTGTTCATTCCAACAATTTGAAACTCTTGAAAGCGTCTCCTCGACCAACTGCCGATGAGAATAACCACGACGCATGCAACGAGGGACCTTTAACGACGGAAGATTCCGAATATGCGCCACTGCTGGCCACCGTTCCAGCGACCACGTGAGGTCGGTGCGACCTCTGATACTCTACAAGAGGAGGGAGGAGAGGGGAACCATTGTCCCGACTTTGACACCGGTATTGAGGAAGAGTCCCCTTGACAACAAAGAGAATACTTAACCTTTGCAGAACGATGATGGATTCGATAACGATGGAAACAGTGAGGATGCAAAATCATCTACGGAAAGCCTGCGTGAACGACCCGTCCGAACTGGTTTGGAGATTATGTGACTAATTTGTTAAGAGCGGCAAAACAGACACTGGAGAAGCGCAAAAACACTTTCTAACATTTGTTCTAGTTCTATTTTTGTTTTGTAATAGTTTGCTTAGATATGAAGGTATGAACGGGAAATGGCGCACTGTTGTCATATAAGCGAGAGCGTGGGAGTTTTGGCGAAGAGAACGAAGATAGCGCGAGATATAGAGACGCTGTTTACTAGCTAGAAGCCTAGAAGTGATTTATAAATAAAAGTATTTGACCAAAACGACGTGCGATTACATATTGAATAAACTGCCATCTGTACGAAATTTGATCAATATGCCATCCGTGGAATTTGATTGCAGTGCCTCGCCAAGCATTGCTGCGAAGAAGAGTATAAAGAGGTTTGTTGCAATTACACAACCTTGTTTGATACCCGTTGTTATTTTGATTTTGTCAGACATTTTTCCATCTGCGCAAACCTGACCCATCATTCCATCATGCATGAGCTGTCTGATTATTGTTACTAGTTATTCAGGACATCCGAGGCTTCGCATAACTTGCCAAAGTGTTTCCCTGTTTACCATGTCAAACGCCTTGGTCATGTCGATAAAGACAGCATATAAATCAACATTTTGTTCTAAGCATTTCTCTTGAAGATGGTGTGCAGTGAAGATCATGTCGAGAGTGCTGCGGGCACCTCTAAAACCACATTGCGACTCTGATATCGTATCCAAAAAGTAAAGCACTATTCTTCGGTGAATAACCTTTGCGAGCACTTTCCCACCAATGACAAGTAAAGAAATGCCCCGGTAGTTTCCACAATCAGAACGACTGTCCCTTATTTTTGGTTACAAAAGTAAGATAATATAGGCAATTGCATAATAAGATAATTTTACAATAAAAATAATATTTACAATGAACTTAAAACGATTGGTCAGACATACATGGAACATTCATGTACTGCAAAGCTCACAGCAGTTACTGTTATATATTTTCTAAAAGGCTACTAATATCCAACTTACGAATAACATTTTTAAATACCTTAAGACTTGTAGAATTTCTAATATCACCCTTGACCATAACATTGGTCCAAAATAACGTAGTGAGTGTTTACCATAATTGACTGTATTAAATCTAGGTATATCGAAATCACCATTTCTTAATGAATAGCTAGATTGTTTAAGGGTAAATATTTCTGATACACTGTTAGCTACAAGTTGATTTTTTTACTTTATACATGTAAATAGCAATATCCTGTAATCGTCTATTATATAATGATGGCAAACCAGCACGCTCAAGGAGTGTTTCATGAGGATCTCTCTTAGTTCTATATACCGCCCTCAACGCCCGTTCTTGGATACGTTCAACCTTTCTGTTGTCCGAAGCCTTGCAGAAATGCCAGATCACGTGACAGTATGTTAAATACGGGAGGATAGATGATTTATATATAGTTAACTTGGCCGAAAGAAGAATAAGCCATTACGCAAGTGTAAAAGCACCACAACTTTTCTACTAGCCTTCTTGCAAACCTCACTAATATTACCACTGAAATTAATGCTTTCATCAATGTGTACCCCCAGTAGAGTAATATGATCCGTATTATTGATTATTTGATCGTCGATCTGTATAGAGCGACATTCATTATTCGTGTTTAGGCCCCTTGGATTGATAATAACTGGAACTTTTCGGAATTCGCTAGGAGAAAATTATCTTTTACCATAACGCAGCACGTTGTCCCTCCTCCTGTAAGGTCTTCTTAACTATGTTATAATCTTTTACCGTTATGTATATAGTTGGTGATCATCAGCGTACAAATTTTTGAGGCTTGCGTTGCGAACGTGGAAAGACATATCATTTTGAAATAAGTTCCATATCAGAGGTCCAAAACATGACCCCTGAGGACAGCCTCGTACCATTTCTTTCCAGTCACTGGTTGTGCTGCCTAATTTAACCCTATTCTTACGTTTGTTGAAGAAAGATCGCATAAGATCGAGAGAGGCTGGAGCAAAACCATATGCTTCAAGCTTTTTCAAAGTAAGTGAATGACTCAGAGTCAAATGCCTTACTCATATCGGTGGAAGTGCGCATATAAGTTCCTTCATAAAAACTATCGACCCATAAGTCGTTATGGGTCGATAGTTTTTATCTTCCTGTATATCGCCTTTTTTTATACTGGAGTCCATTCTCCCAATTTCCATACACTTGGCCATTTACTCGACTCGATACAGTCATTAAAGAGCTTCGTTAATGACGACGCAATACCAGTAGCAACCATCTTCATTTTGATTTCTGAAGTGATTTACTGGCCAGTCAGCCAATCAGAACTCGTTTAAGCTCAGAAATTATATCTAAATAAGAATTAGTCACCTCAGTCTCGGTGATTATCGTCAATATTTCCCTCGCCGCCCCACGTAATCAACATCCAACTGATTAAACTGACGAACACTGCATACGAATATGATCTTACACTGAAGTGGAGACAAAAAGCGATTTTGCTGTCAGATCAAGCAGAACTATTAGAGTGGAAGACTGAGTTAAAGACTGGGTCAACATAAACGAGCAACTGTTGAAAGATCAAGACGGAACTGTTTTTTGCTTGTTAATGCTAGTACAAAGCCGGCTTCACTTTTGTCCAGCTCAAAGTACCTTGTCAATCGGCCATTTTGGCCAGGTGAAGCCTGGAGATAGAACCATGCTGTTTTGAGTAAAAGTCTGGGATAATTCTGTGTATCTGCAGCCATTCTTTCTCGTACAATTTTTGGATTGTTTCACGGCTGTCAATGTTTTTCTTCCGAAGCGTATCACCGCTATTTTTCCTTCACTGACGAGCTTCTTGAGGTACGAACTTAGAGTTTTGTTAGCCTCACTGAATAAGTAATACTGTCACAGATTGACATTTGTTTGTTGTACGGGGGATGACGGTCAAGACTGCATGAGCTTGGATTGACAACAAACTTGTTTTTTCGACAGAGTCGTAAAATATTGAAAAGCATTTGTTCATCTCTTCAACAATCATGCTAATAAGCTTTCAAATGTTGTCTTAAATGTTTGTTGTTCAAACTATTCTGTTAAATAAAGTTTTTTTCACAAAATTCCTTGTTGTTTTATTCGTGTCGCCGATTGCCGTCAACACCACCACCAAGAGTTTAGCTATGAAATTAGGAAAATTCTTATATCTTACTCCTCGAAAACGTTTAACTCTACATTGAGTTGCTTCTTTAGTTTGATTTTGAATAGCATTTTCTTTATTTTTATTCACTTTTTCGTACGTAATATCGATAAATCGAGAAGCCGCCATTTTTAAATCGCTGAAAATGTTATAGTCACCTCGCGCGAGGTGACTATATACAAAATAGGCCGTCCATCTCGACCAATCGCGGCACGAGAAACTCTATAGTCAGTTGTCACCTGTCAATTTCTACTAAATACATATAGTATAACGTCTAAAGTCAAAAGTACAAGTGTATATAGTGTATATAAGTCAGAGATTGAATGAATGTGAAGGATCGAGTAATAGTGTATATAGTATATATAGTGTATATAGTGTATATATATACATATAGTATATGTCTAAAGTCAAAAGTGTATATTGACATTGTGTATAATATATACTAGTGAGTGTTTGCATCTAGTGTACAGGAGTATATAACGTATATTGTGTATATAGTGTATATTATGTATACACTATATACACATATACACAATATACACTATATACAGAATAGACAGTAAAATAGTGATAATACATGTATATACATGTATAATATTGTGTATACCTGTATATAGTGTATATGGAATACACTACAGGTGTATATACACTATATACTCAGCCCTCCTAGGAGGGCCAGCCATCTTCAGTGCGTTTATATAAAACTTTCCAGCCCTCTTAAGGCGAGATCTCGGGTTGTCAATAGCGAGATCTCGCCTAGGAGGGCTGGCCCTCTTGTCATATAAACGCAAACAAATTTTTACAAGGAATAGAGGCTTTGCATGGTCACGTGACAAACACAAAATTTTCTAAATTCTTGTTAAAACTTCTTGAAAACTTCAGAGCCTTAAAGAACATAGCAAGGTACACAACTAATTTCGCATATTAAATGTTTGAATAAATTATGACGTAAGCTTATATTCTCCTTGATTTTGATATTAAATTGTGATGAAAGTCAAAAATGGTCTTTCTCTGTATTATCTTTTACTCAGACCGAAACTACAGAAATTCAAACTTTATTTTGATTTTTAATCATGGCGGCCATCTTGGTGGCAGCTTGCGAATGGCCACCAAGATGGTCGCCATAAATCAAAATAAAGTTTGAATTTCTGTAGCTTCGGTCCTTACTATTAACTAAACTAAAAGATAATACAGAAAAAGATCATTTTTGATTTTTATCACAATTTAATATCAAAATAGTGGAGAATTATAAGTTATGCAAATAATCGTAATAATTATTTACATACGTCATAATTTATTCAAACATTTAATATGCGAAATTCAAAATTAAGAAAGTTGTGTACCTTGCTATGTTCTTTAAGGTTCTGAAGTTTTCAAGAAGTTTTAATAAGAATTTATAAAATTTTGTGTTTGTCACGTGACCATGCAAATTAAGCCTCAGATCTATTACGCTGAGACGCGGAATCTCGGCAAAGAGGAGTCAGCCCTACCAAGGGGGATGGCCCTCCTCCATATAAACACCCCCTTAGTGCGGGCCGGCTGGCTGATTGCCAACAAATTTACAAGTACATAAACCGTTTTTACGTTTATTGCACGTTTCGTAGTATATCTACGAGCTTGACGATCGTCCATGTATCGTCTGTCTACTCCAAGCTCTCCCACATTCACTACAGCAGTGTGTATATATTACCAGAATCTTATCCCGGCATTACCACCACTATATATATATATTAGAACTCGTGGCTGGGCTCTCGGCAACCGCTTCAGGATCCTGTAAGATCCTAAATAGGATCCTAAATTTTTCCTAAACAGGATCCTGCAGGATACTACACAATACTGTAGGATCCTGTACAAGATCCTACAGAATCGTGAAGTATCCTGTAGGGTCTTGTACAGGATCCTAAAATATCCTACAGGATCTTGTACAGGATCCTGAAATATGCTGTAGGATCTTATGCAGGATCCTAAAATATCCTACAGGATCTTGTACAGGATCCTGAGATATCCTACAGGATCTTGTACAGGATCCTGAAATATCCTACAGGATCTTATACAGGATCCTGAAATATCCCCCAGGATTTATTCTTAGACTTAGACTTATCTTCATCCAACGCCAGTTGGTGCCATGATATAATTCTTCCTCCAGCTCACTCTATCCAACATAAGCGCACGCAGTTCATCACCTTCAAGTCCAGTGTCTTCTTCAAGGACTAATTAATTCTTCAGTGTGGTGTTATGTCACCCAATTCTTCTGTGTACATCCGGTTTCCATAATAACACTCTTCCTTCTGGTTCGTTGTGTCTTGCTACATGACCTGCAGCTAATGCGAGCCTCCTCTGCCTCATGATGGTTGATAGGCGAGGATATGACCCATACAGTGCCTTGTTAGTGGTGCGTGATTTCCATGAGATGTTTTGTACCATCCGCAGCATTCTGGTGGCAGTTCCATCAATTCATTTGGAGAGTGATTTCGTTAATGTCCAAGAATCAGAACCATAAAGGAGGATGGACTCAACAATACGAGTGTTAACATCATGAAGTGCGTTTGTATAGCTTCTAGTTTATGCAGCTTAATCCAGTGGTATAAGAACCTCTCCGAGCACTTGATGGATCTGAGATTAATAAAATGGATGACTTTCTCTACTTAATAATAATAATAATAATATTTAATATTTATATTGCGCAAATATCTATAAAATATTCAAATGCGCATTACAATACATAGAATAGTAATAATAGTAATACCAATAAAAGAGAACTACAATTTAAAATTATATACATGCAAAATAATCCATCATATTCACTAAAAAGTTCTGCAGAATAAAAATGTCTTAACCTTACTTTTAAAAGTTGTAATGTTATCTAGTTCTCTTATTTTTGTCGGAAGAGAATTCCAAAGTTTAGGAGCTGCAAACATAAGAGCACGATCACCAAGTGTCTTCTTAGATTTGCAAGAAGGAGAGCTAAAATTAATCCATCATTATTGCGGCGTAGATTGTAAACAGATGGTTTACTTATACTTAATAAATCACACAAATATTCCGGAGCCATTCCATGTACAATTTTGAACGTAATCAGTAACAACTTAAATTCAATGCGCGCACGCACAGGTAGCCAGTGTAATTCATGCAGCAAAGGTGTTATGTGACAGAATTTTGTGGCGCAAAAAACTAGTCGTGCATGAGAGGCATTCATTACTCTCTGTAGCTTATGAACTTGGCATTCAGGTAAGCCATAAAGCAGGCTATTGCAGTAATCAAGTCTGCTAGTTATAAATGCATGTATAAGTGTTTCGGTACTTTCTCTATTTAAATATTTCCTAATACGCCTTATGTTGTAAAGGTAGAAGAATGCACTGCTACAAGTCTTCGTAATATGGGTGTTCATATCTAGACAAGAGTCAAACCATGCTCCAAGATTACTACGCGCTGTAGAAACTGTGTTAATATCCTCAAGCTACACAAACACACTTCGCGCTTTATTAATCTCAGATCCGTCAAGTGCTCAGAGAGGTTCTTCTACCACTGGATTAAGCTGCATAAACTTTGTTTTCTTAGCATTCAAGAATAGCCCAATAGATTGTGCAGCTTCCTCTACCCGGTGTGAAAGATCTTCTGCTTCTTTCAATGTGTTTTCCATGATTGCGATGTCGTCAGCATATGCAAGCTCTGGAAGAACTTCTTCTGGGTGTCTCGAGCTTTGACGTCGTTTAAGAGTTAACCCATCTGATGGGAAAAAGCCTAAAAAACCCTAATCCTAACCCTATTAAAATATCCCTATAAATTGTCGGACCTCTATTACCTCTATTAGCATGATTGATATTGTTTACTTAGCAGTTCGAAAAAATAAAGACGAATAAAGATATTATTTATCGGTTCCTGTCGACCTTCGCGTTTTTGAAACACAAAAACATATAAATAATATAGGGGGCTTCAGTAAAAAAATAAACATTGCATTGCAAATAGGAGAGGTGTTTTGTTGCGCGATAAGTAATAACATAACTTCGAAAAAATTGTGAGATCTCAATCGCGAAGGACCTATAAGTGACGCTGCTCCAAGGGACTATTAACTATCGACTGCCTAGTCTCTCAAGCGGACAAATGGCAAGACAACCAGACGAAGTTGGTCTATCGTTATTCTTCTTGTGAAGGGATAATCACAAACACTAATCCTGTTCAGGATCTTGAATATCAATGACTGCATCTTAGATTTTCCTTGATAGGATCCTGTTCAGGATCTTGAAGTGCACCTGTTCAGGATCTTGAACATAGGATCCTGTTCAGGATCTTGAACAGGATCCAGAGGGAAAATCTAAGATCCTGTCTGAACAGGATCCTAACTTCATCCTAACCCTGTCTAAGCAAGATACTGTCATTAAGCTAGATCTTGAATATTAATGTATTGGATAATTGACAAATTACTGTGATGACATGATTACCGAGAAAACTCGGATACCGAGCCAGCTTGCCTCCATGTAATCAAGGACAAAAATCACTTTGAAAGGTTGTACAATTATGTATATGGCTGTGCAGACCAACTAACATGCAGTTGGCAAACAACAACAATTTGTGTGGGGTGAGGGACATTGAAAATACCGCATGGCTGCACAAGATGACACTGGAAAACCAGCGAACAATAACAAACACTTCATCAATTGGAGTTGATCTGGATTGGATTTGGTCTGGGTGTCAGATACAAGATGTTCATTTGTATTAAGCATCTGTATTCATATATAATAATATGAACAATCGATACATAGCTATAGGTCAACAGTATAATTAACTTCATTTTGCCAACTCAACAATGTTCAATCAAAACCAAAGCTATGTGTCTAAATATTTACAAAATTTGTGAATAGACAACAGATAATAAAATGTATATATGATATACATTCATTTACCCTTTACCAAGCCAATATATTAAATAACACATTTGATGAAATTATAATGAAAACAAGAGTTTCTGACTTTGAGTCATTATCAGCAATATAAACTTCTAAAGATAACTGGGAACTTTTTGCATTGTGAAACAGAGTTGTTTGATGATTTATTAGGCAAAATAAACCTGTGACTGTGCATGTACACTTATTAAATAACTATAAACTGTTGAATCTCATAACGGTTAATGATCACATCGACTTTATTTTGCATGATATTTGCAACAACACAATAAACAACACAAACAAAAATAAAACAAATGACAAATATTAAGGTTGTGACACACGGGGGACGTGTGACGTGTCGCGGGACATGTTGCAGGGACAAATCCCGTCGTGTGCGCGGACAAAATTTGAATAAACCACTGCGACAAAATTAAAATAAACCAATCAAAGAACGTTATTTTATTTTCCTTTTCCTTCTCTGACATGTCCCCTCGTGTGTCCTCAACAGGGGAAATGTCCCCGCGACACGCCCCCCCTACCTCAATACATTTAAAGCATTTAACGTATTTCAATCACTGATTTCAATACAGCATTCATATAACCTATCATGTCGGCTTCATCATAGTTACATTCTTTTATCTTCGATTATCGTGGAAATTGTAGCTTGTTTGAGAGATTGTTTTCGAGTTTGTACTGGGCTGTGCCGAAAAAGCTGTTGGGATCTATGATGCAACAAGATACTTCGCAGCCACATAACTTCGAACACTTCCAAGCAATCGCTGGCAAAAACACTTCGCACATGCCTCAGTGCGTGTACAAGGATTGAGTCGCCTGGGTACGAGGCAGTGCCTCAGTTTCGCAAAGCCTGTTGGGGCCATATCTCGACCAAAACAATAAAAATAAAAGCGGAACCTATGACTCGGCTAAGCCCGAGTAATAAAGAGACCGTGCTGCAAGAGGATGGCATCTGGTCTTGTTATACAGTCCCTGATCAGATGCATGTCTATATCAGACTTAACTGCGTGAGAATTTGTTAATTGCTTGGCATTGGTTTTATTTTTTGACTCTGAATGCAAATATATTCAATGACTTATTTCTGTAAATGATATGACGTGCCGTCAAACTATTCTTATTTCGGGCAAAAAATTCACTCGATATATATGCACTATTTTTGTTCTGCCGTAGGAAACTGAACTCCAGTCTTTGTTATTGCACTTGCCATTAGCACCAGGCTTTCTTCTCTATAAATTATATAAAGCTAAACTATATAGACACAAGCAAATGCAACAATAACTCGCTAAAATTAACTGTGACGTCCGTTGGGACGAGAGTCGGAGAGAAGATATGATCAGAAAACATGTTTAGTTTTGTTTTTGTGGTTAAGGCAGGTGCCGAGTTGTGGCAACGCTATTGTTCATATCCTAGACAACCAGGTGTGACATTCAACAAAATTACGGCTTAGAACGTATAAAACCTTCGCTATGGACAAGAGAGTACGCGGCCACAGTCGCCGCAAGCTGTGTACTTTAGTCGCACTGTTATCACTAATGATAATTAAATTAACAAACGATTTGCATGATTGTAAAAGAAACTCCCTTTTCAATTGTCTAGTGAATGCCGGGAGGTGATAGCAAATTTGAATAAGAAAGCCGGGTATTGGCCATGTTGTTTGGCTGCTGTAGTTTCTGACGCCGTGTGAGATTGGGAGTGCATGGGTGGTCAATTCTATGGTACCGTTGTTTTAAGCTTGTTTTGAAAAACATCATGCCGGCAAACACGTTTTTAAAGGATTCATGCGATTACAGATAATTTTTCTTTGAAGTTTATTTGTTGCCTCAGAACAGACAGTGCTATTTAAATATAAGATTACATCGTCTGGTTGTGTTTTTGCCGAGGAATCGTGATCAAAGCCGAAGCGGATGGGGTTGGGCTAATATCATATGATGACGGTTTCCGGTATTTGAGTAGATGAGCCGCTTTTGAATTCGTTCGTGTGACTTGCGACTTTCGTGCGAATTTGCGGAAAGATAACACACGTAATAACTAAGTGAGAAAACATAGGCATTAGCTGGTACTCGCTTGGTGTGTTGTTTGTAAACTCTTTTTTACCTGCTGTTAAAGCCGATCTTTTATGTTTCGGGATTATTTATGATTCGTCGATGAACATAATCGACGCGCATAAACTGAAACACATTTCTATTTTAAACGTTGTTTTTGAAATGAAAGTCTAAGAACCACTCGTTCAATCTTTAAACAAATCCGAGCTCAATATAAAGTTCGAGAGTCGAGAAAAAGCGTCTATTAAGATAACGCATAGTCATACGGGAGATTAACGTGTTTGCAGAAAAGTTACCGAAGTCTGTTTCCGCTTTGGAACTTCCGATTGAGAAAAAGCCCATAATTCCTTGGGCCCTCGGTCGCCTTTCGAGTGTGTTTTGGTTCAGGAAAGTTTGAATACATTTCTAGATTTGGATGCTATTTAATGCTGTTTATTTTAACTAAATCCCCATATACGATTTTTGTGTTATGGAGATGATGGAGCCACAGAAGACATTTCAGTTCCTGGGGTAAGACCAGCAGTTTTGGAGATTGCTGTCGGTGGCAAAGCTAGCTAGCATAATTTCACGTGTATAACCATATTAATTTCTTGTGTCATTGTCGACAGATATTTGTAAACATTCAGTCGTTGGATTGATTAACTATACACGTCTTGTGTTACCGAGACTCATTTTCAACCATGTCGTTTGGGTTAGAGGACATTGATCTGGCCACACTCAAGGTAAATATATTTGTCTGGGTGTTTTAACCGCGAATTGGAAAGCAAGACATCTTAAATATGTCTGGTAATTGCTCGTAAGAATTCCTCGCAGAACGCATACCTTTTGTGTAATTTTCTGTGTAATCTAACCTTCGACGACACTGTCTTTTAAGTTTAATATTGTCGGCTAAACAGTTGGTCGCGTTGTCGAAAGATAGTTGCAAGATTATCGACGAAATAATGAAATATATAGCATCTCTCTAAATAGCTTGCTGTGACGGCGACTTGGCAAACAAAGGCTATAATATAATATATTAAACTTTGTCTCAACGTTTCATTTTCTTGAAAAGATAGATTGCGATCTGGTAACTTTTTCTCGCTCTAACTCACTTTAGGACCCGGCTGGCATATTTGAATTGGTCGAGGTTGTGGGCAACGGAACTTATGGCCAAGTTCATAAGGTGAGTATGTTTTGATGAGGGGGGAAATTAAATATTTTCTTCCCACGTTGTGGCCTTTTTACTGCCAGCCAAATGTCGATGTTGGACATTTTTTAGTCCACATAGGCGTTTCTTTAAAAAAAATATGTGTGTAAGTCGTTCGAGGCTCTTTTTGCTTCATCATTCCTGTTGTCATCTATATTCTATGACGTATGACTCACTTCTGATCCAAAGTCTCAAAATCGGCTTTGCTATTCAATTGTCTGTGAGCTATTTCTTTCTTATCATGTTGTCATATTCATTTGCATTCACGTCTTAGTTATACCTATTGTTATCCGGCAAAATTAATTCTTATTGGTTGACGTTTGTTTTTTTCTCTCGCCACATAACTTTCTGTCAGCTCACGAAAATAGAGGTTTTTATTCAAGAAAGTTTAGTTGATTTCTCACTTTGTCTTCGTGTCGCAAATCTTTTGGGTGTAATACGAGATCAGTCAGTCCTTAGGCTTAGTATAGCTGTAGCTGCTCGATTGATTTGCCGGCATCACAGAAAACTGGGTGCACTTCATTGGCGAGATTTCGGAAATTAACTCATACGTGGAAAATCATATAGACATTGAGTGAATAGTTTCACTATAATAAATGTGTTGACAAACGTTGCAGTACATGTCACCTTATCCGAAAACTCTGTCCCGAATAGTTTCCTGGCGGAAGTGTACTGGATAATAAAAGCATGCTTCAAGGCAGTAATAAAAGCAGTGGCAGTTAATTATATTGCAGTGCATGAACTTAGTACGTATTTATGTGGGTTCTACTGTAGTTCTTTTATCTTTCAACACATACTGTGTGCACAACAGCATGTAAAATATCAAGCTTAGCAAATATTGTACAATTAGGTGATAGGAAGATTGCAATAACAAATTCATTTAAAGTTGACATATTTTGTGTTGGGAATGATATTGTCTCTTTATATGGGCCTTGAAGCAGCTTCCCAAGAAAAATATTTTGTATATACACGTTATTAACTATTGTAACTGCAGGCCTACCTGTCATCATTTGTATATGCAGTATACAATAGTAAAATAAACTATTGATACTGTATACAACCATTGCTCCCATAGAACCAGTATATGGAACAGTTATCAAGTGTAAAGTTTTTGACTTCTGATACAATAAACACTTCAGAAGTCATCAATGTTTAGGTCATCAATTTTCCTATTGTGATTAGTCTTCTCTTGTGTATAAAGACTCTATAATACATTTCAACATACAACATTTTTATTACAAATGCCTAGTGTTGTGTCAGGTATAAGTTGCATTGATGTTATATATATATATATATATATAGTGGAGCCTCGCTATAGCGCGGTAGTTGGGGTCCAGGTCAAATCTCATTCCCAGTACTCTTGCCACTCGGTCCTGGTGCAATATTGTGGAAAGAGTACTGGGAAGTGGGAACAAGCTTGGATACTGCCAGAAGTACTTTCTGTTGGATGCTTATAATGTCTGTAATAAAATCTAGAGATGAGCCGATTACGAAATTAGCCGATTACTGAAGCCTATTATTTGGAGGCCGATTAATCAAAATAATCGGCCAATTAATCGGTATACGCCGATTATCGATATGTCCTTGGTTACCAGTCTCCCCGCAGTGTCGCAATGTTTTATGGGATTACTAGGAGCAAACAACATTTTCGAAATATAACAGAAATAACTCGTGGTGATCATTGTGGACATTTTGGTTGTTTAAACGATCGGAAATATCCCGAAAAAACAATAGCGCTGCGCACAAATGACGTCAAGATTAATGTTTGTCCGTATTTGCCGTGGTCAATGGTCATGTGGAATCCTTGAGAATCAATTTCGGTTTATTTGACCGGCAAGAAAAAACAAGAGAAGTCGTTATAATACAACAATTGTGATGTTATTAGTAAATTAAACAGCAAACACAATTCTTACACCCACATTACAAAATTATTAATATTAAACTGATAAACTCAAAGTTCAATTTTGGCAAATTGTTAAAACAAAATATCGCAGCTGCCTTTTGAAGTGATGTCGCTTGACTCAACGATCTCGTTATGAGGTCCAGCGCTGCAACTCTTTTTCTGGGTGTAGATGTTCTCTGCCGTGACTATCTCAATTGAAGATCCTGTGAGAACATGACGCTTGCAAACGATTTTTAACGTAGCACTTGTTACGGATATGTGGCAACATGTCACACGGAAAATCATCCAGTTTGACAAAAATTGACATGTATGCAGATTAAAAATCGTCACCTTTATGAATGGGACGAGCTGGACAGTAGGATTTCATTGTGAAATAGACTATTGTGTTCATGTTTATGAAGTTACAGACTCACAGCGCGTCGTTCGCAAAAAGTTAATGCAGCGATTATTTTGCCGATTATTATGCAATAATCGGCCGATTACCGATTATTTTAAATTGGCCGATTAATCGGCCTTGCCGATTAATCGGCTCATCTCTAATAAAATCAACACACATTTTCTGTTGTTATTCATCTTTTGTTATTTAGCAATTGTTAAGATCATTCAAATTATCTCTAGTGATCATAATAACAGGGCAAAGTAAAATTTTTGGGATCCAAGGATAAACCGCATTATACTGAGTCGCACGTTATAACGATGCGCTATAATTACGAGCCTCCACTGTATATATGTATGTATGTATGTATATATTAGAGATGAGCCGATTAATCGGAAACTAATCGCCCAATTTAAAATAATCGGTAATCGGCCGATTATTGCATAATAATCGGCAAAATAATCGCTGCATTAAAGTTCGCGAACGACATGCCACGAGTTCGTAAATTCATAAGCATGAACACAATAGTCTTTATTTCACACTGAAATTCGACAGTCCAGCTCGTCCCAATCATAAAGGTTACGATTTTTAATCCACATACATACATGTCAATTTTTATCAGACTGGATGATTTTTCGTGTGACATTAAAAATCATTTAAAAAATCGTATTTTCGTGTTACGTTAAAAATCGTTTGCAAGCTTCGTGTTCTCACAGGATCTTCGATTGACGTAGTCACGACGGAGAAAATCTCCACCCAGAAAAAGAGTCCCAGTGCTGGACCTCATCAAGATCTATGGTCTTGCTTCAATAAGATCGTTGGGTCAACAAGCGACATCACTTCAAAAGGCAGCCGTGACAATATTTTATTTTTGTATCACAATTTGCCAAAATTCAACTTTGAGTATTGATCAGTTTAATGATTTTGTAATGTGGGTGTTAGAATTGTGTTTGCTGTGTTTAATAAACTAATAACATAACAATTGTTGTATTACAACGACTTATCTTGTTTTTCTTGCAATTCTTGTGTGATAGCGTAGCGCATAGTTGCTAACCGAAATTGATTCGCCAGGATTCCATATGAACATTTTTCTGTTGTTCGAAAGCAAGAATTAATAGCAAATATGGAGAAACATGAATCTTGACGTCATTTGTGCACAGCGCTATTGCTTTTTCGGGGTATTTCCGATCGTTTAAACAACCAAAACTTGCACAATGATCACCACGAGCCATTTCTGTTATATTTCGAAAATATTGTTCGTCCCTAGCAATCCCATAAAACATTGCGATGCTGCGCGGAGACTGGTAACCGGAAACATATCGCTAATCGGCATATACCGATTAATCGGCCGATTATTTTGATTAATCGGTCTCCAAATAATCAGCTTCAGTAATCGGCTATTTTCGTAATCGGCTCATCTCTAGTATATATATTGTATATATATATATATATATATATATGGGCAGTTCTTCGTTGCGGACGTTACGTTCCAGACAAAATATCAAAGGTATTTTTCAATATAGCTTGAATGTCAAAAACTATTTCGATAATAATGCTGTTTGTAGCTACTTTACAGAGTATAAGAAAACTTACATTAGTGTTTTCAATTTAGTTCTTCTTGAATTAAAGTGAACTTGCGGACGTTACAAAAATGAACCATGTGTATTTGGCAACAATGTTTGATCTTAATTTCCTATGAAATGACAATGTTTAGGGAAACTATTTGAGTTTGCACATATCAACATATGTTTGAGGTTTAATTTTTATGTCACACTATTTTAAATTATAAGAAGACAAAATGAGCCATTGCGGACATTACACTTCCCCGTTGCGGATGTTACACAGTATGAAAGCTTTACATATTCACATCAGATATTGGCCTTTCTAGGTTTCTTGGGATGATTCAGAAGTGAGCATTTCAATAAAAACAAAGGATATACTTCATGTACCCTAACCCTATTCCTAATCCTAACGCTCCATTAAGAAATCAAATTGTCCCGTACTTGAGTAGGTTAACCTGTTCTCACGACCGACCAGTAATGTTAACCCTAACTGTAATCATGATACATTATGATGAGGGTACACAAAGTACCAACCTACTCTAGTCTGCCATTTTGGTGGTCAGCAGTTATTAATTTAATTTGAAATGTCATGTGGTTGTCTATTCTCATACTATATCAGAAATGCCAAAAAGTGCAACAGAAAGATCACAAGCCTTTAGAGGCAGAATAAGAGAAAATTCAGCAAAGTATGAAGAGTACAAGAAAAAGGAACGAGAAAGAAAAAAAAGAGCAAGAAAAGCCAGGAAACTCACTGTTGCAGAACTT
Source organism: Chrysogorgia sp. JL179-B06 (assembly GCA_035772405.1). Lineage (NCBI taxonomy): Eukaryota > Metazoa > Cnidaria > Anthozoa > Scleralcyonacea > Chrysogorgiidae > Chrysogorgia > Chrysogorgia sp. JL179-B06. The sequence goes on from JAYKKM010000437.1 coordinate 9,409,019, forward strand.
GTTACTCAGAGGGAACAATGCAAGCAAAGAGTTCAGTTACATCGAAAAAGAAAAAAGGAGCTTTCTGCCGTGAGCTCAGAGTCTCAAGCCAGGGTATCCCCAGAGCAGCCAGGGTACAAGACTTCACAGGCCTTTGGAAGGGCTGTAAACAAAGCAGTAAAATCCCTTCCAGTCAGTCCACAGAAAAGAAAAGCTGTAGTAAGGAAACGACACCTAATGTTGTCCTTAAGTATGCATTGTTTTCCAAAGAGTACCCAGACATCAAAGTCAGCTTCAGTAAATTTTGTTAACTGCGGCCTGTCAATGTGTTGCTTTTTGCAGAAATGCCACGTAATGTTTGCTTGTGTCAACACCATGACAATGTCAATTTGTTATGTGCATCAATTCATAAAGCTGTACCCGAGTTTCCATCTTGTTCCACTAGCCTTGTTAGCAATATGCATGGTTTGTGACACAGGTAGTGAACTGTGCATGACAAGCCAGTGTCCTAAATGGCTTGAAGAGATCAAGAAGGTTGTGCAATTAGATGAGCCATTGGAGTGGAACCAGTGGGAGAGAATAGAGCAGTCTGTACAATCAAAGAAAGATAATTCAGAAAAAGTCACCAAGAAAATGAAGAAAGTACAAATTGACTGTACAGTTGAGCAAGCTCTAGCTTCACTTAATAAGAAAATGCCAACATTCTTGGAATACGTATTTGTGAAAAGGAAGCAAGCAAATTTTTTTGATGAAAAATCTCTAACCTCAAGCCAAATGAGGTAGTGGTGCAAGTAGACTTTGCTGAGAATTATACGTGCTAACCAGGAGCAGGTCACTGTGTTCCCTGTGGTTATATGGTCCAAACCGGATGCTTCCACTGACACAATTGTCCAAAGCCATGCCATCATTAGTGATGATCGCAACCATGACAAGAATGCTGTGTCTGTTTTCATGGATAAAGTGCTAAATGAGTTTGTGAAAGATGCAAACCCCTCTGTGGAGAATGTGGACATATTCTCTGATGGCCCAAGTACCCAATTTAAGAATAAGTATGTGGCATACTTCCTTTCTGTTGTTGAAGCAACGACTGGACTGAACATTAAGTGGCATTATTTTGCCACATCACATGGCAAAGGAGCAGTAGACGGAGTTTGTGGAACTGTGAAGAGGTCAGTGTGGCAAGCTGTTTCAACGCGAAAAGTGCCTTTTCTTGATAGTGCCGAGTCATTTGTGAAAGTTGCGAGAGAAGTGTGTAACCTGTCAGCAAAGATTACACTTATCACTAAAAATAAATTGAAACGGGTGCATCAGCTGTCCCAGGGATTTCGAAGGTACACTTTTTGGAACCCATCAAGAACGGCTTGCTCTGTCTTCGTAAGTATTCATCCCAGCATCAACGTTGTGCAAAACAGATTCGTGTTCTTAGACCTGAAGAGAGTGACAGTACTGGTGGTGATGGTGTCAGTGGTGAAGAGAGTAGTGACAACTAAGCGAGTAATGACAATGAAGATAGTAGTGACAACGAAGACAGAGCAGATTCCTGTGGACTGAACAGTAATGAAAACTCAATAGTTAGCCAGAGTGAAGAGAGCTCAAATGACATTGAATACTCCAGCAGAATTGGTACAAAAACAAAGAATTTGCAAGAGCAAGACTTGACTTGCCCTACGAATGTCCAATGTGGCTTACCCCAATCCCTTCTGCAGCATTTGTCCAAGTCAGTGCCATTTTCATACCTCAGCCATTCCATTTGATGGCAACACATTAATTGATGAACATGACCTCAAGGAACTTTCAGGAAGAGCTCAAACAGCAGAAGGTAAATGGTGGCTGTCAAACTTTGTTATTGAAAGCTACTTGAACTTGATTGCTTCTGCTTCCTCCACTGCCACAGTGAAAACTCTCCGCTGGGAATTGTTTGAAAAGAGTTCTGTCACCAGAATTGCAAATCCAATAGCTAAAATGGTTGGAGACAAAGACATGGTCCTAATTCCATGCAACCCTGGAGATGGAGAACATTTTTTCTGTCAGTCATCCTGAAACCCTGGTTTCTTCTGTCAGTCATCCCAAAGAAAAAATTGATAGTTGTACAAACTGGTAGTTGCGAAGATTCTGAGTGCGTTATCAGTATTACCTGACACAGATACTGGCAACTGGAAGTGCAGAAGTGCTATGTTAACAACAAAACAGGCACTCCACAGCAACAAAACAATTTTGGGTGTATGTTTGTATGTTTGCCAGATCCCTTGCTTTGAGTGACCCCATCATTGTGCACAGCGACATCACCAACTTTCGTCAGCAGATGGTTATTGATTTGCAAAAGCAGGAATTGAGTTCCCTTCCATCTCAAGCTATTGAGAAGGAACAATACTATGCTGTAGAGTTCGTTGATAAATTTTATTATGGGAGAGCACTGGCTGTTGCAGGAAGTCTCGTCACATTCAAATTTTTGCACTCTATAGGCAGTGTGCGGGTGCTACACAATTATATTGGCCTCGTAGCAATGACATTCTAACAGTCAACATATATTGTGTCTTCTATGGGCCTGTGCATTTGGAAGGCAGCAATCCATTTGTTATCAATAAGAATGGAAATTTAAAGGAATTGTTTTCTTTTGTAAAGCAACAAAGAAATACTTAGCTCAATTCTTGCTGAAGTTTACTGAAGTTTACCGTTTACTGGACAGAGACATGAATATTTAAAGCGGCAGTCATTCAGGGCCATTGCTCTATGAAGGCCAACAAATGTTTTGTTCAATAAACGTTTAAGTTTTAATTGTTGTTTAATTGTTGTTGTTGTTGTTGTTTGTTTTTTTTTAAAGATTAGCCTCTGGTTCGGATGTAAGGGTAACCTTATTCCACATTACTGACTCTAATAAATTGCATTGTATTGTATTGTATTGTATTGTATTGTAGTATTAGCCAAGAAAATCATTGTAACTTTTCAAAATTCAGAGACAGCCAGTTTTGATGAAAAACTTTCCTGAAGAAGAAAAACCTTTCTTGTTTTAGCTGTATGTTTGAGACAGCTTTAAATAGCTGATATGAAATGTTAACTTTTTACCCAGGACAGATATTTGAAACTTAAGTATTAATATGCCTTTGGTTCTGCTTTGTTTGAAGCAGTTGTTTTACTGCGTAACGTCCGCAACGTAACGTCCGCAACCAAGTTATGTAACGTCCGCAACGCAAATTCCTGGAAATTAGAAAACAGTGTCGATGGTTTTAATTATTTTAATGTTACTTAAAGTTAATTAAACTTGAGTAATAGATTGTGAAACTGATATTGTTTATGTTATGATATTAAAAAAGCCTATGTTACCCACTGTGATTTTGTAACGTCCGCAACGAAATTTCAGCTCCAAACAATCCCTGGTATTTTTATCCATGCCAAACATAATCTCCAAAAAACTTGGCTGTTTCAAAGCAACCCTTATAAACTTGCAAAAAGTGTGTAGATTGTTTTTTCACCTGTCTTGGTTGTTGTTATTTTTAACATTAAGATGTGTGTATTTTACGGTAAATTGTGAGGTTAAAATATGCGTACATTTTGGCCCCCAGGACTCACACTAAACTCACGCAGGGTTTAAATTTAGAAATAAGCAAACTTCCTCTGAATAGTAATTCAAACGTTGAATTACACGAAGAAAGAACAGAAAAGTCATCAAAAGAAATGGGGTGGCAAGTTTCGTTAGAGTGACATTGTATGTTTGAAAGTGAAGGCTGAGACAGTTTCTTGCCGATATGACGATAATCATCATTCTAAGGGAAACTAACCCTAATTGAAACCATAACCCTCACCTATAGATTGTGTACTGCCCGACCAGCCTCCCCTTAGATATTCATCAAGCCTATAAATTAACATAAAGACATAACGCTTGTGGCCGAGATTGATGTCATTTTTGTTTGTTCTGAGTTCCCCTTAGAATGTTTTGTGAAATGTCGCCATTTATCATCATCATGGTGGGAATGTGTTGCAATGAGCACAGTGCCCTCTGGTGTCTATCATTCACGATTTATAAATATTTTTTTATTTGTCATTGTTATCTTAGGGTCGCCACAAGAAGACCGGACAGTTGGCAGCAATAAAAATCATGGATGTGACTGAGGTATAACACTACACATGGAATTTATGAATTTTAACGGTTGTACAAAGCCTCAGTAAGTCACTATCCAGTGGATAACTCTCTATTCAGCTGATAATTTATATATGTCCTATCGGTTTGATAGCAAATTGATATAGGACTTATACACTGGATAAGTTATCCTCGCTTTGAACAACCCAGCTAAATGATCTATTTAAAAGGTTACTCCAGTCAAAATACAAGTGAAATTCATATAAAAGAGCTTGCTGACTTTAGTTTATTTCCAAAGTTTGAGCATTCAAATCAATTAAGTTAAGAAGATATCACAAGTTGAAGTTGCAGAGTTTGTCCAATTTGGACGCCATATTTGTTTCTCAAATGCTTCTATCTGGTATTATGTCGAAGAAGCTCGTCTACTTTCCTCGTGAGGAACTAAATCTTCGACTAATTAATTTCCTCCAAAGAGCACTCACTGCCCCAGTGAACAACTCCACTGCTGATAAAATTTTCAAAAGAAATATGACGTCAAAATCCTCAAATTTTTATTGAACAAAAACTAGCCATATCTTCTTGACTTAAATTGATAGGAATGCTGAAAATTTGGCAATAAACTAAAGTCACTAAGAAATTCCATACATGTATGAACTTCATTTGTATTTTGGCTTGAGTACAGTCTTCTTTAAACGTGATGCAAAAAAGTCTTGGAGTAAAACCTAGCAGGAGCAGCAGCAACCTGCATTGAAATGTTTTGCTGTTTACTATAATTACAAATAGGCTTTTAGCCAGGATTAAAAAACTTGCCGTCCAAAAATTTGGTGGGCATGGCCACGAAAAAAGTTTGGTGGGCGTGAGCTGTCAAACGTATTTTTTTGTCAAACGTAACCTCTAACAATGTAGCATAACCTCTTACAATGTAGCGTAACGTCTTACAATGTAGCGTAACATCTAACAATGTAGCCTAACGTCTAACAATGTAGCCTAACGTCTAACAATGTAGCCTAACGTCTAACAATGTAGCGCAACTTCTAACAATGTAGCCTAACGTCTAACAATGTAGCGCAACTTCTAACAATGTAGCGTAACGTCTAACAATGTAGCGTAACGTCTAACAATGTAGCCTAACGTCTAACAATGTAGCCTAACGTCTAACAATGTAGCGCAACTTCTAACAATGTAGCGTAACGTCTAACAATGTAGCCTGACGTCTAACAATGTAGCGCAACTTCTAACAATGTAGCGTAACGTCTAACAATGTAGCATAACTTCTTACAATGTAGCCTAACGTCTAACAATGTAGCGTAACGTCTAACAATGTAGCCTAACGTCTAACAATGTAGCGTAACGTCTAACAATATAGCGTAACGTCTTACAATGTAGCCTAACGTCTAACAATGTAGCGTAACTTCTTACAATGTAGCCTAACGTCTAACAATGTAGCGTAACTTCTTACAATGTAGCCTAACGTCTAACAATGTAGCGTAACGTCTAACAATGTAGCCTAACGTCTAACAATGTAGCGTAACTTCTAACAATATAGCATAACGTCTTACAATGTAGCCTAACGTCTAACAATGTAGCGTAACTTCTTACAATGTAGCCTAACGTCTAACAATGTAGCGCAACTTCTAACAATATAGCGTAACGTCTAACAATGTAGCCTAACGTCTAACAATATAGCGTAACGTCTTACAATACCTAACGTCTTACAATATAGCCTAACGTCTTACAATGTAGCCTAACGTCTAACAATGTAGCCTAACGTCTTACAATATAGCGCAACTTCTTACAATGTAGCCTAACTTCTTACAATCTAGCCTAACGTCTAACAATGTAACGTAACGTCTAACAATGTAGCCTAACGTCTAACAATGTAGCCTAACGTCTAACAATGTAGTGCAACTTCTTACAATGTAGCGTAACGTCTAACAATGTAGCCTAACGTCTAACAATGTAGCGCAACTTCTTGCAATATAGCGTAACGTCTTACAATGTAGCCTAACGTCTTACAATGTAGCGCAACTTCTTACAATGCAGCGTAACGTCTAACAATGTAGCCTAACGTCTAACAATGTAGCCTAACGTCTAACAATGTAGCGCAACGTCTAACAATGTAGCGTAACGTCTAACAATATAGCGTAACGTCTTACAATGTAGCCTAACGTCTAACAATGTAGCGTAACTTCTTACAATGTAGCCTAACGTCTAACAATGTAGCGTAACTTCTTACAATGTAGCCTAACGTCTAACAATGTAGCGTAACGTCTAACAATGTAGCGTAACTTCTAACAATATAGCATAACGTCTTACAATGTAGCCTAACGTCTAACAATGTAGCGTAACTTCTTACAATGTAGCCTAACGTCTAACAATGTAGCGCAACTTCTAACAATATAGCGTAACGTCTAACAATGTAGCCTAACGTCTAACAATATAGCGTAACGTCTTACAATACCTAACGTCTTACAATATAGCCTAACGTCTTACAATGTAGCCTAACGTCTAACAATGTAGCGTAACGTCTTACAATACCTAACGTCTTACAATATAGCCTAACGTCTTACAATATAGCCTAACGTCTAACAATGTAGCCTAACGTCTAACAATATAGCGTAACGTCTTACAATACCTAACGTCTTACAATATAGCCTAACGTCTTACAATATAGCCTAACGTCTAACAATGTAGCCTAACGTCTAACAATGTAGCCTAACGTCTTACAATATAGCGCAACTTCTTACAATGTAGCCTAACTTCTTACAATCTAGCCTAACGTCTAACAATGTAACGTAACGTCTAACAATGTAGCCTAACGTCTAACAATGTAGTGCAACTTCTTACAATGTAGCGTAACGTCTAACAATGTAGCCTAACTTCTTACAATGTAGCCTAACGTCTAACAATGTAGCGTAACGTCTAACAATGTCGCAACTTCTTACAATGTAGCGTATATAACGTCTAACAATGTAGCGCAACTTCTTACAATGTAAATGTAGCGCAACTTCTTACAATGTAGCGTAACGTCTAACAATTTAGCCTAACGTCTAACAATGTAGCGCAACTTCTTACAATGTAGCGTAACGTCTAACAATGTAGCACAACGTCTACGTCTAAAAATGTAGCACAACGTCTAACAATGTAGCGCAATAACCCTGACATAATCTTTAAATCCGCAACATAACTCTTATTTTATATCTAGGATGAAGAAGAAGAAATACGACTGGAGATCAATGTCTTAAGAAAAGTAATTATCAATTATTAATATCAATAATTAACTACATGTTAACCTCTTCTATAATTGCGCATATACACCGTAATAAATAACAATTTCCCTACACGGACTTTCTATTATCCATTTTAGTATTCAAATCATCGAAATGTTGCAACTTATTATGGGGCCTTTATAAAAAAAGGTTTCACTGGCCAAGAGGATCAGTTATGGGTAAGTTTTTCTGACAATAATTGTTTAGCCACCTTTATGTTTAATTTAATAAGCCTCCTCCTTAATCGTAGTGGCTACACACGTAGTGGAACATTCAAATAAAGCTTTTATTTTACAATTTTACTAAAAACGTCTTCGTTTTTCACTTTTGAATAACTGTACAACATTTGTTGTTTGCCACTTCCTGTTAAAAGTTAACCAACTTTAGCAGGGAAAAAGTCATCAAGATTGAAAAAGTTGCAAAGATTATAAATATATAAAAACATGATATAAGAACTTTTGTGAAGACGCGTTCGATAAGCTCAGCCAGCTACCCAAAATTGTAATAAACAACTTTTTTATCACAATTTGTACACTTTATATATTTATTTTATACACAAGAAACTTTCAGTTTGCACACCTCTTATTTATTATCACTATTTTATTATATGGCTTGGCTATGAGTGGTCTTAACGCAGCTTTACTACAATCTGATTGATTCCTGAGCGGTCTTTATAAACTGGTAAATACTTACTACTTATTGACCGAGCGTGAGGTCTGTACTAGTGAAATATCGGACCGACGTTTTTAGTACGGACCGAGCGAGCGCAGCGAGCCGAGGTCTGTGCAGAAAACGGAGGTCCGATATTTCACTAGTACAGACCGAACAAGCGAGGTCAATAAGTAGTTTATTATATAACCACAAATGTAAGTTGTGAACGTTCTGTGAAAACTCTACAGTGTTAGGCTCGTATTCGCCACCATCTTTCTTGCGAACTAAACCAAAATCGGGCAGAGATGTTTTCCAATTTTTAAAGTACTTTCCGTTTAGCTAGATTCCTAAAATTTATACCTCGAATAGCATTTTTCATTTGCTTTTGTTTGACATATTGTTCAAGGTTGTGCGTTAAGTATAGTTGGAAAACAAAACACATGAAATTCTACATTACCTGCGAGACGTATCACGAACAATGTTACGAACGTTTTGGACATTTTAAAAAGTTTCACATAACGCGGAAACCTGAGCTATACATCAAATGAAAGCTTATAACATTTCTAACAACATACCTGCACGATATATTTCAACAATGAGTAGTTCTGAAATTATTATCCATCTTGTTGCGTATAATGACATGACTTTCATTTTGTTTATAAAATTCTCACTGTCAGCAACTGTCAGCGGTCCGGAACGGCAGATTCCGGACCGCTCAGGAACCAATCAAATTGCCGGATTTCACGTTCCGGTCCGCTCACGAAAATAGTCATATAATAAAGTTCATTACAGAACAACTTAAAGTGCCCCTAACCTCAAAATGTTTTATTGTCTTATTTGGAAGAACTTTTAAAATGATAAAGTAACTTCTTTTGAACATTTTCGTTTCTTCGCATTCTTTTTGAGATATATTAGTTTGCTTGATAATTGATATGCAAATGTCCGGAATTTATATACGTCACATATCATGACTTATTTGAGAGATGTGTGTATCTCTTTCATTCTCGAACGAAATGCTTTAAAATCGAGAAGTTTGGTGTTGTGGAGAAACACACGCGCACGTGTTATTCACACTTTAGTGTTTTTATTTGATGAACGCAAAGATATATAACATTCTCTGATAACTCATTAATCAAACAAACTGATATATCTCAAAAAGAAAGCGAAGAAACGAAAATCTTCAAAATAAGTTACTTTATCATTTTAAAAGTTCTTCCAAATAAGACAATAAAAAAATTTGAGGTTAGGGGCACTTTAAATGTTTTAAAAAAATTGCGAAAAAATTGAGGAAATGTGAAAAACCTGAACAAGCCATATAACAAAAAACCTTATTTACCTCGTTTGGTCGAACGTTACGGCAAAATTACATTATGCCGCCCTTGGTCTTTTTGCACAGTCCTCGTTCCTTCGTCGCTCGGTCTATACTGAAAGACCGCGGTCAGGATAATTTTGCCGTAGACCTCCCAACTATGACACCTGTTGTCTGGTAATAAGGTGTTGAGCAATACTTTTCCTTTTCATTCCAGCTTGTTATGGAATTTTGTGGTGCAGGCTCAATTACAGACTTAGTAAAAAGTAAGTCACGTGTATTTTAACCGAGCATATATCGCTGTTCATTATTAGTGATTGTAATGTAGTACGCATTGCGTTTGCCGTAAAGTACGCAATATAATATGACCCTCATCAAATCCCATTGTTGTCTTTCTGTGTTATGTCAACGATTTCAATAATATTGTACTGCAAGCACACTGCAATATTAAAAAATATTGTAGGCAGCAAAACGAAATATTAAAAATATTGCAGCCAGGACACTGCAATATTAGAAGTAATTGGTCAGCTCGTTTTAGAGCAGTTTAATTATACAGTAGGCTTAACCCTCTAACTTTCTAATCTGTACTTATACTACGTATTCCATATAAGGTCATATAAGAAAGAGCAAATACATTGCCCTGATGAACAAATACATTGCCCTAACTGTTATACTGTATGTTCTGCGCATCTCACAAGGGGACATATTAGTCTATAGGCTGATGCGGTATTGAAGAAAAACCGAATACCGATACCGGAAAAAAATACCGATAATACCGATATATCGATATTTCACTGCAATAAATACCGATATATCGATATTTCACTGCAATAGTTATTATTTTCATGTTACATTTTTTCGTATAAGTGTAAATCTAGCTTTATTTCTGATTATACAACCTGTTTCGCAGCCAGATAAACCAGTGTTTTTCCGTTGCAGCAAAGTTTACAAAAATAACATCCAATTAAGATAAAAATATACTAACAATACAAAACTAAAATTACAGGAGTCCGATGATTTGGCTCCGTGTTATCCATATTTCAATATTTGTTAAATTAAAGTTTTGGTACAAGTTTAAAAGTTGAAGTCTTTATATACTAATATTAAGTTCGGCAATCACAAATTTTCTGCAAGAAACACCAGCACGATTGCTTTGTCAGGCTTCAACTGGGCTCGCTGTGGAGTTATAATCTGACCGTCTATGCTGAACAATCTCTCGGACGGCGAACTGCTGGCTGCTATATCGCAAGATATTTCTGTGCAAGCTGACTGAGCATGGTGGTGGAAGTGTCTCGTTCGCGACGGGTCATCATCTCCGTCAATTAATAGTTGGAAATTGTTTGTATTTTACTATCTCTTTGTCCAGTCGATCCCGTGGATGTCTGTGAAGACTTTCGCATGCTGGTGAGAGAGCCACGATGGCGGTGGATGACATATGCAGTCATGCTCTGACAGTGTTTTTTAAACAGACAGACTAGACAGTGCTTCACAAAACGCATGATTCCACTGGGAAATACAAACAAAAGATCGATCCGACGTTCTTGACCAGCTGTGGCGAGTTTGTTTAAGTAAAGAAATAGGGTAACGTAACACGAATACACGAGTCAATTTTAAAGACAATTTTTAAGGCAACTTGTTATCGCAATACCGCGATACGATGTTTTTAATGACAGAAACGCAATACTGTAGTACTGTACTGATTTTACCGATAATATCGAATATTTCAATATTATCGATATTTGAAAATTGAAATACCGAGTAATCGGTGTTTGAAAAAAACCCGATAATTATCGACATATCGATATACCGCATCTATACGTTTGGACAACTAAGTTGAGGACTGAGGAGTCGACGGAGTGGGGGTTTGGGAATGTTTCCCTGCATTGGGAATTTGGTTTAGGGGTTAGGTCACAGGAGCTCAACTCTGACGCCTGTGGTGTGTTTCTCTGTTTTATTCTACATTATGGACATTCTGATGTTTTATTTAATGAAAGATGAGACCGCGGCACTGATGTAAATTGCACCGCGCAGTAATTTGAAGCTGAAACCTCTCGTCCCCTAGGGCAATGTGTTTGCTGTTCCTTATGTGAAATACACACTATAAGTACATTTCGCTTTAAGCCTTATGATGTATATCCACGAATGTGGGAACATGGTGTAATATCTCTAATGCGCATGCGTCAAGCCTATGTAAACTTGGGCTCGGAAATGTTCAAGGTTTGAGGAGCATACACTGTACATGTACATGTTCACAGAACTACAAATGTTATCGTTGATTATCAGATACAGTACTGCACAGAAGTAACCTAACGAAAATTTCCGGATATGGCGGAACCGATCACGACATCGATAACCTGAAAACCGGAACGCGTTCGGTATGCGTTTTTAGTTAGGTTATTTCTGAGCAGTACTGTATATGCAATATTTATTAGATATAGAAATCGTTTTATTCTCTCATTATTACTAAAATCGATAATCTTTGTTGAAAATTCATTCTCCTAGCCAGCAAAAATAAGACGTTAAAGGAAGAATGGATAGCATTCATTTGTAGAGAGGTTCTAAATGTAAGTTTGTCATCACTTTTATACAGGTGCTGTACTCATATTCCCTATATAGTATTTGAATGTATTTCAAACTAGAGTTCTGCGCAGGCAACGTGCACTGTTAGCAAATTATCCAAACAAGATGAGCTACTGTATCGAAAACTATATGAGCTCATAGCCAAGTCTTCATACTGTAACGTTTTCCTTGTAGGGGATTAGCCATTTGCATCTAAATCATGTGATTCATCGAGATATCAAGGGACAGAACGTCTTATTGACAGATAATGCCGAAGTCAAACTTGGTAAGGAAAAAACAAACGTATGCGGGAAATCATTGATTAAGGCTGCGTTTACACTAGAGCAAAAGTTATCGGATTCGTATTGTTTTTTATTCCCATGAGGATGCAAAACAATACGAATCCGGATACTTTTGCTCTAGTGTAAACGCAGCCTAAATGTGACTGAAGGAGGATTATCACAAATGCCATAACAAATCCCCTCCCGAGGCACGAGGGACATATTTAATCGCTAATTGCCCAACATGTTGATGGTATTAGTTTGTAATACCATGATTACCAACGAAATATAATTTGTATTGTTTGAAATTATCTCGGGAATGTTGAACATTGTCAATTATAGGTGTTTGTATGTTCGCTCAGGCATGTTAACAAGCCAACAAGGGGAAATAAGGGTGTTTATAGGGGAGGCCAACCAGCCCGGTAAGCGGGATAACAGGGTAAGCATTGTCTAATGCATGAGTACATCATGTTATAAGCCTCTGATCCTCTGTTATTTTCCCCATTAATAAACACAGCAACAAGGATTTGCATTTATTGGAACAGAGAATCACGCAACTGATCACGTGGTGCTACGACAGATCACGTTCTGCAATCACTCCCAGTCCTTTTTCTCACCGTCAAATCACGTGGCTGTTCTTGATTTTAAAAATCTTGCGTGGTCCCAAATAAGCGGTGCTCTATATGTGTTATCTACATAGCTTATTTCTAAGCAAGGTAACTGCAATCCTTGCAATCCCTCGACGGTATAAGAGAGTCTAATTTGATCATTTCGTTTTTCTCAGTTGATTTTGGCGTCAGTGCACAACTGGATAGAACGATTGGTAGACGGAATACGTTTATTGGTACGCCATATTGGTAAGTTGACCTATCTGGAGAAAGCATATGACCCTCTCAGCGTATAGGATTGGGGGAGGGGCATATCGTATGATCCGGACCTCTCAGCAACCAATCAGCATGCGTTATTTTGCGTACAGACCTGAAGACGAGCTCAGGCATATAATATGTTTGATATAAAATGTAGTGTAGAAAGCTTATAGCCAGGATTTTGAAAGAGGGTGTCCATTTCAGTGTACTGTCGTAATATAGTGTGTAGGAGGTGTAACGTTTCGAGCGAAGGCGCTTTGTCAGAGAGTGAAACGTAAACTGCTAATATAATGCTTTATTTATTTCTCCAGGATGGCACCTGAAGTCATTGTATGCGATGAACAACCGGACGCAACGTACGACAACAGAGTAAGGCCACTACTCATGTTGCATGACAACTGTACTAGATGTAGGGGTGCACCGGATAGTGATTTTTACTATCCGGCCGGATACCGGATTTGCCGGATATTTTCGAAAACAAGGCTCAGTCCTTTTCAGGTAGAATAGTTGAATTGCCTTATTTTGACTAGTTTTTGGGCTCTAACCTGCATTGTGACCGAAATTTGATTCGATGTACTAACCCAGCTTCAATTCAGGGTTTGAGCCTGCAGTTATACTGTAGTTTTCATGTATAAATTGTAAACGAAATTATTAATCCAAGTTGGTCTAAGTCAACTTGGTGTCTATATGACTATATGAGTCCTGCCTTCGTCTACTGTAATGAACGTTGGAACTGAAACGAAAGTTGGTTACAAACTCGCACGTTCGAAACGTAAACATACGCGTTAAAACGCTCACGACTAACGGTTGGTAGTACGGTAGTTGTTACTTAGATGTTACTTAGTTTCTTTCAAGTTGATATCTTTTGTCTGTTTAAGAAGATAGTTAACCATAACCAACAATACTGCAACAATAAACAAGCTCAATATTGCTGTTTTGTTGTATTAATGTCTATTTTTATTATGTTTAAATTAACACAAATTTAATACGCCTTGGAAAACTGTCAAAAACAAATGATTATTTGCTGCCGTAGGCAGCACACTAATCTTGACATGCAGGGTTATCTATGTCTCGTGCCCAGACCTCTTTCCGCACCTATGTATAGTCAACGAGATCTCGATATATGTGAAAATTTCCTAGGCCGGTGGATGTTCAGTTTTATGACGTTTTGTGACGTCGTTTAGTTTGCTCTGGAACGAGATTGTTCACATACTCCAGAGGGTTATTCGTTTTCACGGAAGTTGTACGGAATTAATGTTCGGAAATTGTCAACGCCACCACGAACATGGTATTTTCTGCCATGAGGAGAGAGACGAAGTTCAGTCGAACGATCTGTCCTGCCTTTGGTGCTGTTGGGAATTTCAATTCATTTCAGTGAGGAGATATTCTGTTTTCAAGGTAAGACGACTAAGATAGTTCTGTGTACTTAGTTTTTCTTGTTTGTCTCGTGTGTACACGCAACTCAAATCAAACGAAGTCATTGTGATTGTGCTCGTTAAAATCAAACCTAGCGAAGCCGGTGACATTTGACAGTTCTCGCCAAAGACAATACTCAATATTTACAAACGAAGGTTTGTGCCTGTTGCTCAACAAACTTACATCTGTGCAGAGAAAAACCTTGTCATTACTTTACCTGAAATGGGAGTGACAATCGATCAATATCGTGCCCGAATTGGTGGACACAACAACGTAAGAATCAAACAGGATTGAAGACCACTCGAAGAATAGAAACAGGATTCAAGACCACTCGAAGAATAGATATAATCTTTTCTGGAACAACATTGATGTTAATTCAGTTGGTTGTAACAACCAGTATGCAAATTTTTAAACGATTTACATATTCAGTCATAACATGACCAGTTGCTACGGCCAGTTTCGCTACTGGTAACAACTATGGTATTACTAATATTGATGTGTATATTTATATTTTGTGTATATTTATATTTTCCAACAGCAAGTGATAGTGAATATCATGTTACAATGTGTATGTTATTGTTGCTCTGTTGTTGAGAATGGCAAATGATGTCGAAGAAAATCCTGGTCTGACAATATATGTTGTTGTTCAACCTCGTACCCAGGGCATTTTGCCTCCACGGTGGAAGGTCGGCGAAAATGTCCCTAAGATCGGCTGGTCCATTCTATAATGCGATTGGCTTGTCATAAAACTCCAATTAATTCAGCCGAGTATAATTTATTCATCTAAATCTGAATGCTGTCTTTAAATTGTACAGCAAATTAGAAGTGATAACTTTCACTAAATTGGATATATGCTTCTTCATACCTTTTGTAAGCGATAACCATGGATGTATGGTAAATTATTAATCTTGTTAGCTGCTTTTATGCCGACAAATGCTGACATGAACAACTCTGATTATTTTTCAATTGTTCAGGTCAATAAAGTAGACAAAGGCAATGGAACAAAGACCACAAAAATTATCATATCTAAACACCCAGAAATTCTGGGTGTCATGTGACCAGCCGATCCCAGGGCCATTTTCCACTGTGGAAGCAAAATGCCCTGGGTACGAGGTTGGATGTTGTTGACCCAAGTAAAACGATTTGTGCTGATTTTAGACAAGGCAATATATACAAAACAATTTAAACAAAATGTGCAATAATACATTATCAAATAACAAACATTAATGCATGGGATTCATCATTCCTAAATGTCACATTGTGTGTTGGAAATAACCTTTATACTTGTATAAGAAATTATGTTAATAAAACCTTTTTGCTCTGATAAAATGTATTCTTTGCAATATGGTGACCCATTTGCCGGTGATTGGTTTATGGCAACTAACAATCCACCTTATTTTTTGAAAATGCACTCAATATTCTATTTTTGGAGTCTCGGTTAAACTATCAACATTGCTTGCTAACTGTTGATTGCAACACTGTTGCAATTTTTAAGACATCTGAAGGGAACATCTGAAGGGATGTGTGCTAATAACCGTCGAAGGTAATAATAACCTGGTATTTCTCGATTTTGTTTTTTGGTTTATCAAGCTTTGGTAATTAATTATTGATGATTGAAAAAAAATTGGGACCATAAATGCGATAACAAAGCAGTTTCCCCTACGGTTCTACCCGCGCCTCTTTACGTCGCCAATCTGTCTTGTAAAATATTGGAATTTCTTTGAAATGAGGCAGCACTTCACTTGCGATAGTAATTTCTAGTATTATTATTATTATCGAATTTTTAAAGAGGATAAACAGTATTTAACATACTGTTATCACTATGCGTCCTCTTTCTACATATACCTAGTACATAATATAGTAATAAATAGTATAAAAAAAATGCAACATATATAATAAAATAACTAGACTGATAAATAACTATAACATAATAATATCCGGTATCCGGCCGGATAATAGAAAATATCCGACCGGATACCGGATAGTGAGATTATCCACTATCCGGCCGGATACTAAATCCGGTGCACCCCTGACTAGATGTGTGAAGTTGCTCGTCCAGGATGTTGTAATCTTGAGAAAGACTATTGTTGGTGACTGACGTTTCGACGGCCTCAGCGGCGGTCATCTTCAAACTCTGATATATTTTAAATAAGGGTAATGCTCGGGACACACTAGGCGAATTTTCACGGCGAATCGTTCTGGCGAACCGATCGCCAGCGAATTTCGCTGAGTGTGTCCAGGTTTATGCATTCGGCCGATCATGTTTGATATTTATCGGCCGAATATTTATCGCCAGCGACAAATTAGGTGAGTGTGCCCACTCGGGCGAAGTGTATCGCAAAATACACGATTTATTAGCCAATCACATGCATGCCTTTGAAGCGACATATGACAAACAAAGAAAATGGCGGCCTGGTGTCATCCTCATATACGTCTTGTAACCTTTCGTGTCTTCCTCGGCTAACTCTCGAAGGAGGTTATTATATATTCCATGGGTCGGTCGTCGTCGTACCCATGGTTTTACCCAGTCCTTCCTATTTTTCCAGCGCTTTCTACGTTCGCGCCTTCGTCGTACAACCAACAAAACACTCACTGAAACTGCTATTTTTCGCTTGTTTCTCGACACCGCCATTTTTTTTCATAGACGAATACCTCATCTACACAAACTGGCATTCGCCTTGTGTGTCCACAGCGTCGCGCGAATAAATTCGGCGGCGAATAGTTCGGGCAACTATAGGCGAATATAATTCGCCTAGTGTGTCCCCAGCTTAAGTGCTAATCATTTCGATTCTCGTTTTTTTAGTGCGATCTTTGGTCCATTGGGATCACTGCAATTGAAATGGCAGAATCAGCCCCGCGTAAGTGTTTAATTATTGCCCATATTCCCATGAACATAAACTCTATTAAAGTTTGGCCAATGGATTGTGGGATATTAGTGAAGTATTTCGCCTAATCACTTTAAAGTGCCACTACGATCAAATTTTTACCTATCGATATTTTTACGTATTTATAAAGCAGAGCTTCTAAATATTACTCGGTCAAAATCGTTTTGCGATTCGACAATGGCAAGTATTATTTTTCTGACTCCGAATCTGGAGTTGTTATGTCCGCCATTAATCGTTCATGTTCCTGACCAGCGTAACGAAGTGACGTCAGATTCTCAACGCGAAGACTCCACATGGCTAATTCTTCAAGTAAATCAAGGACGTTTTTTCGAACTCTTCGTCTGAAAGGCTGAACATTTCATCTACTTCTCGAAAAAAACAAGTAACCTCGACTGAAATTCAGGCTTAGCATTGAGAATCTGACGTCACAAACAATATTACCTTTTGAAATTGCGGGTTCACTTGGAACACGCTCTTAGTAGTGGTGGTCTAAATAATAGTGATTTCAGAGCTCTTTTTTACATCGATGATCACTTTCGACCCTGAAATACTATTCTATGCTAAAGAAAATCTAAAAGACGGGGGTGAATTTTCATCGTAGTGGCACTTTAATCGATATGTAAGCTTAAGGGGGAGCTTAAACTTTGTCTGGGACAAGAGTGGGATAGATTTCGAATGAAAATAACACCATGCCAATACAATAAGAGTATATAAAAGTATGTATTTTCTGAAAGGATATGTTTTAGGCTTTCAAGAACTACCATAAAAAAATGTGAAATGTTCAATGTTGCATATCGGCAACAAAATACCACGCCAAGAAATTGGAGGGAATATTGACACAATATCAACCAAGCTTCACTAGTTGTTAATAAGGATGTTCAATATCTCTATCTATGATTGGGTTTTGGGAAATAGGTTTTCGTTGCAATGGTAACAACACCAAAACTGGTTTATCTGAAAAACTACTTTTAATTTTGAATTTCAAAAAACTGAATAATAGAGATATAAACAAATACCTAAGACATATTACTGGAAAGTTTTATGGAAATCAAGATAAATGTAACTAGACATTTTTGTGTGGGGGGAGATTTTTGGAATTTTGATTGGCGTGGTATTTTGCTGGCCAATACATGTATGTAACTCGTAGTTGTTAATAAGGATGTTCAATATCTATCTATGATGGGGTTTTGGGAAATAGGTTTTCGTTGCAATGGTAACAACACCAAAACAGGTTTATCTGAAAAACTACTTTTAATTTTGAATTTCAAAAAACTGAATCATAGAGATATAAACAAATACCTAAGACATATTACTGGAAAGTTTTATGGAAATCAAGATAAATATAACTAGACATTTTTGTGTGGGGGGAGATTTTTGGAATTTTGATTGGCGTGGTATTTTGCTGGCCAATACATGTATGTAACTCGTCGTATAAGGGGCACTGCCAATATGCAACATTTCACATTTTTTATGTTAGTTCCTTAAAGCCTAAAACATATCCTTTCAGAAAATATATTGTTTTATGTATTCTTGTTGTATTGCTTGGTGTTATTTGCATTCGAAATCTATTCCACTATTGTCCCAGACAAGGGTTAAGTATTCACAAACGGTTACGGGTTGGCGAACATGAATTTACGTGCCGTGCCATCTTACATTTTATCAGAGTGGTCGATACATTTTTAATACAACGACCAAATTAGTATACCGCGTGTATTAGAAGTACGTAATTAGAGGATATATTTTTCTCCTTAGCCCTTTGTGATATGCATCCGATGAGAGCATTGTTTTTAATACCTCGAAGTGATCCACCCAGGCTTAAGTCGAAAAAAGCGTGGTCAAAAAGATTTCACAATTTCACACAAACGTGTTTGTTGAAAGATTACCACAGACGACCCACGGCTGACCAACTGCTGCAAGTAAGTGATCTCGAGATCTTGTTTTATTTTGTTTTTTAAATTCATCGTATTTAAAATCATTCTTATTTTCTAACTAATAAACAGCGAAGAGACGGGTAAGGATGATTAATCGAAATGATTTCCAGAACAGATTTTGACTGACTTCAATACTTCAACATTTTCGCCCGAATTATGGATTTTAATTTGTGGTGGCAATTTTAACTGGCAACGTGACTTTGTATTTTTCGGGCTATATGTTTGTTTAAATAACAAGTGTTAATTGTAGTTCCTGATTATTATTTTTTCAGCATGATTTTGTCCGCGACATGAAAAGCAATGAAAGGAAAATCAGGATCGAATTGAAAGACTTCATCGACAGAATGCGAAAGAGAAGAAGTAAGATATTTGGTGTAATTTAAACTTAAAACTTAATTTATGTAACATCGATAACTGCAGAAAGTGGTTGCCCAATCGTCCGAGCTCATGTTAGGAGCGTTCGATTGTTAACTATCTAAAATCTATTAAGCTATAAAGTTGATTTTACGGAGGGAGGAAAACCCTCGAAGCACAGGAGAGAACCAAGAACTCTACTCACATGAGTTTCAAGCTCGGACAAGCGGTCACCCAATCAAGTATCTGACCCCATCTAACCAGGCTTAAAGGGACACTCCGGCCCAAATACAAATGCAGTTCATATGAAAGATCTTACTGACTTTAGTTTATTTGCAAAGTTTCAGCATTCCTATCAATTTAGTTAAGAAGATGTGGCTAGTTGAAGTTGGAGAGTTTGTCCAATTTCGACGCCATTTTGTTTCTCAAATATGACGTCACTGAGTGACGTGATCTCGTATTATGCCTAAGAAGCTCCTCTACTTTCCTGCATGATGAACTAAATAGTTTATTTCGACTAATTTTCGTCCAAAGACCATTCACAATAACTATCACTATGTGATCGCCATCAAAACAACTCCACTGACGATAAAGAATCACTCAATGACGTCATATTTTCAAAACCAATATGGCGTCAAAATCCACAAATTTTCAACTTCAACTAGCAATATCTTCTCAACTAAATTGATAGGAATGCTGAAACTTTGCAAATAAACTAAAGTCAGTAAGATCTTTCATATGAACTGCATTTGTATTTGGGCCGGAGTGTCCCTTTAACTTTACGGTCATCAGTGGTGGGAGGCAGCGCGCTATTAGCGCACGCCATGCGTGCTTCCCAATATACCGTAGAATCAAGAAAGTATAGCCGGGGCGGCTACTTTCGAAATTAGTGACCTCTAAGGGCGGCTACTTTCGGATGGGCGGTCACTTTCGGGTTGTTATTTTTAGCATCGGCTATGTTTTAACCACTACTGTGCATTTTGCACAACGTTTCAAAGTTTTGTTTTATTTTGATTAAATTACATAAGAGTTGTTACTTATTATCTAATGCTAATAATTTGCCGTACTCGATACCGAATATTCAGATACCGAAATGGACGAGGACGTCTGAACGATGACAAAGACAAACTTATAACTATTGTCTGAAATTCCTGAATCTTTGATATTACTGTTTTATACATGTTTTAATCCATGCCATTCAAAATAAATCGTTAAACAGATGTTACAACTTATTTATACAATACCACTACGGGGGGCGGTTACTTTAAGAGGGACGGCTACTTTCGGATTTTCGTAGTAATTGTTTAAAAAAGCGGCTACTTTCGAGGGGGCGGCTACTTTCGGGGAGCGGTTACTTTAAGAGGGGCGGCTACTTTCGAGGGGCGGTTACTTTAAGAGGGGCGGCTACTTTTGGATTTTCGTTGTAATTGCTGCCTCCCCTCAGCACACTATTCTTGACACTTCTTGGGTTTCCTGTGCGTAACTCGTGCTCAGTCTCTTTGCCGAGCTATGTATAGCCGACGAATATTTCGATTTGTTCGAGCCGATGGTGTCTGGACGCACTTTCCGGGGGGAAACGGGGGGGACACTTACTAGGGAAACTAGAGAAAATTGCGCATGTTCTATTTGCACGGTGTCTTCCGCTGTCTTCCCAAACTACAGAAAGATTGCTTCTCTGCTTTCACGGTAAGAATAACCAGGAATAACCAGTTATCGAATAGTTGACACTAAAATCGACTCCGCTGTTTAGCCTGTTTTGTCTGTTTTCGCTTGCTTATGAACTGCCGAAATTCGAGAGTATTTGAGAGCCTGTGGACAAGAATCCCGATTACCCGATATTTCGATAACAAACGCAATCGCTGTATGTTTCTTATTTGTATCATCCTTAATCGACGGCTTCAGTACTTTCATATTGACGACGAAATTAAAATCTAATTTGGCCGCCATCTTAAAAAACAGCATCGTAATTTAACCCAAATACGTCGAAGGTTTCCTTGACAAATAATCAACTCTACAAGCTCTCTTATGCCTTAAAACAAAGATAATTTATCTGCCTACAATATACGTAAACGTTATTGTGCTACCTTACTTAGTTGTTTTTAAAAAAGCGCAATATCGAACATGCCTTGATATTCGTGATATATGTCATTCGTCAGGTTTCCATAGAGCGCTTTTATTTACATTTTAAAAGTACTTTTACATGCCTGTAGCTGCTGCACAAGTTAAAGTGGATGTGACATTAGTTTCTATTGAAAAAAACAAAGCTACACGGTTCAACATAGTTCGCAGTTCGACATTGTTTACATTTAGATATCCAATTGTCCAAATTTAATATTATCATTGCTTACAATATATTAGCTTTTACTTCAATATAAACATGCATAGATCATTCCGTCATTCGTTTCCTTTCAAATTGCGGTATATTCATACGTTGTGCTGCGTACTTTTACATACAGTCATACACAAGCCCAAGTAGCCTGTAGTCCGAGTTAACGCCTATTCCCGTTCGTTTGTTCGATTTGAAATATGACCGCACGACCGCCAGCAATACAAACGTGAAGTTCGATTTGGCAGAAGTGTCGCTTGATCATGGAAAATTTATGGCTTGCTCTTTCGAGTAAATGTTGTTCAAATTAGATGTATGGCGTTCAAACATTGAATTTTGACATAAACGCGCCATATGATTACCGTATGTTATTTTAATATTACAAGGCTATATGATCGCCTTGATATGTGGTGTAGATTCTACAGTCTATTTTATCCTCTATAATATACGCTATAGAAATTTCTGGCATCATTCTGCTGGCATGCCTGATCGGTGATCCTGAACACTGCTCACCTCGTACCATGAACTGCTCCTGTGTCAGTCCAGAGGCAGCATTTCACTTCTGATAAGAACTCCTAGTTGTTTAAAAAAGCGTCTACTTTCGAGGGGGCGGCTACTTTCGAGTGGGCGGCTACTTTCGGGGGGCAGTTAATTTCGAGATTCTGCGGTAAGTTATGAAAAATATCTCTGTTTGGCGTTAGTTAATTACCCTATATGTATACTGAAATGCTAACGTTAGCTTTTTAACTTAAAGTGCATATGTGAAGTGAAATGTTCAGTTGGAAATAAACCTCATTGTTATATGGCCTACTTTCGGTAAAATTACGCAATATGAGAGGGAAGTACGAATATTGTTAATGCCCTAGGGATTCAAAGCCACACAAAACTTCCGCGACAACACTGTTCAAAATATCGGAAAATTGATTTTTAATAGCAGCTTGTTTACTCACTGTTATTTTTTTGCTCTAAGTTAATATCTCGAGTGACAAAAAACAACAACATTCAGAAAGCGAATTCTGTTACTAAGACGAATTAAGAAAAAACAATAAATAAAGTCAAAGAGGATTTGAACAGTCAACAAGAAAACTTTATAAACGAACAACAAAGTACGAACACCGTGAAGAAAACTTCAACTGATATGAAATCTGTTCATCTTTACTTTGAAAGAAAGGAATCAAATAAACGCATGCTAGCGAAGCCATACATGTCCGTCTAAAAGTTCTCGTTATATTGAAGTCACATAATAAACAGCTTTAATATTGTCCTGTTATTATTTAAAAGAACTCTTTATAAAAACTGCATGACCATTTACACCTCTTCCATATCTTACTTTGTTTTTGAGATATTAAGATATATTTGACATGTAAATGAAATGACCAAATTACGTCAATCCACTTGAACACGGACATGAACCACTCAATCACGTCTTCCTCTAAGTTTTCATCAAGGGTTTTTTGGCCACAAAACTTATTGTTTCCACCACTGTGCCCCCCTTGTTTGAGTTGGTCTTCCAGCTTGGCCTTCTGGCTGCGCCACTCTTGCATACGCTTTCTTTTAACATTACATTTCATAGCGGCTTTCCTGTTGCTGGATGGAATATTGCTTGTTTCCCCCCTGCCTTTATGGGAACTAGTTTTGCCGGCGTGTTTATAATATTGTATCATATGCACAGAAGCCTGAAAATATGCCTGCTGCTAGACATCAGACAAGGGCGCTTAATCAAAGGCGGGCGCTTAATAAAGGAAATACTGCAATTATATTAGGTGCTGCCTTATTCAAATTTGTACAACAATGCTACAAAACTTCTTTATTTTGACAAATAAATAGTTAAAGCAATTATTAAAGTGCCCCTGTGATCAAATCTTTGGTATCCCGAATTTTTACATATTTGTAAATAGCATGGTGTTCTTACTTAACTTGCCAAATTTCAAGTAATTGCGGGCATGGGAAGTCGCCTTTTCAGACTGTTTTTATACGAGATTATACGGCCGCCATTACTCGAACATGTTCCGGACGCTTAGGTTGCGATTATAGGAAGTGACGTCAAAGACTCAACACATGACTAGTTGTGTATGAGTATAAAGCCACTTAGGGATAACGTTCTATAAAAAATATGACATTAATAACTTACTACATTATCTCTGCTCTTAAGGAAAACACAATTTGAGTAGTTTACTGCAAGGATTACTCAGATATCGAAGGATTGGTTTACTTGTTCAATTTCGTGGCCCAAAAATGGCCGCGAGCACGCTTGTGAACACGCAAAACATTAGCTGGACACTCATCCTTTAATAGGGGCGCAATGCGAGCGTTTTTACCAGGCGATACCGGATAACTTTATTGCTACCTTAAGAGCGAATAATCTAATTGTTTTAGTATAAACGAATATTGAACTAGACAATGTTTGTTCGTTTTTCAGTTGACCCGGAAGATGACTTCACATTCTCTGGGAGTGACGAGGAAGACGACACTCAGTTAGCAAGAGCAATCGCTGACGATATGGGGTACAGGGAAAATTCTATATGTGTGTTCTCTTTCCTTACAAAACATTCACATGTCATTCCACATGTGAATCGTTATATCGTATGTGAAATGACTAATTTCACATGTGAAATGAAAATTTTCATATGTAAAATTAATTTTTATACGTCGATTTTTAATGTGAAAAACTTGAAAAATCTTGTAGAATTTTGAACCAAGTCATTTCGCATATGAATTAGATATTTCACATGTGAAAATGTTTCAATTTCGCATATGAAATAACATGTGAGATGACATGTGATGTTTTCCTAAAATTTTCCTAATATCTGTTTTTAGTGCAAAGTTTTTTAAACTTTGCAGTATTGTGATGAGTGGCGAAAATTCACACGATAGTCAGTGACCAATAGTGTTAACTCCGGGGGGTGGGACATTATTTCGTAGTATTTTGGTACTTTAATTTAGTTTGTTTTTTAATTTAATTTGTGAGTGTAAAAGTGAATCTGAAGTTCCTGAACAATGAGGGCTGACTGTTAAGTGAGTTATCAGTGGGTTTTCTACGTGTATCAAGTTGTAAATGCAGTTAGATTTCGATATCTTGAATATTTCATAATATGTCTGGAATATAAGTTGTGTCCCCCGGTTTTTTATGTTAACATGCTACTGCGGCCACTGCGCACGCGCGAGCTGAAATTGATAAACAACATGGCCGGCCAAGGAGCGACTGATAATATTTCTTCTGGAAACAGGGATTTATAGTATTAAATATGATGTAGGAGAAAGGATTCGTTGTCTGTTAGGGGAAGACGAGCCTGGATATAAAATAAAAGTCTGACATTCAGGATATTTCTGTCACGTTGTCATGTGTCAAGTATCGGGTAAGTGCAGCATTTTGTCTTCGGCCGAGTCTCTGTTTAATAGAATGCCTAACGGACACAATAGACACAGAATAACCTGCGAGATTATTTTGTTAGAAATTAGACACCCGCACTTTTGTAAAGCGTATTATTTACGTTCTGTAGTTTCGCTATTTACTTCGTGTTAATTTTATCAGCATTTGATTAATATTTTGAAATGTAGATATGTTTTGGGCATGAAGGTTGCGGGTTCGATTCCCGTTTGGGGCCTATTCCCTTTGGTGCTCAGAAATATTGGTTTGCGTTAAAAGCTTGAGTAGCAAACAATTTACCATATTAAAGCAATGTAATAGATTGATTTATTCTTGTTGTTGAAACATAATGTAAAATTTCATCTACTGTATATACCCACTGACTGATTGACTTTTCTGAGACAGGGGAATCTGATTTTTTTAAAAGATTTCGGGATGGGATTTTTGACACAAAATAATTTTAATACTAACTTCTTATTAACCGAGAGCGCGGTCATTACGGGAAAATATCAGACCGAGGTCTTGACAGTACGGACCGAGCCCAACAGGGTGAGGTTAGTACATAAAAGTCCAAGGTCTGATATTTTTCCCATAATAACTAAGCGGTCGAGGTTAACAAGAGGTTTATTATATGGCATGGCTTTTTTAAACAACAATCAACATACTTTACATACAATGGCAGAATCGTCATTTTCAATCTTGTTCTTGTTCTTCTGTTGTTTTCATGATACTAAGACTCTCTTTTAGATTGTTCATCGTCCGATACATACTGTATATGATTTATTGCTTAATTTACTAAATTTGTTCAATTTGTGCTGCTTTCGTTGTTCGGCTTGTTCCTTTGTAAAGAAAATGGTTGACAAAATCCGTAATTTGGACCGGTTCATTACCGGGAAATAACTGACTGGCACGTGACGTGTCTCAGCCAATCAGAGCATGCAATTTAACCGGAAGTAGCTTGTGCCATGTAATAATAACTACTTAGGGGCTGATTACATGGAGAAATTTCAGCCCGGGCTGATATTTCAGCCCGGCTACTGAGGTATGGTAAATTATGGAGTATGGAAAATAATTTAAATAGCTTTGTTTTTATGCCATGTTTGTTACCGCTTGACCGCTTTCAACACCGTGATTTCTATTCTCCCTCTTTACCATACCTCAGTAGCCGGGCTGAAATCTCAGCCCGGGCTGAAATTTCTCCATGTAATCAGCCCCTTAATGACCAAGAGTGAGGTCTTTATGGAAACATATCTAACCAAGATCTTGCTGTAGTGCCCGAGCACTAGCGACAAAGGTTTGGTATTTTATTGTAAAGACTGAACAGTCGAGGTGATTAAGACGTCCATTATATGGCACTTTTTATTATTATAAGTAATACCATGACTTGAGGGAAATTAGCAATTAAATTGCCCGCTGCCGAGGGAAGATTTGTGAAAGTCCGAGGGCGAAGCCAGAGGACTTTTACAAATCTTCCCGAGGCGAAGGGCAATTTAATTGCTAATTTCCCGACAAGTCATGGTATTAGTTTGTAATATTATGATCGCCGAGGATAACTTTGAGAACCTTATCCAGCTCATGGTTGGAGACAGAGTTTTTGTCTACTAAATTAAATTTCCCGTGCATTTGAATGAGGGAAAATTAGAAGACAAAGAAATCCTTTGTGTTCTACTAAATTTCCCTCATTCCTATGATATCATAGGAATGAGGAAAAATTAAAAATTTTCCCTAATTTGTATGCATGAGTAGTTTTCAAATAAATAAACGTGGGGAATTTAGCAATTAAATTTCCCTGCGAGAACAAAAGAAACCGAGTAAATCATGGTATTATTATATGAAATCAATGTTGTATTTCTTGGTCATCAGTGTCAAAACACCAGACTAGCATTATTTTCTATTGTTTCTTTCTTGTCTGGATACTAAAATTTACTTTTATAATGTTTATTGTTCATCATCGTTTATTTAATTTATTTTCATCGTTTTGAGCCAATAACTCTCTTATTCGGATTTTGTGTTTGTTCCCGATAATCACAGGGCATTAGCCAGTGAAATGTTATGTTATCCATAAACATAGTTGCCATAATGTTCTGTCCAACTTATCACCTTTATCAACCTTGTGATTACAATAATAAAGATCAAGAATTGTTTTTCTAACAAACAGTATATTAACTATTAATAATAGTGTAGCTTTATAAGCAAGCAATCTAAAATCCTGCACAGCATTAAACTTGTGTCATGCATTATGCTACTGTTTTATTTAATATGATACATAATTCTATAAAACTTTGCACTGTCCTTTGGGACCTAGTTGTTATATAACCTGATTTAGTTTAGAATTTGAATTTAACATTGATCTGTTGCTGATTTGACAGGGTTAGGGTTGGTGGCGAGTCGTCGACGTTACGGCGGAATCTTACGTTGATGCAGGGTGGAAGTTACAATGTCGATGTCCCGGGTAAGTTACTAAGGCGAGTAAACCATGAAAACTGCAGAAGTACAGTACAGTTCATGAAATACTATTGAGTCGAACCTCGGATAACTCGTATCAAAAACTATTAGAGTATCCCTGAATTTGCTGTACTGTGTGTGTTTTTTTTAAAACCTCTTGTATGGTTGTGATTACCATGTATGACACTGTCCTTACGGTATATATTATAACTGGTTCTTTGGAGGAACGCCTGTTCAAAAAGATATTTGTTGCTAGACTTTGCCTTTTCCTACTCCAGTTATCAAATGAACTCATTAAGTTATTACTGTACAAGCTGTAAATACTCTGTACAAATTCTGAGTCCCGGACAAGATTCAAACCGTAACCTTCATTAGCATAGTTTGACGCTCTGACTACTGAGCTACCAGGACTCAAACGGTAGAGCAAGATTACTTTCGATATAATTTCTGGTTCTAGTAGCATAAATACTTGTTGGTAACCTGGTTTGAGAGTAACTATACTGTACAGCAACTATACTGTACAGCAACTATACTGTACAGCAACTATAACAACAAATACTGTACAGCTACTACCGTACAGCAACTGATGTACTGCAACTAATGTACAGCAAATACAGTACATCAACTAATGTACAGCAACTAATGTACTGCAACTAATGTACAGCAAATACAGTACAACAACTAATGTACTGCAACTATTGTACAGCAACTATTGTACAACAACTTATGTACACCAACTACTGTACAGCGACTAATGTACAGCAACTACACGTAACGAGTTACAAACATCAAGCTGCAATTTCTTAACTTTAATAAAACCATTATCAAAATGAAGGAAAAGTTGTGGTAAATTACGAATGTCTTATGGCTTTCGAGACCCAACCGGGACCAGTTACGAAAAATGCAACTTCAAGGCCTTCGGGCATGGAATTGAACCTGAAACAATAGATCTCAAGATTATCGCTCTAACCGATTGAGCTACAGAAGCCGTTGCTGCGAGCTTAGCCACGAGTTAAGTGTATATGGTAATGTTAATGCCGGTGATGCAATCGGGTATATTAAAGTTTATACTATCAATTTACCATAACTTTTCCATTATCAAAATGGTTAGATTACATCTCACTCATATCAAGAGAGTAGTTCTTTTATGGTAATGAAGACGTTTCTACGTTTTTAGTCATTTCACTTGAAGTTAAAACTGTTTTCTCTGTTTTCTGCAGGCTTGCAAGCGGAGCCACGACGTTATTCAAAGCATGGTTCAAGCTCTTATGTACCGGTAATAATAATAATAATGTGTTAATATATACACTGCTGTAGTGGATGTGGGAGAGCTCGGAGTAGACAGACGATACATGGATGAACATCAAGCTGATATCCTCAGAAAAATTAGAGTCCCGGACAGGAATTGAACCTGTAACTAATTATTTAGCTACTGAGACTCAGATGGAGAGAGGTTACAATGATATATTGGTTCGATGTGATAATGATAATAATGACTGGTTCATAATAATAATGACTGTGATAATGATATAACGATGTGATAATGATAATGATATACTGCTTGGATATGTTAATATATACACTGCTGCAGTGAATGTGGGAGAGCTCGGAGTTCTCTTTTCGCTTTCTTTTTGCTTGCTCAGATCATCCCTTCTTTGTTTGAGGGATACTAGATTTCCATTTTATGTGAACAATATTAATTTATTTGACAATTTTTACTGATTTTAACTTCTATAACTATATTTATATTCAATATTATTCATGTTTGTTAATACAATTTTTTAATTTTATAATATAATTTTAATTTTTTAATATAATTTTAATATAATTTTAATAATTATTACCGGTACATAATCGATTTATTAATAAAATCGTTTAGTTTCTCTTGTACCTGTCACAACGGTCAAATTCCAGCACACGTATGTGCACACTGCGTACCTATTTTAAAATAGTATTTTAAAAATCAATTCATGAACAAAAAACTAAATATCCATGTTTAATTAGTGTCTTTTTATTCCCACAGTTGATGTGTTTAGTGGCTGGGGGATGTCGATGAGGTGTACTTTATTCTGACAACGACCTTTTTCTCTGTTTAGAATTCCCAAGAAGGTTCGGACAACGATTACAGTGATAGGACATTACCTGGAAACGTTTCCGAAGAAGCAAGGTGAACAAAGAGAACTTTTATGGATGTTGTATAATTTCGCATCGCTATTGATTACTGGTATATTACAAGTACATATTTCCGTGGTGATACTTTTAGTAACCAATTTGTCACAAAACCCACCTTTTCGCGAACGTTCATGTGACCTATAGTTAAATAACTCCACATTTTAGCGAGCCTTTATATGACTTTTACTGTAGCTCACAAAACTACCTTTTTGCGAGCTTTTATGTGACCTATAGCTCAATAAATCCACATTTTAGCCTTTATATTACCTATACTGTAGCTCACAAAACCACGTTTTAGCGAGCTTTCATGTGACCAATCGTTAAATATAACCACATTTTAGCGAGCCTTTATATGACCTATACTGTAGCTCATAAAACCCACTTTTTAGCGAGCATGATTTATGTGAGTTATAGCTCACAAAACCCACCTTATAGCGAGCCTCACAAAACCCACCTTTTAATATTTAATTTAATATAATTTTATTTCATTAGTTTTACCATCAAAGTACTAATACTAAATAACGATGGCTGGGAAACCGCAACAGCATGGACAATTACTGCGGCCAAAACTAAAATAGCAACAATATTTACAAAAGACAATTTATAAACAGTTCTAATGGCAGCAGCATATTTCGTCTATTAGACTTCGTGAGTTGTTGCACTTTGGACAGATAGTCTTGAATGATCGTCACAGTCATATAACTTTTTTAACGCGCTGGATGATTTAGTACATCTGGCAGTTGTTTTGTTTTTTTGCGAGCCTCACAAAACCCACCTTTTAGCACGCTTTTATATGACTTATATCTCACAAAACCCACTTTTTCATTTTCAAACAAGGGCAAAGAATCATTTTTCTGAGGATATGAGCTTGACGATCGTTTTTCAGATTTTAATGTCTTAACAGCTTACGTCATCTCGAGAACGTAAAATATTCTAGGTGATGTCATATGTAGAGCAGCGGCGACGACGTTGTCGTTATTGTTTACTCTTGTCAGTTACTAATGTCGAACCATTCACCGTCTTTGTTTTTGGATGAACAATTGAAATATCAAAGAAAGCAACCTTAAACAAGAACAATGTGGGCGTCAGTAATTCACAATTTCTTTCAACGATAAAAGTCCAAGATTCTTATCTCACCGTCAGCGTTTTCGTTTGCCTAAGGTTCAAATTAAGTACGGACAGGCTTTCAATACTCAGAACCTACTCTCTTATCTGTTTTAGGGACACCTATCCAGAAGACACGTTAACCATCACAAGGAAAATGCATAGTAAGTTTGTTTATAGTATTTCAAGTTTTAGGCCAGTGGGCTATCAACGTAAATCTTGCACTTCTTGTTTTTAGAGGGGTGTTTTTAGAGAACCTAAATTATATCTAATTCATCCAAAGTCAATAGAATGGTGATTGGGTGTTTGATTCCGCGTTTTCTACTATATAACGAACTATATGTATTATATTACCCCACGTCATGTATATGCATTGTGAGCTTATTTTTAATGCATTATTGGAATTGGATGATACGTATTATAGTTTACGAAAACCGAGCGGGTAGTATAGTGGACACTGAACGCTGTTCCCCTTTCCAAAATTCAAGCACCGTACTTGTGATACACTAACTGGATGGGTTACCAGTATGGGGAAATAGTAATTGTAAAAATTACGACACATCTCTGCACCTTGTTCAGATTTCGTTCCTAGGAGACAATGAGTGTTGCCATATCCAATAAGCAGTGCTAATTGGCGATGTCCAGAAGCATAAAATGGGAGAACAAGTGAACAACAAAACGTTACTTCTCAAGTTCAAGAGCAGATTAGAACATTTCTAAATATAACACTTGAAGCTCTTTGATTTAAATATTATTTGGTTTTCTTGCTACAGTCCCCTTTAGAACATTCTAACTGTATCATATTCGATTATATCCTTACCTATCCTTATACTTCTCCTCATCTCGATCACCCCGCCTTCCCTCCCCTCGCATATCTTTGCCTCCACTCCAGTCCCCTCTCTCTACCTAATCTACCGAGTCGATCACGTGGGATAAGGTTGCCCTATTTATCCGAGTAAGACTTAAGAGGCTCATGTTTTAAGCGCTCAACTATTCAGGTGAAAACCCAACTGATAGGAGTTCCGAGGGCCTACGATTTAAGGTCATTTTCCGAGAAGACCCGAAAGTCTTAACATTTGCTGGTGTTGTTGCAAACGCAGCACCTCCTCCATTATTTTAAGACCCTTAGTGGTGGGTTTTCCAGATATAGACATGTGTGATAACTATACTAGACCACAACTGCTGGTTGCTGTAACTAAATAGTTTAACTTTTCATTTTAGGCACCATACTTGACGATTCAAGCATCGTCATAAAAGATGGCGATGACGATTCTATAGTAAGTACACGTATGTGCGGTTGCGCGCACTAGGGTCTTGCCGTTGCATGTTATTTTATTAGTGCCACAGCTGTTGGCAGTTCTGCTGCTATTTTTCACTGGAATTGCGATTATTCTGTTGCAGCTCTCCAAAATGCCTCGAACCGATTACACCTGCCACAAATACCAGGGGTGAACATCAGAGGCTGAAATAAACACAAATGAGTTGCTCTGACAATTTGTTTCCTTGTTTATTGAATGTAGCGTTGATTCCTCAGGCCAGGAGTCTTGGGGCTGGGGGATTAGGATGACACTTTAGGCGGGCGTTAGGGTTAGGATTAGGGTCAGAATCAGCTAAAAATATGCTACTGACTATTAAAGATGCTACCGACTGTCTACGGAATCCAAATATGAGGCGACATTATCTACGAAGAAACGATGAAACGTTGGGTCATGAATTTTTAAGAAATAAAAAAACGTGTCGCGTGCGATTATCGAGTTATAATGGCACGAGAGATGCGTGTAAAACATGAAGCGATAGTCGAATGCTTTGTTAGCTTCTCGAGCGTTGTTATACATCACATAGCGTGACAGCGATGTCTTTAAATTGTCAATAAAGCCAAGAAAACTACAAATTACCTATCTCGGGAATAGCTTGTTACCATCTAGCGTCACGCGTAGCTTCCTACAACACGTTGGCGATTTTAGCGATGCAAATGCACTAAAAGTTGTAGTTAAAACATTCTGTTGTGTTTAGTAACTTGATTAGACTTGTATTCAGGTATTCCTTGACTTTCTTTTGTAATTGAAACATTTAAAATTCGTCAAAAACGACAGAATCTAGTCGAAGTATCACGTCAGACGTGCCCGTTATCTAGTTATGAAAGCACACTTGTTCTGCCATCATGCCAATCAGAGCTCACGTTGTCGCTCATTTACTTCCGGTGATTTTGTTGAGCTCCTCATATATAGCCGACAGTGGGCTATATGAGCTCATACACGACGAGACCGAATTGTATAATTATAGACACTCGTGGTATTTCTAGCTATTTTTCGTGTTGTTTTATTAAGCAAATACCTCATTTCTCGCTCATTTACTTTAGTAAAACGCTCTGCCATTTTGTTTTCATTACGAATGGTATATGAACTGATATCTACCTACAATCGTAGAATAATTACATTGGGACACAGCGTATGTAAGATGACATTTATGCGCACGCTCATTATCTTTCAAATATGCCCTCCCCTCACCCCTCCGATCAATGTTGTGTGCGAAATTTGGTTTGCCAGCACTCAGAAAAGTTCGTTGTAAATCAACATTGATTGGTGGAGGATGGGGAGGGAGGAAACCATGTGATTTATCTCACGGAAGTAAAAATATGAAAACGAAGCTATTTGATGCTTCAGTGTCCCAATGAATTATTCTCTGATTGTAGTATAAGAATCAATAAGATTGTAGAATAGCTCATATGGATGTCTATACTCGTGTGGATGGCTTACTCATGTGGATGGCTTAGTCATGTGGATGGCTTACTCATGTGGATGGCTTACTCATGTGGATGGCTTACTCGTCCTTTATTTTTTAGTCCGGTTCGTCTACAACAAGTTTTGGAGATTCAGGTGGACCCTCTCGAAATTCACTGGTTGGTAGTCTACCAGACGTCCTACCAGAGCGACAGCAACAGCAAATCAAAGTAAGTTGCATTTTTGGATTCTTAAGACTGTGTGAGAGGGCTATCTAAAAATTAGTAGTGTTTAGGTAATAGGCTCTCTCCTCCGCAGAGACTTCCAATTCGCTAGAGGGGGGTAATGGGTTGAGATAAGGAATGCGGTGGAGGGTAATGGGACGAGGAAAAACGCTGAAATTCGGAACGCGGGCGAGCGGAGAAAAGAGAGGAGAGAGAGGATTAGAGGAAGCCTCGGCAAGAATTCAGGCGATATCTTAACGAAATCGGCGATTTCTTGCAATCCGTTTTATATCTCGGCAATCCTTTTGTTTCTCGTTCGAATTTTTCATGTCAGGAGACATGCGACCAAGAGCGTTTGGCTGACGTCTTAATTTATATATTTTAACGTTGTTTTGATGCGATGGAAGAGCCGGATGATAATTTACACTCGAGCCAGAAGAAAGTTGCTGTTGATATGAACTGTTCTGTAGATTCTAAAGTCGATATTTTGAGCACATCGTTCCAAGATATCTCGATCGATGGTAAGTTTGTCTAGAACAAACGGGACAACAACTTTTTCCGCTGCGCCAAGCTAGAAGAAACTCTGTACATGAATTATTCAGATTTATATAAACGTATGTCATGTTGCTTTCTCGAATATATCAACATGAATTATTCAGATTAACGTACGTCGTATTGCTCTCTCGAGTCTCGAATATATCAAAGATTGCACCCCCGGTTTGGCGCCATATTTGGCCTGAAATCTGGCAGAGGCTTCCTCTCTCTCCTCTCTTTTCTCCGCTCGCCCGCGTTCCGAATTCCAGCGGTTTTCCTCGTCCCATTACCCTCTACCGCATTCCTTATCTCAACCCATTACTCCCCTCTAGCGAATTGGAAGCCCCTGCGGAGGAGAGAGGGTATAAATAGGTATTACTATTGGTATTATTATTATTGTTATTTATACTTCGTGTGCTGTTCCTGCAAAATTGCATGTATTAATGTATATTTTCTTTTTCTGAAATTAAAAATAGGAAAAAGAGAAAAAGAGCAAAAAGCAAAAAAGTGTCGACAGCGACCGAGATAACACTTCGATTTCTGACGAGTCCATTTCTTCGTCTATGTCGAACTTGGAGGACAAAAAGGGCAGAAAGATTTCAAAATCATTTGTGTTCGGCAACAGACTACCGCCACAAAATCCTGCGGATGTCTCGGTCAACGTTACTCCAGAGAGGACCACATCACAATACGACGATTCCACGGTGAGAAAATTGACTTGGAAAATTTCTGCTATTTTCTTGTTAATTATGGGGAAATACAGCTTCGAAAATTAATGATGTTTTGCAACTGAAACTTGTCTTACTCATTTTTAAATTTGAACCCAAATTTGTTCCACATATTGTGTAGATGAGTTTAGCTTATAATGAAAAGTCTTGCTTTCCTTTGGGAGTGAGGGATAGCCGTTGTGTACTATGGTATTGCGAGGCATTCGAGATAATTATGTGTTCGATGGCAATGAAACGCAACATTAAAGGAACAAAACACAATCACTCGATGCCTTCAAAATTGAAAAGAAAACCGCCGCTGGGCATCGAGTATGAGCCGTCAAGCAAATTCTAAAATGGCGGCGTCCAGATTCATTAAATACAAGAATGAAAACGTTATTTCTCGAGTACAAGAGCAGTACTTGAGGGGCTTTGATATAAAAATATTTATTTGATTACAGTTCCCTTTAATTATTTGACCACGTAAAAATAGTGAAACCATGTGTTGCAGTGTAATTATAATTTGGATTAGTATAAATTTACACCACAAATCCTCAATTTTCATTGGCTAGTACAGGAGTTACTCTCCGCTGATAGAAACCTCTCGGATAGAAGTTGTGTGATTTCGAAAGAATATTTACAATTTTTCATGAAAAATGTGAAATAACTTGTACATTTATACTAAAACAATTAGACAACTCGCCCTCGTTTTCTATGAGCGATAAGGATCCACCTCGTTGACCATCTGCTCATAGAAAATTCTGGCTCGTTGACTTAAATAAAATTGGTTTGATGCCAGTTAATCCAAAACATCACTTGAGTTTAATAAAATTGTGTATCTAAAATGTACATTATTGTAATGATTTATGTGATCTGAATGTACTGTACAGTATTATGTGAAAAAGAAAGAACTATACAACCAGATTTTGGCATTGTAACATGTAAAAGTTACGGCAATGTTTTGCTCGTCAGGGCAATGTATTTACTCGTTAGGACATCTGCCATACCTAATAAAATCTGCCGCACAACGTCGCTCTTCTGCCGTGCATAATATTTGTAATAGGTTCGGCTCATGAGAAAAACTACGTTTCAACTGCCTCAATATTTGGCATTTGTACTCGATGTTCGTGATGGTATACGGGTCAATGTCGAGGACTGCTAGAAGTTAAATTTCGTGTTCAACCATTGCCCACGTATACCTTATTTACTATTGTATTTTCATCTATCATAACCTGTATCCTTTGAATCTCCAGGGAATGGTTGCACACCACCGGCTATACATTTGTTGTTTTTTGTTTACTAGATGCCCCAAATTGGGAAATATAAATACAAATTTCGAACGGAGATTCTTTGTGGCGCTCTTTGGGGTGAGTAATTTTAATGAGTGAAAAATATCGTTGGACGATTGTTTTAAAAACCGTCCTGCAAGTGACCTGAAATTATAGTATCGTGTTATTAGCGTGAGAAGACTAACAAATTGTCAAATTTTTAAGGTTCTAAGAACAACTATATTTGTTCATTTTTAAGGTGTTAATCTTCTTATTGGTACGGAAAATGGCTTGTACTTGCTCGATAGAAGTGGAAACGGGAAAGGTAATGCCAAACATCACAGACAAGGCGTTTTAGTGGTTTTGGGATTTCAATAATATATTCTAATCCAATTGCTTTATGTAGTTTTTACTTTGGTATCGAGAAGGAGATTTGAACAAATAGATGTCCTTGAAGGAATCAATGTTTTAACAAGCGTCAGTGGTATGTTACTTTTAAGTCGTTACTCATGTTATATATATATATATATATATATAGTGGTGATATTGATGATACATGGATGATCATCAAGTTCAAATCTTCAGAGAATGTTTCTGAGTTCCTGACAGGGTCGAACATGTATGTTTGATTAACCGGTGAGACGCTCTAACTTGCATTCAGCTAGCTAGAATCAGATGGAAAGCGAAGACACTGCCTATGCAGCAGTCACATATATCACACATATAGGCTGTAACATATATTAATCGAACCTAGGCTTGGGCGGTTTTTCGATATACCGGAAAAAAACGGTTTCACGGTTTCGCTTTTATAAGAAAACCGGAAACCCGAAAAAAGAGAAATCGGAAACCTCGAAAAATAAAGTAATCAAACTTTACGATTCAACAAGAGAATCGGTGATGAACGATGTAAGCGATATTAGCTTCTTCTCAGTGGTGAAAATCCACTATGTAATCTTCGTCTCAGCGGAAACCTGAAGGTTGCAGGTTTGAAGGTTACAGGTTTTCTTGGTGATCGTCCATGTATTGTCCGTCCATGTAAGTTCCCACAGAATGTGGATATAAAATTTAATAAAGTCTAACGTTTCATTGCTGGACACGCAACATCATCAGAAAAAACTATTTACAAGATGATATTCAGTCTAAATATATGATTACGAACACGATGTTAACTACTTCAGTTAACCAAAGAACTACAAGTATAACTTAGGGTGTACGGTGTTGGTGTAAATTTTATTTAATTTATTTATTAAAAAAAATTTGCCCAAAGGCAGGTGCAACTACAAAAGGATACGAGGTCCCATACTATAGATAGTACACCTGACATATCACAAAATAAAATAACCTAATACATGATAATAATAACATTATGTTACACAAATTGTATAATCAACAAGAGCAAACAGACATAGCATTTATACGTCGACATTTAGGACAAACAAGTTTAAAAGTACGAATATTGTCACCATGTTACAACGTAAAAAGCCTTAAGTTACTTTTTAAAACTTGAAATTGATTCACAAGTTTGAAAAGGGTGGTGGTGGTAGTTTTGTTGTTGTTGTTCGAGACAATAGTTTGTTGGTGGTGGCGATGGTGTTGGTGGAAGCGATGGTGTTGGTGGAAGTGTTGTTGTTGGTGGTGATATAAGTGGTGGTCGTGGTAGTGTTGGTGGTGATGATAGTGGTATAATTGGTGCTGTTGTGGTGGTGTAAGTGGTGGTGGTAGTGTTGTTGTTAGTGGTGGTGTTGGTGGTAGCGTTGTTGTTAGTTTTGTTGGTGGTGTAAATGTTGATGGTCGTTGTGTTGTTGTTTATTTTGGAGGTGGTCATGATTTTGTTGGTGTTGGTGTTGTTGTTGTAGATGGTATTGTATGCATACTACGGAAGTTCGATCAGCGATATTTAAAATTAGTATGCAACCAATGTTTGCTTGTTCATAGGAAAAGCCAACAAGTTACGTGTCTATTATCTATCGTGGTTAAAAAACAAAATCTTGAAAGGTGACGAGGTATGTAAAAATGTTACGGTACGTGGAATATTACATGTGTATGCTCCAGCAATATGGTTTGAGCAAAATTAATAGAAAGTAAGATGATGGAAGTATCATTAATCAAAGGATAACCTTTGGTACGTGTCGAGTAAGATGTCAAGTATAGTTGAACATGGAGTCATGAATATTACAAACATTACAACAGATGTTCTTTAACAACGCGTATACAAAACTTTATAACGGTTTCCTTTTTAAATATCATTTGAAAATAACAAAGGTCAATATTTCAGGATATAGCTTAGCAAAGTACAAGTTGAGGGTCGCTTTTAATTGACATAGATTCCTGTCAACTTTTCTTAGGCTGAGAAAAGCAAACAGAGGGGATACGTAACTGTTGGTGAATTTGAGGGCTGTACACATTATAAAGTTGGTAAGTGTTTTTGGTTATTGAATCAATATTTGGCATTTGTACTCGACGTTCGTGATCATATACGTGGATAATAGTTGAGGAAAGTTTCGAGCGCTGGAAGTTTTATCGTCAAGATCTAACCGGGACCAGTTGCGAAAATGCAATTCCAAGAGCTGGTAATCGAACTCGCTACACGCGTAAAAACGCACAACCTGTTGGAAGTTGTCAACACGCGTGAACAATGTTGTCAACAAGGAATTTCAGATATGCCAAACTACATTTCATATATATATATGAGCAAATCCCCATGCGTACGTTTGTGTTGGTAGCATCTCAGGTTTAGGTGGAACTGAAAAATAAAAATGGCGAAAATTAGTACAAATTACTTCACCAGAAGATGTTTGCCTCCATATTCCATATATAAAATATTAACTACTTTTTGACCGATAATGCCGAATGACCTATAATAAAATATCGGACCCGTGCGAAATATATATTTTTTCTGTACAATTTAGAAATCAAATATATAAAACATGTACAAAAGAAAAATCAGATAAACAAATAGAATTTTTTGTATTTTGCTTTAAAGTTTACTTTTTATCAAAAATAAATATTATATATTCAAACTTCATGCTCGTTTTTCATTGGTCAATTGTTCGGCGCCGAATACGAAGAATTATTGCACGGAGCGATCTCAAAATAAAATTGTTGAACGTCACTATCTCAAAGCCGTGAAAATTACAAATGGCTTGCGGTAGATTTACCTCTCTAGACGTAGAAGATATTTCGGAATTAATAGCAGACAAATGAAGACCACCAAATAGTGCCAAAACCTCTTTGAGGAGTATCTCTGGCAGAAGCAGCTCAAGAATCCACAAAACAGCGCACAATTGGCGACAATTTTATGTCGAGACAAGAAAACGAGAAACAAACCTTTCAACAGTAATTATCACCAGACTTCGTTTGCATGTATTTTGAATATATAATAAAACAATTATTGGATTCGGCTTACGCATGATATCAAGAGTTAGCCAGACCTCGGTCAATATTATCCGCCTTAGTAGATAACATTAACCTCGCATTTTCAGCAGATAACATTGACCTGGTTCTGGATGATATCATGCTCAGCCTTATCCAATTATTTTTTATTATACCTTAAATATATTGTCTATTACCGACATAGATTTTGCGGTGACCTGCCCTTAAGCCCGGCGCACACTAGAGCTATCTGCTTAGCAAAACTTCATTCGTGACCGATGGCGTAAGGCGTTAGCTCCAGTGTGCGGGGCAGTTTCGTAAGCATTTTGTCACTCGTGCCGTCTTTCACAAATATTCAACATGTTGAATAATTTTTGTCACGAATGATAATTTCCTCTAGTGTGCGGGGAAGCGAAAGCAGCGAGCTTACAACTTTCCGGCAATACGCATGCGTGTTGAGGTTCAAATTTCAAAACAACAAACATGGCGGATCATTTGGAGCAAGAAGATGAAGAAACATTGTTGTTTCTGTTGCTTTTGAGGCGACGTCGTAGACGTTTAAGAGCAGCAAACAGGCAGACATGGACAAAACGTTGGATTTTAAGACGGCAAGGCAAGGGGTATATGCAAATCTTGTTCGCGAACTAAATGCAGAGGACCCCGAGAAATTCAGACAATTTCACATCGTAAAGGCATGGATAATCTGGCCAAATATCAGCTATTTGATCGTCTAACATTACATCAGCCACCAATACACTAGGTGCCGCCATGTTTGCTGTTTTGAAATTCGAACCTCAACACGCATGCGTATTGCCGGAAAGTTGTAAGCTCGCTGCTTTCACTTCCCCGCACACCAGGGGAAATTGTCATTCGTGACAAAAATTATCCAACATGTTGAATATTTGTGAAAGACGGCACGAGTGACAAAATGCTTACGAAACTGCCCCGCACACTGGAGCTAACGCCTTACGCCATCGGTCACGAATGAAGTTTTGCTAAGGCTAAGCAGATAGCTCTAGTGTGCGCCGGGCTTTAGCAACCGGTTCTGTAGCCACGGAATACTTTCATACTAAAGCCCGGCGCACACTAGAGCTATCTCCTTAGCAAAACTTCATTCGTGACCGATGGCGTAAGGCGTTAGCTCCAGTGTGCGGGGCAGTTTCGTAAGCATTTTGTCACTCGTGCCGTCTTTCACAAATATTCAACATGTTGGATAATTTTTGTCACGAATGACAATTTCCCCTGGTGTGCGGGGAAGTGAAAGCAGCAAGCTTACAACTTACGCATGCGTATTGCCGGAAAGTTGTAAGCTTGCTGCTTTCACTTCCCCGCACACTAGGGGAAATTGTCATTCGTGACAAAAATTATCCAACATGTTGAATATTTGTGAAAAACGGCACGAGTGACAAAATGCTTACGAAACTGCCCCGCACACTGGAGCTAACGTCTCACGCCATCGGTCACGAATGAAGTTTTGCTAAGCAGATAGCTCTAGTGTCCGCCGGGCTTTACATTCAAAGCCCTTAACGACTTAGTACCTATTTATATTGGAGATATGCTATGTAAATATGCTCCTTCAAGACGACTCAGGTCATCCTCAAACAAACTACTACAAGTACCCTCATTCGACAGTGCTCTTCTTTGGAAAGCTTTACGACTGGAATGAAGACCTTTCTTTTTGAACAGCGTTTTCCTTGAACATATAAACCTCTTTATACTTGATTAAATTAATTTTTTTATTTATATATATTTTTTCTATTTTTACACCTATTATTTTACATAAGAAAATTGTATAAATATTTTTAGATTATTGTTTTATTATCTTGTAAAGCGCCATTGGGCTAGATGGAAATGGCGCTATAGAAATGCTTCTATTATTATTATTATTATTATTATTAATACTTCCGAATACTTTGAAAAACAATACTGTTTTATAAACTATATAACTGTGAAATATTTTAGTTTAGGATTTTGTCCATAATATTTTCTCTCTTATTTACAATTCCAGTAAATTTCCACCGAATAAAGTTTTTATCGATAGCCGTTCAGGACAGAATTGAGGTGTATGCTTGGGCACCGAAACCCTATCACAAGTTCATGGCTTTCAAGGTAAGCTGTGCGAGTTGTCCTAAGCCTGGAAAAATTATCTGGTGGAAGAGTCCTGTGCGCCACCCTATATACTGGATAGTTTTACTACCCAAGCGCATCCTGGATAAAGGCGCATGCGCCATTAAACGATCAGAATCTGCGAGTTTGATAGACATGAACAGACTACTGTACTTTTAATAATTACATGTATACGCATACTTTTATAAGTAATAGCATAAAAAGAGGTGCATTAGCTATTAAACGTCCCGCTCGATGAGGGTCATTTAGTAAGATTTTACTAAATGACCCGAATCGAGATGCTATTCCTTTGTAATATAATGTTTGCGGGTATTTCTTTTGTTCTTTCGTAATCGTACCTCCGTTGGCGTCAAACCGGGTATGATTAGTTCTAATCAGACCTGGTTTTGCCGTCAACGGAGGTACGATTAGCAAAAATGGATATAATAAGTTATCTTAGTTGTTAATGGCCCTGTGAGAACAAAAGAAATACCCGCAAACATTATATTACTTAGGTAAACCATCGAACATCGAACATAAATTCTAGTGTCACAGTGATAATGTTCGTATAACGAACATTTCATTACCGTATAACGGTAATGAAATATTTTGGTTTATTCTTCCAAGGACCAAGATATTATTGTATAACACACTACGCTTGAACCCTTTAGATCTCTGCGCTTTTAATCGGTATTGGAATAGAACTTCAAGTCTATTGTTTCTTTTATTCTGGCGGGGTCCCGTTAACGCTGTACGCACGCCTATATGCGGATGCGGATTTTTTACGCGCGCGCGCTCAAAAAGAACGTTTCCCTGTTTTGAGGGTATTTAGCGATTAAATCACCTATAGTAAGAACAAAACACATTGAGGTAAATATGGTATTATAAAGTTAATCGGCGGTATGCGGCTATCCCTTTATTTCTTTATACTGTATCTCGATATCTTTTTTTCTTTAGTCGTTTGCCAATCTAATACCTAGACCAGTTAAGGTAAACATGACAGTAGAAAATGACCAGAGCAGACTAAAAGTGATATACGCTTCAGAGAGTGGTGAGTAACAAGCA
Source organism: Chrysogorgia sp. JL179-B06 (assembly GCA_035772405.1). Taxonomy (NCBI): domain Eukaryota; kingdom Metazoa; phylum Cnidaria; class Anthozoa; order Scleralcyonacea; family Chrysogorgiidae; genus Chrysogorgia; species Chrysogorgia sp. JL179-B06. Next base: position 9,452,004 of record JAYKKM010000437.1, read on the forward strand.
TTTTGAACTTCATTGTCGAAAATTTAACGTACCACTGCGTTGGAAGCAGTAGCGAAGTTGGCCATAGCAACTGGTCATGCTATGCAAATTTTGAAACGATTTACATATTCAGATCTTTAGAAGTATATTGTTTTCAAAATATACAGATGTCTATAAATTAGCATAGCCTGACCAGTTGCTACTGCCAGCTTCGCCACTTTGGAAGTAAGCAACGACCCTATACTTGTATGATGATATTAGTATTATACACCGTTTAATACTGTGATAAATTATAATACTGTTAAAATACTGTTATAATACTGTTAAAATGCTTTTAAAATACTGTTATATACTAAATACTAAAATACTGTTGTTTACTAGTTAAATACTGTTAAAATAATGTGTATAATAGGCACTTTAGTGAGTCTAGGCTTAAAGGACATTGGCAACAAAAATCAAGTTTGTCTAATATGCAAGAACTGGTAAAATGATAGAGTAACACCTTTTACAACTTTCCCGTATTTTACTTCGTTTTTGAAATATTTCAGTTTGTTTGATCAGGGTTGAGAATTTTCACTCATTAAAAAATGTCATATCTCAGTGATTGCTATGTTTACAACGTTCATTATCACGAGGAGTTATTATACACACATTTTCAAGAAAATTTACGGAACAAACTTGAAGATGGAACTAATATTTTAATGTGTGAAAATTCTCTGCCCTGCATCTGACGTCAGAGACCATCTCATTTACATATAAAACAAACTGAAATATTTCAAAAACGAAGTAAACTACGGAAAAGTTGTAAAAGGTGTTACTCTATCATTGTACGAGTTCTTTCATATAGACAAATTTAATTTTTGTTGCCAATGTCCTTTAATATTTGTATTGAACACGTCACTCCTTTTTCCAGGATTCCACGGTGTCGATCTGGATTCTGCCTCTGTCTATGACCTTTACATACCATCACATGTAAGTATATTGTCATTGTACAGTTCCCTTTAACCTTTGTTAGAACCAAATATACTTAATGGACAAAAACAACAGCTCAGGAGATGTGGGAAGAAATTAAAGTGTTTACCGTTGTTTTTGTGCTGAATTGACTGTTTTATTTCATCTAGTTAACGGAACGCTTTGAACCACATACCATCATTCCTCTACCAGGTAAGATGACGGAGATCGCTTGTGTACTTGTTGGTTTCATTTCTTCACCTCCTTTTTCGAGTACACACTTGCGGTGTTTTACCTTCTTTTTATTGCTCTGTATATCTGCGAGGGATTTTCGTCAACAACAGCTGCTGTGATTTCAGCCATTTTGTCGCGTTATTTGCGCATGCCCAATCAGAAAAACAATGTTTCTCGTTGTGGAAAACATGAGCAAACGGGGAAAAAATGTTTCCGCAACAAAAATCACACTTGGGAAACAAAAAATGTTTCTGAATTTGTTGAGAAACATTTTTGCTTTGGGAAGCAAATTTTGTTTCCGCAACAATGTTTCCAAGGGTTGGGAAACATTCGAGGAAACATCGAAATTCAACAATGTTTCCGTAACAATGTTTCCTAGTTTGCCCACGCCTTAACTTCGTTATCGTATGGAAACACAAACCCGCAATGCACGACGGTAACACTCATCCTTCAAAGACTCTGCAATTTGTTATGATTTCCTTATCTAAAACTTAATAACTTCTCCTTTTTACAACTTTCAAAGAAAAAAGCCACCTTTTCAGCATAGTAACTGGCCTTGAAAACAAATGTTAACCTTACCTCAAATCAATTGCGGATAGAAGCATGTAAAGTACTAAATAGATTTTGTATTGCTTAGCTTTCGTCGCTTCCAACTCAGAACATCCTCAGAGCTTGCGGAATGAATTTTCAGGTACACGTCGTAGTGCCTGTCACCATACCAAAGTACAAAAAACTAAAGGTTAACGTAAAGGCTTTTTGTAAAGATTCTAGCATGCCTGTCCATTTTCATGATTGCGGGGTTGGTTCGTTCTGTAGAATAACTTGTAACCTCGTAGCCAGGACATTTTGTCAGTGAAAATGGCCCTGAGATCGGTCGGTCACATCACACCCAGATAATTGATATGATAATTTATTTGGACTTAGGTCCATTGTCTTTGTTTATAGAAATATGCAACGCTCTGCAGACTTGATCATGCAAAGCATTCATCCTAAAAGCAACTAATTCATAATACACCCATGATTATCTCATATAAATATCATACATGAACAAGTATATATTGAATGCAGTTCCTCACAATTAACCAAAGTCGTTATATTTCTAATTCACAGTAAAATGCGAGGAAATTTCTTAACATCTGGATTTAGATTAATTCATTATACTCTAGCTGAATTAATTGAGTTTTAATACTGGCCAATAGGATTATAAAATCGACCGGTCGATCCCAGGGCTATTTCTGCCGACCTTCCCCATGGAGACAAAACTGCTCTTTGTAGAAAAGAACAACAAAATGCGATGATCGAACAGATATTTAACGAAACGGTGCTTTCCCACTATTTTTAATGGTGTTTCACAATACCAAGATAGTTTCTTCTCGTAAAAGGTAAACCTTCATCCTAAACGAAACGCTTTCAAAATGTCTTGATATTTAAGTCTGCTGGATTTTCGTAAAGGTGATGATGGAATGAGGTTACACTATGCTAGGAACGAGTCGTCTTTTCTTATAGTCTCCTTGTAAAAGACGAGTTTTATGGTAATACATTGCTCGTTTGTGTTATTGTTTACATGTGGTAGTTTATTAAAAAAACGCCGAGTTTCAGGCCGACAAAATATTAAATCAGGTAGGTCATCTTACAAGAAAAGGCGAATACGACTAATTTATACCAAGGGTTGTTCAGATATTTAGGGATACAAACAACAAACGAATCTCGGCCATGGCCATTAGCGAGATTGTGAACGCGCGATGTATCACCCTGAGACTTATCATTCAATATTTTTCCCGCTCTTTTCTCTTGTGTAGACTCCAACGGACGAGAGTTGTTGCTGTGCTTCAACAGTAAGTAAAACATTTGAAACGGATTTTTGGAGTTGTTCATTATTTGTTTGACACCTTTTCTGTTGTATATTTTATTGTATAGACGAAGGTGTTTACGTCAATAATTCCGGAAGCTTAGTGAAACATGCTGTGATGCAGTGGGGAGAGACACCTTATACCATTGGTAAGGGAAGTGTTCTCTATGTTTCGTTCCGTTACCATGTCTAAGGAAGTGTTTACATGAGGGTGGTCTAACTTCAGACCGACCTGTATTTGTTCATTTCAGCCCTTGTTTACACGAGGCTGGCCTCACAATTAGGGGTGCACCGGATATCATATCTGGCCGGATATCTGGGCCGGATAGTGAGATAATCCCACTATCCGGTATCCGGCCGGATATTTCTAATATTCGGCCCGGATACCGGATATTTTTTTCAAGGGGTATTAAATTTGTGTTAACTTAAAGATAAAAATAGAAATACCATGAATAAAAATACAGTTAGATATCATTACAACAAAACAACAATATTATATGATCTGGTTTACTGTTCCAGTATTGCTGGTTATAGTTATAACTATCTTCCTAAATAGGCAAAATATGTCAACTTGCAAAACTATACTTACTACTTACAAAACTACTTACCGCAGTTAGTAATAACTTTATCTTGGTGATAACTTAGTAACAACTGTTAGTAACAACTTTTTTATTAGTAAAGTATTTAACAAAGATCGTATCTCATAAGCTCGTAACTTCGTAGCACGTTTCTACTGTAGTTCGTAGCACGTTATTTACATACAAAGTTCCGTATAAACTTATTTGTGCATCTAATCTTATATGATTGACTTATATGATTGTGTGTGTCCATTGCATGTGTGTTCGACAAGAATTTTGATTACCGAAAAGGCGAAAACACTTGTAATTTTTCAACCATACACGTTGAGCATCTTTGGGCTCTTAGAAAAAAGACTTTCGGTTTCTTTCCCATTATTTCAAGTCAAAATATGGTGAACACACCCGAAAAGAAGGCCTGAGTTTGAATAGAAAAATATCCGGTATCCTGCCGGATAGTCCGGCCGGATTGTTTTCAACTATCCGGCAAATCCGTTATCCGGCCGGATACCGGTGCACTCCTACTCACAATCAACCTTGGTTAGTCTCAAATATCAATCAATATTCATCTTAAAGGTTCTCCGCAGCGATAATGGAGCATGCGCATAATAACAACTTTTTGAAATAAATCGTGGTCTAATTGTCTAAATCAAAGCAAACCAACATGGCATCTCAGTAATAAGGAGTGATTACATTTTGTGGTTGGTTAAATTTTCGTTCTCGTGCTGTATGGAAGATGACCAAATTGTTGATAAAGACAATTTCCGTTAACAAAAAAGACAATTTCCGGGTGGGAGAAGATAAGGTCCGGGAAGAAAGAGGATACACGAAGACGACGAAGTTATTAAAATAGTTTATTAAAATCAAGTTCCGAGTTGATTTCACATCAGGTATTAGCCTATTAGTACTATTACCTCTCCTGTATCTGTTGTATCATCGCAGCTGTCGCTACCCTCTGAAATTTCGCAGTCATCCTCGGTTAACATTTCACAATCATTCATCTGCGATAAAGTTTTCGGCTTTTGTATATGGTAAAGCAACAAAAGAATGGAAATTGATCACCTGCGCCCGCAGTAGACGTTGCGGACTTTTTGTCACGTGGTACGCTGCGGAGAACCTTTAATATTGAGATTCCTGTTTATATTCATACAACTTTTAGAAGGCTTGATATAAGAAGCTGGATCGGATCTTTTTTACATGGGAGATTGGTCCGGAATCAAGCCAGACCCCAGTTTCCATGTAACCAACCTACAAGAAAAACATTACATCCGAACTAAAGTCAGTTCGACTTGAACTTGGGCCGACCTCATGTAAACACCCCCTTAAATTTATAATGAGAGCGATGGGTAAGATGAAGTTGTTGTTACTGCCTATAACGTCTGTGGGATTTAACATATTTGTAATCTATGGATTCTCCTGAGATAAATTGTAATACATCTGAAAATTTCATCTTCATACACTTTTTGATGTTAAAGTTGACGGAAATGACGTCATAGCGGGCATCTGTCAAGAGGTTTTCATGTAGACAGATGCCTGCTATGACATCACTTCCGTCAACTTTAACAGCATAAAAGTATATGAACATGAAATTTTCAGCTGACAAGATATATTACAATTTATCTTAGGAGAATCCATATATTACAAATATGTTAAATCCCCACAGACGTTATAGGCAATGATGGTGGTAGTGGTTATCTTGGTGGTGATGATATTGGTGGTGATGGTAATGGTCATGGTGGTGATGGTGATGGTGATGGTAATGATGTTGGTGGTGATGATAATGGTGATGGTAATGTGGTGGTGGTGATGTTGGTGGTGGTGGTAGTGATGGTAATTGTGGTAGTAATGGTGGTGGTAATGGTAATGGTGATAGTAAAAGATGTTGGTGGTGATGTTGGTGGTGATGGCAGCCCTCTGAATCTGGCAAAAAAGCCGGCGGCAAAAAAATGCCGTCGTAAATGAAAACCCCGACGGCATGCCGACGGCAAAAAAATACCACCATAAATGATAACACTGGCGGCATGCTGGCGGCAAAAGAAGACGTTAAGCAATGCTTGCTGCTACCGCAACTATAGTTATCAGCAGCAGCTATAAATCAGTGTTACACCGTGAAAACCTTTAATCTCTACAAATTTCACAGCTGTTGTTGACTAAAAATTGACTGAATAATAACTAAGCCCAAAATATATAACAATAAGAACACACATAAACATAACAAACTCGTTCAAGTTCCCTGGCTTTACTCTGACCCGTCCCTTGTTATTCGGCAGCACCCGTGCACTCGTTTCTAAATCCGACCAATCGTCATCAGACACCGTGTTTAGCGGAATGTCATTCACGGAGGCGCAAGCTGACCTGTCAGTGTCTTCACTTTCAGACGAAGTATCAATAGAATCCAGGGCTGCAAGCACGTCAGTCCTCGGCTTCTTTGACGTTGACTTACGCGATGAGGGGTAGCTATGTCCATCGAGGTGGCGAGGGCGTTTCTCATAGTCCCAACTGGGTACTCGGAGCGTACCAGCGCCTTTTTAAGCGTATTTTTACTTCCGGAAAAGACACTCTACTGATTTCGGTAATACAATGTGGGGAATATAAATATGTTTGCAGCCAGATTTGCCGACGGCATTTTTTTGCCGTCGTAATTCCATATAGCGACGGCAAATACGACGGCTTTGCCGAATGCCGTCGCAGATTCAGAGGGCTGTGATGGTGATGGTGGTGGTGATGATGGTAATGCAAATGATGGTGCTGGTGTTGATGTTTGTGTTGTTCTGAACTTCCTCTTAGAATTTCACTTTTTCATTCTGGATTTCTTTTTTAGCACATGTTGGTACTGGCCAGGTTATGGGTTGGGGTGAAAAAGCCATAGAAGTACGATCAGTACAAACGGGGCAACTGGATGGCGTATTTATGCATAAAAGAGTTCAAGCTTTCACTTTCTTATGCGAAAGAAATGAAAAAGTAAGTCATATTTAAGTCATATTTTTTGGCATAATGCAATCTCAATGGGATGTCTTGGAAGCTCTATATTAGAGACCTTATGATCTATAATTACGGCAACCTTAACTGCGAAAGAAGAAATATAAATTTTAGCATTTAAAAGAAACCAAGTTTGATTGACTACCGTGTTTGACACTCGCAGGTTGTTTTAAGTTCTCTCTATTAGGCTGGAACGCCAACCTCGACAGATAATTAAAGTCACTCAAGTTTTTAAAACACGAATTTCTTCACATTTTCTTGCTTTTCAAGTTGACGCTGTAAGTTAACGCTGAAAAAACAATGTTGTTTATTTTGTGGAAATACTCGATAAACAAAAAAAGCTATTTGATTGAATGGAATACTCTATCAATCCATCTTCTTTCGCAGCTCCAAAACCGTACTTTTTAGCACACCGTAAAATTGTAACACACACAGTAAAGTGACTGCCGTTTTGCCAAAATCAAAACTGACACAGATTATGTTTTCTTTACAGATTTTCTTCGCATCTAAATCTACCTCAAGTTCGCAAGTCTACTACATGACTTTGAGTAAAAGCTTTAAGAATTTCCACTGTTAGTAGACAGAACTCCGACGTCACCTAGAGGTGCAGAAGAGGGATCACTCAACGCTTATCAGACGTCGTAAACAACATGCGACTATTAGATATTATAGGCAACCAGTCGTACGACACTAAACAGTTGACGTGCATATATTGGATCACTTGTGCAACCTATGCCGAGTTTAACACACATTAATTAAGTTAAGGTTTAAAACAGTTCTATCCTTTCAACTATGCAATCACGGTTAATAGAGTAGTCTATCGACTTTTTCTCTTTGTTTCTTCAAGCATTTTAAAATTTCATCAAGCATTTTATTTTCCGTGTAGTCACGTGATATGCACTAGACCAAAGTTCTACCTAAGAACTTTTTTCCTAGAAGTCCTCGAAATATACTCGAAATTTTTCGGATATATATTTTTCTTTCGCGTAAAACAGTTATAGTTGTAAATGCGAATAAGATGTTTTTTCTGCCATCGGAATCGTTTAGTCAAGTGTAAATGTAGCCAAAGACAAAATGATGACATCTTTATGCTATGTACTCACTCTATTCGACTCGAGATGGTGCCATATAAGTAGATATAGTTTAGACAATATTTTACCACAGTTTATTCAGATTGGGTGTAATGAAATTGTTTTATTATTCAATTTATTTCTCTCTCAATTTTGATTGGCTGTGAACTTGTTACGTCAGCTGCATATAACTGCCTACAAATAGTTTGAGCATGCGCATGAGACGCAAACGTCGTTTTGAGGCAGATACTGCTCACGTGCAGTAACTTGCAACTCTGAAAATAATTTTTCCTATATAAAGTGACTTGGGAATTAAAAGAATGACAAAATCACAATAAGGTAAAACATTGTTAATAATAAATTGAATAATAAAGCATTCGAACTTGGTTATTGCAAAATATTGTGATTTGTCAATGTTTCGCATAATTGACATTTTGTTAAACCTTGTCCAATAATTGCTAATTATTTTTCAATCTTTTTTTTTCAATCTTTTGTGTTGCCGCAAATATTGAAATAAATTGTATAATAAAACAATTATCGAACTAGGTCATCAGAAAATATCGTGATTGGTTGAAGGATGAGTTTCAGGGTGATGTATTGCGCGCTCACAATCTCGCTGGCGGCCATTTTTCGGGCTACGACATTTGTCTATTTATATCACTCGATATCTGAGCCCATCTTAGATAAATTTAATCGTATTCTCCTTTTCCATCACCCGAGACTAATCCTTTTTGGGTAGTATATTTTATACGAGCTTGTCTCGCAACAATGTTGCGTTGTAAGTTGAGCGTGATGTTCCATGTATTACTACCAAGTCACTTCAACTTTTTGCAACACTCTGTTGTAATCTGCAACACGAAATTTGTTGCGTAAAAGTTTTATTTCATAAACATTAGTGTGATACATAGTTTTTGGCCACTGAGAAAACACGTAAAAATATGATATTTTAAGGGTGAAGATATCTTTTCAGCGATCCAATGATTATCTTTTTTGAGTGAAGTAAAAATTAATTCTCAATTTAGATTGTCCGTATTAATGTTTATGAAATAAACAGAATAATATACATGGTCTTCGAAATATGAAATTGCGGTGCCCTGAAAGTTAGCCGCGCGCGCAGCTAACTTTCGGACACCGCTTTATTCTGCCTGTGATTTCGTTCGTTGGTCCGTCCGTGAGGAATCCATAGTAAGCGACATTTTTGACGCGACCTTTTTAACGCGATGTTTTGAACGCCACAGGACACTGAACAGGATATCTCTTCAACACTCGAAATAAATGCCATATTTCCGCACATCCATGTATTCTATGTACGAAAGGTAGTAATGTTGCAACATCACGCTATAACTTGCAACGCAACATTGTTAGAAGACAAGCTTCAGAAATCTGTTATTCGTATTACTTCACCTTGTGTCTCGCAGATCAATAAGCTAGTTCGTAATGTCGACTAAAACTTATTTCAATTCATAACATCAGACTAAAACCACAATAGACATTTGCATTCCTATTTACACTTGCAAATTCGTTATACTGAATTCCCCAGCCTGATGTTATGAATTGAAATAAGTTTTATCCCGACGCAGAACGCGTCATTTTGATGCGCAGTCGACATTACGAACTGGCTTATCAATTTGTGCCTTTGGAATCGCCAAATAAACGAGCTGTTAACCACTGACAAATCACGATATTTTGCTCAACCTCGTCCACTAATTGCTAATTATTAAAATGTACAGTGTGAATCGTGTTTTATCCGTAGTGATTGACAGTCTAGTGCATTTCATATTCGTTGAACTGTTCTCCATCGGGTCACTCTAAGTTCGACTGGTGAGGAACTTTTACGATAGACAGCTTACTGTTAGGTTTTATTCTCGTAAATAGATATTTTTGTAGATTAATTATTAAGAAGACTAGTATCGTTAATAAATTTCCTATCAATAAAAACTGGTCCTGCTTGTTTTTTTACTGTGTTTTTAAACTGTCTATAACCCGAAATACGATATTACTGAATCTATAGATTCTACATGAAGTGAACAGTTGAATGACAAAATGTTTTATGATTTGAGCTTAGATTATAATGAGAGGGTCTGGATAGGAAACGAAACCGGAAACATAGTTCGCACAACTTGCTATGGTAATTATAAGATTATAAGCGGTTAATGCACCTAACAGGTGGGCCCACATAGCTACAATAAGACACTTTAGTATAAATACGTGAGGTGATTATAGAAATCGCGTGCGCTGATTGGTCGAGCTACCTCGGATTATTTCTCGATAATCACCTCCAGCGTTTTTTCAACATGGCCGCCAGCCGATTTGTCAAATTGACAGAAGAAGAAATCGAGGAAAATGCTGTTCCTAAAAGTAGGAAAATATGTGTTTATACTAAAACAATTATAATTCGCCTCGGGCTCAGTGAATATCGGTGAATAAAAACCTCGACTTCGTCTCGGATTCACCTCGCCTTCGGCGAGTAATTGTTAAATACACTTAATGTCTGCTCTCGAGGGAAATAGTTTTGTTTTCCCGAGAGGCTTGATGTTTCCCAAGACAAAGTCGAGGGAAACATCAAGACTCGAGGGAAAACAAAACTAACTATTTCCTTTGAGAGCAGACAATTAGGCGTTTTGTTATATAGCGATGGAGAAAAACTAAATGCAAGGCTATCCACGCAACAGTTTTCAACAATTTCAAAATTATTGCCCGCTCGGTAGACATTTGAATTTATCTAAGCCCACGTGACCACAAATCAACCAATGACAGTCTGTATTATCCCCTCGCCCGGCGAGGGTGCTAATATCGACCGGCGTTAAGTCCCTCATCACGGGATTCCAAGCGTTTCCAGAGTCACATTTAGTCTCCCTATAAATATATATATATATATGTACTATTAAAAGCACGCGTAGGAGTGTTTTATCAAGTGCTTTAAATGGCTTAAAAAACGACCAGCATTTGGTAAGTTCGTTGGCGTAGTAATTTTGAAAAATAACGTTGTCTAAGCCGAGAAAATCAAAGCTAAAGTTTATGTAAATTAGGATGAATCTTTATCACATATAAAACCACGGACATGGTACTGATTTGCTTTGTGTTATCCTCATGAATTATTGAGTTTTTTAAATATATATATACCGGGTGACCCAAAAAAAAGTATCGCTGTTTGATTTAATATAACGTAAAAACTGCACCAGCTATGACATTCAAATAAGTTTTATAGCACTAAAAAAAGGTTAACTTAAATTTGGGTGTACGGCACTTGATCTTTCATTCAAAATTGGGCGAAATATAAATGTTTGAAGATGCAGTTAGTTTTAAAAATTAGCGAAAAAATCGACTAAAACGTCCTATCAAATGTATTTGAAGACATTTGCTATTTTTTCGCGAGTATTAAAAATTTTAAAGAGGTTAGCTTTAATTTCGTATTCGTTTAAGGTTGGTGCATTAAATATTTTTTAGTCTTTGGGCCCCTTGGGAAATGAAACAAGCCAACATTTATGGCAACAAATTAGTTCAAAGGCTACGTGCAAGCGAAGGTAGCGTTCTTTCATAGCGAATATGCCTCGGTTAACGAAAGATCAAATAATTTGGATTTGTATTGAATATGCAAGGTAAATAATGGCGAAGAAGTAAGACGGCGATGGCTATAGGACGTTGGCCAAATGATCGCGCGCCGACTAGGGCAACAATTAAAAGAACGTTCGACAAATTTTGGAGAGAAGGCACGTGCCTCAACCTTAATAAAGGACGGAGTGGACGAGTGAGAACTGGAAGAACGATGGGAAACATTGACTTGGTTCGACAATCCCTTCAAGAAAATGGACAACGTTCTATACGAAGAAACGGGCTTGGATTTAGCCGAAGCACGTTCAATCGCATTGTGAAAATCGACCTGAAATTTCATCCGTACGTGTTAATACGTAGGCAGGCATTAAAAGAAGGCGATCCAGCACAACGACTTGCATTTTGCAATCGATTTGTAAACACATGTGAGAGAAATCCTGGTTTTCTTGATCAATTAATAGTGTCTGATGAAGCTATTTTTAGGCTAAACTCGGAAGTAAACTCTCGCAATGTGGTTAAGTACGCAGAGTACGGTACCGGTCACCCTCATGACCATTATATTGAATTCGCCCAAGGTGCAGAGCAAGTTATGGTATGGGTAGGCTTAACAAGAACTGGTGTTGTCCCGGCCCACATTTTGTTGAACGGAATCTCGACAGCAGAGAGTATCTGCGGATTATTCGCTATCATGTAATTCAGAGAGATTTTCGTACGCACAATATTGATTTTTTTGATCTGCGCATGCGCGAGATATTTTTGATCTGCGCATGCGCAAGATTTTTTTAAGCTGCGCATGCGCAAGATTTTTTTTATCTGCGCATGCGCAAGATTTTTTTGATCTGCGTGTCAACTGGTGTTGTCCCGGCCCACATTTTGTTGAACGGAATCTCGACAGCAGAGAGTATCTGCGGATTATTCGCTATCATGTAATTCAGAGAGATTTTCGTACGCACAATATTGATTTTTTTGATCTGCGCATGCGCGAGATATTTTTGATCTGCGCATGCGCAAGATTTTTTTAAGCTGCGCATGCGCAAGATTTTTTTTATCTGCGCATGCGCAAGATTTTTTTGATCTGCGCATGCGCGAGATATTTTTGATCTGCGCATGCGCAAGATTTTTTTAAGCTGCGCATGCGCAAGATTTTTTGATTGCGCATGCGCAAGATTTTTTTAAGCTGCGCATGCGCAAGATTTTTTTGATCTGCGCATGCGCGAGATTTTTTTGAGCTGCGCATGCGCAAGATTTTTTTGATCTGCGCATGCGCGAGATTTTTTTGATCTGCGCATGCGCGAGATATTTTTGATCTGCGCATGCGCGAGATATTTTTGATCTGCGCATGCGCAAGATTTTTTTTATCTGCGCATGCGCGAGATTTTTTTGATCTGCGCATGCGCGAGATATTTTTGATCTGCGCATGCGCAAGATTTTTTTAAGCTGCGCATGCGCAAGATTTTTTTTATCTGCGCATGCGCAAGATTTTTTTTATCTGCGCATGCGCGAGATATTTTTGATCTGCGCATGCGCAAGATTTTTTTAAGCTGCGCATGCGCAAGATTTTTTGATTGCGCATGCGCAAGATTTTTTTAAGCTGCGCATGCGCAAGATTTTTTTGATCTGCGCATGCGCGAGATTTTTTTAAGTAGCGCATGCGCAAGATTTTTTTGATCTGCGCATGCGCGAGATTTTTTTAAGCTGCGCATGCGCAAGATTTTTTTGATCTGCGCATGCGCGAGATTTTTTTAAGTAGCGCATGCGCAAGATTTTTTTGATCTGCGCATGCGCGAGATTTTTTTGAGCTGCGCATGCGCAAGATTTTTTTGATCTGCGCATGCGCGAGATTTTTTTGATCTGCGCATGCGCGAGATATTTTTGATCTGCGCATGCGCGAGATATTTTTGATCTGCGCATGCGCAAGATTTTTTTTATCTGCGCATGCGCGAGATTTTTTTGATCTGCGCATGCGCGAGATATTTTTGATCTGCGCATGCGCAAGATTTTTTTAAGCTGCGCATGCGCAAGATTTTTTTGATCTGCGCATGCGCGAGATATTTTTGATCTGCGCATGCGCAAGATTTTTTTAAGCTGCGCATGCGCAAGATTTTTTGATTGCGCATGCGCAAGATTTTTTTAAGCTGCGCATGCGCAAGATTTTTTTGATCTGCGCATGCGCGAGATTTTTTGAGCTGCGCATGCGCAAGATTTTTTTGATCTGCGCATGCGCGAGATTTTTTTGATCTGCGCATGCGCGAGATTTTTTTGATCTGCGCATGCGCGAGATATTTTTGATCTGCGCATGCGCGAGATATTTTTGATCTGCGCATGCGCAAGATTTTTTTGATCTGCGCATGCGCGAGATATTTTTGATCTGCGCATGCGCAAGATTTTTTTAAGCTGCGCATGCGCAAGATTTTTTTTATCTGCGCATGCGCAAGATTTTTTTGATCTGCGCATGCGCGAGATATTTTTGATCTGCGCATGCGCAAGATTTTTTTAAGCTGCGCATGCGCAAGATTTTTTGATTGCGCATGCGCAAGATTTTTTTAAGCTGCGCATGCGCAAGATTTTTTTGATCTGCGCATGCGCGAGATTTTTTTGAGCTGCGCATGCGCATTTTTTTGATCTGCGCATGCGCGAGATTTTTTTGATCTGCGCATGCGCGAGATATTTTTGATCTGCGCATGCGCGAGATATTTTTGATCTGCGCATGCGCAAGATTTTTTTTATCTGCGCATGCGCGAGATATTTTTGATCTGCGCATGCGCAAGATTTTTTTAAGCTGCGCATGCGCAAGATTTTTTGATTGCGCATGCGCAAGATTTTTTTAAGCTGCGCATGCGCAAGATTTTTTTGATCTGCGCATGCGCGAGATTTTTTTGATCTGCGCATGCGCGAGATATTTTTGATCTGCGCATGCGCAAGATTTTTTTAAGCTGCGCATGCGCAAGATTTTTTTTATCTGCGCATGCGCAAGATTTTTTTTATCTGCGCATGCGCGAGATATTTTTGATCTGCGCATGCGCAAGATTTTTTTAAGCTGCGCATGCGCAAGATTTTTTGATTGCGCATGCGCAAGATTTTTTTAAGCTGCGCATGCGCAAGATTTTTTTGATCTGCGCATGCGCGAGATTTTTTTAAGTAGCGCATGCGCAAGATTTTTTTGATCTGCGCATGCGCGAGATTTTTTTGATCTGCGCATGCGCGAGATATTTTTGATCTGCGCATGCGCAAGATTTTTTTAAGCTGCGCATGCGCAAGATTTTTTTTATCTGCGCATGCGCAAGATTTTTTTGATCTGCGCATGCGCGAGATATTTTTGATCTGCGCATGCGCAAGATTTTTTTAAGCTGCGCATGCGCAAGATTTTTTGATTGCGCATGCGCAAGATTTTTTTAAGCTGCGCATGCGCAAGATTTTTTTTATCTGCGCATGCGCAAGATTTTTTTGATCTGCGCATGGGACTGTGCTAAACCACGAAACAGCGAAACAGCGAAACAGCGAAACAGCGAAACAGCGAAACGAAACAGCGAAACAGCTATTTTTTGTTTATCCTTTTAACAAATCTCACGGGAAGTGATACATGGAGGTCGTGGAAGGTCATGACGTCTTCGTGGAGGGGAGGGCCAACTTCGGAAGTGCTCGGCGCATCTTCGGAAGCCGTCGGAACATCATCGGAAGTTGTCGGAACAGCTTCGGAAACTGTCGGAACGAATTCGGAAGTGATCGGAGAACCTTCGGAAGTGATCGGAAGGTGGTCGGAAGACGTCGGAAGGTGGTTGGATGGGGTCAGAAGGTCTTCGTAAGGACAGGTTGGTACGTTTGGTTTCGCTGCTGGGTGTGGGATATCAATGGTGGGTATAGTCAGCGGCGGCTTCCTCTTTGGCAGACAACCATTGATATGGTTGAAGAAACCACGAAAAGCGAAACCACAAAAAGCGAAACCACGAAAACCAGCGAGAGATGGCCTTACGAAGACCTTCCGACCCATCCGACCACCTCTCGACGACTCCCGAGAGCCTTCCGACCATTTCCGACAACATTCCGACCACTTCCGAAGTTTATCCGACAACTTCCGAAGTCGCTCCGATGGTTTCCGACAACTTCCGATGCTATTCCGACGGCTTCCGAAGATGGGCCGAACACTTCCGAATCCGAAGTTGGCCCTCCCCTCCACGAAGACGTCATGACCTTCCACGACTTCTATGTATCACTTCCCGTGAGATTTGTTAAAAGGATAAACCAAAAATAGCTGTTTCGCTGTTTCGTTTCGCTGTTTCGTGGTTTAGCACAGTCCCTGCGCATGCGCGAGATATTTTTGATCTGCGCATGCGCAAGATTTTTTTAAGCTGCGCATGCGCAAGATTTTTTGATTGCGCATGCGCAAGATTTTTTTAAGCTGCGCATGCGCAAGATTTTTTTGATCTGCGCATGCGCGAGATTTTTTTGAGCTGCGCATGCGCAAGATTTTTTTGATCTGCGCATGCGCGAGATTTTTTTGATCTGCGCATGCGCGAGATATTTTTGATCTGCGCATGCGCGAGATATTTTTGATCTGCGCATGCGCAAGATTTTTTTTATCTGCGCATGCGCGAGATTTTTTTGATCTGCGCATGCGCGAGATATTTTTGATCTGCGCATGCGCAAGATTTTTTTAAGCTGCGCATGCGCAAGATTTTTTGATTGCGCATGCGCAAGATTTTTTTGATCTGCGCATGCGCAAGATTTTTTTAAGCTGCGCATGCGCAAGATTTTTTTGATCTGCGCATGCGCGAGATATTTTTGATCTGCGCATGCGCGAGATTTTTTTGATCTGCGCATGCGCGAGATTTTTTTGATCTGCGCATGCGCGAGATTTTTTTGATCTGCGCATGCGCAAGATTTTTTTGATCTGCGCATGCGCGAGATATTTTTGATCTGCGCATGCGCAAGATTTTTTTAAGCTGCGCATGCGCAAGATTTTTTTGATTGCGCATGCGCAAGATTTTTTTAAGCTGCGCATGCGCAAGATTTTTTTGATCTGCGCATGCGCGAGATATTTTTGATCTGCGCATGCGCGAGATTTTTTTGATCTGCGCATGCGCAAGATTTTTTGATCTGCGCATGCGCGAGATTTTTTTGATCTGCGCATGCGCGAGATCTTTTTGATCTGCGCATGCGCAAGATTTTTTTAAGCTGCGCATGCGCAAGATTTTTTGATTGCGCATGCGCAAGATTTTTTTGATCTGCGCATGCGCGAGATATTTTTGATCTGCGCATGCGCGAGATTTTTTTGATCTGCGCATGCGCGAGATTTTTTTGATCTGCGCATGCGCATGATTTGATCTGCGCATGCGCAAGATTTTTTGATCTGCGCATGCGCAAGATTTTTTTAATCTGCGCATGCGCGAGATTTTTTTGATCTGCGCATGCGCAAGATTTTTTTGATCTGCGCATGCGCAAGATTTTTTTGATCTGCGCATGCGCGAGATATTTTTGATCTGCGCATGCGCGAGATTTTTTTGATCTGCGCATGCGCAAGATTTTTTTGATCTGCGCATGCGCGAGATATTTTTGATCTGCGCATGCGCAAGATTTTTTTAAGCTGCGCATGCGCAAGATTTTTTTGATTGCGCATGCGCAAGATTTTTTTAAGCTGCGCATGCGCAAGATTTTTTTGATCTGCGCATGCGCGAGATATTTTTGATCTGCGCATGCGCGAGATTTTTTTGATCTGCGCATGCGCGAGATTTTTTTGATCTGCGCATGCGCAAGATTTTTTTGATCTGCGCATGCGCGAGATATTTTTGATCTGCGCATGCGCAAGATTTTTTTAAGCTGCGCATGCGCAAGATTTTTTTGATTGCGCATGCGCAAGATTTTTTTAAGCTGCGCATGCGCAAGATTTTTTTGATCTGCGCATGCGCGAGATATTTTTGATCTGCGCATGCGCGAGATTTTTTTGATCTGCGCATGCGCAAGATTTTTTTGATCTGCGCATGCGCGAGATATTTTTGATCTGCGCATGCGCAAGATTTTTTTAAGCTGCGCATGCGCAAGATTTTTTTGATTGCGCATGCGCAAGATTTTTTTAAGCTGCGCATGCGCAAGATTTTTTTGATCTGCGCATGCGCGAGATATTTTTCATCTGCGCATGCGCGAGATATTTTTGATCTGCGCATGCGCAAGATTTTTTTGATCTGCGCATGCGCAAGATTTTTTTAAGCTGCGCATGCGCAAGATTTTTTTGATCTGCGCATGCGCGAGATTTTTTTGAGCTGCGCATGCGCAAGATTTTTTTTATCTGCGCATGCGCAAGATTTTTTTAAGCTGCGCATGCGCAAGATTTTTTTGATCTGCGCATGCGCGAGATTTTTTTTTCAAGATTTTTTCAGATCAAATTTGTTTTTGGTTTCGCCAACGACAGTTTAGTATCATTGCTTCGTAAATTGTAATTTGTATTATCTATGATTGTTTGTCCAAAATGATGTGATATCAGGAATTTGGCTTTCTTTTCTGCTTTTCGTGTGATGAACTGGTTGAGGATTTGAGTGAAAAAGTTGATAAAATCTCTAGTATAGCGTTCAATAGGCTTCTTAAATCGTTTGATTGATATTTTCACAGTAGTGAATGCTTTGTTTGGCAGCAATGCTTCAAAGACTGACACAACTGTCGATGTAGACTTTATTTGAAGAATCACTAGGAGTTGAAACTTGATTTTCCTACACTATAAATCTAAGGAAATCAGCAGAGTAAACCAATATCCAAGTAGAGATGAGGAGCGGTTTAATATAGCGAAATTAAACAACGGAGCTCCAAAACGCATGACCGACATGCTTGAACGTATAATCGTATAGTCAGTAAACCTCGTGGTCAACTGCCTGTTGTATATATTATTTCACTTAATTAATTCACTTAAGTGTCCATAGGATTAAACTCCGAAACGTTTATTAGTATGAATTTATTGATATCTTTATCGACCAAATCGCCATTAACATAACACAACAGCCACGTGACCTCTCGGTCACTTGATTAACTATAACATGAAGTATCCAACACTCCCCCCGTTGATCAGCTATTACTGTTGAGTTATGTCTTATATCCTATATAATTGATCATGTTATTACAATAGATAATATTGTTAGCAGCATTAAGTTACAAATAGATAAAGAGCAGAGACTCATTACCATATATGGTGATTAACTGACCAATCACAGTAAAGCGTCTTTACGTAAATAGTTATGATCCTTGTAAATGTGTTAGTTGTCTAAAGGTACGTTTACACACTACGATTAATCGGCCCGATTTCTGGTTTAGCTGGATGTTAAGTGGAGAAACAGTCAGCGGAGTGTCCCGTGGGCTCATTTATCTTGGTCGTATTCCTGTCTCTCGTTACTTAACATCCAGCTAAACCAGAAATCGGGCCGATTAATCGTAGTGTGTAAACGTACCTTAAGTTGTCTTCAGTCTGTCCTAAAGAAATAAAGTTGTTTAAAAACGTATTTGATGTTAAATGTGATTTAACAAGAATGTCAACCGTCACGAACCCAACAGGTTATGGGCCCAGGAGGGGATTAATATTTAGCGGCGATGAAAGCAAATACGAGCTTTGGGAGGTTAAGTTTTTGGCAAGCATGAGATTGCAAAAGCTACACAGTGTATTTGTGCCAGCTGACGGCGATGAAGCAACAGCGGCGAAGAAAGCGGATGCTTTCGCAGAGTTAGTCCAGTGTTTGGACGACAGAAGCCTATCCCTGGTAATACGCGAAGCAAAAGACGACGGCCAGAGAGCATTGGAAGTATTGCGGCAACATTATCAAGGAAAGGGCAAGCCTCGAGTCATCTCTCTCTATACGCAACTGACGACGATCAAAAAGACAGACAATGAGAACATTGTTGATTTCGTCATACGCGCTGAGACGGCTGCGACAGCCCTGAGAAACGCAGACGAAGCTATAAGCGATGCGCTGTTAATAGCGATGACACTCAAAGGACTACCAAGTACTTTTAAGACATTTTCGGCAATTGTTATCCAACAAGAAAAGAAAATGACATTTCCTGAATTTAAGGTAGCACTGCGAAGCTACGAAGAGAACGAGAAAAGTCGAAACGGTGGTGGCGAGACGGAAGATAATATTATGGCCATGAGGAACGGCGAGAGATTTGATGGCGCTTGTTTCAAATGCGGAAGGAAAGGGCACAAGAAATCGGACTGCTGGTCCAAGTCGGGAAAGAACGCAAAGTGGTGCAGTCATTGTAGAAGTAAATCGCACGATACGAAGGAATGTCGATCGGCAAAGAACGATTCAGCAAAGAAAGTGGGAGATCAAAGAAGAACGAACACGGAGAACAATGAACACACGTTTTCATTTAAAATCAGTGACAGTAGTGATTGTGGTAAGAGTGTTAGTAATAATCTGCTAGTGGATACTGGCGCTACTAGCCATATTGTTTGTAAAAGATCCCAGTTTTCGAGCTTTGATAAAAATTTCGATCCAAATGCGCACATTATAGAGCTCGCAGATGGCAGTAAGGCTAAGGTTGTAGAAGGTAAGGGTGTAGCGAAGATTAAGCTATGTGACGTCAATGGAATTTCTCGTGACCTAGTTTTAAATAATGCGCTTTATGTCCCATCATATAAACAGGATATATTTTCAGTCAACGCGGCAATAAATGAGGGCGGAAGTATAAGCCTGGATAAGCGCAGTAAGAGTTTTAGAAACTCAGATGGTGTAGCCTATAATATAGAGCAGGTAGGACGCCTATATTACCTAAACAGCATTTCTACCTCCACGAACAGTGCAGGTACAATTTTGGAGTGGCATAAAATCCTAGGGCACTGTAATTTTTCAGATGTCCGTAAGCTTGAAAAGGTTGTAGATGGAATGCAGATCACTAATCATTAGGAGGTGGATTGTAAAATCTGCACACAAGGAAAGATGACCCAGTTACGAAATAGGACCCCCGATGCGAGGGCCAAAGCCCCATTAGATTTGGTTCATTCAGATCTAGCTGGACCAATTACCCCAGTAGGTAAGGACGGTTTCAACTATTCATTGTCTTTTGTTGACGATTATTCGGGTGTTATCATGATATACTTTCTAAAGTGCAAATCCGATACTGTGGAAGCTACTAAACAGTTCCTAGCGGATATTGCTCCTCTTGGCAGAGTGAAATGCCTAAGAAGTGATAATGGTGGGGAATTCACTGGCCAGAAGTTTAGGTCTCTCCTCCGGGAGAACCAAATTAAACATGAAACATGTGCCCCGTATTCTCCCCATCAGAATGGCACCGCAGAAAGGGCTTGGCTAAGCCTATTTAACATGGCAAGGTGTCTGTTGATTGAAGCCAAGTTGCCCAAAATGTTATGGACATATGCTGTGATGGCCTCAGCATATATCAGGAACAGGTGTTTCAATGATAGATTGGGCAAAACCCCTTATGAAACCTTAACTGGCATAAAACCAAATCTGAAGCACATGCACGTGTTCGGTGCAGTATGTTTTGCTTATGTGCAAGGCCCCAAAAAGCTCGAACCTAGAAGCAAGGAGGGAATTTTTGTGGGATATGACAAAAATAGCCCTGCGTATTTAGTGTATTATCCAGAAAGCAGGAAAATTGAGCGAGTGAGATGTGTTAAATTTTTTGATTCAACTGAATTTGACGATCAGAACCGTCAAATTGACGAAGAGGTGGACTCACTCCCCCTAGATATGCCTTGTGTTGAGCAACACACGCGTATAGATGAGCATGATGTACCAGCTATTCCACGAGTAGAGGGTGAAGAAAGGTACCCTACCAGAACCCGTAACAAACCTACTTATCTAGGTGAGTATGTTGTGGAAAGCGTTACTGATAATCCTACTCACCTGGCAGTAGATTATTGTTATAAGATGAATAACATCCCCGCTTGTTATGCACAAGCAGTAAATTCACCAAATGCAACGAGGTGGAAAGAGGCAATGGATGAGGAAATAGATTCCCTAGTAAGCAACGAGACGTTTACACTCACCATGCTCCCATCTAAACCGTGAGATAGTTGGAGGAAGATGGGTGTACACAGTTAAATCAGGGCCAAATAACGAGGAAACGTATAAGGCCAGGTATGTGGCGAAAGGTTATTCCCAAGTCTCAGGAATAGACTACCATGAGACATTTGCACCAACAGCTCGAATGAACTCTATACGAGTATTGATACAGCATGCAGTACAAAACAGTATGCTTGTCCATCAGATGGACGTTAAGGCAGCATACCTCAATGCCCTCATTGATTGCGATATTTATGTCGAGCAACCAAAGGGTTATGAAAAGGTGGGGAAGAATGGTGAAAAACTCGTTTGTAAGCTCAATAAGTCTTTGTATGGTTTAAAGCAAAGCGGTAGGAACTGGAATGAAACAATTAATGACTACTTGTCAGAGCAAGGGTTTACACAATCCCTTGCTGAACCATGTGTGTACCATAAGCTTGTTGCTGGTGATACCAGTAAATGCATTATCTTGCTTATCTTTGTAGATGATATAATTATTTCTGCAAGTAACTCTGACTTGTTACAGAGTGTTAAGCGAAGTTTGAGCGATAAGTTTAAAATGAAGGATTTAGGGATCCTGCATTGGTTCTTAGGTATTGAGTACAAATGTACTGAAGGTTTAATAGAGATGAAACAATCCCTCTATATTGAAAAGATGTTGGACAAATTTGGTATGATTGACTGTAAGCCTAAGACAACCCCGTCTGTTCTTGGCTTCGATAAGGTTATTGGTATGGAATCACCTGTCTTAGAAGATCCAAATTTGTATAGGCAAATTGTTGGAAGCCTTATTTATACCATGACAGGTACGAGACCAGATTTGTGCCACATTGTTACCAAGTTATCCCAACACATGTCAAAACCTACAATAGCAACCTTGAATGCAGCAAAGCATGTGCTGAGATACTTGAGGGGAACGTCAGCTCTAAGTCTAAAATTCAGGAAAATGGAACACCCTTTAGAGTTGATAGGTTTTAGTGACTCTGATTGGGGAGGCAGTGTTAGCGACAGGAAGAGCATTTCTGGCTATGGTTTCCAACTGTCAGAATCAGGACCTCTGGTGTCCTGGAAAAGTAAGAAGCAACAGACTGTTGCACTCTCTACCTGTGAGGCAGAGTACACTGCAATGGCTGAAACTGTGCAAGAAGGCAAGTTTCTAAAGCAGTTGTGCATTGATTTAGGGATATTACAAGAAAGTAATAGTGTATTGATTAACGCGGATAACCAAGGTGCAATAAAGTTAGCTAAAAATCCAGCATTTCATAAGCGATCCAAGCATATAGATATAAAATACCATTTTATACGAAGCGAAGTACAGCAAGGTGCAGTAAGCTTAAAGTATATCGCAAGCGAGGATAATGTAGCAGATATATTTACGAAACCGGTAAGCAAAGTAAAGTTGGATAAGTTCAAACATTTTATCTGTAATTAAGTGTAAAATTGGAATAAGAAAATCTAGGACTTTAAGAGCAAGAGGGTGTGTTGAGTTATGTCTTATATCCTATATAATTGATCATGTTATTACAATAGATAATATTGTTAGCAGCATTAAGTTACAAATAGATAAAGAGCAGAGACTCATTACCATATATGGTGATTAACTGACCAATCACAGTAAAGCGTCTTTACGTAAATAGTTATGATCCTTGTAAATGTGTTAGTTGTCTAAGTTGTCTTCAGTCTGTCCTAAAGAAATAAAGTTGTTTAAAAACGTATTTGATGTTAAATGTGATTTAACAAGAATGTCAACCGTCACGAACCCAACAATTACTCTGATCAACCAATAGTCACTTATAACTGTCCGTGATCCACAATTAGTTTTCTTCGTCTTCGACTAGCTTCTATCGCTGCTGTTCGTTTACATCTCGTAGTCCTACGTTCTTGCCCAACTTGAGCTTCGTCCGTTTCTTGTTCAACTGGAGGTTCGTCCGTTTCTTGTTCAACTGGAGGTTCGTCCGTTTCTTGTTCCATATCGGTTTTCTGGTTTGGTGCTTGAACGTGCACACCGCCAATCTCTAATGGGTACAATTTCTGTAATGGGCGTCGGAGTGTAGTCGGCCGCTTACCGGTTTCAGCCACCTTTACTTTGGCTCCACGGATCTGGTTGTCTCTTCCACGAATTAAATATTCTACTCTTCCTACTCGCCAAAGTCCCCGAGAACGTTTTTCATCATGGACGATCACGATGTCGTCAATCTTCACTGGTTCTTGTCTTGTTGTGCCAGAGTTCCTTTCTCGGTGCGATTCTCTCAATTCTAGTAAGTACTCGGTTCTCCACCTTCTCCAAAAGTGGTCCAGTAGGACGGCCAAGTGTCTTTGGCGCTTTGCGATGTCGTTTGAAGATGGTTCCCAATTTTCGTCTCCTTCTGTTTCATCTGGCGCTGGCAATGAAAGTAATCTTCGTCCATACATCAAATGCGTTGGAGTGACTGGTTCTTCCAAATCTTCCGTTGAAGTGTATGTTAGTGGTCTCGAATTTAGGACTGATTCTACTTCGACAAGTTCAGTCAGGAGCTCTTCATAGGAAAGTCGCGCGTTCCCCAGTGTTTTTCGCAAACATCTCTTGACTGATTTAACCATTCTCTCGTAGAATCCGCCCCACCAAGGTGCGTTTTCAAGTATAAATGACCACTTGGTTCTCGATGACGTGAAATGGTTTCTCACGCTTGGACAGTCGAATAGGGAAGACAATGTTCGTGACGTGGACTTAAATGTCTTCGCGTTGTCCGATATCATAAGGGAAGGCACTCCTCTTCTCGCACAGAATCTGCGAAAGTTCCTCAAAAATGCTTCAGCTGACATATCGGGAACAAGGTCGAGATGCATTGCTCGGGTTACACAGCATGTGTAAAGTGAGATCCACACCTAGTGTTCAGGGCTCCGGACATAGAGGGGACCAGCGAAGTCCACACCTGTACTTGCGAATGGAAATGCTTCCTTTAAACGACATTCTGGCAGTGGAGGTGGTGGCGGCGCTTGATAGGATTTTCCTTCATATCTCTTGCAGATGACACACTTGTAGATGATCTTTCTTATGAACTGTCGTCCTCTTACTATCCAGAATTGAGATCGTAATTCTGTTAGTGTTCCTTTCACGCCGCTGTGCTTGACCCTTTCGTGGCAATGCCTTACAATAAGAAGTGTGAGATGATGTCTTGGATCCAATAACACAGGATGTTTCGCTGACGCTGGAATGCTTGCATTCTCCAATCTTCCTCCGCATCTGATTATCCCGTTCTCGTCAGTGAACGTTCCAAATTGTCGTCTCCAGTCTTCGTACTTAGAATGTCCTGGGAGCGAAGCTTGCATTTCTCTCCACCACAATGTTTCAGCTTCTTCTATTTCTTCAGTTTGGGAAACGTTCAACTGCTTACGGTGCTGATTATTTCCAGTTCCAATCTTGGATTTCATCATTCTCACAAATCTCATGACATATACAGTTATCCTCAAAAGTCCGTGGTAGCTCGAGAAGTCCTCTACATTGATTACATTCTTTAGACTCTGTTTCGTTCCTTCAGTTAACAATGTGGTCGTTGACTTATCTTGCATTTTCTTGGCCTTCATCTCCTTAAGACACTCTTCAGGGGCAAAATATGACTCTTCCACGTTATCTCCGTTGGGTTGCACATATTTCGTCAGCCACTCGGGTCCTCTGTGCCATAATTTACAGTCTCCAAACTCCACAGTCTTGATGGCTCTTGTAGGGATGTCGGCAGGCCGGTTGTGTTCACCTGGACAGTGTCGCCACGACGTCAAAGGGACGAGACTTCGGATTTCATTGACTCTCAACTGGACAAACTGCTTCCACTCTTTAGTTTCTCCTCTAATCCAGTAAAGGGTGGCTAGTGAATCCGTCCAGCACGCTACCTTTCCATCCAGTTGTAGTACGGATTCTAGTGCTCCATGCACATTTTTCATCAGCCGTGCTAGAATCACAGCAGACAGGAGTTCCAACCTCGGAATGGTTTGCTTCTGAATTGGTGCCACTCTTGTCTTTGCGGCGACAAATTCGGCATATCTTTGGGTCGTGGTTGTGACGACGAGGTATATCACTGCTGCATAAGCTAACATGGAGGCGTCACAAAATCCATGGAGTTGGCGGGATACGACTTTCTCTTTGACACATCCAAAGTAGCATCTTGGCAGTGTTATTGGTTTAGTTTTCTTCAAATCATCAATGAGTTTCAGCCATTTCCTTCGTAGTTCTCCTGTTAGAGGTGTGTCCCAGTCCATCCGGTTATCACACAGTGACTGAAATAGCAGCTTCATTTGGATAATGATGGGTGAGATGAATCCAAGCGGATCGTAGAACCTGGAAGCTACGCTTATTATGTTCCTTTTCGTTACCTCACAAACCTTGGCTGCCTGAGCAATCGGTTCTAAATCGTATACAAAGCAATCCTCTGCATAGTTCCATTTTACTCCCAGTATTTTCTGCTCATGCTCGCTTGTTGGCTCGAATATATTCCCAGTTGTGCTCTTGGTGTAAGACTCGTCATGTGTCAAAGGGGCTTGTAAACCATTGTGTTTCTCAGTTAGGTCTTCGTTCTCCTTTATCCTTGCCATCAGTGAGGACGAATTTGAGCAAAACTTTCTCAAGTTAAATCCTCCCTCTGCTAGTCGCAGTTTGGCTTTCTTGTAAAACAGAAATGCTGCATCATCGTTGTCTTCACCTGCATTCAAGTCATCGACATAAATGGCTTGCAAGAAATGCTCTACGAACTCTGGATCGTTGACTCGATGTTGCTCTATGTGATGTTTGATCGTTGCGTTTAGAAGAAAAGATTCCAGTTCCCAGAATCTTCTTAATTCCTGTGTTAAGTCCTGGGCATCAGAACGCACCGGTTGAATTGCACACTTTAGAACATGTGTGTTCACCAAGTTGACAGAACTGTTCTTAATTGGACTGTTACTCACTGGGCCGGATAAAACCCAGCCTACCTTTGTTTCCATTGCATTTGGACCAGAATCTCCACACTTTACTGCTCCTGTTGCAAGGTTCCAAAACTGGTCAGATCCCACAAGAAGATCCACTTCTAACTCTTCATCTCTCATGTTAACATCAGCAAGATGAAGTCCGTCTAGATGATGATATTTTTCCTGTGCTTCTCGTGTCGCTTGTTGGCTGAGGGGTTGACATATTGTGGGTACCACAAAAGCAGTTAGCGGTAGGTCTGGATAGTCCTTCTCTGTCTCAATGGTCAAGTTCACAATTTCACAGGTTTGTGGTTGCTCATCTTCACCTCCAAATGTCTTAATCACGAGGGTTTCTGTTCCTTCTGTGTTTAGATTTAATTTTTCTTTCAACCTGGTTGTCACATAAGAACGTTGGCTGCCACTGTCTAGTATCAGCCGTATCTTTACCCTTTCTTCTGAAATTCCTTGTTTGTATATGTTGGCCTTGGCGGTCTGTAACAGAATGGATGTTCTTGTGCCAACATACATGGTTTGACTGATGGTGGCTGGTTGCTCTTGTTGATTTCTACCTTGTGCCACTCCTTTGTGCTCTGTTAGTAAAGGGTTACCATTACTTCTGGTTGATTGCCAATTGGGTTTCTCATTCTCCCTCGGTTCTTGAGGTGGGAATCGTGGTGGGAATTGAGGTGGGTGTTGTGGTGGGTATCGAGGTACAAATTGAGGTGGGTGTTGTGGTGGGTATCGAGGTACGAATTGAGGTGGGTGTTGGCTTGTACACAAACTTACATGGTGTCTTTTCCCACATTTGAGGCATTTGTTGCTTGACTGACACTCTCTACTGATGTGGTTCTTTCTTAAGCAAATAAAGCACCGTCCACTTCGTTTCAGGATATCCTTTCTTGCAATTACATTGGTTACAGTTTTGCAGTTAGCAGATAGGTGTTTCTGTTGGCAATAGCTACATGTTGTGTCTTGATAACTAGATAGAAGGGATGCTGCTGATGGGTAGGTTCTATTTCTTTGGTTATTGGGCCTTGTTGTATCTGGACCTTGTAGATTTGCTCTTTCTCGGGCTTCCAATTCCTGCTGGAAAAGTGTCAAAAGGGCATCCAAGGACCACTCTCCCTTTTCCATCTTCTTTGTGGCAGTAATTCGTAGTCCTGGTGGCAGCTTTTGCATCAATATTGAAATCATGAGATTCCCATATGATTCAGTTGCAACTCCCAACGACTTCAGACCCCTTACATGTGATTCCACTTTGTCGTAAAGTCGCCTGACATCCTGCAAGTCATGGAGGCTTGTTGCTGCTGGCAATTGGAGAAGGCAGTCCATGTGAGTGTTGATAATCTGTTGCTTGTTTCCAAATCTGCGCTCCAACAGTTCAATTGCTTCTTCATAGTTTGCCGATGTGATTTTCAGCCCTGCTATTGCCTCAGCTGCTGATGATTCAAGTAAGGAATTTAAATAGTTAAATTTGTCAATACTATTTAAATCAGGGTTGTTGTGTATGGATGATGAATAGCTATCCCAGAATGGCGTCCACTCTTTAATATCTCCCTTGAACTTTTTTAAATTCAGTTTTGGTAACTTTACCTTTGCAACTGCCTGGCTTGAAGTGCTTGAGTTTAGGTTGTTCCCCATCTCTATCCCTCCAACTGGGTCTGATACCAATGATACATTTGCAGAATTAACTGAAGAATTGATTCGAACTAAAGTGGCATGTATTTCTTCTCTCAGAAGGTCACATTCTTCGATTTCTCTCTCGATATTTTGTTCTTCGACACTAACTAGTATGTCATCGTCCAAAGCTTGCAAAATGTCTAATTTCTCCTTTAATGTAATCTTCTGTTGCATTAGCTTCTCAATAAGTGATTTGTTCGCTGGGTCAAAATCGTCAAGGATGGTGATCGAGGATTTAATTGTTCTCCTCGTCGAGGATCTATGTCCACCTCGAATCTTTCGTTTCTTTGCCACTTCGTCATTCATTTCGTTGGCGTCACGTTGCCGAATAAGATTTGTTGTTAATGGGCTCGCGTAGATTGTTTTCCAAAGGCTCGTAGATTTAGGTTCGTCTCCGGCTCGAAAGGACCATGTTGTATATATTATTTCACTTAATTAATTCACTTAAGTGTCCATAGGATTAAACTCCGAAACGTTTATTAGTTTGAATTTATTGATATCTTTATCGACCAAATCGCCATTAACATAACACAACAGCCACGTGACCTCTCGGTCACTTGATTAACTATAACATGAAGTATCCAACACTGCCTAACAAGTAACGAATAACGTTTCCAGCAAAACGTGAAGCCAAAACCAATGAATTGCAGGCAAAGGAAAATCCTGGAGGTGATTTTTAACGTCATTTTCAGTCCCTTACGCGGTGTAAATACACGCGCTTAGTGTATCACATATCCTATTGTATGTATTCCATATATAAGGAACAGCAAATACATTGCCCTAGTTACCAAGGGACGAAAGGTGCTAAACCTAAACCACAAATCACCTTAATCCTAAACCGTTAAGCCCTGGCCGAAGGCCTGAGGGTGCTAATATCGACCGGCGTTTAGTCATCAGGGAGATGCGAGCGAGTCCTGCATCAACGGCCGTCCGCGCGACATCGGAAAATTATAAATAAATAAAAAATATAAATAAATTTTCATTATCATTTTTTCATTAAATCTGTTTGGTTAAATATTGATCGAGAAAACGTTCAAAATAATATACGACGAAGTGACCGGCTTATAGCCCACTAATTTCTCAACCGTTTTTACGAAGGGATATTCACGTTCTCGTAATATAGTAGACATGTATGTTATGTATTGAAAACGGTTAAATATTGATCGAGATAACGTTCAAAATAATATACGACGAAGTGACCAGTTTATAGCCGACTAATTTCTAAGTACATATAAAACCGTTTTTACGAAGGATATTCACGTTCTCGTAATATAGTAGACATGTATGTTATGTATGTTGACTCGCTAATTCCAAATCTGTTTTCAGAGTTTAAATCGGTTAAATATTGGCCGAGATAACGTTCAAACATTTATTCGACGAAACGGGCTTTTGCAAATTGTGAATGTTTGCAAAACAGAAATACACGGCACCTGGATGGGGAAATTCCCGTAGGGGGGGGGGGGGGGGGATAGAAAAGGCGGGCGAGGGGATTATTGCGGATTCGTATTTCTAGTAGACTAATATGTAGGACATAACCGTTGTGGGATACACAGAACACACAGGGCTATGTATGTGCTCTTCCCAAGCCCTTCCTATATAACCTTATATGGAATACGTTCTATAAGTCCATATGGACTTTTGCCGCTTTGAAGCAATTCCTAAGAGTTGCCTCCACAGGCTTTATATGTTGAGGTGAATGCCCATGGGAATTCTCCACTCCAAAGAGTATTCAACTCAAAATGATTGGCCAAATCAGTTGGTGTAAAATACCCTTAGGAATTGGAGATTTGTTCTTCCTATTGAAAGTCACCACTGTTTTACTTAAATATTTTTAATACGTGTTGTGACAAATTAAAACGTAAAATGGATCGTCAATGTTAATTATCGCAGCTGACTCCGATAGTGAATAAACAAAATGCCGACAGTCATTACATGGCGGTATTGCAAACCTCAACTCCCCTATTAGTGACTCTAGACTTATAGATGAAGAAAAAGACATATCGCTTGTGGGATTGAGTAAATGATGTTACCGAATATCAGATAATTTTACGCTGAAACTGTCCGAAATATAAATATTCTTATAAGAATAAGGATTTATGGTCATTTTAAGACCAAACCGGGACCAGTTGCGAAAAAGCAATATCAAGGCCTTCCGGCTGGAATTGAACCCACGACCCTGCGATGCTAGTGCAGTGCTCTGACCACTGAGCTACGGGGGCCGTTGCCGAGAGCTTAGTCACTAGTCCTGTATATAAGACTAATCAAATGAATCTATGTATATTGCATATATGGCACATACACCGCATTATAAATAAGGCCCAGTTCCGACGCCATACTTCTCATGTGCCGACCTAATGTAAATTACCAATATCCTTTGGTTTAGCTCATTTACATTAGGTTCGGCTCATGAAAAGTATACGGCGTCTGAACCTTGCCTATGTGTAGTATAATTGCAGTTTACTCAAGTAGATCGTAATAAACCCTTTCACAGTTGAAGATGGATCATACAAGGTTAATAAGGGCAAAATTCAAAAGAAACTTGAACCTTGGGTCAAGTTTTCCTTTGAATTTTGCCCTGATTACCCATGATTCATCTTCAACCGTGAAAGGGTCTACTATTAAGAATGTAACGATACTTAGAATTTGCACTTATTTACATGCATATCTGCTAGTTACAATATAGTTTTAATATTGTTTGTTATAGTTACAATGCTAGTTATAATCCTGGTAAAAATGATTGTTTATTTTTCAAAAATTCAGTGAGCTAGTCGGCTGAACCGCATCATCATGTGACCAGGGATATAATAATGATCCCCTTTTAGACAATTTAGTGTACAGTACGGCTTGGTAATTGCGAGTCGTGCATTATTTTTTGGCAATGTACGCCAAACTGTCTAAAAAGTTATTTATTATCCAATTCTATAAAAACCTTCCTGTTCTTTTTCAAATTTTAGCCAAACAAAGCCTCGGAAGCTTTCAATATGACCACAGGTGAAAAGCGCGGGAAAAGCCGGTATCAAACAGGTTTTTAGAATCCAAATAACCTACTGCATAAATATCGCAGGTAACTGTTCTCTATCGCGTTATTTGGACTCATCGAAACTAAGTTGGATTATAATAATAAGTGAACATATATTCCGTTTAGCTGTCAAATTCCTAAATTGGTAAGTAAATAAATCTGCAATCACGAAAACAAGATACTAGATAGCTACACACTAGTATATCTACTTCGGCCTTGTTTTCAGCGGAGTATTTTCTTTATTTTCGACGGCATTGTGCTTGAAGGCAAGGGATGTATCGAATCTCTTCATTCCTGTTACTTTATCGAGTTTGGCTTCTAACTTTCTTATCGATTGCTTTTGCTTGATGAAGTCCTCTTGCAGCCTGGCTACTTCCTGTAAGATAAGTTGATGGTTATACTTCGTGTTAAAGGGGCAAGGCCAATAAAAATATAAAACCTTTACACGACTGCCGGCGAGGAAACTGTGCTTGCATACAGAAATTACTTGTTCTCCCTCAGTTTGAACAACAAACGAGTAGTATCCTATAATTATATCTAATATTTCCTACCTTTTTTAAGTTTGTATTTTCTTCTTTCAGCTTCAGAACATGACGAATCTTCTGTTTTTGGTTTTGATGACCAAGTAATTTCGCATATTGCTGTCCTAACTTTTGAACCTATTGAACAAAAATGTATTACAAATTTCGCCAACGGCTACTTATTAGCAAACTTAAAGTGTGAGTGTCAACCGTGGTGCATTGCGCGTTCTTCATACGATAACGAAGTGTTTGGACGTGCTTCGTTACTAACTACGTTTCGCGCCAGTCAAGGCTGACATGATTCGCAACGCAACTCAACAAAACGTCGAGTTTCGTCAAAAATAATTACTCTCCAAGGTGTCTTCTTTTAGTTAAAAGATAAAATGAATAATTTATATCAAGGATTGATAAGATACTTAGGAATGAGTTCACTAAGGGAATTTTGTGGTTCGAAATATGGCCAACTAAGAGCGCAATGCATTACGGTTGACAGTCACTCTTTAATGGACGTGGCTAGATGGAATACTCGCAGTTGAGGTGACCGTGAGGTACTAGATCTGAGTCGTCTTCTGGACGATCTTTTTCAGTATCCGAGAGAGGTAGGTTTTAAGATGGTCGCCAATATTAAGATTTATGTTCGGGTAAGTGTTAGTGGTAGTATTCAGGTTATTTTTTAGTTTTCCTGTACTTAACTTAACTACCATAATACTAACCCTAATACTAACCCTAATACTAACCCTAATACTAACCCTAATGCTAACCCTAATGCTGACCCTAATGCTAACCATAATACTAACCCTATCGCTTTAATTTTAATATTGGCGACAATCTTGAATACTAAAAAAGATCATCCCAAAGACGACTCGGACCAAGTATCTCAAGGTCAACACATCTGCGACCATCCCATCTAGGTACCTTAATTTGCCCACATTCAATAATGAATTTGTCGCGCATCAATACCATTTTATACAATAATCTGTTTACTATCCGCATCTCATTGGTTGTAATAGAGATGATCTATGTAACAATTAGACAACGAGGGCGAGTTGTCTAATTGTTTTAATATAAACCATAAACAACCTTTCTTTAAAGTAAAATAGTCTTATCAAACATTGTTCCAAATTTTCAGATAGTTTCACCTTTTTGTTTGTAGAAGTCTCCCCATTCAAAATGTAGAGTAGCTCGATGGCATATGATAAACAATCGCTCACAAAAAACGAGATTGTAACTACTTTGCTTCAAATTTGGTGTATATATACTCCATAGGCATAAGCGAATTTATTTTCTTATTCGAAAATGTCAAACTGAACAATTTTCCATTACTTTCGCGCCAATGTTTTCATGATTTCATCACTCGTATATATTAGCGGACGCCATGTTTGGACTAGAGTTCAGGTTTTGTTTGCCGACCGGAATATGTCGTGGCTTCTGGTTGGTCAGGATATGAATATTCCAGTTATAAGAAGCCGTAGTTGGTTGATATTAATATAGAGGACAGACGTACAGCATGCACGTCAAATCACAGCTTTTCTTTAATTTTTATTGTATAAAACAAATAGATTCCATTTTTCCGTTGTATGTTCAGTTATAGATACACAGAAGACGGCAGAACGTGGTAAGACGGCAAAATGGAATCTATTTGTTAAAGAGATGACTGCAAATGCTTCCAAAAATCGCTTTCAAAAATTGGAATGGCATAGGCTGTACTTCTCAATAGCCTAGAGTCTGGCTGCTATTAATAGCTCAAAAAGCGGACAAACAAACCAAATTTGACTCACAAATGATTGCAAATGAGCTATTTCTTTTGTTATGGCCGCAAGAATTATGGGTAAAAGCGGACAAACATCGGTACTGACGTCATCTCGACGGAGCGCTATTACCCATGTTTGCCAAATCGAAAAATAAAATGAAATAAAATTAGATAAGACAAAATATAGAATATAGAAAAAATCAAATGAATCGAAACAAAAAGATTTAGAAAAAAAACGATCAAAGTCAATAATTAATCACTTTATCATCCAACAAACAAAGCAGTTTTAACCAAAATTTAACCAATCATGACACCATGCTTAAAAAAGACGACAAAACAATCGCTTTACAAGTAGCTTGGTTTATAACCAGTCTGCTGTATACTTCTTGGGGAGAAATGGGATGTAAATTCAAATAAAAAGTTTAGTAACTACGGAATTGGTGGTAAGAGTGCCCGATATCTTGAGTGAATAATAGAACGAATGTAGAATTTTCAGTATACTACGCGTTTCATGCCAGTGGACGATCTGTTGCATAAAATTATCCACCATTGTACATATTTAATATTTAAATAATAATTTAAAGATTTAGTGAGGCTAATTCTTCAAGTAAATCCATAGTGATCAAGGTCCTTTTTCAAATTCTTCGTCTGAAAGGCTGGACATTTCATCTACTTCTCGAAGAAAACAAGTAACCTCGACTGAAATTCAGGCGTAGCATTGTGAGTCTGACGTCACAAACAATATTACCTTTGGAAATTGCGGGCTCACTTGGATCACGTTCTTAGTAATGGTGGTCTAAATAATAGTGATCTCAGAGCTCAAAATACTTACTTCAAAATACCATTTTATGCTAAAGAAAATCTGGGGTGAATTTTCATCGTAGTGCCACTTTAACAATTAGATTATGAGCTCGAAATTTATATGAGGTGATAGTTAACGAGAACGGAGCCCGAGATAAATATCGCCTAATAGAAATACGCCATATGCCAGCGTTGAGCGAGGGAGTATCTATTTGGCGCGTGTCGCGGGTCGCGGGTACATGGCGCGGGTCGCGGGTACATGGCGCGGGTACATGTCGCGGGTAAATGGCGCGGGTCGCGGGTAAATGGCGCGGGTCAATTTTCGCAGGAAATTTAATATCTATTTCGCGCCTGTCGCGGTACATGGTCGGCGTTTTCTCAGTATGGCATTCTCTGTTGCTTTCGAGCTCGTTGGTTTACAGATCGAATTTTTTTGGGATTTGCATCCTGTTTAATCATCGAGTGCTACGTTTTTACGAACAGTTTCTAACCGAAGGTATATGTTTATATAGTCATTACCTTTTTGGAAGTTTAGTATGAATTATTTCAATTTGTATTTATTTGCATATCTTACTCAAATACTTGGTGAATATGTGGATGAGCGATCGAAGAATGTCCAGTTTGCATGAGGCATCGAGAATGAGGTATTTTGTGAGTCATTTTTCAATGTTTTCTGGGGATCAACATGCAGTACATTAATGCCTTTTTCTCATTTCATTACATGGCGAAATTGTGGAAACCGATCTATACACAGTTTTCTTTTGGGAAAGTGACTTTCCATCTCGTGGAAAGAAACGGCCCGATTCTTGGTATGATACGGTAAAGGCGTTGCGTAATGAAATGGCGACACACGCGCAGTAATCACTGTGTCAGCATTGGTGTTTCAAGTCAACATAATAGATTGGGAAGGGGTAAGTGAAGTGAAAAAGTATGCAAGATACTTTATTAATTATTTTGCAGCATGGTGTTTGTGTTTCTTTTTTATGTTGTAGAGATGTAGGTCAAAATAAAACCTGCACAAGCATGCCAAAGAGATAGGAACATTCGTTTTAAAAGCATGTAATGATTCCCGGTATATGACAGATAGATGTTCCTATCTCTTTGGCATGCTTGTGCAGGTTTTATTTTGACCATTCTCTACAACAGTAAAAAAGAAACACAAACACCATGCTGCAAAATAATTAATAAAGTATCTTGCATACTTTTTCATTTCACTTACCCCTTCCCAACCATACCAAGAATCGGGCCGTTTCTTTCCACGAGTCCGAAAAAAACAACTGTGTAGATCGGTTTCGACAATTTCGCCATGCTATGAAATGAGAAAAAGGCATTAATGTACTGCACGTTGACCCCAGAAAACATTGAAAAATGACTCACAAAATACCTCATTCTTTATAGGAATATAAACTACCTTTTTAGCATAAACGTCTCTATAGGGTATTGATGACATCGTCTTCAAGTAACAATGATTTCCAGATCCTGATGGATCTCATGCAAACTGGACATTCTTCGATCGCTCATCTACATATTCACCAAGTATTTGAGTAAGATATGCAAATAAATACAAATTGAAATAATTCATACTAAACTTGCAAAAAGGTTAATGACTATATAAACATATA
Organism: Chrysogorgia sp. JL179-B06; assembly: GCA_035772405.1. NCBI lineage: Eukaryota > Metazoa > Cnidaria > Anthozoa > Scleralcyonacea > Chrysogorgiidae > Chrysogorgia > Chrysogorgia sp. JL179-B06. Next base: position 9,487,507 of record JAYKKM010000437.1, read on the forward strand.
CCTTCGGTTAGAAAATGGAAACTGTTCGTAAAAACGTAGCACTCGATGGATTAAACAGGATGCAAATAACCAAAAATCTGTAAACCAACGAGCTGGAAAGCAGCAGAGAATGCCATACTGAGAAAACGCCGAACATGTACCCCGACAGGCGCGAAATAGATAATTTCCAGCGATAATTCACCCGCGCCATTTACCCGCGACCCGCGCCATTTACCCGCGACCCGCGCCATTTACCCGCGACCCGCGCCATGTACCCGCGACCCGCGCCAAATAGATACTCCCGTTGAGCGACAATCAAATTTTGAGCCGGATCCGCGCCTGAAACATTGCTCTTATCCTCAACAGTTTCACACCAGCTATTGTTCGTAAAAAGCAATGAACGACAATTTTCTACATTTCTTCCATGTAAAGTGATGTCTCGCGAGTTTAGCCCAGCCTTCATATTCTACAACACGGAATCTTTTTTGTGTTTTTCTCTCACTGCTTAAGTGTTGCTAGGTTGGAGCAAAACTTCAGTACACATGTATTATTTTTCGAACTATCGAATACGATATATGTATACTCTATGTTTTCAGCTTTTGTTTGTATGAAGGTAAGACACTCTTGAGAGAGCTTTAATTGAAGTTCCTTACCTCACTTTGCGATTCGGAGTTTCGGCTCAACAACGCCTGTTTTTCAAACTCATACGCATCGAGTTGGTCCTATAGATGAACAAATAACGGAATTAAATTCGCACCACCAATATTTTTACATATTTTATTTAAATTCCGTGAATCGTGACATTTAGAATGTTGCTTCGAGCATCTAAATGTCCAACGCATGTTGAACGCCTTTGCAACAGATATTGGCGAGTGCGACCATCTTTCACTCTGTGAAGAGCCTTCTCTAGAAACGTTAGACCACCTTCCTATTATGTCGGCAGTAAACCAACCTTTTAGAGTTTTCAATTTGTATGAAAATGTACGTTTAACATGCCTTTAGTGGCGTAGGTGGGTCCACATTGTCAGTGGGAGGAAAGTCTGTATTAATCAATGGTGGCCCCTGATGTCAGAAAACTATTCACAACTAAACAGTGGGGCTACCAATTTGAAAAATAATTATATAAAATGTAATCATAAATTTATCGTTTCACCATTGAATCATGCACGAGTGTAACTTACAAGAATCATTTTAGTAATTTCTAGCTCTGTTTAAAAAATAAAATATCTTCACAATGCTTTATTTCATAGTGACTGACAGATGCAAAGGGGGGTTATAATAAGGAAAGTGGTGCATAAAGCGAGAAAGTCACTCCCTCTAAAGAGAAGAACGTTTTGTGGCAGAAAAGAAAACTGTCACTAGCTAGAAAAACGAAAACGTTACACCACGGGCGGAGAGGGAGGGTGAGCACGCCATTTATCATGGTCAGCGGCAAGCAATCTTGCCGCTGACCGGGATTAATGGCGTACTCACCCTCCCTCTCCGTCCGTGGTGTAACGTTTCCCTAGAAAAAAGAATAGGAAAAAAGCAACAAGACGTCACTTGCCACGATGTTAATATTATAATAATATAATTAGTTTTGTAAGTAACATTAAGAGTATATATTGTTGTAAGAGCATTGAGACTATTGTATAATGCTCCTAATACGTCTTTACTATTATTATTATTATTATTATTATTATTATTATTATTATCATTATTATTATTATTATAATAATATTATTATAATTATTATGTCTTATTATTATTATTATTATTATTTCTCGCTATGTCTTATCCAAAATATCCTGGCATTTCACCGTTTCTACTTTGTCTAAAACTTGGATCTCAGAAAATGTTGACTCTATAGTGAACAGTTATATTCGTAAATGGCTTGAAATACCTGATACTAAGTACTGTCTACCTAACCCGAAACAAATTTGGCCTTAGTATTTGTCCTCCATCTGTGAAATTCATTCAATGTCAAACAGTTCTCCGAACAGCTCTAAAAACATCTCCAAACCAAGCGATCAATGAACTCTGGAAGTCGACTAGTAATAGCACAAATATCCAGTATGACGTCTATAACTCAACCAAGCAAGTTCTTAAGGACTTTCGTTCTGAACAAGAGAATAGACTTCAAAATAATTTAACCTGTCAAGGCTCTTTCTTCTCTAATATCACAAAGTTCTCCCTCTCCCAGCTTACGAAGTTATGGTGTGCGTCTCAATCTAATCTACCGAAAAACATTTTTAACTTCACTATACGCTATATGAATAACTCGCTTCCCACACGCCAAAACCTTGCAAGATGGGGTATATCACCAACTTCAGATTGTTCCCTTTGTCTAGCCCCAGAAACTCTTTTACACGTTGTAGCAGGTTGTCAATCATATCTGGAAAGATTTACATGGAGACATGACTCTATCTTAAACTTTCTTGCGACGAACTTACTGACGGTCAACGGTTCAAATCTCTATGTTGATCTTCCTGGGTACAAAAGTCCATCAATAATAACCGGCGACACATACCGTCCAGATCTACTTTTCACGACTACAAATGAATGTCTCTATATTGTTGAACTAACTGCTGGTTTCGAATCAAATCTCCAAAAAAATGTTGAACGTAAAAAAGATAAATATTTAGAATTAATTAGGGAGCAAAGTAAATCATTTAGATCTGTTAAATTTGTTAATTTATCAATGAGCTCTCTTGGTGTCTTTGCGAAAGAATGCTCTACATTCATAAAAATGCTCAACGATCTTGGTTTTGACAAACTTCACCAAAAATATTGCGTAAAAAGAATGACGACGATTGCAATCAGAACAACATATTATATATTCTGCTGCCGTAACAAGAAATGGACAAATCCCGACTTACTTACATTTTAATGTTGTGCTGTATACTGTTATGTGTTTTTATAGTTATATGTATTGATATTATCGATTCAAGTAGCCGATTGTAAATTACCTTAAAAAGCGAGATTTACAATTGTATATGTAAAATCTAAATTTAAGTTTAATAAAGTTTCCATTATTATTATTATTAATATGTTATTAATTAGACAAGAAGTACACATTTATAAATTTGATCTAACGACTGGTATAGTTCTGGACTGCAAGTCATAAATGCTTCAAATCAAACCTGGAAGGGAGCGATTCTTTCTTCAAGTTCTTTATACTTTCTTTTCCAACTAAATGAAACAAACGAAAGAATACATTAAAGTGTTCTATTTTGGCCTTTTTATATATTTATAATCTTTGAAACTTTCTGAGAACAGTTGCTTAATATTATCATCAACTAAAGTTACATCTTCATGGAAATGGCTAAAAGGGAAGACTCGTAAGGACCTTTCTGTTTTGTCTGGTCTTTATTTTTGGTTAGGTTAGGGTTAGCTACACGGTTAGGTTAGGTTTAAGATTAGGATCAAGGTTAGGATTAGGATTGAGATTAGGGTTAGACTAGTTCTTGAAAAGTCAGTTAACTACATACAGGAAGTGACGTCAACCCTTGCACACGCAAAAACATTGCACAGTGATTCAATAGTAAAAATAGAGTTTTCTTTGAGCTTTTAGCAGACCTGTTTAGAAAATATCGTTCAATTCCAAACCTTTCTTCGTATTTCACTTTTGAATCTATATGCGACGCTTTTGTGTATCCCTGGGGTTGACATCACTTCCAAATACAAATAAAATTAAAATATTTGAACATAAATATTGTGCTATGAGTTTCTCAAATAAATGTCCTGTCGGCAGAATGTCCTGTCGGCAAAACGTCTGTCGGCAAATAGTCCGTTCGGCAAAGCAATCTTGTCGTCTCGATATTCTTTCACGACAGCAACTGTCGGCGCCGCTGTCTTTCCTTTCGTAAACGCCGTTCGGGACGACAAAGACCGTTTACGAAAGGAAAGACTGCGTCGGCGCCGATTTAAATGATACATTTTCACGCGTTTCCTTCGGTGAATTTCTTTGAAACTTTGTGAAAAAGCAACTTCGAATAAGCGTTATAACATACCTAGAACTCTTTTAAACCGACTTCTTTTATAGAGAAAAATATGTTCCTACGCCATTGTTACTATAGCAAGTTAGCAACGACAAAAATCAAACATTTTGTTAAATATTTTAGGCCTGCGATAGTTCAGCTATAGGTAGATTAACTTAACTAACATCTAATGATTGTTTTAAAGACAGCAATGACCCTAAATAAGGAGCGTTTAAAAAAGCATGCCAACATGATAACTATAGGGAGCCACTTTAAATGCCTTTTTTTTAAAAGTAATATTTTTTTGACTACAGTTGACTTTTAAATAAAGGGGAAACTATTTATAAGTTTTTCAAAAACGTATTAATACTTCATGAGGAAAACACAAAGAAAAATCATGACCGTATCGTGTCTTTATCATGTGATAGAGATTCGTCCTGATTTACATAAACTTTTCCTTCGATTTTCTCGGCGAAAATGGCTTGAACCACTGAAATTGTTGGTAAACATGGTTATTTACAGTAGATGCAGTCGTATTTGAAGCCGCTTAAAACATTCGCAGCACTGTTTTATAAAACACTGCTGCTTCATCGTGTTTTAAACTATAGGCAAATTAGAGAGCAAGACAAAACTGAGAGAACATGTGATAACCATTGTACTCACCTTTCCTCGTCTTTAGATTGTAATACATAATCCTCAAATTCTTTTTTACAACTAAAAGGAACACAGTATTTAAAAACGAAGAACAGGTTATACGTGATAAAAGTATACTGTTGGAAAATACACAAATAATAAACCTGTGTAAGTCTATTTCTTTTTGTGAGAGCTTCTTTTGCGTTTCAACAAGACGTCTAAGTTCAAAACAAAAATAAAAGGTTTCAGATGGAATATTTTTAAAGTGTTTATATAACCCTAAATACGATAATACTGCAGATACAGATTCTACATGAAGTGAATAGTTGAATGACAAATTGTTTTATTTGAGCTTTGCGTTTGGTAACTTCCTTCTAATGTCTACCATCAATCCTTTACTATGCCAAATATATCTATGTCCAAACTCATCCGCTTGTTGAAAACATCTTCATTGCCAAAGATGCAATCGCCGTCCGCTCACTTTTGCGTCGGAGGACGTGGTCGGACATAAGCACGTGTCGTTTGTAGCAAGCGTTCGTTGACTGTATCGTTGTTTCGTTCATTTGGATAACGAATATGCGAGACAGAGATATTGATATGAAAAAGTGATTGCCGGTGAGACGCTCTAACCACGGAGAACGAAGGTTACAATGATATATTGGTTCGATTGAACATACATGCATGTACTGCCTATGCGGCAGTTACTATATCAGGGTATATATATTAATAATATAATATATATAAGAGGGAGTTTGGAGTAGGCAGAAACTCCCGCATTCACTACAGCAATGTTGTATTTGACAAACAATATTCATGTTCATGAAAACAGTTAATTCAAGCTGATTTAGTGATAAAAGTCTTTCCATCCATACCTTCCAATTTCCTGTTTAAGTTTTCCTGCCTTCTTCTCCTCATTCGCAAACGATCTGTATTAAAATAATAGAATACGTTTACGCGGGTCTCTATTTAAATAATTGAATACGTTTGTCCAGGTCTCTATAATGTTATCGAAACCCGAGTGACGTAATAAAACATGAGAGAAGTGTATAGGGAGAAAAACGAGCCGAATGCTCTGCCAAAGTTCTCGAGTGTTTTTATTGCTTCACGAGGGTTTCGATCACGCTATGGCATCCGGGGCAAATGTTTCTATTATTTTTATAAAATGCTTTAGAAACAATTGGTTATATTCGAATAATTACGCAAGGGGATATAACGCTTTTTATTTATGCAAATTCTCATTAGTTATGACGTCATTGTAAGCCTTATCAATGCAATCACAGCCGTGCGTAGAGTTAACATTGTTTTATAAAGAAATACAGATATATTCTAATACACTATCCCTTCTGAGGATTTATAGAAATTGCCTGTGAACTCCTTGCTTGAATGTATCATTTAAACGGACATTAAAATTCAAGTTTGATTTAAAAGCACTTTTAAGAAACGTACTTGTTTTCCTCACGAAGTTTCGACAACAGCTCCTCCAATGTTTCAATTTCGCCTCTAAAACTGAGTATTAATAAAACGTATGCTAAACGTATATAAAAAGCGAGATGCAACTTAAGCAGTGGCGTTTTGGGTAGATCCCGCCAAAAAGCAAAAGCTAAGAGGTTGATGTACTGTCGTAATTCTATATAGGAGGGTCATCGCTCGAAACGTTAGACTCCCTACTGACACTATTTTGGCAGTACACCAACCTTTTAGAGTTTTCGATTTATATTTCTATACTGCCTACGCAGCACAACACTTTTATATCACTCAAAAAGTAAAATCTATGGCTAAAGGCGGTGTTATACTATGCAATTGTTCGTGCAACTTGTCTCGCAACGGCTTGAATCTGCTACGTTGAAGTTGCATGAAAGTGTTACACCAGGTTATGCTACTTGACTCGCAAAGTTTCGCAATCTTTGCGTTTGTGACAAGGTACGCATGCGCATCCAGTAGCCATGCAAGAGGAAAATTGCGAGACAATTAGTTGGAGATGGGGGGGGGGGGTGTGTGTTATACTGTGCAACGCTGAAAATAGTTGCTGTAATCATTGCAGAAAGTAGAACTACAATCATTGACAACATTATGATAAAAAGGTTAAAACATTTTATCAAAGTTAAAAAGGAACGTTTTCGATCAAGCGATCATCATCAGATTGAACTGAGTATAGTATTTTTTATATAGTATATTATATTTTTTATATAGAACTGAGTATAGTATTTTTTTATTATAGTATTAGTACTTTGTATAGTATTTAATGTATTGTATAGCCAGTTTCCTCAGTTCAACCTGATGATGATCGCTTGATCGAAAACGTTCGTTTTTAACTTTAATAAAATGTTTTAACCTTTTGTATCATATAACCTATTTGGCGAAGATGTCTTATATTGAACAAATTATTAGTTGGAACAAATTGAAGAATGTATGTCCTAATAATTGTTAACCCCACTCCCCTATTCAATGTTGCTTTTACAATGATGGAAAGCTATTGGGAAACAACTGAGAAAAACCCGTTAACGTTTTGTGCTTTTACAACATTGTTTAGGGGGCCAAACCTTTTGTGATACCTTTGTTCCAACAATGTTGTCAATGATTGTAGATTCTACTTTCTACAACGATTGCAGCAACTTGTAGCGCAACAATTTTCGCCGTTGCAAGGTATGTTACACTTTGCAATGCTTCGTGCAAGTTGTCTCGCAACGGCATTGCAAGACAAGTTGCACGGAAAATTGCGTAGTATAACAGCGCCGTAAACCTTCACCATTGTCGGCGATTATTATTTTTTTTGTCTTTTTCCTAAAATTAAAGTATTTTTTCCCTAAAATTAAAGTATATAATTAAGATAACATATATTCCGGAAGTTACACAAAATTAACCAAGCTGTCGTCCCAGTCCAAATAATCAGCTCTCCAAGGTTGCGTTCTGTTGCGATCAACCATTTAAACGAGAACATCTGGTTTTGGTTCGAGACTGCTGAATTAGCAGTACGTATAACACGTTAAGTCGAGCAATTGTTTTCCATCTCCCAGAGGGAGTTCAACATTAACATGAGAAAGGAAATATCGCAAAGAATTTTGGTAGTGGTAGTCACTAATAGATTCGTACGTCATAATGGGGTAAGGTCTATTGTATTGCAGTTTACTTTAGGATTCTAGATTCAAGCCTTATAAGGTCACTCAGAATTGACATTATTTCTTTCAAAACTGCGAGTTTATATATAGTAAATTAGCGTAAATCGCTATTCACCTTATATTCTCCTCAACCACATCCTGATATCCGACAATATTTTTTTCCATATCATTGATGGTCAGGTTGCACTGAAAGGAAGTTTAATAATTCAATGATGATCAAGACAAATTATTATTATTATAAATCATTTACGGATGCGCTGAAATTAGTAAAGTACCCCCTAACCAAAATTTGATTTCATTAAATAAATTGTTGTGTTTGCCTGAATCATTTTCGATTTGGTTACATGGTCGATTTTCTATGTCCTGTTGAAATGCGTAATCACTATGATGACGAATCTGAAAATGAAGTATATCTTCACAACTATTGAACGAAATTGCTTGAAACTTTGCACAAGTATACAGTTCACAAAAATGAATATCCCTACGTCAACCTTATTGTTGCCATAGTAACAAATTAGTTCGCAGTCTCCTTTCATCCCTGCAGAGATTTTCATTCGAAGTTGAACTGTTTTGTTGGAAATACTACAGAAAATATACCTTAATAGTTAACAGTCGAAAATTGTTTTTGAACAGGCAGAAAGAAAGAGGTTTATATTCAATAATATTCAATTTAGTGAACTGTATACTTGTACAAAGTTTCAAGCAATTTCGTTCAATAGTTGTGAAGATATACTCATTTTCAGAATCGTAATCATAGTGAATACAACTTGTGACGTCATAGGTCATACAACACAACCTTGAATAACTCAAGAACGAGATAAGATATGAAAGAACTACAAAATTAATGCAATTCTTTATCGTTTTAGGAGTTATTTCAAATGAATCAATAAAAAATTCATCTCAATTTTCGTTTCATAGGCACTTTAAAAAAATCAAAATTTTATATTTTTAAACTATTTAAAAACGTTTTAGCAACCTTTCATTTGAATTCAAAAATGGCGGGAAAATTTCCGTCTTCTATACAGTTTTGTATGCTTTTAGACAATAAGATCGAATATACTTTTCAAAATGTTATTTTATAAAAGATTTCTTCACATATTTCATTGAGAAGTTCTTGTGCGACTCAAGAAGTGCGAAGAAATACCAGATATCAATCGTCATCATCGTCATCTTTAAATGTACTTACCTCTGCTAGTTTTATGGAAAGAATTTCGGCAGTTGTTCGTTGTTCTTTTTCGCTTTCTTGTAGCTTCGCGATATGTCCCTAAAGTGTTCGTAAAAACTGCACATGAGGACTGCACATGAGGACTTATTTCTGATTTCTTTATAACATTACCGTTAAATCGTATTGTCTCTAACAGTTTCAATAAACTTCAATGTGAAAGCGCATGAATGTTTAGGATTTTTTAAAAACACCTCTGTTTAGACTGCGCTAGTATGGTAGTAACGACCAAAAACGGTAAATAACACAATTCTTTTTCAAGGAGAAAGATTTGAGTTACTTGAGATCGGAAAAACTGCATTGTGTGAATAAGGAAAAAAAAATAAATCAAAATAGTTTTTGTATAATAAAGTTATATTTTCCAGTTTTAACTTCTCGCCACTAATTTCGTATTTGGAGCGTATAGGTGCCAAAATGCGCGATGACATGAAGCAACATCTTGTTTCGATAAGAAATAGTTGTAACCATGGCAACTCTGCCAATGTGTCAACCTCTGCCACCTGTAACACTGGTCATGTCAGTGGAATGCCTTGACGGATACTTACATGATATTTTTTTATTATTTTTAAGGGGGGAACGGTTGAGTGGCACAAATAGACTTTCTAAAAGTCTTCGAATCCTCAGTCCTTTTCTTTTTTATATGCTTGCGCTTCGAGGAAAAGAGAGTGGACGACTTGTAGCAAGACTATGGGACAAACAAACCAAATAGAAAACCAGCGCAATTTAAGACAACGCGCGTGAACCTTATTGTATAAATGCAACAAGATCCACTGAGCTGTACGGGTCACCCCATAGAGATCATAAATAAAACTAGAGGGGGCACTGGGGCCAGAATTTGGTATCCAATTGAGCGCCGCCATTTGGGGCAAATTGGCCTTTTTCTGCAATTCGAGAACCTCGCGGTCCAAAACAACGAATCGTAAATTCTACAATTTTTGCGTTTCCTTTTCACTGTTTGTTTGTCTATTTGGCTATTAAGCCTGATGTTTTATTGTTACTTGGACCATTTTCTGCTGAGTAAAAGATCAAAATGATAGTTTTAATATAAAATATAAATATAAAATTGCCCTCCAATTTATCCAAGATGGCGGCGTTCAATTGGTTACCCAGATTGACTGAAATGAAGATTGGATGCCCCTCTAGTTTTATTTATGATCTCAATGACGCAACGCTACACCTATATAGTCATCAGTCTCTCTATTAGGTAAATCTCTCTATAGGTAAATTGGCCTCTTCTGGCCGATGTGTGATGTACCTGTACAATGCAACACATCCAGTTATCCAGACACATAACGAACTCAGACATATAATAAATATATTTATTTTTTCCTGGTCCATATCCTACCAAATCCTGCTTTCTGATTGGCTAACGAGCGGTCCGTACGAGCCCATAAGGACCGCTCGACATAATTTCATTTTTAAATGCATGAAATATTTCTCCATACGGACCTCCCAGCCGGTAAATAACATATTTATTTGTTTACCTGTTATTTATTTATCTATTCGTTTATTTTATCTGATTGTTTATTTATTTATCTATTTGTTTATTTATTTATTTTTCACCTGTGATTCAATAAGCTGTTCGTTGACTTTTTTCCAACTCTCCCTCTCTCTATGCAACTCTTGTTGCATTTCCAAACGATTTTTGCATTCCATGTTATAGTCCTTTTTCATATCTTTGAATACCAGGTTTAAGGTTCTGTATTCGTCCTGACTATACATCATAAAATAACAATACAATTAAACAGGAACGGTGTATTAATTCACCATGATTCAAACTTAAAGGACATTGGCAACAAAAATTAAGTTGGTCTAATATGAAAGAACTCGTAAAATGATAGAGTAACACCTTTTACAACTTTTCCATATTTTACTTTTACATAAATGAGATGGTCTCTGAAGTCAGGTGCTGGGTAGAGAATTTTCACTCATTAAAAAATGTCTTATATCTCAGTGATTGCTAAGTTTACAACGTTCATTATCATGAGGAGTTATTATACGCACATTTTCAAGTAAATTAGTGGAACAAACTTGAAGATGGAACTAATATTTTGGTGAGTGAAAATTCTCTGCAACTGACGCCAGAGACCATCTCATTTACATATCAAACAAACTTAAATATTTCAAAAACGAAACGAAGTAAAATACGGAAAGGTTGTATAAGGTGTTACTCTATTATTTTACGAGTTCTTTCATATTAGACGAACTTAATTTTTGTTGCCAATGTCCTTTAACTACATTCTGCATGTATGTACTCAGAAAATCAGAGAAGTGTTTATGCAGTGAAAAATTCAGTTCGAAATAAACTATCTTACCTGAAAGAAATATAGAGATTATAAAGATTGCCGTTTACAACTTTTCCATATCTCAATTTGTTCTTGACATATTAAGATTTGTTTGATATGTAAATGAAAGTCACACTGCATAATGACTTACTGAAACGTAACTTCGTATGTTTAGTAGCTTTGGACACACACACATATGCACACTTTCATGATATCGTTAAATAATCCGAAAGATATACAGGCTTCTTCAATAAGTCATTATGCAGTATGACGTCATAGCGAGGATCATTTACCTCAATCATTATAATTTCTATAGTTCTTTACACTAAGAGAGCTTATTTAGAACTGAATTTTTCACTGCCACTGCCGTAGAGATAATTTGGACACACCGATCACTGGCAAATTTGTGACAATATTCGAGCGCAGAAGGCACAAGAACCCTTTAACGTGCCCCCTGGAAAATTTTGAAATTTAGAATCTCAAAAATGCCATTTCCTACATTCAATATGCAAGTGGTGATTTTTAAGACCTCTGAAGGTTATAATGGGATGGGGCACAGTTTAATGTCATTTATGATTTTTTGGGCGCCCAAACCGGTGTACCGGCATCTCAACCCCCCTGAATTTATGGCCCTGACTGCATAAACACTTTAAATGGGAACTGAAAAAAATAATATTTAAATCATAGACCCTTCAAGTGTGACGTTTAGAAATGTAACTAACAATTTAAATAAATCAACTCGAGAAATAACGTTTTCATTCTCTTATTTTATGCTTCTGGACGCCGCCATTTTAGAGTTTGCTCGACGGCTCAAACTCGACGTACAGCGGGTGTTTCTTTTCAATTTTGACGTCACTGTCACTGAGTGCAAGGAACGAAATGACTCAAAAGGAATGACTTAAAAGGAACTTTCTGTTTTATTTTGTCTGGTCTTGGTTAGGGTTAGCTACGGTTAGGGTTAGATTTAAGGTTAGGATCAAGGTGAGGGTTAGGATTAAACTAGTTCTTGAAAATGGGAAGGTGCTTTTGAGTTATCCTATTAGCTTTGTCCGCAAGGAGCAAAAGACAAGCACTCAATTACGTCAAAATTGAAACTCTAAAATGGCAGCGTCCAGAAGCATAAAATACGATACATAGAAACGTTTTTTTCTTGAGTACAAGAGCAGATACTTTGTAAAACTATTATGTTTTCCCCATTTAACAACCTTGGGACAAGTGCACTTTAGCAGACCCACTAAAAACTCAGCAGTTCACAAGCTCAACCTAACCCCAAACTCAATTGTTACAGTATTGTTAGTTTTGCAGTTTCTATTAATTATTGATTGCCAACCAACATTTATTTTCAGTTTTATAAAGTGCTTTCGAAACACTTTGATAGCAATTTTTTGCATTACAGAATATTTTGTTTTTTGGTGTGGAGGCAGATTTTAGCAATAGAATACATTATGCAAAATTTCAGCATAAGGTCGCAGGACAAAATATTGAAATATACCGATTTTTTTATTGTAAAATCGTAGTCTTGAATTGGCTAGACTTCTCGCGCACACGAATGGTCATTTGATATCTTGCAAGGTGGCTGCCGCATGCATGGTTTGATGAAAACTTCTATATCGAACCATCTTAAAGTGTTTATGAAACGAAAATTGAGATGACTTTTTTATTGATTTATTTGAAAGAGCTCCTCAAACGATAAAGAATGGCATTTGTAGTTCTTCCATACCTTAAGTTATTCAAGATTGTGTAATATGACCTATGACGTCACTAGTTGTATCCCACCATTATGACGAATCAGAAAATGAAGCATATCTTCACAAATATTGAACAAAATTCCTTGAAACTTTGCACAAGTATACAGGTCACTAAATTGAATAACCCACGTAAACTGTATCGTTGCCATGGTAACAGATTAGTTCCCAGACTCCTTTATTCCTCTCATAAACTTGTTTATATTCTGCCTTTTCTAAACCAATATTTAACTGTTGATCAGTGAGGGATATTTTCAAGAGTATTGCCAACAAAACAGAGCAACTTCGAGTCAAAATCTTTGTAGGGCATAGTGGAAAAAAGCTGTAGGATGAAAGGTCTGGGAACTAATATATATTGCTATGGTAACGATAAAGTAGACGTGGGGATATTCAATTTAGTGACCTGTATAATTGTGCAAAGTTTCAAGGAATTTTGTTCAATAGCTTTGTAGATATGCTTCATTTTTTTATTCATCATAATGATGGGTACAACTAGTGACGTCATAGGTCACATTACACAATCTTGAATAACTCGAGAGCGAGATAAGATATTAAAGAACTACAAACGTCATTCTTTATCGTTTTCGCGGTGAGGAAATCTTTGAGGTAATATTACTCAGAAAAAGGTATCTTAGGGGCTGAAATTTGCATCGATTATATGGTGATTTTCAACCCGGGCTGAAATCCATATTTTTCGCGGGAAATCTTTTCAAAATGGCACCACGCAACATGAAGAAAATGGCTCTTTTCGTATTTTCGCAGTTCAGTGTGCTTCATGCTCTTCTTTTTCAACTGAATGGCATAGTGATTGCGTACAAGCTGTTGGAAGCCAAAAGGAACTAGATTTTGGCAGCATACCTATCTTCAAAGAGAACAACGAGTGGTAGAAAAAGAAGATATTTATGCTCCAATAATTTCAGCCCGGTTTAAAATTATGATTTGCAATTATATGGAATTTTTCAGTCTGTTTTGTTGAGCTGAAAATCCTAGGTTGGTAAAACCGGGCTGAAATTATCATCATGTAATTTCAGCCCGGCTAAAGTTACAAACGGGCTGAAAACTCTCATATAATCGGCTCCTTAGCATCAGACAGGAGTCGAACCCATCCGGCCACTCGGACTCCGATTGTAGAGCGAAGGTTATTTGATGTGGTGGTCCATGTGCATCACTATATCAATAGCCCAATAGACATTACCCAACCTTCTGTCCATCACTGGTGGTAGACCAATTGCATAAATACCACAACGAATCATGACACATGTATAGCATCAAGTTCATTTTTTTGAAGGCTATTAAAAATTTCAAAAGCTGAGAACAATATGTAAAATTGGACAGAATTCAAAAGAATGAAGTTATGAGGTTATGCGTGTATAATCAAGGAATTATAGTAGTAGTAGTAGTCACTAATAGATTTACACGTCATACGAATTTCTGAGTAATTCTCTTCAGCGTTAATTCAAATAGTCACCTGCATCGTATGATATACTTATCATTAATAGACCCTCGGCTCGGGGAATTCGACGAAATATTACTCCGAGGAATGATATATATATAATCCCGACGGGTAATATTTCGTCGAATTCCCGGAGTGGAGGGTCTTTAAATGATATATTATACCGAACAATATGGAATACTGTCTTCTTGTTCCTCCATTGTTGACAGCCTCGTTTTGGTTTAACCGCGTAAATATAATATATATGATAAATATAATAAACTAGAAATAAACGTTTGAATCACTGGGCCCAAGTGTGTGATACAACATTCCCCACGAACCAACGTTAGAAAGTTAAGCATGTTTAACTGATATCACAGCTAATTTAATGTCGCAAGGCATTGTGGTAAATGTACAGGCGCCATCTTTCTCGCTCAACTGGTCACACACGATACTCACTTCTTGTTGAAAGACTCCTTGCTGAGTTCCAATTCTTTTTGGATAGTTCCAATTTCTAAACTTCGATCTTTCTCCAGCGCAACTATAGAACGAAGGACAACGTGAAGCTTAATGGACCTATATCCTCCAACAGTTTAATGTTTCTTTCTAAAGTAGGGATACCAGAAACATGTTTTGACCAGAAACATGCTTTGGAACAAAAGTCTATTTGGTGAAATTTTCACTGTAAAATAGACATCCAAAGTTGCAAGCTCAAGGAGCCTGGTGCTAGTGCTACTGTGATGTAGTTTAAAGTGCATATAATCCTTCCAGTTTTTAGCTCTCTGTATAGAGGACGCCAAATAGTCCCCTCGCCAGCGAGGGTGATAATCTCGCCGCGGCAGGGATCCATTTCTCACCGAAAGTTTATATATATGGTCTCCGAATCAACGCATCGGCGCTCTAACCACTGAGCTATTGAGACACGGTCAGAACAGTCAAACATCATATATAGTATACATATTTATAGTATACATATTTATACATCGCCCTGACTCTCAAATATCTACAGGAAGACATCTCATCTTCGACGAAGTAGAGCGAAGCCTCTCGCAGGAATTCCTCAAGTATAGCGAGCTTATCACCGGCTCTTGTATACAGGAGGCTTTACAATAATTTTCTTTAGATGAAGAGAGGATTTATTAATGGTCAAATATATGTATATGAAAATGTGACTGCCCCAACCGGAAATCGAACCGAGGTCTCCGAATCAACGCATCGGCGCTCTAAATACTGAGCTATGCTGAGCTATTGAGACACGGTCAGAACAGTCAAACATCATATACATATTTATACATCGCCCCGATATATATTATATATATATATATATATGGTCAAATACATATATGGAAAAAGTGACTGCCCCAACCGGGAATCGAACCCTTAAAGCCCTCTGTATACAAGAAGTTGTGTATCGCTTCGCTACTTTGGGAAGTGCGCTCGAGAGGCCTTTCTCCACATTATGGTTAGATGCGATGTCTGCCTGTTGGTGTTAAGTGAAAGCGGCGAATTTAATATGTATATGGAAAAATTACTGACTGTTCTGACCGTGTCTCATTAGCTCAAAGGTCAGAGCGCCGTAACGTTGATTCGGAGACCAGGGTTCGATTCCCGGTTGGGGCAGTCACTTTTTCCATATATGTATTTGACAATATTAAATCCTCTCATATATCAATTAATTATTATTAAAGCCCTCTGTATACAAGAAGTTGTGTATCGCGTGAATATTGGCCGAGATTACGTTCACAATCTACGTACAACGAAACGACTTTTTGCGATTTGTTATTATTGTTTTTAATTTTTGCGGTCTTGGCTCTGGGGACCATGGATGGGGAAAAGAAACTCTAGGGGGGACGTTGTTAGTATGGAAGTGAAAATTAAATATTTATTTTAAATATTTTTAATAGTTTAAAAAAACGAGTACCTAACTGTTCTTCCAATATTTCACATTTTCGTGTGATACTTTGAAGATTCTGAAGAGACTGCTCGTCTTTCCTGAAACAACAATGCCCCAAATACACATGAGATAATGTCGAATGCCAGAAGATTAAGGGTGGAATTCGTCGGCCGCGCCTGAACACCCGTGGCAGGGCGATCGACGGGCTTATACAGTTCCCCTTTGGCCGTATAGTTAGCTTCCGACTGACCAGCCACCTTTTAGATAAAATATGAATCAGGTTTGATTGGCAGAATATTATAAAGATCCAGTTCCTCTTGTTGTTGCCGTATGTGACAAACATTAACAAGGCACAAGCTGAGAGATTTACGTTTCTCGAGAAGCCCGACTTCAAGTTAGCAAAGCAGACGTAAGAAGGAAATCCACTAACTAACTATGTCTTAGTACATATAGTTCGTCTGATAGACTACCTTCTCATCTCATCCCTCAACTGAGACACTTCCTGCTGAGCTTCATCCACAACCTGTTCATGCTTTTCGCCGAGATCTTTCATCGAGATAGCTAAGCACTGTTTGTCCTCCTTTAGAATACTAGGAAAAGAAAGAAAAATCAATTCTTAAAAATCGCTATAGATACACAGAAGTGTGAGTACATATCGTAGAATCTTTTCTCCGCCATTGAGGGCCGCTACTTTCGAGATGCAGTTATTTTCGGGGTTCTGCAGACAAAATATAAGTGAAGTTCATATAAAGATTTTATTGACTTTATTTTATTTGTAAAGTTTCGCAATTCAAATCAATTAAGTTAAGAAGATATCGCAAGTTGAAGTTGGAGAGTTTGTCCAATTTCGACGCCATCATTGTTTCTCAAATATGACGTCACTGTCTATCTCGTATTATGCCTAAGAAGTTCCTCTACTTTCCCGCACAACGAACGAAATAGTTTATTTTGACTAAATCTCCTCCAAGGAGCACTCACAATAGCTATCACCATGTGATCGCCATCAAAACAACTCCACTGCCGATAAATATGCATTCAGTGACGTCATATCTTCGAAACAAATATGGCGTCAAAATCCTGATATTTTCAACTTCAACTAGTCATATCTCCACTAAATTGATAGGAATACTGCAACTTTGGACATAGAGTTGGATCAAATCCGTCTCTCCAAAGGGTTGGGGAATTTGGGAGCGGCTGACGGATTGGGGAAGAGCTGCAGAGAAGAGCAGAGGAGAGACGGACTTGGTTCATCTTCAGCGTTTTGAATCTAATTATCATAATTTATACAATTTTGGTTGGGAGCGACCATGTCGATTTCATTTCCTAATAAAAAACACTGTACATTATGCGATATGAAAACCTACTCCATCGTCAATACCATCGTTAAACCAATTCATCACACGCCTCCGACCCAAAAACAGGTTGGTAAATCTTGGTTCGCTGTAGGTGAACCAAGTACATCTCTCCTCCCCTTACGCTCTTCCCCAATCCATCAGCCGCTCCCAAATCCCCCAACCTTTGATAGGGGTATCTAGTACGTATTCCTTATAAGGAAGCGCAAATAGAAGGCATTGACGAGCAAATAGAATGAATTAACGAGCAAATAGCTGACACGTTCAAACCTCGTACCAGCCTCCTTGTTAATTGGATTGTAACCGACCCCAAAACAACAAAGGTCCTAACCCTTTGGCAAACGTTTTCTTAAGAAATAAACCACCCCCAAAGCTATAGAATATATCAAAGGAAAGTTAAATTATCTATTTACAACATACGTACAGCTTTATCCTATAGCTAATTTAGTTCTCTTTAAAAGCGCGGATAATCGAACATGCCAAAATATAATTTTCCTAATACGGATACCATCTTGTAAACAAAAACACGGCTGTCTTCGACGAACGTTTTCTTGAGAAATAATCAACTCCCAAAGCTACAATATATATTAAAACAAAGATACATTATCTGTTTACAATATGCGTGCAGCTTATCCTGCTAGCGAACGTAGTTTTCTTAAAAAGAGTGGATAATCGAACATATCGTAACGTGTTAACATATCGTAACGTGTAACCCACATCCAGTGGGCTGGTACGAGTGCCATGTATTTGTTCGTTAATGCCTTCTATTTGCTCGTCAATGCCTTCTATTTGCTCGTCGGTCACTTCCTTATATGGAATACGTACTAGAAGTACATATGCAACCTTTGGAGAGACGGACTTGATCCAAGTCCTTTAGACATTGAAAGACCGCTACATTGGAAAATTTCAGAGGCATCACAACTTTCGGAGGGCCGCTACTTTCATTTTCGTAGGTAGTGTTGAAATACGAATGTAAAACACTAAAATGTTATTCTATTCAATATTTCGGCAGTACACCAACCTTTTGATGTTTTCGATACATAGCACATACAAAAATAGTAATAGTGGCATACATAAAGAAGGCTCGCAATGCGCACACGATGCGTATTGCTGGAGTGAAGATGTGATAGACGCCGAAAGACAAGTATATACGAAGCTTGTTTATTGGAATAATATCAGCTATCCCCACCTGTGCCTAAAAACCGCATTTCGTTCCACAATTTTTAAACAATTTTCTGTTCGTTACAACGGTATAACTAATCTCTTATTATGAATAATATCTTTAATAACATCTTAATAATATCTTACATAACATACTTCAGCAACTCAGTGAGGGTAAAAATACGTGAACACCTTGAGAAGGTTGATTTCATGAAGACTATAGGTAGAAGTCAGGGGTGGAAAATTATTTTACTTTCTGGGACCGCAAGAGGACTTCAGAAAAAATTCCGCGAGTAATTGATACTGTGACATTAACAAACTGTTGAGCCCCAAACTTTTCTGGCACCAATGGTGGGATGGCCACTGGTAGGAGCGTCGAAACGTTGAGTTGTGTGGATTGCAACTTTTCCGATATAGTTTTCTAACGACGCTATTCTGTCTCAAAACACTTTGAATAGAAATTCAAATGTTTCAGTTTATATACGCGTTCAAATACGCGCCTGCTAGCTTGCAGTCCAGGGGACAGATGTTCAAAAGGCAATTAGCTTAATCCAGGATAAGTGGAAATTTTGTGGCCAAAATTATAAAGATGAAACACTAACCCTAATGCTAACCCCAATGCTAGCCTTAATTATGCTAACCCTAATACTCACCCAACGCTAACCCAAATGCTAACCCAAATACTAATCCTAATATTAACTCAAAAACTACATCCTTTAATTTATCAACGCATTCCCTTGCTAATGCCTGTTTCGCGGAAAGTCTGATTCCACGTGTTTTAAATCAGGAGTTGACTTGTAATGATACGCAAGTTATCCGCTGGACAGCAAGCTAGCATACTTTGTGAGTATCTCGAACATGATTTAGTGCCGACTCAAAAGTGTCCAGATCCCACAAATAATGACTTCAACTTACTTCATTTCAATGTCAGTTTTCTTCTGCATGTCTACGGCTTCTGCGAGATCGCGCTCCAAAGTAGCGACGTTGTTTTTGTTGACGTCTAAAGTCTCTTCCAGTACTTTACGCTGTTCATTTAATGCTGTTAAAGTGGTAACTTTTTCGTAGAGTGTATATTCCAGGGACTCCACTCGAGATGCATATTGCTCCATGTACGACGACATCTCCTTCTCCAGGTCATCTTTACTGCTCTTCATATTCTATAGCGAAATAATTAAGGAAAACCACATATTATATAAACTATAACTTATAGCATTTATCGTAACCTTCACGCCATCATTTGTCGTGAAAAAGTTAGTTTGAATATATGAAAAATTTAAACAGGTGCGTATTGGTAAATAATAGTTCAAACACGAGTGAAGGCGTTGTTACAACAATGCCATTGCGAGACAAGTTGCACGAACCATTGCTAAGTGTAACATGCCTTGCAACAGCGAAAATTGTTGCGACATAAGTTGCTGCAATCGTTGCAGAAAGTAGAATCTAGTTCTACTTGGTAAGCCAATGTTTTGGCATTAAAAGATTGGGTAAATTTTTTTTTGCATTATAAATATTGGGTAACAAATGTTAACACAAACAAAAGGAATAAAATAAATCAGTGTTTGAATGTCTATAGTTACAACTGGCAACTTCAACATTTGCTTTAAAGGTAACATGATGCATTGTTGAAGTATTATAATACATGTATAAAATATTAATCATTGTCTATTTACAGTGCATATATACATAATATGCAGGTATACATCAAAACAATTCTTCTAGTGATGGTTCAGGTAGAAGAAAAATTCAGTGTTTGAAAGGTTGGGTAAAACCTTTTTTAGTTTCAACTTGTTTATCTTCGGTACCAACCCCTTCCATAAATAATGAACGCTCCCTAAGCTCTTCTTATCTACGTTCAGAAACATATTTTAGTCTCCGTAAACTCCCGTACCCACTCCGTATCGCGTTCGAGGGACAAAATGTGCGCGCGCAGCTCTCTAGGTCGGAGAAACAAAACAATGCCAATGGCCGCAGTAAAAATAGTTCATGGATGTGATACAGAAAGTGATAGCGATATTGATTTAAAAATATTTATTAAAATGTGCCTTACTGTCAGTGTGTACTGACGCCTCTCAAAATACAGGAAATGTTATTTCAGAAAACTATTTTCAAAATTTCAGGGGTTTATACATTAAATCTTTCCTGTCCGGACTGATGAAGAACTGATGAAGATTGACGAAGACGTGAATCGAAAAACGCGGCACACGGTGACACAAGATTAAAAATTAAAACTCGACAAGCGCCAGGCACATGAGATCCACTCACACGCCGAGTTTGATTTTATTTTATAAAAAACTGTGCGATTGGTGGAATTTTGAATTTTCATGATGCTACGCGAGAGCGCAAGATATGCTTTTCTAGAAAAATGAAAGTTTTTCAACTTAATTATGATAATTATTGTTAATTATCAACCTCGTTCCCAGGGCATTTTGCCTCCACGGGGAAGGTCGGCGAAAATGGCCCTGGGATCGGCTGATCACATGACACCCAGAATTTCTGGGTGTTTAGATATGATAATTTTTGTGGTCTTTGTTCCATTGCCTTTGTCTACTTTGTTGACCTGAATTGAGAAATGTCCAATGCTCTTCAGAGTTGTTCATGTCAGCATTCGTCGGCATAAAAGCAGCCAACAAGCTTAATAATCCACCATACATCCATGGTTATCTCTTACAAAAGGTATGAAGAAGCATATATCCAATTTAGCGAAAGCTATCACTTCTAATTTGCTGTAAAATTTGAAGACAGCATTCAGATTTAGATGAATAAACTATACTCGGCTGAATTAATTGAGTTTCATGACAAGCCAATCGCATTATACAATGGTCCAGCCGATCCCAGGGCCATTTTCGCCGACCTTCCGTCGTGGAGGAAAAATGCCCTGGGTACGAGGTTGTTAGTTTATATTAACATGTGTCTTGTAGCATTGGTAAAAGCCGGTTTATTGGGCTTTCAGAAAATGTATAGATTTCACAACAGTTATGGAACAAAGAGGTGGTTCAATTTTGGATGTTTTTCAGCCGGACAGGAAAGAGTTAAATAAGTAATCTCGCGAGAAATGACGTCATATTTCATTCGGGCATGTTCAGTACCCCTTTTTCGCCCGTACATCTATGCTGGAGACCATGAACTCAGTCCAACAACCGAGTCTGTGTAGCTCAACGGTAAAAACATTTTACTGGAGATCAGGTGGTTAGAATTTGTTTGCCAAAAAAATACAGGAAAGTCCAAAGCTATAAAATAAAATGCCATCACTTGTCTCGGTAACGGCTGATTCTGCAGCGTTGTAGTTGCACGATAGGCAATGTTTCTTGCAAATTATGTATATTAATTTACACTTGATGAATCAGATGAAGGAAAAGTTATGGTAAATTACCAGTGTCGAATCATATACTTTGAAACCCAACCTGGACCAGTTGCGAAAAATGCAACTTCAAGGCCAGGATCGCGGGCTCAATTCCCAGCCGGAAGGCCTTAAAGTTGGTCCCGGTCTCAAATTATATGATTTGACATTCGTAATTTACCATAACTTTTCCTTTCTCGCAACGGCTGTTTCTGTGGCGCTGCAGTTACACGAGAGTGGAGTGTTACGCTGGGCAATGTTTCTTGCAATTTATCTCGTAATGGCTGATTGAATGTCCATACCTTGTATGTATTTTCAACATCATCGAGCTGTTCCTGTAAAGTTAAGTTGTCTTGCTGCAAGGCAATCGTCATTCCTAAATGGGATTAATTGAAAGTTTAAAGAATAACGATAAACAATAGATGAGCAAATGTATATTAATTATATTTATAATAATATTTGACAATGCTTATTCCGACTGCCAACCGGGAATCGAACACAAGGTCTCTGACTTAACGTATTAGAGTCTGCCCACTCAGCTATTGAGAGACAGGGTCCAGGACAGTCAGAGATTTCCAACGCCGTTCTTTCCACAACCTCTACCTGGAGACAACGCATCACCACGTACAGCTGAGCCTCACTCGCTATATATTTAGTATAAACTTGCTAGTACTTCAGTAATAAAAATGCTGAAATCTGATCTCCCAGTGTTCAAATGTGAAGATACTGAAATTCCAAATCAGTAAGTAATAAAATGGAAATATTAGGGATAACAATTGATGACAAACTTAATTAATTTGTCAGTAAAATATGCTGAAAGGTAAGCCAACAGGTTGCTGTATTGAAACGAATGAAGAAAATCCTGCCTTTAAAACCAGGAAAGATCTTTATTGTGTAGATATGGCACAAGTTTCAACGGCAAGTCGACACCTTACGAGTCCTTCTTAAAGAGACACTCCACCCCAAAAACAAGTGTTGCTTAAATTAAAGTTCTTTGTCGCCTTACATGAGAATGGGTATTAGTTTTCTTCTAATCGTTTTAGTTTCAGAGTTGCAAAAAGACAAAAAATGACCCCAAACCTGATTTGTGGGAGTCAAAAATGTCCCCAATTATACCGTATGTTCGACACAAAACAATTATCAATAAAACGAGTTTTATCAGAATTTCCATTGGTATTATCTGGCAGTTGCCAATTTTGTAACTTACATTGACTGCTTTTTCTCATGCTGGACTACTATCAGCTAAATGCTAATAAGCAGTCCTTGATGTAAAAAAAATATCAGGTGATAATGTGATATCACAGTCGGTACTTGGTAGTTCAGTAGTTGATTCATTATCAGTATTTAGACTTCAGAAAAAAGGCAAGCTGGGCTCCTCCACCTTTAGTCTCTTGGTCACAGGAGAGTCGAGCTTGTTCTGCAGGGTGATGAAGTGCCACCTCCCCCTCCCGAAGTGCCTATCTAATGCCTCCCTCATTCCAGTGGATCAGGGCTTCCTTCCCAACATCTGATATGTCCATCTCCCTTCCTCTTGCTCCCGTGCAGTTCCTCGTAGTTGCCCATGCTCTCCACCACCCCGTCGACATGGGTCTTCACCAGGCACAGGCTGAGGAGGAGGAAGTCTTGGAGGCCGGAGTATAGAGAGGGTTCCTTGAAGAGATAAAGGAAATTAATAATATTCGACACTCTCGGCTCCCTGATCTGATCCTTCTTTTGACACACTTTCAGTTTACCTCTCTCTGGGCATTTCATCACAAGTTTTTGACAATCAGGAATACAAGTGTGAGTCATGAAGATAAGGTGCTGGAACCTCTTCACGATCTCTTGATTCTCTTCATTGAGTTCATTGTCACCAGCAGCTTAAGCCATGTCTTTGAACCTTTTCTTGAAATCCTCCTCCTCATATTTTGCATTCTTCATCACCTTCCTCAGACTCTTCTCCCTCTCTACCTTCACCTCGGTAGATGTCTTCCAGGATGTCTTCTAAGTCGAGACAGTTACCAGCCTCCTTGATCACTGCTGGTGCAGGACTCGCTTTCAACTTCTCCTCCAGATGCTTCCTTAGATGCTTCACCAGGCTTGTCAGCTTGTTTTCCACTGTAGCAAGGACAGACGCACAGCCGGAGATGTCGTAAGCCGTCCTACCCATCCTGCTTCGCTGGAACAGAGCTGTCTGAATAGAGACGCACTTCCCATCTAGGATGTCATCAATCTTCTCCCCCAGCTTTGGCCACAGAGACTGGTCAATTTCCTCCAGCTCCTCTGTCTCGTTGTCAGTCAACGTTAGCTTCTCCATCTTCTTCAACTCCTCCAGCAGCTCCATTTGCCTCTTGGGTATGTCCCAAGGGAACTGCTGGACAGTCTGGCGGAGACTGCTGGTGAGCAATAAGGACTGGCTGCCTTGTCCCTCACTTTCTTGTCAGTGCTCTCTGTCCTCTTCTTCAGAGCAGCAATGTTGGTCTCGTTTCTCTTCTCAAAATAGGCAATTGAACCCTCAAAGTAAGCAGTCGTCCTCCTTCCCTTTGGTATTCACCTCCTCCTTCTTCACAGTATCTACTGTATCTTTGGGACATTTCAAATCTTACATGAATAGAATCTTTATATCCGTAGTTCGGTACATATGAACATAACTTAAATAAGTTCCATGAAAATGAAATTTCTTGGCCGCCATTTTGTATTTTTTAGTCCCCTGTCCCCACCGTTAATAGTTCACAGTCTCCACAAATCCACAATAAGCTTTTTGACTTGTTTCCAATTCCTATAAAAAATGTCCCCAAACAGTTTGCAGGTTTGAGGTTTTTTAGTTTTAGAGAAATTTGGTTTTATTTCGAATAACTGAAGGCACATGCTGTTTAATTATATCTACCAACCTTTGGGTAGTTCTACCTACATATCGAGCATCACACTCACATTTATATTTGATAAGCAACCCTTTTTGGCCCTAGAAATGCCCGGTGTATCTCAAACTACCGTGGATAGGGAATATTTCTGATGATTTTGCAAAGAAACTCAAGGAACTTTTTTGCCAGTAAATTAAACTGCATTTTTTAAAAAAGTTCTATTTTATCACCGACTCCAAAGGAATCTCTACCTGCTCATTCTTCAAGCTGTGTTATTTACGAATATAAATGTGAGTGTAATGCTCGCTATGTAACTAGCTTACATAATGAGTACATATGATCAGGTACCTATGGGAAAACAGTGATATATCAACCAAAACTAGTTCTAATGATACGAAACGTGGTTATAAAACATCTAACCAAAGACAGATCTGTGTTCTGTAGTAAAATCTGGGATTATGGTGAGATATTTAAAAAATCAAATTTTCTATTAAATTATTTGATTCACAAATAGGTTGTGGTCGGTACTTACACTGGAGATAAGTTTATGATTTTACTACAGAACACAGATCTGTCTTTAGTTAGATGTTTTACCAAGTTTCGTTTCATTAGCACTAGTTTTGGTTGATATATCACCGTTTTCCCACCGATACCTGATCATATGTACTCATTGTGTAAGCTATTAAATAAATGATTAAAGGGATATGGCAATATAAATTAACTTTGTCTCATTTGAAAGAACTCGTGAAATGGTATAACAAGACCTTTTACAATTTTCCCTTATCTTTTTTGGTTTTCGAAATAATTTGACGAAAGACAGCGTGCTGTCCGCCATCTTGGAATTATTTTCGATATGCATGTGACGTCATAAGTAGGGTAAAGTGAAATTTTTATCTTGCCAACCTTACGACATTATGAGCCAGAAACTCGATTATGTTGTAAATGATTATTTCCATTTTCAATTGGCCCACAACATTTTAAAAAGCCTTCAGCGGAAATTCGGTCACCTATGAGTAGTTTCATCAGGTTTACCCTGCTTGTGACGTCACCAATTTCCTAGTTAATTAGGTCAAATATTACAAGAAGATGGCGGATTGTAGACTGTCTTTTGTCATAATTATCTGAAATATTTCAAAAACCAAGAAAGATACAAAAAAATTGTAAAAGGTCTTCTTATACCATTTCACGAGTTCTTTCAAATGAGACAAAGTTAATTTATATTGCCATATCCCTTTAACTAGCTGCTAACTGGTATACACTATGCTATCAATTCATGTTTTATCATAATCTACATGAATGTAGCTTTCATTTAATACCATATATAGTCAAGAAATTGTGTAAAACTATATACATGTAGCGTCATCAAGATGGCCGCAACGCACTACTACCGGCTTTCTCCTTAGAACATGTAGTTTATATTATCCTTAGAATCCTTAGAACATGTAGTTTAATCGAGTGAAATTCCAAATATTACTTGTAAAAACCCAAAATCTTATCCCGGAATAGGCTGTCGGCAACGGCTCCATAGCTCAGTGGTCAGAGCACTGTACTAGCATCGTGGGTTCAATTGCAGCAGGAAGGCCTTTAAGTTGCATTTTTCGCAACAGGTCCCGGTTTGGTCTTAAAATGTATATATTCCAACACTCAACACATTTTCCTTTCTCAACAATAGTTGTTCAATCCAGTCTTTAGTTAGAGATCAGTGTATGTGTCAATTCGTCCTTTCGGGGCTAACATGAGCAAGGTATTCTAAGAGTTAAGCCGTTCGAGTTAATGAAATTCCCCGGGACTAATCTGTACGTATCGTTCGAGTTAAGCCACCATTGAAAGAGGGTAAAATACACCTAACCACGAAAATCATTTGTTTGAAATGGCGTTAAAAATGATGAAGGATGACGCCAACCGTTTTTCAATATTGATTTTCGTTCTTGAGTTAGTGGCAAGTTTTAAAAATGGATATAACTTCCAAATTACTAAAAAAAATCACTTAAAACTTTGTATGTGGCACCACCAAACGGAAGAACATCGTTCAAGTTTTATTGTTGTCATTATAACAGATTAGTTTCCAACCCCCTAAGTTCCCGTATCAAAAACCTTCGTAGGCTTACCGTGAAGTTTAGTACATTGAGTTTCGAGATCTTCTCTGTCTTCTGAGATATCGGCGTTGTCTTGCTCTAAAATTGACGGCAAAAGAATATATTTTAAAAAACGACTTCTTAGTGGGTTGAACTCATAGCGTGTAAGTTTCTTCACCTAACAAGTTGATTTGTCCTTGTAAAGCTTTCACTTGGGAGTTGGCAAGATCCAGGTCTGCTTGCAAGGTCTCGATGGAGCACTCGTATTTACTTTGTTGAAGGAGCATTTCCTGTAAAATACAGACAGCGTATTTGTAAAGTAAATATTATGCAATATTAATAAATATTTACTTAATGCGTGTGTGCGACATGGATAAATGGATAGATGGATAAATAGATGGATGGATGGACAGACGGACAAAGGAAGGATCCATGAGAATGGATGGATGTGAGAATGGATGGTAGGAAGGATGGATGGATGTAGGAATGGATGGATATAGGAATGGATGGATGGATGTAGGAATGGATGGAGGTAGGAATGAATGCATGACAATGGATGGATGGATGTAAGAATGGATGCATGAGAATGGATGGATGTAAGAATGGATGGATGTAGGAGTGGATGGATGTAGGAATGGATGGATGTAGGAATGGATGGATGTAAGAATGGATGCATGAGAATGGATGGATGTAGGAATGGATGGATGAGAATGGATGGATGTAAGAATGGATAGATGTAGGAATGGACGGATGGATGTAGGAATGGATGGATGTAAGAATGGATGGATGTAAGAATGGATGGATGTAGGAAGGATGGATGTATGAATGGATGGATGTAGGAAGGATGGATGTAGGAATGGATGGATGAGAATGGATGGATGTAAGAATGGATGGATGTAGGAAGGATGGATGTATGAATGGATGGATGTAGGAAGGATGGATGTAGGAAAGATGGATGTAAGGACGGATGGATGTAGGAATGGATGGATGTAGGAATGGATGGATGGATGTAGGAATGGATGGATGGATGTAGGAATGGATGGATGTAGGAATGGATGGATATAGGAATGGATGGATGTAAGAATGGATGGATGGATGGATGTAGGAATGGATGGATGTAGGAATGGATGGATATAGGAAGGATGGATGGATGTAGGAATGGATGGATGGATGTAAGAATGGATGGATGTAGGAATGGATGGATGTAGGAATGGATGGATGTAAGAATGGATGGACGGGATGGATGCATGAGAATGGATGGATGTAGGAATGGATGGATGTAGGAAGGATGGATGCATGAGAATGGATGAATGTAGGAAGGATTGATGTAGGAAGGATGGACGGGATGGATGCAGAATGGAGGGATGGACGATATGGTTTGATAAATAGTTCACCTTGTTTCGAAGTATTTCTTCGTCGATTTTCATTCTCAACTTCCCCAATTCATCATTTAGTGCAGAAAGATTCGATTGTAATGACTGACGTTCATGGGAAGACGATTCTAACTCGCTCAACTAAAAGGCACGCAATGGTATACGATTGAAAATATTTTCGTTCCCAAGATTTAATACGAATGTAGTATATTATTCCTTTTTAGGGACCAGTCATTATTTATCGTCTTGGGGGGGGGGGGGGGATCGAAGGATATTATTGTTATGACAAAAAGTCATGTTATGTGATATCCTATTATATGTGTAATCTTTTTTCTGCCCCCATTACTAGACTGCAACATTTGTGATACATTTAAATGTATTGTTTGTGCAGAAATGCATATTAAGAAATGCTACGAATTTTTAGTTGATTTTGTTCTGTGACAACTGATCAACAGGATTTGACTACAAATTTCGTAGACTCCCCTTTAATAGCTTAGGTATAATTGAATAATCCCCCCTTTCATTTGTGCCAAAACTAAGTTATGTGCAGGACCATTCTGAAAATCACTTCTGTGAAAATGTTTCCTGAATAAAGATTGTTATCATTCTTCATTCATCCCCCAAAAGCCTCCAACCACCCAGTCAATAAATAATGACAGGTCCCTTAATATTTTGTGTAAAGAGAAGGGACTCCCATGTAATTCTCAACGAATGCTTCGTGTTTATGCCTCCTACGTTACCCATGTAATCGTGAGGGTGAATCTTTCTGGAGTTTAAATTTGCTAATCATTGCCTATGTCATATACATCTGACTCGTAATGAGTAAGGTCTGTGAACACTCAATGTGATTGCTTGTTCTCTCCATCAGACGACAGGGGAAGAAAGAAGCCTTGAACATGCTAATTATTAGTAGCTCTAAGAATTCAACGCGGTTATTAAGATACAACTTAATATATATTTCTTTGTCTGCCAATTTATTTCGTATTTAAGTATTGTAACTCTAAGCAAAACATCACAATGGTTTTCGGGTGCAATATAAACACACAACCTTTTTTCCACCAAACGTTTGGATTTAATTTATGCACTGCAGGGTAGTCACGCTTGTTGTTCACAGACGTTACGCATAACGAGTGAGGGCTGTGACACAGACTAGGACAAATCAAGATATTTCCCTAAACCTCGTTCAATATATTATTACACCATTGTTATATAAACAAGGGTTTTTTACCAGGAACTAAAACACTCATATAACTATGCATAATACACTACACCCTGGTTACCGTTGGCATAGGCGTAGGAACCGGGGGGGCTGGGGTGAGCTTCAGCCCCCCAAAATATTTAAATGGGGGCTGACAGCCCCCCGCCCAAATATTAGGACAAGCGTTGTTAAATTTAATGTTTTTCCAATTGTATTAGTACGGCTATAGAGGCTAAGAGAGAAGCTGCACGAGATTTTAGAAACGGGTGTAGCCTGAAATGCCTGAAGTGTTAGCCAACCCCTAAACCCTTGCAACCGAGTGTTATGTTGGTTCCCAAACGCTTCTGTCAGTACTAAGCGCAACTGGTAATAGACAGCAGGTAAGCTTGGATTAATTTGAACTATGCTCGCTGTAGAATTAGATGAAAAAGTTTGCTCAAATTGCTGCAAATTGTCTTTCCGAGCTTCTAGATTTCAAAATTTTTCGGGGGAGGACCCGCTGGATTTTTTTTGGATTTCATTGTCCATATAATAAAATAGTCAGCTCAAACATATAATTATAATAATAATTTATTATTTATATGGCGCTAATTCCTAAAAAGTCCAAAAGCGCTTTACGGTCGAATGATTACAATTATAATAATAAAAACAAACGTAAAAATTACAAATTTAAAAATTTACAAATATAAGCAAGCTCGTTCCAAAGTTGTGGTGCGCATACAGAAAAAGCCCGGAAACCATACGACTTCAAGTTATACAGTTGAGTATTTAACAGCAGTTTATGACCCGATCTACTAGAAATACGTGTACGCAACAACCCTTCGCCAGCCGTCATAGCATAGTGCTAATTAGTAATTTTACTTAAAAATAGATATAACCATTAATTTTCCAATTGAATGGACTTATAATAGACACTACATGTATCTCTGAGAGCCTTTAAACTATCAAGCTTGTCTTGTTCTGAATTTCATTGTTTCATAATTAGACATACTAAATAACTCAAAGTGTTTAATTTTTGGGTACAATATAATTGCACTGATTAAGATTTGTTTGATATGTAAAGGCCGGATCCTCACACTGTAAAATAACTTACTGAAAAAGCATGTATCTTTGGGATTATTAAATCAAAGCACTCAAAACGTAAGTAACTTCGTATGTTTAGTATCATGGGAATGGGATTACACACTTTCATAATTTTGTTACATAATCCCAAAACTGTATGCAGGCAACCTCAGTTGAATTTTATGTTCTCTTGCAAGAACAATATTTAAATAGCTTATTATATTTTACATACCTATATCCATAGCTAACGCCACTGTACCATCCTCTATTTATGGACTCATCCGGTTGTTGTCCACACTCCACAAATAGTCCTGTTACATGCACCAGTTTTTACATTTTTTACACATTTATTTTTATATGCACTAAGGATAATATATATTAAAGTGCATATAACGTCTGTGGGGATTTAACATATTTGTAATCTATGGATTCTCCTGAGATAAATTGTAATATATCTTGTCAGCCGACGGAAGTGATGTCATAGCGGGCATCTGTCTATATGAAAACCTCTTTACAGATGCCCGCTATGACATCACTTCCGTCAACTTTAACAGCAAAAAAGTCTATGAAGATGACATTTTCGGCTGACAAGATATGTTACAATTTTTCTCAGGAGAATCCATATATTACATATATTTTAAATTCCCACAGACGTTATATGCACTTTAAAAACTAAACTTCTAAAACGATCAATCCCACCTTCGTGTTCAGCATGTTGTTTTCATTGTGTAACCTTTCGACTTCTTCCAACAGAGAAACAATTCTGGCGTTCAGAGCTCCTATTGATTCATGGTCAGTACCTGTGTCCTGCACATGCAGCTATGATACAATAATAATAATAAGGGATTACCGTATTTAGCCTTTAAACAGGTAAAAAAGTAAGAATCTCTGATCTAATGTCTGATCTACTTACAGTTTGGATATATTTTAACTTTAAATCGGAACGACTTTGTCATAGGACCGCTTAGTAGAGGTCTGACTGTACCAAAAACAGTTTATTTAAAGGGAAACTGTACCCAAAAAATATATTACTTTTAGTTTAGAAATGTTAATAGTTTTAGGGTATTTGCTCTTGCACTCGAGAAATAACGTTTTCATTCTCGTATTTTATGCCTCTGGGCGCCGCCATTTTCGAGTTTGCTCGACGGCTCAGACTCGAGGTCCAGCGGGGGTTTCTTTTCAATTTGACGTCACTTGAGTGCAAGGAACAAAAGACAAGCACTCAATGACGTCAAAATTGAAAAGAAAAGCACCGCTGTACATCAATCTTGAGCCGTCGAACAAACTCGAAAATGGCGGCGTCCAGAAGCATAAAATACGAGAATGAAAACGTTATTTCTCGAGTACAAGAGCAGATACCGTAAACCTATTAACATTTCTAAAGATTATACTTAAAGGCCTTTTATTTAAAAGTAATTTATTGTTTGGGTACAGTTCCCCTTTAATGAATGTGCTAGCTAAAAGTTCAATACAATAGCACTACTATTGAATTTATTTATTTACATATTAAAGCGCATATTCTTACAGCCCTTCCAGTTTTTACATTATTCTATATTATTTTTTATAATATTAAGATTTATCAAATAATTGTATATTATCAAAATTGCAAAGGCTCGGGCAAGTGATCTGGGACGTCATCTGGGACGAGAGACTGTCAACCAACTTACTGTTTGTAAGTTGGTTGACAAATACAGTGTGATAAGACTGTGATATAATTCGCCTTTTCACTTACTGTAAAACATTCATGCGTGAATATGTCTATAACTAATCGAGTAGACAGTACCGAAAAAGATGGCGGCTAGCTGTGCATTGTATCACAAAGCTTAACTTTCTAACCGACGAATTATGTACTATAGGCAAGAACTTCCTTCTTACTGCGCGCAAAGAATTGTGGTTTCTAGAACGTGCCAGTCGCATCTTTTTCCGTACGGTCAATTGTGCAACCGTTTGGTTTCTTTGCCCTTCTCTATCAAACAGAATTGAAACTGAAAGGGATGTATGTACACTTTAAAATGTTTTTTTTTTATCATAAACATTCATTGGAACATCATAATACGTGGCAGGATCTCTCGCGACAATTTATTTAAATTGGCCAACCTTACCTTTTGCAACCTCTCATTTTCAGACCTAAGCCGATCAATTTCCTCTTGTAATTTAGATATCTCAACTGCTACGTTCGCTTGATTATTTTCGGCTACAGGCTAAGAAAGGAACAGATTATATACTGTATACAGGTGTATAATTACTAATGCACTACTAATATTAAACTAGAAATACACGTATGCAACAATCCCTCGCCCGTTTATTGTTCGTTGCTTTTATAATGTAGATAATTAATAACCCTTTCATTTGCCAATCCGAATATATTTTCAGTGGACCTCACCTAACTCAGCTGACAGCCTTTAAACTATAAAGCTTGCGCGTTGGCTGGTTTTCGTTGTTTCATATAACAATTAAAAAATAATTAAATAGACCAAACTGTTTACTTTTTGCGTGCAATAACTGAATACCACTACAACACAATACCAGCTGCATTACCATGCGAAAGTCTACTGGTGTTTCGTCCATAGATTATTAAGAAATAAATATCTGGTCATAAACATTCATTGGAACAACATAATACGTGGCAGGATCTCTCGCGACAATTTATTTAAAATGGCCAACCTTACCTTTTGCAACCGCTCATTTTCAGATCTATGCCGCTCAATTTCCTCTTGTAATTTAGATATCTCAACTGCTACGTTCGCTTGATTATTTTCGGCTACAGACTAGGAAAGGAACAGATAATTCGTATATACAGGTGTATAATTGCTAATTCACAACTAATATTAAACAATTATTGGATGAGGCTGAGCATGATATCAAGAATTATCCAGACCGAGAGGTCAATGTTATCTGCCGAAGCCTGAGGCGGATAATGAATTTACAGAGATCTGGATAATTCTTGATTTCATGTGTAAGCCAAATCCAATAATTGTTTAATTATACAATTATAAATGTAGAAGCCTTCAGGTAGTATAGGAAATAAGCCACGCAAAGACAATTACGTCACCTATATGGCAAGACATCAAGAATTGTCTGTAGGTTTTTTAGCCAATCACAATCGAGATTGTATGAGTATTGTATAATAATACTAATTCACTACTAATATTACTAATTCAGTACTATTAATAGTACTAATTCACTATACTAGAAATACGTGTACGCAACAACCCCTCGCCCGTTTACTGTTTGATGCTTTTATAATGTAGACAATAACCCTTTCATTTGCCAATCCGAATATATTTTCGGTGGACCTAACTCAGCAGAGAGCCTTTAAACTTGTGTTGGCTGGTTTTCGTTGTTTCATAAGACATAAACAATTAAAAAATAATTAAATAGTCCAAACTGTTTACGTTTTGCGTGTAATACCTGAATACCAGCTACAACACAATAACAGCTGCATTACCATGCGAAAGTCTACTGGTGTTTCGTCCATAGATTATTAAGAAAGAAATATCTGGTCATAAACATTCATTGGAACAACATAATACGTGGCAGGATCTCTCGCGACGATTTATTTAAAATGGCCAACCTTACCTTTTGCAACCTCTCATTTTCAGATCTATGCCGCTCAATTTCCTCTTGTAATTTAGATATCTCAACTGCTACGTTCGCTTGATTATTTTCGGCTACAGACTAGGAAAGGAAGAGATAATTCGTATATACAGGTGTATAATTACTAATTCACAACTAATGTTAAACAATTATTGGATGAGGCTGAGCATGATAACAAGAATTACCCAGACCGAGGTCAATGTTATCTGCCGAAACCGAACGCTGAGGCGGATAACATTGACAGAGGTCTGGATAATTCTTGATATCATGTGTAAGCCAAATCCAATAATTGTTTAATTATACAATTATGCCTTCGGGGTATAGGAAATAAGCCACGCAAAGACAATTACGTCACCTACAGACAATGTTTGATATTTTGTAGATGGCAAGACATCAAGAATTGTCTGTAAGTTGTTTAGCCAATCACAATCGAGATTGTATGAGTATTGTATAATAATACTAATTCACTACAAATATTAATAATTCACTATATTACTAATTCAGTACTATAATATTACTATCTCACTACTAATATTACTAATTCACTATACTAGAAATACGTATACGCAACAACCCCTCGCCCGTTTACTGTTTGATGCTTTTATAAGGTAGACAATAACCCTTTCATTTGACAATCCGTATATATTTTCAGTGGACCTAACTCAACTGAGAGCCTTTAAACTATAAAGCTTGCGTTGGCTGGTTTTCGTTGTTTCATAAGACATAAACAATTAAAAAATAATTAAATAGTCCAAACTGTTTACTTTTTGGGTGCAATACCTGAATACCAGCTACATGGGTGGAAAAAATATTTTTCTTTCTGGGACCGTAGACCCAAAACCAAAAAAAGTTTTAAAAAGAACCAGTTCATGTTCTTTTTAGCAATGGAATTTAGCAATTATAAAAAATTAGGACTACCGAACTAGAGTGAGATAAATAGAAGCTCTTTTAACCAATATGTAATGATATTTTACATGATTAATTAACATTGTTTTTTATAAGTATTTCTTTTCAAAATAATTCAAATTTGTCCTGGTACTGTCATTCACTAGATTAGACTGGAACATTAACCCCATTATTTGTGCCCTTGTGCGCCCTAATTTGTTATTGTACTCTGGAGACTCTTGCGCCTTAATGGGCTAAACATGTTCTACTTTCCTGTCTAAATTTCTTTCACTTTTATCAAAATTTTCTTCACATTTTATTTCTCTGCTACAGTGCTACTGGAAATATTTTCTGGGAACCCAAAAAATTTCGTGGTCCGATACATTTTCCACCCCTGACCAGCTATAACACAATCCTTACCTTTTGCAACCTATCATTTTCAGACCTAAGCCGCTCAATTTCCTCTTGTAATATAGATATCTCAACTGCTACGTTGGCTTGATTATTTTCGGATACAGGCTAGGAAAGTAACAGATAATTCGTATATACAGGTGTATAATTACTAATTCACTACCAATATTACTAATTCACTACCAATATTACTAATTCACTACCGATATTACTAATTCACTACCAATATTACTAATTCACTACCAATATTACTAATTCACTACCGATATTACTAATTCACTACCAATATTACTAATTCACTACCAATATTACTAATTCACTACCAATATTACTAATTCACTACCAATATTACTAATTCACTACCAATATTACTAATGCACTACCAATATTACTAATTCACTACCAATATTACTAATTCACTATTTTACTAATTAACTACTAATTAATCTCACTACCATTACT
The DNA here is from genome assembly GCA_035772405.1 of Chrysogorgia sp. JL179-B06. Classification (NCBI taxonomy): domain Eukaryota; kingdom Metazoa; phylum Cnidaria; class Anthozoa; order Scleralcyonacea; family Chrysogorgiidae; genus Chrysogorgia; species Chrysogorgia sp. JL179-B06. Next base: position 9,523,525 of record JAYKKM010000437.1, read on the forward strand.
AATTCACTACTACTCATACAACAGAAGAAACAAAGAAAACATCTGTTTTCACGTGCTAGAAACAACTGGGATTTATTTAGAACGGTTCTTCACTGCTCAAAATACTTTTAATACTGAAACTCTGAATATTATTAAGAAGAAACTTTATCAGTATCAGTGAATATATATATATATATATATATATATATATATATATATATATATATATATATATATATATATATATATAGTAGAGTGCTGCGTAGACAGTGTTTTGAATATATAGCAAAGTGAAAAGGTGGTAAACTGCCAAGAATTTAGTGACGAGATACTGACGTTTCGAGCGGAGCCCTTCATCAGAGTAAGACGAGATGAAATGAAATAAATAGGGCTTATATATATGCCAAAAGGGTGTCACAAGTAGAAAGTAGCCAATCAAATGCACGGGAGATAAACAAACTAATAATTAATGAGATGGGAAACGTAAGATCATTTGCTATTTTTAACAGTCGATCAGCAAGCAGACTGAGGGGGCGGGAGAAATGACAGGTCCAATATTCAAGGGGATTAGGCGATAATATTAGCATAAGAAACAAAAAATTTGAAAAGGAATGAAAATGCATACGCGAATAATAAAAAATTAATAATAATAAAGGTTCCAAGCAAACTAAAATAACCAAAAACTTGTAGGAAATTAAATAAAAGAAAAACGTTCGTTAAGACCAAGAGGATGTGTGGTGCCAAGTTTAAAAATGAGACGCTTCTCTTGACGCTTGCGGTTATCGTTGCCACCGGAGATGGGAAGGATGGCACAGACTTTCATGTCTGAAACCAAATGGTTGGAGCTGTTGAAATGGCGGGCTACAGGTTTGTCACCATCATTGATCCTCACGGAACGAAGATGTTCAGCAAACCTGTCTGAAAGACGTCGCCCAGTTTCACCGATGTAGATTTTAGGGCATTTATCGCATGAAATGCAATAAATTATGTTGGTGGACGTGCATGAAAAAGCATGACGGATTGTGTGGTCGAATTTGGGGGCAGTAATAACTGTAGTGGGATTGAGAAAAGCGCATGTGTTACAGCGGGAACGGCCGCAAGAAAATGTTCCCGCTGGTGCCGAGGTATTGGCTACTTTCTACTTGTGACACCCTTTTGGCATATATATAAGCCCTATTTATTTCATTTCATCTCGTCTTACTCTGATGAAGGGCTCCGCTCGAAACGTCAGTATCTCGTCACTAAATTCTTGGCAGTTTACCACCTTTTCACTTTGCTATATATATATATATATATATATAACAAGTTGTAGCAGACCAGTTTTGAGGTAAGCGAAAATCTATTATTTGCTCTAACTATATGTTGTTGAGCACTCTTTGCATTTCGTAGACCAAAACCTACACGTATATATATATATATATATATATATATATATATATATATATATATATATATATATATATACCGTATATATATATATATATATATATATATATATATATATATATATATATATATATATATATATATATATATATATATATATATATATATATATATATTATATATATATATATATATACATTTCGTTAGAACCTGTAATTTAATCGAGTGAAATGCCAAATATTACTTGTAATATACCCAGAATCTTATCCCGCGGCATTACCACCACTATATAATTATACAGAACTCGCGACTATGCTCTCGGCAACGGCCTCCGTAGCTCAGTGGTCAGAGCACTGCACTAGCGTCGCAGGGTCGTGGGTTCAATTCCAGCCGGAAGGCCTCTAAGTTGCATTTTTCGCAACTGGTCCCGGTTTGGTTTTAAAATGTATATATTCCAACACTCGAAATTTTCCTTCACCAAAAATCCTTAGAACCTATATATATATACATGTATATATATATATATAAAGAGAAAGACGTATAGCCTGCGAAATCGTGTGTCGAAAGTCTGCAAATATGTTCGAAAAACAGTGGAAATTGGCATTGAAAATGGCGAAGTCGCTTGACGAACTTGTAGTTAGAAACAGGAATTGCGCCGACGCCATATTGGTCAATATAAATAGCTCTTTGGCGATGACGTTTAAATTAAAGGTGAAAATGAATTGCTGCCGAAAAGGCAGCTCACTAATCTTGACTTGGGTTCTGTGTCTCGTGCCCAGACCTCTTCGCGGACCTATGTTAGTCAACGAAATCTCGATTTGAGTAAATTGCCCTCTGTCGAGATGTCGAGATATTTGTCACAGTTTTATGACGTAACTCGTAGATGTTATTTATTTACCGATACAGCAGACCCCTCGTATGAGTATTATTTGCCGGGTTGGTCAGGGAAAAAAAAAAAGTTCAAATAAGTTGCAAAAATAATGACAAGTTTAAACTATTGAGAGGTGAGTGAGATTCGAAACATTTTTTCGAAATTGGACAGAGTTAGTACAGTTCATAAAGATTTCAGACGGGAGAGAGTTCCACTGGGTAATAGTTCTAGGGTAAAAGGACAGTCTGTGTGATGTAGTGGTCGTGGGTGTAGGAATAAACGAATGTTCGTGGACGTGTCTGCTTCTGCGTAGTGGCGAGCGCAGGTTTCCAAACTGGATTTACTGCAACAAGATTGTTGACTATCTTGTATAGCAAAGTCAAGCGGGCATCTACTCGTCGTTGTTCCAATGACCTCCAATTGAGAATTTTTAACATCTCTGAAACGCTGGCAGTTTGTTCGTATCTCCCGAGTGCCCATCTGGCTGCCCGACGTTGGATCATCTCTATGTTGTTGGAACCGTTGTTTTCAACGCCTTTCCGTGGGTCCCACACGGTACAACAATACTCAAGCTGGGGCCGCAGTATTGTTGTGTACGCCTTGGCTTTAAGGGATGGTGAATTTATTCTTAGGTTGCGCTTAAGGAAACCAAGAGTTCTGTTTGACTTTGCAGTAGTTTTGCCAATGTGGGTGTTCCACTTCAGGTCTTGTGAAAGGTGCACGCCAAGGTACTTGGTGCTTTGTACGGTCTTGATTGGTACCCCGTGGAGTGTATAGTCATGCAAGAGTGGGTTTTTCTTTCGGCTCACACGAAGAATTTCGCACTTATCGGGATTGAAGCTCATTAGCCAGTCTTGTTCCCATACCTCGAGGCTGTTCAGATCAGCCTGCAGCTGGTTACAACTATCTTGCGTGTCGATTGTCAGATACATGACAGTGTCATCAGCAAATAGGTGGACATTTGATTGTACATACTCTGGGAGGTCATTTATGTAAATGAGGAACAGTGCTGGTCCAATAGATGAGCCTTGAGGGACCCCTGACATAACAGGCAGGTAGGAAGATTGTTCACCATCGACAACAACACACTGTTGTCTGTTACTGAGGAAGCTGGTTATCCACTTCAGTGTGTTTTCTCTGATCCCGTAGTACTCAAGTTTCGATATAAGTTTCTTATGACACACTTTATCAAAGGCTTTAGAAAAGTCCATGACAACTAGGTCAGTCTGTTTTCTAGAAGCCAGGTTTGAGAAAAGTTTGGTAGTTAACTCCAGAAACTGCGTTTCGCAAGATCGACCTTGACGAAAGCCATGCTGTAGATGGTATAAGATTTTATACTGTTCAAGATGTGATATCATACGACTGGTGATGATGTGTTCCATTAATTTACTACAAATGCAAGTGAGCGAGATCGGGCGGTAGTTAGCAGCACTGTCCTTGTCCCCCTTTTTGAAGATGGGTGTGATCATCGCCATTTTCCAGTCGTCAGGTACTGTGTAGGTAGAGAGCGATCTAGTAAAGATGACCTGAAGGACAGGCGCAATCATAGGTGCCAGTTCTTTTAACACCTTTGGCCGAATTTCGTCTGGACCAGCAGCTTTATTGGGCTTGAGATTTTGGAGCAGTTTCAGGATCCCCTCTGATGTGATGCAGATATTCTGCATGGATGGATAGGGGCTGCAGGTAGCACGTGGGAGATCAGAGTTCGCGGCTGCACTGGAGAAGGCAGAATAGAAGGTTTCGTTGAACAGAGTAGCTTTGGCTATCGGGTCCGACACAGTTTGACCTTGATTTTTCAGAGATGGAATGCCGATGGAATCAGCTCTTGAGTGCTTAAACAGAGACCAAAAACGTTTGCTTGCTTGGTGAGTGTCAGTAGAATCAGTTGGGGTGATTACATCTTCAACATACTTCCAGTACGCTGCTCTAAGTTTCCGTTGAACGAGGTGTTTGATATCACGATACCGCGGGTCCTTCTTGATATGTAATTTGTCTCTCTTCTTCATGAGACGTTTGATTTCTTTGTCTACATATGGGAGACCATTTCGCTTCTTGATAACTTTCCTGGGAATAAACTTGGTGATGCTTGCGTTGAGCTCTGTTTTAAACGATTCCCATAACTGATTTACAGGAAGGTTTAAATCGCTGCTACTTGACTCAATAAAGGAATCGCAAAATTTTGACATATGGTCGTGGAGTCCCTCCCAGTCTGCTCTCTTGTACAAATATATTTTCCGACGCTTCTGTTTATAGGTTATCGGGCTTATGTCAGCCTCTACATACACAATTCCGTCGTGATCGCTTATGCCCGGAATGATCTTTAATTTCTGTATACGGGAATCATTGTTGGTAATAAACAAATCGAGAGTATTTTCACCTCGTGTCGGCTCAGTGACCAATTGGGTAAGGCTGTTATCATTAAGCACGTCAACAAACTTTGTTGTTATGTCCGAATGATGACAATTTGGTTTAAGGCAGTTTGATTTCCAGTCATATCCTGGCAAGTTCATGTCGCCGGCGATCCATATGTGTGCATTAGTCTTACAAGCCATGGTAACAGATGACTCAAAATTTTTCATGCTTGACTCGTCTCCCTCGTGAGGATGGTAGAAAGCACAAACATACAAACTTTTGCAGCCGGAAATACAAATTTTTAACCCATAAGATTTCACAATCAGTTTCGAGATCATGTTCTCTTATGCAAACGTAGTCACGCGAAACAGCAATAAACACGCCTCCACCCTTTGAATGTTCTCTGTCACGACGGAATATATTATATTGTTGGCACAGATCCAACGGGAATACTTCGCCGTTTGCAATGTCGCTGTTTAGCCAAGTTTCCGTACAAACAATTATATCCGGTACAGTGGTTTCTACAAGATTACAAAACTCTGCTTTCTTGTTTCTTATTGATTGGGCGTTCAGGTTTAGGAGACGGACTGGTCGGGACTTACTGCGTGCAGAGCAAGGACTTGAATGCGATGTGAAGTTGGAAGTTTTGCTCGCGTTTGGTAGAGATGAGGCGAGCAGGTCACCAGGAAATAAAGTTGTGTTTACATTCACATTTGGCGAGGACGAGGCAATCGGGATGCCAGGACTTGAGAAATACTTGCTTGAGTTGGACAATAGGTCAAACATGTTTGACAAGTCGAGGCTGTGGTACGAGAGTCTTGTAGAGTAGTTGGGACAATCACAGGCAGAACAGAACCACACAACCCCGCTTGAGGATAAACTTTCAAGCGGCACAAAGAGTGGGTTTTGACACTGAGTGTGGAACCACCGATTACACTCGTCGCAACATAAACCGCGATCGTTCCAGGAGACATTCAAACGACAAAGCCCACAAGCGAATCTACCAGTTGGAGATGTTTCGCTGTTATTACATGGTCCAGGGTTCTCCATTACATCCCCACACATCAGCAACATACTGCACAATATATTTCGTGCAAGTGATCTTGACGCCATGTTGATGTTTCCCAAACGGCGAGAGTGATGAAGAGAAGCTTCGTCATTTACGCGAATAAGTGAACTTTCATACGATAATTTCAATCCTTGGGTGACACTAATTATATCAGGAGCAATAATACTAATAATATCGGCCTTGTGGCGAATAAATAAAGCACAAAACAACACAAAACACGGTGCAACAAAATTTGTGACCGCCATTGCTGACGACCCCCCTGACCATGTTCGTTTAATCGCCGGATGCGGAAACTATCGGAATCAAATGTTCGGAAATCGCCAACGGCAACGTGTTCTGCTTTAGTGCTGAACTTCAAAATTGAATGTGACCATTTAAACGCCATACTAATTCGAACAACATTTACTCGAAAGAGCAAGCCTCGCGAAGTTATAAATTTTCCATTCAAGCGGAAGTCATGCGGGATGTCACCGTTGTAAAAAACATTGAGGTTATAATGTCTCCTTGAATTCAGACGCTGTCGTTCGTTGCCGTGTTCCACTTGATAACAATCTAAACCACAACATTTACTCTAAACGAGCAAGCCTGGCGAAGTTATAAATTTTCCATTCAGGCGACACTTTTGCCAATTCGAACTTCACGTTTGTAACTTTCTAAATTGATCGACTTATCTGGCGGTCATATTTCAAATCAAACAAACGAACGCGAATACCCTTCTAATATACCCAATGCTCCTGTGTATGTTCCGAGGCAGCATTTCACTTCTGATAAGAACTCCTAGTATAATACATATATCACGCATCCTTATTTACAGCTTCAATTTAAACTTTCAAACAAAATACCTGTAGGTAATTATTTCAAAATGTATGCATTTAAAGTCCATTTTGTCAGTGTTTTACCAGGAGTAATTACTATTATCATCCTACATATTTCCTCTACAAAGCGTATCAATATTCATATAAAACAAAAGGCGTATACGGTGTATACCGGTATTTTGGCAATAGCGCGTAATGTTCACGCGAATAATTTAAAAATTGTCATCTAAGACTAAGCAGCGGTTTTACCTTGAATTCAAACGTCATCTATACAAAGAGCTATTTATATCAACTAATATGGCGTCGGCGCAATCCTTGTCTCTAGCTGTAAGTGCCATTACAGAGAACGCCATTTTGGGAGCAAGATTTGGCAGTCGCCGTACTCGTAATTTGTGAGTGAGCGGCTGGGGACGAGGCAGCGAATTGGGCACGTCGACACCTCTCGCAGTACAACGAGTATTGAGCGAAATCTTGTTGGAAAGGAACGAGTTTTATTATATACCACAGGCACAGATATCGATGAAATAGCAAGATTTCTCTTATTTAGAAAAAACGACTTCTTCACCGCTTGCAAATATCACACGTGAAGGACTAAAATTCTAAAAGTGTGTGAGAACTCGAAATCGTAGTGGAAACACTCGCGGTTCAGGCTCGTATTCCCACGGTGAATTCTCGTTCAGTCAAACTTTCACTCGGTTTCTATTTAGTATACGTACTTATTGAATAATATTTGGCATTTCACTCGTTTAAACTGCATGTTCTAAGGATTCATGGAGAAGGAAAATTTCGAGTGTTGGAATATATACATTTTAAGAACAAACCGGGTCCAGTTGCGAAAAATGCAATGGCTGGAATTGAACCTGCGACCCTGCGATGCTAGTGCAGTGCTCTGACCACTGAGCTACGGAGGCCGTTGCCGAGAGCCTAGTCACGAGTTCTGTATATTGAATAGTGGTGGTATATGCCGGGATAAGAATCTGGGTATATTACAAGTAATATTTGGCATTTCACTCGATTAAACTACATGTTCTAAGGATTCATGGTGAAGGAAGTGTTGGAATATATACATTTTATACGGTGGCTCATATTAGACTAATATGATACAGAACGGCTGTGGATCCGGGGGGCGGCAATGGTGTGTTTCTGCGCTTGGCTTTGGTTAACTCGATCCTTACCATCTGATGATGAGTTATTGATCATAACTAATCTTGGCGTGGTGTAGAAATGGAGTATTGCGGCCCTCCTGAGCTACAGTTGTTGTGTATTATTATTAAATTAACAGTAATTATTTATTATAATTATTTGTAAATATACTTTCCGCAATAATTAATTATGGGTCCGCAGTAATTGGCTATGCTGTTGCGGTGACCCTGCCATTGTTTTATTACTATATAATGTAATCTATGTTAGGTTTCTTTTTTGGTGGTTTTTTTTGCACAATGGTGAAGCTAATAAAATAAATAAAATAAAATAAAACTGCAAATAAAGTATAAAATAAAGTGCTGCAAATAAAAAATTAAAGTGCTGCAAGTAAAAAATGCCACACGCAAACAAACAAACTTTGCCAACCCCACAAATAAAAATATGTTGTCTTTCCAACTAAAAATGTCACACCTGCAAATAAAAATATCACACACGCAAATAAACAATTTGAAACCATGCGCGCGCAGACGTCATAGTAATTACGTCACTGGAAACATGTGGAGGTTTTGAGAGGTTAATTTATGCTTCATCATAAATTTATATCTCGTTTCCACTGATTTCGTTGCATGGTATGATGGTATGTTTTGCCCTGGATGTGTCAGTCAGAGGAATGTCGCTGAAGCAACGTATTACGAAAACTGTGTGTCAGGGAAGACGACGAATCGGCTGCCAAAACTTTAGGTCCTTTACTGACATTACTGTCTTTTACACGTAGAGTTGTGACATGCACCGCTTGATATTGAAGCACTCGAAGGGCCCGATTTCGACGAATGTGATGTCCGGGCGCCACACTGATGGAAAAATAATGCATTCTCAATGACCTTTGTGGCACACTCAGAGCAAAACATCAGGATGTTTTGAATTTTAAATGATCCACTATAAATATATTCAGCGAACACATAGGTTTGAGGTCTCGCTCCTGCATTCGCCCACGTGTTAGTAGGGAAGTGCGGGATCTGGGAACGAGATTGGATCTATGACGTCATGCGCGCGCATGGTTTCAAATTTTTTATTTGCGTGTGTGATATTTCTATTTGAAGGTGTGACATTTTTAGTTGGAAAGACTACATGTTTTTATTTGTGGGGGTAGTAAAGTTTGTTTGTTTGCGTGTGGCATTTTTTACTTGCAGCAAGGTTCCGCTTTGTGTACGCACGTGTTCACTTTTTAATTTTGCAGTTTTTAATTTTTTTATTTAGAGGTGCATTTTCTTTTTATATGTGTGTATTTCTTTTTATATGTGTTTATTTTTTATTTGCAAGGTGTCCCTTGTGAGCCACCGTAATTTTAAGACCAATTGAACATTTTAAGACCAATATTGGAATATATACATTTTAAGTTCAATTCCAGCCAGAAGACCTTGAAGTTGCATTTTTCGCAACTGGTCCCGGTTTGGTCTTAAAATGTACTTATTGAATACGTTTGCCCGGGTTTTAAACAATAGAATACGTTTGCCCGGGTCTCTATAACGTTATCGAAACCCGAGTGACGTAATAAAAACACGAGAGAAGTGTAGCGAGAAGCACGAGCCGCCGAGGCGAGTGCTTTCCCAACTTCTAGAGTGTTTTTATTACTTCACGAGGGTTTAGAGCACACGTTATAGAGACCCAAGCAAACGTATTCTATTATTTTTATAAAATAATTTAGAAACAATTTCTTATACTTTGGATAATTACGATATATAACACTTTTGATTTTGATTTAATGCCAATTCTCATTAGTAACTGACGTCATTCCGGTCTCCGTAGCCTGATCGAGACCGACAACCTGACCAATCACAGCGTGCGTAGAGTAAACATTATTTTACAAAACGCGATCGAAACCGGAGTGACGTAATAAAACATGAGAGAAAAGTGTAGGGAGAAGCACGAGCCGCCAAGGCGACTTCTTGAGTGTTTTCATTACTTCACGAGGGTTTCGATCACGTTATAGAGAACCGGGAAAACGACGATTCTATTATTTTTATGTTTTTATAAAATAATTCAGAAACAATTCCTTATACTTTGAATAATTACGATATATAACGTCGCTTTTGATCTCCGTAGCCTGATCGTACGTAGAGTGAATATTTATTAGGTTATAGCGTCTCATCTGCAATCAGAAGGTTACAGGTACCTATCTAGGACTCAGAATATTTTTTCTGAGGATACGAGCTTGACGATCGTCCATGTATCGTCTGTCTACTCCAAGCTCTCCCACATTCACTACAACAGTGTATATTAACACATCCACGTATATTACCGATACATAGTGATTGCCGCATACGCAGTATACATATATCAATCGAACCAGTATATCATTGTAACCTTCTCTCTGTCTCCATCTGAGTCTCGGTAGCTCAATGGTTAGAGGGTTCCACCGGCCATATCATCAGAAGGTTACAGGTTCGATTACTGACAGGAACTCAGAATCATTTTTCTGAGGATATGAGCTTGACGATCGTCCATGTATCGTCTGCCTAAGCTCTCCCATATTCACTACAGCAGTGTATATATTAACACAGTAAACATTATTTTATAAAACTGTATGGAAACACGGTAAAACGTCTATTTCTTACATACTGTAATTACCGCAGGCAGAGCCGGATTAAGGGTATGTGTTAGATCGTTTTCGATCATTATAATATATTTATAAACCTACCACACCCATTTTCTATCGGTTTTGGTATCTTACTCAAGAGCTCATTCTAAAAGTTGGTGGCGGAATTTGATTATCGACAGGGGAGATTGGGGCTGACTTTACAACATTACAGGTCTTGAATTAGAAATTCAAGACTCGGTATAGGTCTTGAATTTAAATTGAAGACCTATACCGTGACTTGAATTTCAAATTAAAAACCTGGAATGAGTGTTCAATCAAATAGCAGTGAATACAGAAAAATTTTCATTCAACAAGAACTTTAGTCAACATAGACAAGTTACACGCTAGTATTTAGTCAATTCACAACAAAATTTTCCAAAACCTCTTGAGAACAATAGAAAATGGGTGTGGTCGGTCTTTCATTGAAATTCAACGAAAGACCTCCCACTCGGTTTTTATCCTATATATAAAGCTGTCTTTATGTTTCACAGATCAGTGTTGTAATCCTCTATCGAAAATTGCAATCGATACAAGACGTTTATGAAAGTACTCTTACTCGTGCTAAAACCTTATTTTTAGGTCTGGTGACAAAAGGGCCTATTTTTCTCCAGGGCCTGCAGCTGCTGTCCCGCAGGGCTATAAGTTTACATTCGTTATTTTTATCAATAATTAGTCTTGTTTAAACATGGAAAATACCTGATCATTATGAGACCCATATTTTCTTGACGGTAGATTATTTGGGGTGGATAATGTAATCTTTGCCTTGCCACAAGGCTTTCCTGGCGTTGCAAAAACCTAAAAAGCAATACCTCAAAACGTTACTTCACGTTTTGTTGTTTTGCAAATAATAATTATAATAATAATAATCCTTTTTACAATGAACCTTAATTTACATTAAATTACGTGTCCTTGGGATTAGAAACAAGAAGGTGCAGCGGCATAATTGATATCATATCAAATTAAGCCACTTAAGCCCTTGACGTAAGTAACAATAGCATAGCTTCGGAGCCAATCAAGTACCAAACGGCCACTTCCGATCAAAGTGGCGACAATAACACACGACCAAATGACACTATTAAGGCCCTGTTTACATGCAGGTAGGGTGACCCTTGTGGAAGGGTTACCCTAGTGTAGAAGGGTTACCCTAGTGTAGAAGGGTTACCCTAGTCCATCGTCTTTCCGGGTTTCGTTTACACGTGTCCTAGGGTGACCCTGGGTAACCCTGGCGGCAGGGCTATCTTTTTGTTTACTTTACCCAGACGGGTCATATTTCAGTGAAAAGGCGCGCAATTAAAGCGCTCGTTCGGTGTATTTCAGATTCAAGTAAAACTCCATTATACAGGTTGAGCCTTCATTGTTCTGTTCTACCAGGAATCCGCCAAAATCGACAACGAACAGCTCTCCTTCGAACGTGCCTCATCCGAGCTAAAGCAGCATTGTACTGGTTCGCTGCATGAATTGCTAACTGTTGTTGATGACATTTTTGAAACAACAAAAAGTCAAGCAATAGACCACAGCATTTAAATGCGGCGACCAAAGGACCAAGAGACAAAACAATAAAACTTGCCAATAAAACTATTCGTTTGTCCGCCATTTTCAATTTGTTTAGTGGCACGCAAAGGGAGGGTGACTGCTACAAGGGTCACCCTACACCATGTAAACAGGGGCTAATAACAACCGATTGAGGCGCAGATACATGTACGCCTAGCGTACCTATTTTTATCCAAGCCGTACTAAAAGTCGAGTATAGTGTAAACGGGGCTTTATAGTTATACAAATAAGATTCACCAGATTCCATAACATGACAAATTATTATTGGTATAGAAACGTACTGGCAGTACTCTAATGCAAATAAACTGCAATTTATAGGCTGGAAATCGTTGGAAGACAGAAGGAAATATAATAAATTATTATTTATGCATAAAGTAAAACACAACACACTTGCAAATACCATGACCAGCATGTTTAGTGTTAACAACAATTCAATATATAATCTACGCAGTAATAACACTGACAACGCCTTACAAAAACCCAACACAAATTTTATGAAGAAAAATATTGCTTATTCTGGTGCTAGTCTGTGGAATAATCTACCAAAAGATACCAAAAGAAATAAATGCTCACTAAAGCAGTTCAAGGCTATTCTCTTGGGCAACTAAGTTATAATCAGTATTTAGTTAAGTTTATGTACATTATCATCGGGATATTTGTTTATTTTCTTATATGTTGTATATATTATTGATATCCTGCATGTAACATTTTTTAAAAACCATGTGCAATGTAATATTAGTACAAACGGCCCCTTGGAAACCAGATGCCTACGCGCTCTGAAGGGCTACCGTTTTTAAATAAGTTTAAATACAAAAAAAATACAAAATTTTTATCGAGTACCGGTGAATGATGCTTGTGTTGAAATGATAATTAACATGATAATTAACATGCTAATTAAAGTTAGTTTCAACAATTAGAGTTATTCATTAGATAATTAGTCTGATTAAACACAAATCGTTGAAAACAACGAAAAAATAACCACTTTCACAACGTCAAGGTGTAACCTGGTATAACCAAGAACGCTAATATCACTTCTGGCATCCCATAATACAAAGCGCTCGTGTAATACCAACTACTTTGTATAATATATAGATCGAAACTTCACCTACCAAGTTGCAAGAGTTGGATACTGAACTCTTCGTGCTTGCAATGCTGCAGTTACTGATATCTGAAAAAATGGAGAATTTTAAACTATATAGGCTTAATAATAATTAACTGATGTTCAATAATCATGGCAATTTATCATACACAAATATTAAATTATTAAATATTAAATTTAAGAAATTATAGAATGATCACTCATGTTTACAAAACAGTAATTCAAACATGTAGTAGGAGAGGGGGAATTCAAAAGTTTAGGTAAACCAAGAAGTACAGTACATGTAGATTTCATAATAAATTATGGTTCTTCATTAAGCTGGTTATATTTCATATCATTGGAGGATCATTGGTGCCAAGTAAGATATTGAATAATTGAACTGAGTAAGAAATGTAATAATTAGTAAGTATGATTTTTGTGTCGTCGTTTCAGTCGAACAAATTGTTACGAGTTTGTTGTGGTAGATCTTGTCTGTGGAATTGACGTCACCACCGAAGAAGTTACGATGGTAGTAAACGAAAGTTTGCCGAGGTTAAATCGCAATTTTTTTTCGTTCGTTCACGCTATTCGCCGTTCACGTACAGTACATAGGTGTGTCTATTACAACTAATGTAACTTGGCTGACCCAGGGTTTATTTTTTTGAATTTGGTAAAATGTCACAAGCCTTAGTTTGAGGCATTACACTTATCACTTGCAGTAGTAACTTCTAGTATATAGTTTCGCTACCCCGAGTCAGTCGACACATGTATGCCTTGCGTACCTATTTTTTCTTTAGTTCGCTTCAACGTTGGATTGTGTTCTGAAAGGTCTTGGTTCAATTCCCATCTGGTGACTATTTTTTATTTTTCGTTATTTCTTTTCCTTGCTTTTTTAGGGCTAGTCGTACTGTATATAGCTACTGTAGTATTGCAATATTTATGCAGGTTAGTGTAGTAGCAAATATGTCATTTGGATTGTAGCAATCATTACTGCAAGAAGGCCGCTCCACTGTATCTGAAATACCCAGCAAGAAGGTACTCCAGTCTGTACATATCTGAAATACATGTAGCATTCACCAAAATTCTTACCAAGCAAACTTGTGTCTTGGTTGCCATTAGTTACCACTATGATTTGAAAACAAAACATTGTTAAATAATGAAATATCCATCCAAATATCCAGTCTGCAGGATAATAATACAATATGACTGTTACACAACTGGTCAAACAATACCGGTATCTCAGCTATAAATTGTCTCATGGCCAGCTTTATAGTAATTGGCATGAAGACAAATGTCAGACCAACGAAATGACACAACAACAAATTCAGGCCACTGTTTACTGTACTGTTTACAGGGCAGCTGGTTACTGTACCTGATTCTTTAAAGCGTTTATCTTTAGGGAAGACAACAGCACATCCAGCTGATTCATATGGTGTATTTGTCACATCATACTGACCAACCGCTGGGGTACTAGGTACTGCATTAATAATAATAATAAAAAGGTGGTTTTATTAATACATTCATTAGCAGGTGCAGACTCAGTATATACTTAAATGAGCTAGTTAACTAAATATTTCATGATTGTATATAAATATAACTACGGTATATACTAAAAACTACTTTTACAAAAACAATAAAAAAACATTTATTAAGAATAGTCTGCCCACTATAGTCCTGGTCTCTCTCTCCTTTGTTCATTGATTTCAAGTATTAAACTGTCAGTGCAACTTATGTGTGGGACTGTTGCATATTTTTTTACCAGGGTATGATTATGCACATTTCATCTCTTTGCTCTTAAATGGTTTTATATTTTGGCTTCAAGCCTTCAACTAATGTCTGTAACCCATAATCTTTTAATGGATCAATTATTCAAAGCACACATTTTTTAATTATTTCAATGTTATATATATATATTATAATACAGGTACACTCATGTGGTTGAATGTATGACAGGACACTAAAACAGGGTTTCTTTCAGAAAATATTATAACAAGAAGGGGCAAAACACATAAAAAAATTTGCGGGGGGTGGATTGAGTGTGGAGTGCTCCTTGGCAATTTACAAGAGGAGGCCCCCTTTGCCCCCCTAAAAGAAACCCTGCACTAAAAGCTCAATAAATCTTTCTTGGGGGCTCCTGACAGTTGATCTTAATTTTGCTTTGGTTACTGTAGCATTACGTTCTACTCGTCCTACACATTTAGGCCAAGTAAAAAAAATTATGTGGTTCCGGTTACATCTTGAAAAAAATTAGGGTAGGTACAGTAGGTCGGGATTTTATTATTTTTGAGAAAAGTTTTTGGTACAGGTACATTGCCACACAGGCCATCATCTTGTTCCATTATATTGTTGTGCAAGAATAACAGCCTGGGAACTAATTTAGCAAAATGGCAATTGCTACAAAGCCAGCGACCGTGGCATTCACATAGTGATCTTTTTTGACAATTTTACCAGGGTAAAAGTTAAAACTTATTTTATCATTAAAGTCTATGTAAAATCTATAAAACCTACCTTTTTTATGGCTAATAGTGCTTAATGGAGCAAAAATATGTCACAAAATTTCAAGGGTGGGCCGAGCTGAGCTAGGGTCGGTCGGGTAACCGGAACCACACAATTTTTTTTATTTGGCCTTATTGAAAATTACTGCACATACTATATATATATATAGTATATATGTGCAGTAATTTTCAATAAATGTAATCAATTTAAATTAATAAATTAATTTAAAGGCTACCTATAAACCATTAATTATAGATCATGTGTACGATTGACAGTACGGTTATAACCCTACTGTCAATCGTACACATGATCTATTGATGGTTTATAGGTAGCCTTTAAATTAATTTATTATAAATTCAAATTGATTTTGAAAAATGTGGAGACTAAAAATAAATATATATTTCAGCCTTTCAGGAGTATATGATATCTTTTATATTGTGAAATCACCCACATAGAAATTAGTAATAACATTCAAGTAAGACTTCTAAATTACAATTGACAAGATGTGATTTTCCTATGGGCATTATAGTACTTAGACATCGAAAGGAAATTGAAATACAAGAATAAAGAAATATTTATCAGCTGTTTCACTATGCATCTTCATATACTATTCAACTGAAATAAATTTAAGCCTCATATGGCTATATAATTGCTTTTTTTGCATGGCTATATATTACTGTAACTATATTACTGTAACTGTGTAAGATTTTTGATTATTAAATAGATTGAGAATAGTCCATGAATCTAACAGTGTCTCTGTAACTCAACACTACAGTAGCATAAAATGCTGGCGACCATGGTCGTCTGTAAATTACAATAAATACTTTTATACTATTAAAGTAATACATCCAATCGATCTATTCAAAGTTAAAGATCGAGTCACTCGAGTGCATGTAGACTGTATACAGTGTACCGCGTAGTAGATGCAGCTTACCTGATTGATTAAATCTCTTGGACTTCGAAAACATACTGGTTCCTTTCAATAAATGCCAAGATATGTCTACAATCTGCTCTAGCTTCCGAAATATTATATATTTAGCTGATGCCGCGGTGCAAAAGTACAGCCTTGTTGGCCTGGGAAGAATTTCAAAATTTTGGTTATTAGCTTTTGACCAATCAAAGTAGACTACTTATACTTGCTTGGTCTCCACAGCCAATCAACAACGAGATTGTATATTTTCAATAATAAATTAAAGCAATATGGCGGACAATGACTTTCAGTGCTATCTTGGGATGTTTATATAGCAACGAAAAATGGAAATTCCCATCAAAGATAGTTCCGATGAGTATATTGAGTTTCTACAAAACCAAGGTCTAGTTATATTTGATCGTTTTTATCTGTTTAATTAATGAATATGCGAATAACTTAAAAAATATAATACAATGTTGAGCATTGCTTTCCGTGACTACCTTATTAGGTGAACGGAATACCCCAACTAGCGAGAAGCCCAATTGATAAGGGTTCCGAGCATAGAGATATATATGGTCTCTATGGTTTCGAGGGCCTACGATTTAAGGTCGTTATCCGACAAGACCCGAAAGTCTTACCATTTGCTGGTATTAATACAAGGCAGCACTTTCTCCTCAAATATTTTTAAGTCCGACCCAGGATTTTTGAACCTGTATCTCCCAGCTCATAGACGTTTGTGGTAATCACTATACCAATAACAGCTGGACCATTTTACTATGTTTACTGCATGGTTACATATATTGGACCTTTTATTTTATATAAACAATAATTGAATATAAATTCATGACTTTATATAAATTTATAACCCAGCTAGTTTACATTGATTTGTTGTGAAGTGACACTACATGAAGCTGCAATTAACTGCCTATGACAATTGACAAATATTCTACAACCATGCACACTTTCAAATGTTGTTTTACTGCAAATAATATTCTGCTCTTTCACAATAATCTTTAAAAATAAATTGAATACTATATAACAATTGATATATCGACGAACGTCAAGCTCAAAATTAAGAAAACGAGTCCTGCAGGACAGGGATCAAACCTGTAACCTTCTGAATCTGATTGACGGATACCTGTAACCTTCTGATTGACTTCTAACTGATTGATCTACAGAGACTCAGATAGAGAGAGAGGTTACAATGATACTGGTTCGATTGATTATTTTGTTTCAAATAAATTTCAACTAAATTTTGCCCATATTAATCTAGTCTCCATGCACAGTCCCCATAATTTGCCTTGGCAATTGCTGAATTAAAAATTTCCTGGTTTACCTCGGCAAAAAAATGCCGAGGCAAATAGTAAAACATGTTCTAAATTTATATACATTTTTCTTTGTCCTAAGCACTTTTGGGCAGTATATATTTATTTATTAATTATAGATCTTTATTAAATAGAAAAGGTTGAATTACAGTTGATAGTTTTAAAATTAAATTTTAGTTTGGGTTGCTGCCCAGTTACTGTAGCTGAGCTTAATGCTGAAAAGAAAGCTGTATTTGCAATATTATAGCCCATGCTGAAACCAAAATGTAAAAACATGCAGGAACTGCAAAGAAGCTGTGTTTGTTTCTGTTTACTTTCAGTCTCATGCAATTCAGCTTCAGGGCTGAAAATGTTGACAATGCTGATCAAATCTCCAAATAAAATCACCCCATGTAATCTATGTAATTGTAATTGAGTGTTTTGATTCAGACTTACTATATATTTAGTCTTTCTCTTATATGATACAGTAGATTAGAATAAAAACTGCATGTGATATATTAATTGATGATTTTTGACTGTTTGTATATCAGTTGCTCGTTTGAATGCTGTGTTGAAAATTTATCAAAGAAAATACCTTCCAGTCCAAGAAGACAACATCAAGGTGCGTCTTTCACACAAAATATTTGTAAATTGATTGTTGATTAAGGAGGCTCAAACTATTACTTGCTAAAAACTAGAATTGATGACAATGCCTTCATATTTTTTTGAATTTTCAAAAATGACAAAAAATCCAAACTAAAAAAAAGAGCTTCACAATATTGTTTGCAAAGACCAAAACCAAAATCTAGTAATTATAGTTTGTTCATGATATGAGACATAAAATTGACAAATGTTATGGTAGAAATCAAGCTGAAAATTTAACCACAGTGTAAAACACTAACAGTTCAGTTAAACTTACATGTGCAGTCATATAGTTGTTGCTCAAAATAATTATTAATAGTGAAAAGAGATCGCCAATTGACATTATTGGAGGATTGGTGCCAAGCCACAGGGGGGATGCCACCCCCTGATCAGAGGTGACCATGGCAACCCCGCCACAGCCCACCTCCAGGCACCAGTCACACTGTCAAAGCAGTGGAAATATATATACTTACCTTGTCTTTTTAGGAGTGGGTGGGTGGGTGGGTCAACACAGCGCAAAGTAAGAAATTCCAAGTATCCACGTATCCACCAGTGCTGTCAATAGCGCCCGCAAAAACCCAGTCAAGCTCAGACCACGCTGACAAGACTCTGATGAGCGCTGAGGTGCCCCCGCATATTATATATGTAGGAGACCGCTGACCAACCACGAGTCCTATATCCCGCTGATTAACATTGTCCTCCTTTTTTACTTGCCTAAATTACATTTAGCCTAATGAAAATTACATTTATTTAGTATTTATGACCAAAATATTTTACAATTGTTAAAAATGTTTTACTGACAATGATATATACTGTATATAATATATGTTAATTAAGAAATTAAATTAGTTAAATTAGGATCTTTTATTTTTAAGAAAACCAGCAATACATCATCGTAGAGCTAGTTCAAACTTGAAAACTGGCTAATATGGAGTATGGGGACTTTTTGATAAACTACTGAGCACTCAATAGGATAGGATCCCACTATTGGATAGGATCCTACTAGGATCAAGAGGTTCCTAATATGATCCCATAAAGATCCTAAATTTTCCGAAATCAGGATCCTATAGGTTCCTACTTAGTATTAGGATCCTATTAGTATCAGGATCATGTAGGATCCTGTACAATATCCTGTAGGATCCTATTAGGATCCTACATACAAGATCCTAAAGGATCCTGCTTTGGATCTTAATACAAGATCCTACAGGATCCTTATTAGAATACTGTTTAGGATCCTATTACTTGTAGATCCTAAAAGATTTCATCTATTAACTTTATTTAGTTATGGTTTTCATATATTCATGTGATGACAGATTGAGAACATGCGGTACATTAGCCATTTATTAATTGAGTGATTATACAACTTAGAAATAGTTTACACTAAAACTGCCCCCGAGTTTGAACTTTTTGATTAGACAGAAACCGAAAAAAGACACTTGAAAAAACACACTTGGCTTGCTGAAGAACGATCCACTTGACTTGCTTGCTGAACAACTATGTTGTTCTGTGCCAAGAGACGTAAACTCGTGGGCATCCCACAATTCAGTCAAAGGAGATTTTGGACCAACAGCAGTCAGAAGCAAACTCGGATGGCATCTGTCTGGCCCATTAGAAGACGTCAGGACAACAACCGTTGACACATGTGTCAAACCTGATAATTATATCTGGAGACGTTGAAAAACTAAACCAACCTGCTCATCAAGACGACGAATTAAAGTCTACGCTCAAGAAATTCTGGGAACTCCAGTTCGAGAAATCAAAGATCCTGACATCGATCAACCATCAACGCCATTTCTGAAGAGCATCAACTACAAGGATAATCGCTACGAAGTATCTCTTGCCTGGAAGGAAGAGCAGATAACTGTCGGAACTGACTACAATCATTGTTATAATAGGCTGAAGTCTATGCAATACAAGCTACGAAAGGAACCCAATCTTCTTCGAGAGTATAACAACACCATTCAAGAACAATTAGAGTTATCGAAGAAGTTCCGCAAGAAGATCTGAATCAAGAACAAGCGAGTGATAAAGCGAAGCCTCCGGTACGTTACTTGCCTCATCACGCAGTTGTCCGTAAAGATAAGGATACTACGAAACTTCGCGTTGTTTACGATGGATCGGCTAAGTCGGACAGTGAAGCACGCTCGCTGAATGATTTATTGGAAACAGGCCCAAATTTCATACCCCATTTATTCGATGTGCTCAAGTTCAGGTGGAATTCAGTTGCAGTGTCAGCTGACATTGAGAAAGGTAGGAATCAACCCGACCGACCGTGATGTGCTACGTTTCCTTTGGTTAGAAGACCCAGAAAAGTTGAATTCAAAGATCAAACACAGCTACGATATTGTCGCCTTGTATTTGGTTTACGCCCATCGCCAGCGATTCTTGGAGCAACTATCTACCATCACTTAAATTCGTACAAAGATCGATACCCAGAACTTGTTGAACTGATTAAGAAGTCCTTGTACAGTGTATGTAGACGACTTCCTCTTTGGAGCTACCAGCGACAGCGAAAGCCCTCGATATCTACCGAAAGTCGAAAGAAGTAATGAACGAAGGAGGGTTCAATCTAAGAAAGTGGCATTCTAATTCCGCCTCCCTCGTGGTAACTATCAACCAGTCAGAATGCAGCGAAGAAATATCAACCTCACCACAAAAGAAAGTTACTACTAATGATGAATCATACACCAAATCCACAATCGGATGCAACAACTCAGCCAAAGAGAAGTCAGTCAAGGTTTTAGAAGTAAATTGGAACACTTGTTCAGATGAACTGTTCTTTAATTTCGACGAATTAGTTACCTATGCAAGGTCCCTACCCATCACAAAGCGTGCATTGTTAAAGCTCACAGCCAAGATCTTCGACCCGTTGGGATTTCTCAGCCCATTCACCATCCGGTTAAAGATCATGTTTCAAGTGATCTGTCGCGAGAAGGTCGATTGGGACGAAGAACTACTGTATAAGGAAGAACACGTGCGAAGTTTAACTCTTTCGTGTCTGATTTGCAGCATCTAGCAGAAGTCCGAATACCAAGATGCTATTTTGATGTGAGAAGCAAGCCTAACAACATTCAACTTCATGGATTTAGTGACGCCTCGAACCAAGCCTTTGCTGCTGTTGTGTATATAAGATCCACCTACGATAATGGCCATGTTGAAGTCAACCTGATAGCATCGAAAACCAAGGTTGCACCAACAAAGAAGCAAAGTATTCCACGTCTGGAACTTCTCGGAGCTTTCGTCCTTGCACGACTTGTAGCATCCATTCGAAGATCGTTATCGCTCCTTCAAGGTGTCCAAACTATATATTGGGTGGATTCAATCACGACCTTATATTGGATAAGAAACAATAAACATTGGAAGCAATGCGTCCAACACCGAGTGAACGAAATACGCCAACTGTCGGAGAAAGAACATTGGAGATTTTGTCCTGGTCTACAAAACCCAGCGGACTTGCCCTCTCGTGGGTTGAATGGAAAGGAACTTTCAAGAAACAAGGTGTGGTGTAATGGCCCGGAATTCTTTACTCGATCCGACGAAGAATGGCCCATGAATCTAGCAAGTAAAGATATTCCAGATTTAGCAATGGAAGAAATCGTAAAGAATCCTCAGACCATCACTCATTCCTTTGCCAGTCTTGATCAACGAATACCAGTGGTTAATCTAGACGAAATTGTCAACTCCAGTTCTTTCAGCACTTTGACACGCTTACTACGAGTCACAGCTTACGTACTAGGATTTGTTCAGAATCTAAAGAGAACAGTGCGAGGAAAGTCATCGACCAAATCGACAACCAGAGCATTGACGGCAACCGAGATCAGTCAAGCAGAAGTAATGTGGATAAGGACAGTCCAAATGTCGTCATTCGAAAAAGAACTAGGTTTTCTCCAGAACAATCGCAAGTGTTGTCCACCATCGTACTGTATGTGGTCCAATTCGGGTTAATTAAAGGAGTAAAACGATGCCTCAAGAAATCTGTTGGCCGCTCAACATTAACGTACTGTACCATGAACTGAACACTGTTCTAATCGAAATCGAAGGAATCTTGAATGCTCGGCCAATCACATGTCTACGATGACGACGAATCTGTATCCCATCCTCTCACTTGATCAACGGCAGAAGAATTACATCCATGCCAAACAGTGAACATTTTGAGATTGTTAGTGCCAACAACGTTTTAACGAAAAGAGCCAAGCATCAAAGAAAGCTACTGTACTCCAACAATTTACCAGTCAGTGGCAAAGGGAATATCTACTCAATCTTCGAGAAAACGCCATCGTCAAGTCTGAAGGAAAAGTAAAGTCAAACAAAGCTAACATATCGGTTGGAGACATAGTTTTGATTATAAGTCTGATTCAACGAAAAGAGTTTTCTGGAAACTAGGAAGAGTCGAAGAACTATTGGCCGGAAGGGACGGACAGATCCGTGCTGCAAGAGTCAAAGTTGCGAGTGGTGAAAGAAAGCTAGTGATCATTAGAAGAGTAATCCAACATTTAATTCCGCTCGAAGTTAAACCATCTGATGTATCCGAAGATTTTACAGACGAACCGACGAATGCCGTAACTGAGGACTTGCAAGTCAATGAAACTACCGACGTGAATGTACGACCACGACGACAAGCCGCATTACGGGGAGAGAATGTTAGGAGACTGTCGAACATGCATTGAACGTCTACTTTGATCATTGATGATTGCAATGATCAACCCGGGCAGTGTTATGAACATTTACATTTGTTATATTTATAGTTTAATTAGTCAAATTTATGCGCACCAATAACTAACAGGCTTACGGACACGCCTACATATCAGTTATCAAGTAGAGTCGAATGTTGTAACATGTACCTTATTATGTCTATGTGTTTTCTTGTTGATATTTGTCGATTTAAATAAAGAAGTTTATTACATATAAATATATATATATATATATATATCCGAGAGTAGTAAAAAAGTAGAGTGCTGCGTAGACAGTGTTTTGAATATATAGCAATGATTGAAAAGGTGGTAAACTGCCAAGAATTTAGTGACGAAATACTGACGTTTCGATCGGAGACCTTCATCAGAGTAAGACGAGATGAAATTAAATAAATAGGGCTTATATAATATATATATGCCAAAAGGGTGTCACAAGTAGAAAGTAGCCAATCAAATGCACGGGAGATAAACAAACTAATAATTGATGAGATGCGAAAAGTTAAATCATTTGCTATTTTTACAGTTGATCAGCAAACAGACTGGGGGGGGGGGGGGGGAGAAATGACAGGTCCAATATCCAAGGGGATTAGGCGATATGTAAGAAATATATATATATGTAAGAAACAAAAACTTGAAAAGGAATGAAAGTGCATAAGCTAATAATAAAAAGTTCCAAGCAAACTAAAATAAAAAAAACAAAACTTAAAGAAATTAAAAACTTAAGGAAATTAAATAAAAGAAAAACGTTCGTTAAGACCAAGAGGATGTGTGGTGCCAAGTTTAAAAATGAGACGCTTCTCTTGCCGTTTGCGGTTATGGTTACCACCTGAGATGGTTATTTGTTGGTTATGTTGAAAAACAGATCTTTGAACAATACACGGGTCCCTTGCCTGATTTCTTCGGCAGATTTATCGATGACTGTTTAGGAACAGCGTCATGTTCACGTGTCCTTTTAGAGCAGTTCATCAACTTTGTTGATGATTTTCATCCTGCTCTAAAGTTCACGTGGGAAATCAGCGAGACCTGTGTGTTTAATATTTTAATTTCGATTGATGGTGATTCGCTGAAAACGTCGGTCTCGTACAAGCTTACTGACTCCCATAGTTATCTTCTATTTTCATCCTCTCATCCCAACCACACTAAGCAATCCATCCCTTACTCTCAATTCTTGCGTCTTCGCCGCTTATGTAGCGACGACTAAGATTTTCAAGCCAAATCAATGGAAATGAGATCTTTTTTTGTTCAACGTGGTTACCCTACCAACCTTCTAGACCTCGCCGTTCAGAAAGCTTTTCTTGTCCCCCGTTTAGACGCCCTTGAACCACCTTTGGAACAAGTTTCAAACAATAAAATTCCTTTAGTTCTAACATTTCATCCTTTCAATTTTAAAGTTAAAAATATTATTAATCGGAATTTTCACATTTTACAAAATGATCCTGAGACGTCAGCCATTTTCACCGACAACCCTTTGGTATCTTTTCGCCGTAATAAAAACATTCGTGACTCCTTAGTACATAGTGCCCTTAAACAAAATACCTCGGCACCAGCGGGAACATTTTCTTGCGTCCGTTCCCGCTGCAACACATGCCCTTTTCTCAATCCCACTACAGTTATTACTGCCCCCAAATTCGACCACACAATCCGTCATACTTTTTCATGCACGTCCACCAACATCATTTATTGCATTTATTGCGATAAATGCCCTAAAATCTACATCGGTGGCGACGCCTTTCAGACAGGTATATATATATATATATATTCAGACAGACATATATATATATATATATACCGATATATACCGGGTCTTTTCGCTAATTTTGATAGTTTCATTCCTTTATCTTTTAAACGTGGGCTGATATACACGTTGCTTGATCGTTATTTTAAGATTTGCACATCCTACCATATTTTTCACTCGGAAGTCATTAAGCTTAAAGGTTTCCTTGTTAACAATGGTTACCCTACTGTTTTCTTCGACCGTTGTCTTAGGGTTTTTGTTGATACGGTTTTTTCTCCTTCTGTTATTGATATTACTGTCCCTAAGCGTGTTATATATTTTTGCCTTCCATTTACCGGTACTCATTCACTTGAAATTCGTACCAAACTTATCAAGCTTTTTAATTCTTGTTTGATAAACTTGATAAACTTTTTAATGGGGTAAAAACACAATTACTGGTAAACCAGTAGTTTTCATTGCGGCCCTTGAACCAACTAACTAACTGACTGATTAACTAAATTATGATTAACAGAATATTACTAATAAGTTTTAACAATGTCAAAGTGTTCTTTAAATCCATTGTCCTTCATAAGTTCATTATGCAATAAACTTTTAAAACTTTTAAGAGAACTTGCTGTTCTTAATTTCGAATCAGCAGAATTCCATAATTCCATAATTCCAAAATTCCAAATCGATCTTCGTGTCATCTTCAAACCTTACGCTTGTCAAGTTTCTTTCCGTTTAAAGACCAGATAACTCATCTATACAAATAGTAATTGGCGATCAAACAATAGAACAAGTGCATAATAAAAAAGTCTTAGGAGTTATCATTGATGATCAGTTAAGGTGGCAAGAACATAATGATGCTCAATGTAATAAAATTTCGAAAAACATTGCTCTCTTAAGAAGAGCAAAAAATTTTGTAACGCAAGATGCATTACTAATAATGTATAACTCACTTGTCTTGCCACACTTCACTTACTGTTCAACAGTGTGGAACAACGGTAACAATGTCACACAAGTCAATAAATTATGCAAGTTACAAAAAAGAGCGGCTCGGGTGATAACGCGTTCAGGGTATGAAAGTAGATCATCTGACATATTTGATAAACTTAAATGGGATTCAATTGAAACTATTTTTAAAAAAAGAGAACAATTAATGACATTTAAGGCACTACGAGGTATGACACCAACCTATTTATCAGAACTATTTGCAATTAACCATAACAACACATATAGATTGAGAAGCAACGATCGAAAGCTTTATTTAGAAAAACCTAAAACAAATTTCCTAAAACATAGTTTCTCATATCGCGGAGCCAGGTCCTGGAATAGTTTGCCACAAGAAATTGTCGACAAGTACGAGTATTTCTCAATTAATTATTTTAAAAAGTGTATTAATGAGCACTACAATGATTTACGAACAAACTTGTCAACAGTTTAAATTGTTTATTTGTGCGTTTATAGTTATATTTGTATATATTGTTAATTATTGGTATGTATTAGAAGCTATCTGTATAATTTGTAAATAGTTAATTTTTTCCATATTCTTTCTTTATACACATATTTATGTAAATACACGGCCCTTTGAAAATCAGAAAACTGAAAGGCTACCGTGTGTAAATAAGTTTAAATAATAATTCCCAAGTTACTGAGATCGCATGTTGTCTATCAATATAAGTGTCAATGCTGCGGAGCATTGTATTTTGGGTAAACGCGCCGTCATTTACACACGCGCATCTCGGAACACAGAGGATTCTCGGCTTTAACGGGCAAGAAACTGTCTCAGCCTTCACTTTCTAACATACGATGTCACTCTAACGAAACTTGCCACCCTATTTCTTTTGATGACTTTTCTGTTCTTTCTTCGAGTAATTCAACTTTTGAATTACTTATCAGAGAAAGTTTACTCATTTCTAAATTTAAACCCTGCCTCAACGGAAATGTCAGTTCCGTTCCGCTTTCTTTTGACTTTGTTTTGATTGGCTTATTATTAACACTGTAAATATATTTAAATAGTAGTTATCACATCTTGTATTAATTCACTTTGAAAATGTGCGCGTTGGCAACGAAATGTCAGTAAAATTTCTTTAAAATCTGTTTCTTGTTATGTTTGTTATGAGATGGCTCTCCACATTCGAATTTTGAGCTGGGTTCTAATAATTCATTTTACGAATACAACGGTTAGCGTTACCACCTGAGATGGGAAGGATGGCGCAGACTTTCATGTCCGAAACCAAATGGTTGGAGCTGTTGAAATGGCGGGCTACAGGTTTGTCACCATTGATCCTCACGGAACGAAGATGTTCAGCAAACCTGTCTGAAAGGCGTCGCCCAGTTTCACCGATGTAGATTTTAGGGCATTTATCGCAAGAAATGCAATAAATGATGTTGGTGGACGTGCATGAAAAAGCATGACGGATTGTGTGGTCGAATTTGGGGGTAGTAATAACTGTAGTGGGATTGAGAAAAGGGCATGTGTTACAGCGGGAACGGCCGCAAGAAAATGTTCCCGCTGGTGCCGAGGTATTTTGTTTAAGGGCACTCTGTACTAAGGAGTCACGAATGTTTTTATTACGGCGAAAAGATACCAAAGGGTTATCGGTGAAAATGGCTGACGTCTCAGGATCATTTTGTAAAATGTGAAAATTCCGATTGTAAAATGTGAAGATTCCGAAAATTCCGAAAGAGGATACCGAATCTTTCTTTGCGCCTTAAAGCCTTTTTTCATGATAAGCCTACTTTCAATAACAATAAGGATATTTTCGAAGAACTCAACCCCAAGAAGTCGTCTTGGTCTCCACCCGAAGGCGATTTTTCTTCCCTTGATCTTTTCAAGACAATGCCGCCATGACATTGATAAATTGCACCCTCCGCGCAGAAAACAAGTTCATAACCTTAACAAAGAAGAGCTTCTAGCTTTGAATTCATTACGATGCCGAAATGACGTTGTCATAAAACCTGCGGACAAAGGTGGCGCTGTAGTTGTCTGGAGAGCGGACTTGTATCGACAAGAGGCTCTTCTAATTGAATTCCGATCCCACTCAATCTCACAAAAATCCGTCAAAACTACCATCAAGAATTTCATCCAAGCCGGCGAATTTCCTGCCTCTGCATCTAACCTTATATTAACAACCCCCAGAACGCCTGTCATATATTTCCTACCTAAAATTCATAAACCTAACAATCTTGGTAGGCCGATTGTTTCCGCTTGTAGTTGCCCCACCGAGCTCATTTCCAGTTTTCTAGACAACGTTATGTATCCTTTGGTTAAGAAGTTGCCTTCTTATATCAAAGATAGTAAACATGCCTTGCAAATTTTCGACCAGTTACGTTTCAGTAGTTCCGATAAATTTATTTTCACGATGGACGTCAAGTCCTTATACACCGTCATTCCCCATTGTGATGGCCTTGAAGCTCTGAAGTTTTTCTTTGATCAGCGCACTAATTTAGAACCCTCTACAACCACGTTACTCCGCTTAGCAGAACTAGTGCTTACCGATGGTGAACATTATCAACAAATAAGTGGTGTTGCGATGGGCACCAAAATGGGTCCTAGCTATGCTAACTTATTTGTTGGTTATGTTGAAAAACAGATCTTTGAATAATACACGGGTCCCTTGCCTGATTTCTTCGGCAGATTTATCGATGACTGTTTAAGAACGGCGTCGTGTTCACGTGTCCTTTTAGAGCGGTTCATCAACTTTATTGATGATTTTCATCCTGCTCTGAAGTTCACGTGGGAAATCAGCGAGACCTCTGTGTCGTTCTTTGATATTTTAATTTCGATTAATGGTGATTCGCTGAAAATGTCGGTCTCGTACAAGCCTATACTGACTCCCATAGTTATCTTCTATTTTCATCCTCTCATCCCAACCACACTAAACAATCCATCCCTTACTCTCAATTCTTGCGTCTTCGCCGCTTATGTAGCGACGACCAAGATTTTCAAGCCAAATCAATGGAAATGAGATCTTTTTTTGTCCAACGTGGTTACCCTACCAACCTTTTAGACCTCGCCGTTCAGAAAGCTTTTCTCGCCCCCGTTTAGACGCCCTTGAACCATCTTTGGAACAAGTTTCAAACAATAAAATTCCTTTAGTTCTAACATTTCATCCTTTCAATTTTAAAGTTAAAAATATTATTAATCGGAATTTTCACATTTTATACAAAATGATCCTGAGACGTCAGCCATTTTCACCGATAACCCTTTGGTATCTTTTCGCCGTAATAAAAATATTCGTGACTCCTTAGTACATAATGCCCTTAAACAAAATACCTCGGCACCAGCAGGAACATTTTCTTGCGGCCGTTCCCGCTGTAACACATGCCCTTTTCTCAATCCCACTACAGTTATTACTGCCCCCAAATTCGACCACACAATCCGTCATGCTTTTTCATGCACGTCCACCAACATCATTTATTGCATTTCTTGCGATAAATGCCCTAAAATCTACATCGGTGAAACTGGGCGACGCCTTTCAGACAGGTTTGCTGAACATCTTCGTTCCGTGAGGATCAATGATGGTGACAAACCTGTAGCCCGCCATTTCAACAGCTCCAACCATTTGGTTTCGGACATGAAAGTCTGCGCCATCCTTCCCATCTCAGGTGGTAACGCTAACCGCAAACGGCAAGAGAAGCGTCTCGTTTTTAAACTTGGCACCACACATCCTCTTGGTCTTAACGAACGTTTTTATTTAATTTCCTACAAGTTTTTGGTTATTTTAGTTTGCTTGGAACCTTTATTATTATTATTATTATTATTTTATTATTCGCGTATGCACTTTCATTCCTTTTCAAGTTTTTGTTTCTTATGCATGCTAATATTATCGCCTAATCCCTTGAATATTGGATCTGTCATTTCTCCCACCCCCTCAGTCTGCTTGCTGATCGACTGTAAAAATAGCAAATGATCTAACGTTTCCCATCTCATTAATTATTAGTTTGTTTATCTCCCGTGCATTTGATTGGCCACTTTCTACTTGTGACACCCTTTTGGCATATATATATATAAGCCCCATTTATTTCATCTCGTCTTACTCTGATGAAGGGCTCCGCTCGAAACGTCAGTATCTCGTCACTAAATTCTTGGCATTTTACCACCTTTTCACTTTGCTATATATATATATATATTATATACAATGGCATATAAATAGTTTAATTTTTATTTTGAATTTAAATGTTTCTTTTATTTTTTGTTTGAAGAGCGGGCCACTTCCTCCATGGTTATCCAATTCAAGGTAGTTCTTTTTTATTGTTGCCTAATAGAAGGTCTCTAACTTTTAAACACATGCCGCTATACCACGTAATATTTTATATAATTGCACTGGAATGCTCAGTTAAATCACTGACTTCGAACGAGAAAATAATATCTTGTGAGTTGTCAAGTTTATTACATCATTAAACTCATTCATGAAACTATATGTTGACTCGAAATTAGAACTGCATGCCTAGTACAGTGATGTGGTCAGTTTTATAAAACATCCATTACAATCAGTGGTGACGTTCTCAAACGTACTATTAGCCAGTATTTATGCAGTCAAATATTCAGTCCCAAATTGACTCCCTAAAGGGGGGACACGACCCGGAATTCACATTTTGCATTTTCTAGTTTTCAAAACTGCTCTTTAAAAAGGCACATTGTTTACCAGGTTACAAAAAACTCCTCAAATGTTATTAACCATCTGATTTTATAAAATATTTCTCCTGGTACAATATTAAAAATAATACAGCCAAACTCTCGAAATTTTCCTTCACCTGCATAATTCCAAAATTAGAACATGTAGTTTAATCGAGTGAAATGCCAACTACTTGTAATATACCCAGAATCCTATCCCGGCATTACCACCACTATATATATACAGAACTCGTGACTATAGGCTCTCGACAACGGCCTCCGTAGCTCACCGGTTCCAGCCGGAAGGCCTTGAAGTTGCATTTTTCGCAACTGGTTCTGGTTTGGTCTTAAAATGTATAACACTCGAAATTTTCCTTCACCATAAGTCCATAGAACATGTAGTTTAATCGAGTGAAATGCCAAATTATATTACTTGTAATTTAGGTATTATATGCTAGAACATTTAATGCTAAAAAATCATTTTATTATTCAGGACCGTTTTATTTTAATTCTCTTCCGGACAACATCAAGAACGCGATATCATTAAACAATTTTAAGGTTACGATTTTTAATAATTTCCTTGTACGTTAATACACTGACGAATTTTCACATTTCTAATTGAATATTATAGTATAGAACTTAGTATAAACTTTTGTAATTCTTCTAAATTTTGTAATTAAGTTTTAAATGCAAGCCCCCTCTAAATACCAGCCTTCGGGCTGCATGGGCTACCCTGCTTTAATAAAGTTTTTCTTTTCTATATGCTAGGTATTCCTTGACTTCCTTTTGTAATTAAAACCACAAAATCTAGTCGAAGTATCACGTCAGCCGTGCCGTTATTGAGTTACGCGAAAGCACGCTTGTTCGGTCAGATCACGCGTTGTCGCTCATTTACTTCCGGTTATTTATTAAAAAAATATGAAGTGGTGTTTCATGTTTATAAACTGTGATATAAACACGCTGGATGTTGTTAGACTTGAGAAAAGCAAAACAAAAATACGAGCCGCTAGGCGAGTGTTTTTTAGCTTTTTGAATGTCTCACAACATCTCAAGTGTTGTAATTAAAACCATTTAATAACCACTTAATATTATTTCTTTTATAAAACAATATAAGCAGACTTTAAAAAAGAGCGGGAAAATTCCGTATTTATATTTAAATAATAGAATATGTTTGCTCGAGGCTCTATAACGTGATCGAAGCCCGGGTGATGTAATAAAAACGCTACAGATCCGGGAAAATGTGCTGTGATGTATCTGCTATCTTTTAGTGTCGTGTCCCCACTTCTTGTTGAGTACGATAACACTATTCGTAATTTAAAGGATGAAGTTGACTTTTATAAGGTGAGAAATTACTTAACATGTAATTCACTAGTCAATTGAACCCAGGACTATGCAGGGTTTTAACGGGACTTTGCCGGGGAGATACAAGGTTTTAAGAAACATCGATCTTTTGGTAGCTGGGATTTTAACGCTGACCACTGACATGAAAAGCGGGGATGGTGTAGCCGGGATTTAACACTCGTAGAGTCTGGGAACTAATCGATTTAGCATGGTCAGACGAAAAAGCCGACGAAAAAGGAAATCCTACTTTTGTTATGCTTTTTACAATTAGACTATTATTGTTGGTTTCACATTCGATGTGTAGGTTTGAAAGATCCGCCAAAGGGTTGGTGGTTCTGCCCGAAGTGCAAGCCTATGCGCAAAAACATGTTCGTGTTCTGTTTGTTGTAAGAATATTTTTCTTATTGAAAACTCTGAAAATCAGGGAAAACTAAATCTTTATGCCCGGGTACGTAGCCGGGTATTTTAACAACTGAACGGTATTTTTGAGCCGGGTTTTTAACACTCGTGAAATGTTAAAATCCCCGCATAGTCCCGGGGTCGGGGGTCCGTAGTTTCAATTGACTAGTACATAACTTCTATATCGTTGAAATCTCAATTTTATCTACATTATAAAGACGTAACAGGGGAAAGGTTGTTACCGTCAGGATTCACTCAGTAACATTTGATTAGGTACTTTTTAAAGTGTCTATGGAGTGAAAAATTCTGTTTGCAATAACCTCTCTTACTTTAAAAAAACTTTTGAAATTATAAATATTGGTGTTTACTGTTTACGACTCTTCCATGTCTAACTCGTTCTTTTCTCGTTCGTTCTTCAGATTGAAGATTTGTTTAAGCGGCCACCCCTATTAAGCGGCCATCTTTTAGTTTTAGTTTAGTTTAGTAGATTTATCACTCTTTTTAGATGAACGGAATACCCCAGTAGGCTAGAATCCCAATTGATAGTGGTTCCGAGGGCCTACGATTTACTCGTTATCCAGAAGACCCGAACGTCTTACAATTTGCTGGTATTATTTATTGCAAAGAAAGTGGTCCGACCCAGGATTTGAACCTGTGTCTCCCAGCTCATAGAATGCATGTGTGGAAACCACTAGACCATCCCCCCCCACCCCTATTAAGCTACCAGGTATCAAAGTCCCGAAACTATTGTCAGTATAATACAGTACATGTAAATGAAACCCCTATTAAGCGGCCGCGGCCACCTTTTTCAGAAATAGAAGGTGATAAAATACGATAAGACATCCATTGTCACTAGCTAAGTGTTGAGTTAAAGTGACGTTTCCACAACGCTTTATGATAATTTTGACAAATTCCTATTAAGCGACCAACTTCTATTAAGCGGCCAGTTGCCCGAGGGTGGCCGCTTAATAGGGGTTCGACTGTATTTTCAATTTTTGAATCTTCGATATCACTTTTCTACCTATTGTGAGTAAATTGCCGAGCCTTAAATAAATTAAACATTTTGCCGATGGATTTAGCCTGCGAAGTCTGAACCGGGCCATACTGACCGCTCGTTAGCCAATCAGTTATGACACCGACCGGAAAAATAAAGATAAATATTTTCTTTCTTCATGTGCCTTTCCAGAGAGAACAGGTTTCCTTGAAAAAAAGGATAGATGAAGTAATCCAGGAAAATGGCAGGTTAGTTCCGATTATGTTGAAATAGAATATCTATATGTCTGTCTAGTTTCTGTTGTTTTGGCGGAGTTGGGGAGGGGGTATCTAGTTATAAAGTGCTTATAAAGTATTTTTTAAGGTTGTTGGAAGATCGCAGAGAAGCGCTGGAAAGAGAGCTAGAAACGGAGAGGACAGGATTGAAATCGGGACAAATATCAGTTGAGAACAACATGTTGGATAATTTGCAACGCCAGCTAGAGATCACGTTGAAGGTAAAGGCTAATCTCTATCAATATCTTCCTATTTATCTCGTATATCTAAAGTTAGTCGAAAGGTGCTGCATGTAATCTTGTGGGAGAATTTCAATCTCCAAATTAATACTCGGCGTATAACAGTGGCGGATTCAGGTTTGTTTGAAAGGGATCGCTAGGGTGGTCTGGGGACATGCTTCTGCAAACAGCAGCATCTGAAGACGAAAACAGCAGCATCTGAAGACGAAAACAGCGTTAAAAACAGAGAAGAAAATTAACTTAAAAGCCATATAATAAATTCCTTTTTTCGCTCATTTACTCGGTCTGTACGGGAGAAGTTGCCTTTTCGTCTGTTAACCTCAGGCTAATACTTTTGTCCATCCCAGACAGACCTCATTTTAATCCTATAATGCAATCTGGTAGAGCGATACAACATTACAAGTAGATCTTGATTTTTATGTATTATGCTATAATTGTGTTTTGTTTGCGCGTACTTTGCAAACTCTCGCACTATATAATTACAGGAAAAAGATTATTACAATGAAATGTTTGAAAGGACGTCACATGAACTTGAAAAGCTTCAGGAACTGCACAAGGTATAACATATTGCTGTTGCAAGGTTGATATGAATTTTAATATTATTGTATTTGAATACACATAAAATAAAGGTTACAACATGAGGTTATTTCAGATTGAATCCATATAATTATTTTATATATAACAATTATATATACCGTATTAGCTCTCCTCGTTGGTGACGAGAACAAATGGTATAATTGTTTTATTATATATACACTCGTTCTATTTTTTTTGCTCATTCACTTTGTCAAAACGTTCCGCCATTTTGACTTTTCATTGCTGCCGCGGCAACTTCCTATTCTGAACATTGGTTGATTTTTGTCCAGATGATTCCGACACCATGGAATGCTTTGACCCGGCCGCTCCAATCATATGCGAGTAATTGTTTGCCCAATCATAATGTTTCTTTTACACTTGTAAGGACAGTGATCTTTCTAGAGTCCCAGACATACGACGTACGGATTAGCAGGATACATATTACGGATTGTCTTCCGATTATACAGCCCCAAATATCTTCTGTAAAATGTGTAGAGTAGATTGTTCCACGATATCTCACTTTCTCAGAAAAAATTAGGAGCATCATACAATAAAATGTCAATGTTCTTACAACAATACATTCTTAAAGTTAGTTAAGTTAGTTATAAAACTAATTAAATTTCATTGTAAATAAAAAATGTACTAAGGTAAGAACAAAATAGAGGAAGACCAGTCTATCCCAATGATATACGATTAACAATAAAATAGGCAATATTCACAGAGAAAATATTAATGATGTTGCTCCAGGATACACAAAACAAGAGATGGAGAAACCGAAACCGTCAAATATAAAATGTTGAATAGTATAAAATTTACGCTACAAACAGACGAAAAACTTGTGATAGAAAGGAAAACCCATGGAAATCCCAACAAAATGTGTAATATGAAACAACTAACTTGTAAATAGGCGACGAATTGCATGGCCAAATTTGAAAACGGTGAACACTCGGGTATTACATCAAACCAAACAGCCATGAGATATGTGTTTTAACCGTCCTAGCATTCTCACTGACATACAACAGCTAATAGTTTTAGTGCATTAAGTAGAGGCACGGTTAGAGGTCTTCCTTTATAGTGAACAAGTCCATCAAAATGTACATAAATTTACAAAAATTCTGGGAGCTTAAAAATCCTTGACTAATCGCTGTGATGACTTGTTGACCAGATAACTATATTATACGCTAGCGTAGAATGATTAACTCAAGTGCATTTAAACACTGTTGAGCAAGGGATTTTAATCTACGCGAAGAATCACGTCAGCTTATGCTTTATTGAGTTACAATGCACGGTTTTTTAGCTCAGTAACCAATCAGATAGCGTGTTCTCGCTCATTTACTTCCGGTGATTTTATAAATTCTGTTCAGCAACAACTTCGGTCGTTTGAAATCAGGCGTTCTTAGTAAATTAGAGGAGAATTTAGGCGTGTAAGGCCATATCAAAGGCAGCATTCTTACGAATGATGCAGAGCTGATAGCTTGTAAATATAAGAACCAATCAGATTGCATGCTGAAAGCTGATATATTGTTGTCTATATATATAATAAATAAATATATATATATATACATAGTTTACTTCAGTTGTGCATTATCTTCAAAATTGTAGTTAACAAAAAGAAAGAAATTAATATAACCTGACTACTCGAGTGACTGTTTTGTAATGCTATAATTGTTTATTTTATTTCTCTCGTAGGAGATCGCCGAGGAACGTGCGGCCAAAATTGACGAAGCGAAATATCTTCAGGTAATTTTGAGAGACCAACGCTCGTATATATAACCAAAGATATCACAGTAGTTTCTCAAACTATCTCAACTGCTTGTCAGAGCGTTTGTTGTTTGACGTAAAGGATTATATTCTTATTGTTTAACCTGCGAGTATTAAATTAATCGTGGCTTTAATTACAGGAAAGGGACTCTATAGCGAGGAACTCAAAACTTGAGCATAGTACTTCAAATCATTGGTTAACCCGCTTTACAATGCATTTTATCTAGAACGACTTATTAAAAGCTCGCCGGTTTGCTGAACAGCTTCAAATGGCCAACAGAAAGTTACAAAATGTAAGTTCATTCATTTGCATTAACTATTTTGGGCATGAGTATGATGTTTACCGTATTTCATCGAATTATAATATAGGCACCTTTAGACATTAGTGCAAGTAAAACTGCACAATTATGAAATACGAGTTTTACGCACCATTTTCTTTGTCCACCTTGGTCATCCGTCAGTTTCTGTACGAGATTTTTCATATCTCCTAGTCAAATCTCTTCAATAGTCTGACTAGTTCTTCCTTGAATATTCACATCCTGCCAAGCAAAATTTTTCAATCCGAAAAGCCATTTTACCTTTTTTTTCTAAAATAAAAATGGCGGGAAAATTCCTTGTTTATATACTCTTATCTAAACTGGCACGCGGCTACGCCCGTAGCTCGCGTAAGAAGCAACCTTTTTATAACAGTTATAGTAAACGTCTCACAGGCAATCAGAAGGTTACATGCAGTTTCGATTCCTGTGCGTGATTTAGAAACATTTTCTGAGGATTTGAGCTTGATGATCGTCTAAGTATCGTCAGTAAGTATTATGTAAATTCACCACCTGCAGATACATCCCGAGGGCCGTAGGCCCCTAATTTACTTAGTTTATTTTTGATATTCTAGATAGTTTAACAAAAATGAAGTAGTATACGAGATAATTAACATGAAATAATGGACATCAAAAAGAATCGATTAAATATAAACTAATCTTCGATAAACACCTGCTCGAACAACTCTACTGCATATTTCGGATTTCGCACATAATAGTAAATACTGTGATCCAAACATGCAGGATGTTGTGAGACTTGAAACACTGAAATAGCCAGTGAAATTTTATCCATAGCCATAGTTGCCATAATGTTCTGTCCAACTTATTACCTTGTGATTAAAATAATAAAGATCAAGAATTGTTTTTCTAACTAAAAGTATATTAACTAGTAGTTAAAACATGAGCGGCCGATGTTTATGGGCAGTTACAATGGCGAGCCGTTGTAACTGCCTATAAACATCGGCCGCGAATGTTTTAACGAAGTTGTAAAATGAATAGAATATATGATGCATATTTTGTTTGGAAGTTGTAGAAACGGTACAAACAAATTATTTTAAAACATTGATGTTTTATTAATCAATGTTTTATCCTGAGTTAAAGATGCTGATTAAATATTAATTTCTTTTGAATTTTCTTCGTGAATTATTAATGAATTTTACGACTATGAATAATACTGCAGCTTTATAAGCAAGCGATCTTAAATCCTGCAAGGCATTAAACTTGTGTCATGGGTTATGCTACTGTTTTATTTAATACGAAAAACATAATTTTGCACTGTCCTAATTGGGACCTATAGTTTAGCTTTTCGAATGTCGAGCAGCAACATCCCAAGTGTTTGCCACAGTATCTTGCACGGAAAACCATTTCGTATTTGTTTTATAAAATAACGACTGAGAAAAAATAGGAAATTTTTCGTGTTGGATACTCTGATCCTGCACGGGTATTGACCAATCAAAGCGTTTGTTGATAAAACTATAGTCGGCAACTCAATCAACTCAACCTCGTACCCAGGGTCTTCTCAGTGCCCGGGGAGGGAGCGCCCGGGATGGGAGGGGAGTGGAGCGAGGGAAGAGAAAACCCTGGTAAAGGCTGGTCACGTGACTCCATGGATATTGGATTATTTTGTAACCTGGCTTATTCTCGCTTATATCATCCGGGGGCCGGATCGCTGTGAAAACATCCACAAACTTCTATAATTGAAAGTATAAACAGTATATGGATAATTTAAAAATATTACAATTTATTGGAAAGACAGTACGGACTGCAGACAGAAGTTGAAAGATGGTGGATTTCTTCGAAAAATGCGTTGATTTACGGACATTTGTTGCTGTCATAAGATAAACATTAGGGACTTTAAGATCTACGACGGCAACCTAGGACGGGGACATCGTTCAAACAAAAGAATCTTCATGCGAAACAATAAGAATGAATAATTTTTGTTCCCAAGAGTAATTTCAACGCCGTTCTTGTTCTGTTTACAACGCCACTGAGAGCATTTTCACGTCTTTAGGACGACGGTAACTCGCGGAGAGATGAGAGATGTAACTCTTAAGACTGACTTAAACACAGACACTATAATCGTTTTAGAAATATTGAAGCGTTTTGGAGATCATAAAACAAGCTTGGAGTGTCAAATACGCTAGTCAATCGACCGTGGTTTCATTCAAATGCTAAAATGTGTATTGCTTTTACTGCCGTCGCCGTCCTAGGTTGCCGTCGTACTGTCGTAGATCTTAAAGTCCCTATCAACGCCAGAACAGTTCGAATTTACAATTTTAATACAGTCAGACTATGACTATTATTTTAAATACTAATCATGTTTATCTTATGACAGCAACAAATGTCCAGTAAATCAACGTATTTTTCGAAGTAATCCACCATCTTTCAAGGCTTTCAACTTGTCTGCAGTCCGTACTGTCTTTCCAATAAATTGTAATCTTTTTAAATTATCCATATACTGTTTATACTTTCAATTATAGAAGTTTGTGGTATGTTTTCACAGCGATCCGGCCCCCCGGATGATATAAGCGAGAATAAGCCAGGTTACAAAATAATCCAATATCCTTGGAGTCACGTGACCAGCCTTTACCAGGGTCTTCTCTTCCCTCGCTCCACTCCCCTCCTATCCCGGGCGCTCCCTCCCCGGGCACTGAGAAGACCCTGGGTGCGAGGTTGCTCAACCCCCAAGACCAATGACCATCAACTAAGAGGATATGCCACCAGGCAACTATAGAAGTTCAAGTATGCATAACCTAAGATTTTTGCTGTTATCTCTTTATTTCACACTGGCATTTAATAGGAACATGATCAATTTTTGACAACGGCTCAAGCGCAAGATCAAGAAATTGAATCGACACGTGAAGAAATAAGGTAATATATTATAGCTCAACTATAAATTGTCCAATCAGAGAGCTAGATTTGAACCAACGTTCAGATCATTTATAAATATATGGTTGTTGCATCTTGATTTAAACGTGTTCTCCGTCATCCCGCCGCGCTTTCTCGTCATTAGCTGAGATGACAACACAAGAGTCTTAAACCGCGAAGGGAATGTAACACCTGACGGCTACAATTGCAGAAAGAAAACCGAATGCCCACTTGTCGGCGCTTGCCTAACCGGAGGCATTGTATAATACAAAGCTACCGTCACCTCACCTAACGACGACAAACCATATATGAGAACACGTTTAAATCAAGATACAACAAGGTTTTATCTCGCTCTACCTCGGTATCGAGCACTTTGAGACTAAGTGTCACCATTGAACATTTATAATCCTTTGCTGGAATATAGTGTCGGTTAGCTGCCTTCGATAACACACCACAAACATCACCTCAGGTTTTCCTTCCGGATTTTGTAGGCGATATAAAAGTGAGGCCAAGTCGTTAACTTCGTCAAACGAGGAACTCAAGAGAACCTTGAATGCGTTGCAAGGCCAAATGAAATTGCGGGTAAGCGTCTACTCTAAAAGTGCCCCTATTAAACCCAAAAATATTTTTCATTCAATCAACACCCTGTTAAAGACCTTAAAGTTAAAGCATATACTTGGACCGGGTTGTGACGTAATTCGAGAACGAAGTGCAAGTGTATATATCCCGAGTGTCGTTACAGTCACCGACAAGGCATCTTTCTGAATGAATAATTAATTCAATATCGTTGAATTTCCTTTAATTTGTAAAGATTTTCTGCGGGTCTTTTCTGTTATAAAATCGTTGGTATGTTTCCCAGGTCATTTGTTTAGTATTAAGTTCATTACTCGCCAGTTTCTTGGGCCATTTATCGCGATAATCGTTACGGCCAAAACCGTACTAATTCTGTAAGTTTTGCTTGGTTTTGTTGTAACTGAAATTATTTTTAATGTTTGTAAATGTTATTAAATTTTATATGAAAGGCAATTCAAATTGTCTTATAACCTATATAAAGGCGAATATCGATATATGAACTGCAGAGTACACTTTTCCTTCAAAATATTTGAACGAAAACTGACAACACAATCGAGATTGTTTTTGGAGAACATCATTCGTTGTTCTGCGGATGTTTGAGCACTTTCTATTCTCTCTTTGCAACTTGTTTTTCATAAATATTACCTAAAATAATTGCCCTACATACAGTAATTGTTTCCTAGTCACTGTATATATAGTGGTGGTTTGCATGGATAACGTTTAAACTGCGTGTTCTGAGGATTTATGGTGAACAAAAATTTCGAGTGTTGGAATATATACAGTTCGGATGTAACGCAGGCTAGTACAAGATACCGTAAAACTATACTAAAAGTATAGTCATTTTATTTTTGGACTGCATTTCCTCTTTAAGGTTTACGTTGGAAGATATACAAGGCGCGAAAATTATGACCCCTTCAATTTTAACATTTCCATCAATTTTTTTGCGTTTGAATGACCAACAACAGCTTTTTCGCTTTCGCAGTAATATTTGTGATCCGTAAAATTAATTAAAATATTATTAATAGGAAATAACATTAATTGTTCTCGAAGAATTAATGAAAAATCGCTCATGTGTTTGGCGAAATATTCATAATACTACTCGTACAATTTTTCGCTAATCAATCCCGTGTTAGTTCCTATACTTTTTTTGTTCTTACCTGGTTCTTGTAGGACGACGATGTCCGGTCTTCTGTGCTTGATTTCTCGATCTGTTTTGATGTTGAAGTCCCATAAGATTTTGATCCTCTCGTTCTCTACCACACTGTCGCTTTGTGCTGGTACCATTTATCACTGACTTCTAAGCCGAATATTCTACATAACACTGTAGGATCCAACGAAGATGCATGGGCATACTTTGTCGCGTCTCTTCTTGTAATCTTTCTGTGCCAGCATGCTACATGACGCACTTACAATATGCATCACACTCTCCACCTTCTCTCCACATTGTTCAACGCTAGTCGAGCCTCTTCCTCCTTCCTTTTTCTTGATGTATATCCTTTGCACGTTTGCCTTCGGATGGATAGCTTGGTATGCATTCATTATTTTTCGAGTTTGCCTGTCTAATTCCCGGGTCTCATTCATTATGCACCCAATGAATGCTGCACTGTATCGTACCACCACCACAGCCCATGAGTTGATTGGCAAGAAAAGATTTCAACCATGAAGCTTGCTTTTCAGGAGAAGTCTTATTAAGAAGTCTTATTCTCTTCAAGTAGACCTCTTTGACTTTAGCTTTCATTTCATTTCATTTCATTTCATTTCATTTCAAATCATTTCAGAACACATGATGGTATCAATTTCCAACAGACCTATAATAGATATTCATTTCCTTCGCAATCAGGCTCCGTCATTTCCTCTCCATGCGCGAGTTTGATGCCTCTGCTTTCCACTCTTCGTCCTCTGCATACCGATGTCAGTGCTACATTTATAGATATATTACGAATAATATTGGCATTTACACTCGATAACTTGTAAAGGAAATCAATGAGAAGGATATTTTGCGAGTGTGGAAGACCCAACCGAGACCAGTTGCAAAAAATGCAACTCCAAGGCCTTCGGTGAGCATTGAACTCACGCCTCCGCAAATCACCGCACTAGATTTGCATTTCTGGCAACGATTTTAAGGTCAAGTGATTGATCATTGGGCCATCCTTCTCCAGTTTATATCCCATAACTGTATCACGTAGCACATGTATTACGGATATTAGCGCAATCACAAACAACAGCGGTGAGAAAGAGTCTCGTTGGAACATCCCCCTGTTAATGTTCACTAAGCCTATAAACTCTCCATCAGAGTACAAATTGGTTCTCCATTTGGTCATACTTCTGGACATGAGGTCAACTACATTATCGGCTACTCCAAACATTCTCAGTGTTGCAATTAATTACCCAGGAATGTTCCAGGTTATATTCAAGTTTGTTTACCATTATTATTTTTATTTTTTTATTATTTCAGGAAAAAGATAAAATGCTATTGGGTGATAAAGAGCAAAATGTTGAATC
Organism: Chrysogorgia sp. JL179-B06; assembly: GCA_035772405.1. NCBI lineage: Eukaryota > Metazoa > Cnidaria > Anthozoa > Scleralcyonacea > Chrysogorgiidae > Chrysogorgia > Chrysogorgia sp. JL179-B06. Next base: position 9,565,626 of record JAYKKM010000437.1, read on the forward strand.
GCGATTGGAGGAGTATAGGACGAAAGTAATTGAGCTTGAGTCCAGGTAAGAATTATTTAATAACATTTAACGTATATGGTAATTATATCTATTAAGATGAAATACCGATCCACATTTTTCTTCCATCGAGTATTCTAACTACACTACCCCTTGGTCCATTTGTCATCCATGTGAAAGACAAGGTGTACAACTACCATCATGCAGTCATTACCATGAGGCTGGTGTTTTTTAGTAAAGAATATCCAGAATAATTCCTCATATGAAATCATTTGCAAGAACGCACGAAGGAACTAAATTTGGTTTTGACAGCTATCTTGACAGGAAGCAGTTTGTTTCATTTGATGGTGTTCAGTCGGAGGCCCAGTCGGTTTTCTGTGGAGTTCCCAAGGCTCGATTCTGGGTGCGCTGTTGTTTGTCGTATTAATAAATAACATTGATCTACATCTCAAACAAAGTAACATGACCTTATATGCTGATAAAAACTGTCAATATATACTGACAAAAACTGTGAATCTATTCGGGAACAACATAATTTGGATATTGGACAGCTTGCAAACTGGTTTACCCAAAAAATCTAGTGATAAACCAAAATAATATAGTGTTCTGACGGCACACACAAGAGAACCTCGCCATCGACACCAATGGAAATAAAAGTGAATGGGAAAAGAATAATAAAATTGGAAGGATATGAGTATCTTGGGGACAAGTTGGATAAAAATCTAAATTATGCTGAACATCTAGAGAAAACACTGAATAAAGTTTCATCAAGAGTTCGATTGTTGTACCGAATACGTCAAATCATCAACAGTCGTGAGAATTTATAAAGTAATGATCTTACAAATGATGCTGTATCGATTTGTATTAATGTTTTTATTAATTTAACGACGTCAAATGAACAAAAGTTTGAGGACATCCAAAATCGAGCACTGAAGATGGTGTTCGTGAGGTATTTAAGTGTTTGAATGGTATTGCACCTATGGCTTTTCAAACGGCTATTTCACAAGAATATCGCATTAAAAATACACACGAGGGTATCAAAGAAACCTTATACCTATACGGTTATAACTGAAGGTGGAAGAAAAAGATTTGCATTTCAAAACTGCCTGAGAACAGTCGCTTTTAAATAAAAGAAACCTTACTATACCTATAAGGTTAGAACTAAAACTGGAAGAAAAAGGTTTGCGTTTCAAGATGCACTTGTTTTTAATAAACTACCTGATGACGTGAAACACAACAGTCGCTTTTAAAAATAGCTGCAATGATATTAGCTTAGATTTTTAACATGAACACGTGCGTTATTTATTAAAAAAAACTTGTACTTAACATTAATTTTTATCTGTAAAGTAGAATTTTTTGTATATTTTGATAAATAGTTATAACACAGTAACATATAGGTATAACATAGGTATAATACAGGGTTTTTTTCTCAACAAGATTAACCTGTATAAATAAGATATTATTATTATTAATACAGTAAAAACCCGCGTATAAGAACCTAGATTTTTCCAAGTTAGCCGAAAAAGGTTCTTATATAAATGGTGTTTACTACAAAATAAGGCTATTTAGGTTCTTAAACAGGTTCTTATTTTCTTAAGAAAAAAGCGACTTGGTTTTGGTAAGTGTGGTCTATTATTTATATAAATTATGCATACATTTTCTCCAAATGACTGCAATATAAGCAAATACAAACCCTATATATGCACTTTAAAGCTACACTGTATGTAATTTACAGCTTACTGTGTTTAAATTCAATGGAACAAAACAACGTATACAACTATAGACATATATACACTCAGGGCTCGATATAATTATCCAAGTTCATCGGACAAAATGTCCGACAATTTCGTCGGACATTTTGAAAAGTTCATCGGACAAAATGTCCAATAATTTCGTTATTTCGTCGGATATTTTCGACAATTTTGGCGAACATGTTCCGCCAGTTGCGACGATTGAATGTTGTTGGCGAAATTGCTGGTTGGGATCTTACCAATACGTGAATCAGAATGACGAACGAAATGAATCCTTCAATTGAAGGAGTTTTACTAATTCTTAACGGAGTCCAGCTAATGCTTTGCGGGGCTTTTCGTTGCCCTCAGTCTCCGCGCGCGGTCAAGGTAGTCTTTAGTCTTCCCGCGCTGCCATAAACGACATCGTACATGTTTTCGAAAACAAGAGCAGTCTGAGTCATGGAAGAAGCTTTGAAATCGATATTTAAAATTAAAAGAAATTGAATTAATTGTAATTGAAATTTTAATCAAGTACCAAAAAGCCATGAACAAACAACAAAACAAATCCTGTTTTTAATTGACAAAAAAATCCGTCGGACAAAATGTGCGACAAGTCGTAACATTGATCGGACATTTGTATTTTGTCGTCGGACAATGTCCGATGTGCGACGGTTAACTCGGGACCAGTTGCGAAAAATGCAACTTAGAGGCCTTCCGACTGGAATTGAACCCGCGACCCTGCGATGCTAGTGAAGTGCTCTGACCACTGAGCTACGGAAGCCGTTGCCGAGACGGTCCCGGTTTGGTCTTAAAATGTATATATTCCAATGTTCGAAATTTTCCTTCACCATAAATCCTTAGAACCTATATACAGTATTTGTCTGGTTCTGGCTCATTTTCATTACTTTGTAGAGTTTATTTTCTTTGATTCATAAATTTTTAAGTTTGACGCTTTGATAAAATAAGAATCTTTGGCCCTACTAATTTTAATATTGAATGTTTTGTTTCGTTTGTGCAGCATGGCCGCACACGTAATCATAACCCAACTTTAACTTTAAGACCCACCATTTGTAAAACCAGTACTTTCCAAGCTTCGTATTTTAACAGAATTGTTAAACCCTGGAACTTTATTTGCAAGTTAGCCCCATTACATACTTTCCATAGTGCTGCTTCTTTTAAGGGTTTTCTTTGTAACTTATATTTTTCTTTACTTAGTAATACTTTTGATATAGACATGTCATGCACATGGTCGTTTGTGCGCGACTGCCCCTGTCATCGGGCTTAAACTTTTATGTATATATGTATTATTGCCCCTTTCATGTATTTTTATGATGTATGTTTTCCTACCGTAGGGCTGCGCCTCGCATGGGGCTGTGTCCCGTTCGCGCAAACCCTGTTCATGGGCCCGTCTTTTATTTTTTCTTGTATCTACGTATTTAAGTATTTGTATTAGTATGTCACATAGACGTGTCCAACAAAGCTGTTAAACTTGCTTTTAAATTTTAGCCTAAAACAGGTTCTTATGCAAAGGGCGTCTAAATGGAAAATCTTAGCCTAACATGTTCTTAAAATCTAGGTTCTTATACGCGGGTTTTTACTGTATTAATATTTACCAGTGGGAGCTATGTTACCGTTGTGATTGGATTTTGACACCAGTTTTCTGTCAATCAAATTAATCCTTCCCGTCGGGAGAGCGAACCGCCCATACCACTGATGGTATTTATTTAAAATGACAAAATTCAATTTCTTTGGGAAATACATAAATACTAACCTGTACTCCATAGGGAATATGCTCTGTTTTTCTGGATGACGCTACATATGATAAACCGGGCGTCTTACAGCCAATGAACTCTTTCACTTAACGAAATCCATATTTTCGACTGATATCGAGATAACGTTTCCATTGGCTCGGCGAGATCTGTGAAATCGCCCACTGGTCCCGAGGTTCTTTCCGCTCGCCCTTCCACAATTTTGCTCATTCCCCTGATGGCATCCAGAGTAACAAGTCGAAGGCTCAGCAATAAATAATTCCACTGGGGGTTAGATAAAATTATATAATACGATATTACAGTGACAGTGTTGATTATCTAATAATCTATATTATCTCTTTCGTAGGCTAACAGCGTCCCTGAATATGTGCAACCGAGTTCAAAGGCAAAATAGTGAGCTAGAAGGACGCGTTGAGTTCCTTGTGAAAAAGAAGTAAGTTAAGGATTTTAAAGTCACACACTGTTGACTGTTCAATTGAATTTCCCGCGGTTGTTACTTATAATTGTATATTTATTTCTTGGATAACGTACGATATTCTGTTTGTTGTAATAACTGTTGTCCTCCGTCCGCACCTTCCTTAATGCCTCCCTTTTGTCGTTATTCCTTTCCCTTGCGTAAAGGACATTGGCAACAAAAATTAAGTTTGACTAATATGAAAGAACTCATAAAATGATAGATTAATACCTTTTACAACTTTTCGGGATTTTACTTCGTTTTTGAAATATTTCAGTTTGTTCTCTGGTCTCTGTATGTATGGTCTCTGACGTCAGGTGCAGGATAGAGAATTTGCACTCATTAAAAAATGTCTTATATCTCAGTGATTGCTACGTTTACAACGTTCATTATCATGAGGAGTTATTATACGCATATTTTCAAGTAAATTTGTGGAACAAACTTGTGAAAAAAATAGATAAATTGGTGGAATAAAGATGTAATTAATATTAATTACTTGCTGGAAAAGTCTGTATTAGGGTGGTCCATATTTTTATTTTTTTTATTTTGTATAGTCTCACCCTCTTAAATGGTTCCAATTGGGTTAAAAATGCTGGGTGTAAAATTGTATTAAAAACTATTGACATTTAGGGGTAGCTCAAGGACCCTGAACTTTTTACTATAGTATCCCTATGAGAAAAATCAGCCAAATTGTCCAATATGCTATAAGTCCTCAGGGGAGTGTCGGATTGGTCTAAAAATCCATTAGTGAGTAGTTTAGACTTGGTTTCCTATTTGATTTTAAGACAAACTTATAGCCAAAATGTATGGTTTCCGAGATATGGGTTTCCAAACTTTTTTAACCAATAAGAATTTTAATAACATTGGAGCCCTATATCTCAGCCATACATTTTTGGCTATAAGTCACTAATGGATTTTTAGACCAATACTTTTTGCTATAGTAAAAATTTCAGGGTCCTTAAGCTACACCTAAATATCAATAGTTTTTAGTACAATTTTACACACAGTATTTTTAACCAAATTGGAACCATTTAAGAGGGTGAGACTACAAAATAAAAAAATTAATAAAATAAGGACCACCCTAATCTGTATATATTTGGAGGCACAGGAGTTTCATAATTTCGTTATTTCGAACTGAATTTTTCACTACATTAAACTTTGGAATTGATTGCTACCTTTCTATTACCGTTGCATCACTTTCCCTTCTTTTCCTTTATGTAATTTTTTCATGGCTCAAGTCTTGAACAAGAAAAAATGGAATATGAAGCTGCAAGACACGTCCGAGACAGCATGCAGCTGGTAGAAAATTCTGTTTTAGAAAGAGATCAGGTGATTCTTAGAATATTAACTGGTATTTCTAAGTCTATATTTTAGGGGGAACTATAGTGAATAACAAACATTAGTATAAATACATTAGGTGATTATAGAAATTGCGTGCGCTGATTGGTCGAGCTACCTCGGATTATTTCTCGATAATCACCTCCAGCGTTTTTTCAAGATGGCCACCAGCCGATTTGTCAAAGTGACAGGAGAAAAAAGTCAAGAAACTAGTATTTTTGAAGGAAATGCTGTTCCTAAGAGTGGGAAAATGTGTATTTATACTAAAACAATTATTCACCTCAGGCTCAGTGAATATCGGTGAATAAAAACCTCGACTTCGTCTCGGTTTTTATTCACCAATATCACCTCGCCTTCGGCGAATAATTGTTAAATATTTAAATTAAAATGGCAGCGTCCAGAAGCATAAAATACGAAAATGAAAACGTTATTTCTCGAGTACAAGAACATATATACCGTAAAACTATTAACATGTCTAAACAGTATACTCAAAGCCTTTTTATTTAAAAGTCAATTTATTTTTTGACTACAGTTCCCTCATTAAATCAGACGGTTCGAAAGTACAATATCTTATAGCTTGTAAGAACCGTGTTTTATTGTTTTTTGGGTTGTTCAACCGTAGGTGTTAGTGCGGGAAAAACAAAAGTCTGAGGAAGTTACCAGGCTACAGGAGGTCATTCAAAAATTACTCCATGACGCTGGTACGAAGACTAAAGAAGAGGTATTGTTTGAAAGCTTTTGTTACGAGTTGCAGATATTGCAACCTTCTGCACCAGAACACCAGACATTTCTACGAAGTGCATGTTAGACTACGTTTAGACGGGTCCGGATGAATTGAAAACCGTACCGAAATTTGCACGGTTCCGCCTTCCGTTTACACGGAACTGTGCGAATTCGAGTACGGTTATAACCGGACGAATTCGAGAACTGAAAAAGCAGGTCTAGTTTTTTATCTGCCCTGTTCCAAACTTGCACGTTACCGCGTAAACACCGGAACAGTTTTTGTTTATGCACGGATAGCGCGGTAGAGTATTGGGTACGACAAGAATATTGTCATCCAACCCGGTCTCTTCCCTTAAATTAACTATTATCCTTAATTTATAAATCGCTCTAAATTAAGGATAATGGTTAATCTAATGCTAGAACCCAACCCCAACACAACAAAGATCCTAACCCTACCCCCGTCTAATGGGTTTTCTAACCTAACCCCCCGTCAAAATGTTCTCAAAACCTAGGTCCCGGCCTATCCACTCCCCTACTTGGCTAGCTAAACTTATAAACAAGTGATAGATACTAAGCTTGTGGGATAGTAATTGACTAACATACGCATGCGCGACTCTCACGATCGTTTCTAAATTAACCATTATCCTTAATTTAGAGCGATTTGTAAATTAAGGATAATAGTTAATTTAAAGAGATCGTGTTGTGTCATCATAGGGTTACTCACCCGTAAGATAGCGCGGTAGAGTATTGGGTACGACAAGAATATTGTATAAGATAGCGCGGTAGAGTATTGGGTACGACAAGAATATTGTCATCATAGGGTTACTCACCCGTCATAGGGAGCCTTACTGGCAGCGATGACTGGGTTAATTCAATTAACCATTCATGCGCACGATAACAAAAACTCGCAGGTCTACAATTCCTCCGGTACCTTATAAACACTTCATGATGGTGATGATGGTGATGATGGAAATGACGGAAAGCCTGACTGGTTCCGTGTAAACAGGTGGAACCGGATAGGTCTCGAATTCGTCCCGACCCGTGTAAACGTATATAGTAATAACATCAGTAAATTGTAAGACTTTCTCAAATAACGACGTTAAATCGAAGGTCCTCAGAGCCTTCAAGACAGTATTCAAGACAGTATTCCAAAATGTATTCAAGACAGTATTCAAAAATGTTTCGGTATATTGTGCTTATTATAAGGGTTAGATTTCACTGTTTTATTAGAGTTAGTATTAGGCTTAATTTAAATGTTAGATTTTACTGTTTTATTACGGTTAGTGCTAAACTTTTATTAGGGTTAGTGCTATGCTGAAATAGACTTTTGATAGAAATTCGGTTCCAGGTTCTTTGCGGTTAAGGATGATAAAAACCGCTTGCCAAAAAACAAAGCTTATGTCTCGTTTTTAGAAATAATTTTATACTTCATATCACTAGAAATCACACTTGAAAAAGTGTTTTTGTGACCAGACTAAGTTTATTCGTAACAGTCCCTTCTCGGAATCATCATTTTGATGTATGGTTTCTAAAACATGACAATTTTGTTTTCAAAATATCCATGTATATCTAGTCCTACTGTATCTCGTACGAGCATTACTGATATATATATAGTGACTGCAGCATATAGGTAACATATATATCAGTCGGACCAGTGCGTCATTGTAACCTTCGCTCTCCATCTTAGTCTCAGTAGCTCAATGGTTAGACGATCAGAAGGTTACAGGTTCGATTCCTGTCCGGAACTTAGAAACATTTTGTGAGGATTTGTCTTTGACGATCGTCCATATATCGTCTGTCTACTCCAAACTCCCACATTCACTACAGCACTGTACAGTATATATATACAACACACGAGTGTTCATCACACTGTGTTTTGTTTTGGTTAAATATAGGTTGAAAAGATAAAACGTCTCTGTAACAAGAACTTGCAAAAATTAATGGAAGAATTACAATACATAGAAATGGTAAGAATATGTTTGTGATAATTAGGATATATCAACCTCGTTCCCAGGGCATTTTTCCTCCACGGCGGAAAGTCGGCGAAAATGCCCCTGGGATAGGCTGGTCCATTCTATAATCCGATTGGCTTGTCCTAAAACTCAATTAATTCAGCGAGTATAATTTTTCATCTAAATCTGAATGCCGTCTTCAAATTTTACAGCAAAGTAGAAGTGATAGCTTTCGCTAAATTGGATATATGCTTTTTCATACCTTTTGTAAGAGATAACCATGGATGTATGGTGGTGGATTATTAAGCTTCTTAGCTGCTTTTATGCCTACGAATGCTGACATGAACAACTCTGAAGAGCATTGAACGTTTCTCAATAATTCAGGTCAACAAAGTAGTCAAAGGAAATGGAACAAAGACCACAAAAATTATCATATCTAAACACCCAGAAATTCTGGGTGTCATGTGACCAGCCGATCAGGGGCCATTTTCGCCGACCTTCCACCGTGGAGGCAAAATGCCGTGGGTACGAGGTTGAGGATATATTAGTCACCGAAATCGAGGTGACTTGATCGTTGAATATTTACCAAGCCGCGAAGATGCGAGGTAAATATAACGATAATCACCTAAGACTAAGATGACCAATTGTTTTAGTATAATTTCGGATGATCAGTAAAAATACTACTTCCGTTTGGATCGAAAAAAGTAAATTGCCATGAATAAAAAAAGTCCATGATACTGGCAAGTGCTAAATAAAATTTTCCAAACTTGAATGGAAGGCTACTTACCTTTAAAGAGTTCTGCAACATATTTTGTGGATTCTTTGGTTTTCCTAGGAATTTGTCTTACATTTTGTCTTAGTTCATTAATTTCTTCGTCCACAATTTTGGCGAATCTATATATAGATTATATGAGTTTTTATATGAGTTTAGCAGCCATTATATGAGTTTTTTTGAAATATTAAAAAGCCACCACGCTACGCGGTAACTACCGACTGACTGACCAGTGACTCCCAGCATTATATTTAGAGAATATAGCCATAGGCCGGAATCGAGTTTCCAGTTAGTCTTTCTCAGTAAAATTGTGATTTAAATATCATAATATGTTGTTCGACTTTGTTGGAGTTGGCTTCGTAGTCTGGTTAATGTTTGATGGTTCGATTCCCGGCAGGCAATTTGTTTTTCTTTAGTATTTACATTTTTCTTCGTTCTTTTTTCTTACTTTACGTTCTTACTGTATGGTTAGGATTAGTCCGAAACATGTCCGAAATTAGGGGTAGGATTAGTATTACATTTTTTGAGGGTTAGTTTGATTGAAATAGACTCTTAATAATTTCTTGGGAAATTTGGTTTATGAGTAATAATAGTCGCGTATAAAAAGTCACGAAATGATGCTATTGCTATCGACCATCAAAGATACTACCGTCTGTCTACGGATTTCATATTTACAGTGTCTTATGTCGTATAAAACCTAATTTACATATACATTTTGTCATACTCGTTTGCAATAACGGCTCTGTTTACATTACAATCGCATGCATGTTTGTTGTACAGTAGCGACACTAATCCCTTGGCTTCGCCGCATTCGTCTTTCCTGTTACCGCGATGTGGTTTTCCTATTTGGATAAGGAATTGTACGTTGTTTAACAATTAGCGAAGGAATGGCGGTGAATGTTCGCGACAAGAGGTGGATTTTCGAGTTTTTTCCGGTAAATATATAGCACCTGTGTTCATATAGCTTCGCTTTCAAGCATCTCTTTATTTGTTTTAGAAAGCGTCGCGTTTTTATTCCTGAACAAAATCGTGTGGTGTTTAAGGCTGGCCTGAGTTCAGGTTGAACTGACTTTAATTCGGATGTAGTGTTTTGCCTGTATGTTGTTTACATGTGTTCGGCCTGAGTTTCAGTTCACGCCGGCTTAAACTCGAGTCGGTTGCTCGACCGACATGAACACTTCAGCCGGCCTGATTCCGGACAGATTTCCCACTGTAAACAAAATCGAAGTCCGATCCGGCTTCTTATAAGAAGCTTTCTAAAAGTGGTATCTCAATATTAACATATGTTGATTGAATTGAATACCGTCATATTTGAGACTAACCAAGGTTGATTGTGAGGAGGCCTCGTGTAAACAAGAGCTGAAGTGAACAAATACAGGTATAGGTCTGAGGTTAGGCTGGCCTCATGTAAACCCCTAACTTATAATTGTATCCAATGGTTCTTACATTCATCTTAAGAGTATATATTATAGTCTTGCAATATAGTAATCAAAAATATGGGTTGCGCTATTTTCTTAGCTTTAATGCTCTGCTACAAGTTAATATGCATCTATATAGTTATCACTGTAGGCGCATAATGAACGTATTCGTTTTGTCTTCTGTACGAAGTGTAAACGAATATTTTGTGATTTAAAACTTTATTGTTCTATTGATATCATGGTAGTGCTACTATATATTCCATAAGTTATATATATTATGGAATTTCAACGTAGTATATACTATATAGGATTTTGTTGACTGTTGTTATAAATTATTTACAATACTCAATAGATTTTTTGTACCTGCTGCTCGCTTGAACAAGCATGTTTAATGACATTGACAACGAAAAATAACTACTTTTTATATCGACGTATATGATTTCGTGAGTCGGAATATAGTAAAAGTTGAAAAATTATATGAAAACAGGCTCTTGGGCCGCCATTTTGACTAGGACCGTGACGTCATGCGCCTGTAAGCGTTGTATTTCGTATTGTTGGGATACCTATCGTGGAGCCATGTATTGCCCTATTTTTGTTGTAATAGCGATTACGAAATTAACGTTGAGAAGAAGCTTAATTTCTTTGCATTTCCACCAATACTAAGAATAAATATGAAAGCTGCTAAGTTCTCAAAAGAGCTGGATATAATAGCAGGCTATATATAATATGAAAAGGAGAAATAACAGAACTTTAATGTGTTGAAAAATACTTAAGTAAGAGTACTTACGTATTTTCGAACCTGAAGGACACATGACGTCACAGGTCATTTGGCAGATAATCCTAATTAAACCTTAAACTATTGTATTCCGTCTGTTCTAAGTCACATACTTTGATACCAACGGACTAATTTTTTTGTTGCCAATGTCCTGTAACAAAGCTGATATTTTTTGGCATTGAATCAGATCTGCAGCTACTCCAGTCATCTATGTTGCAATCACTCTGATATTTATCGAGCAACTCATTGTTCGCCTGCGACAAAAGGTGAAGTCAATTGGCGCCATTTTCGCGGTATCGCATGCACCCTCTATATATCAGTAAAAAACCGTGTAGTGATTTTTGATAAAGTATTAATTTCGAAGAGCACATAAAAATGATCTGAAAGTCATCTCACTCTATCTTAGGAACTTGTAGAAAATAAGAAAATATCTAATATGTCCATGCATTCATCGCCTCAAACTCGACAACTGTAACTCATTGTTATATACGGGATCATGAAGTACCAGATCAACAAACCTCAAGCCATTCAGAATTCCGCTGCACGTTCAGTAACACTTACCTTCGATCATATTTCACCGGCGCTTATCGGACTTCACTGGCTTCCAATAAATTTTAGAATTAATTTTAAAGTCCTTATGGTTTTTAAATCCTTAAATGGTCTCGCCCCGTAATGTCTTAGATAATAATAACTGCAAAATCGAACTTCCAGACGTTGTCTTCGTTCCACGACAAGCAAATTGTTACCATTGAAAGTCGTAAAAGAGGCAAAATTACTGCGTCTCACATTTACATCCGATTTAAAATGGAATAAAACGCGAACGGTATTGTGTCGAAATGCTCGAAATGCTTATCTTATGGTACAGTTAAAGCGCGCCAACGTTTTTGATAAACAACTTGAATATGCTTCCACTGTGTTCCACTTTTCTCTGCCGAATTACCTGAGTGAAGCCTCACCTGTGCTCAATATGGGCTCATTCCATCCGCAACTTAAATACGGGCTCATTCCATCCGCAACACTTACTGGTTGAATTTGACTTAGTCGCACTCCGTGACAGGATGCAAAGTAAATTCAAACACATTTTAGATGACCATATAACCTAGTACACCACCTAGTTCAACCTCGTACCCAGGGCATTTTACCTCCACGGCGAAAGGTCGGCGAAAATGGCCCTGGCTTGTCATAAAACTAAATTAATTCTGCCGAGTATAATTTATTCATCTAAATCTGAATGCTGTCTTCCAATTTTACAGCAAATTAGAAGAGATAGCTTTCGCTAAATTGGATATATGCTTCTTAATACCTTTTGTAAGAGATAACCATGGATGTATGGTGGATTATTAAGCTTGTTACTGTAGCTGCTTTTATGCTGACGAATGCTGACATGAACAACTCTGAAGAGCATTGAATATTTCTCAATTATTCGGGTCAACAAAGTAGACAAAGGCAATGGAACAAAGACCACAAAAATTATCATATCTAAACACCCAGAAATTCTGGGTGTCATGTTACCAGCGGATCCCAGGGCCATATTCGCCGACCTTCCACCGTGGAGGCAAAATGCCCTGGGAACGAGGTTGCACCTAGTTGTAATTTGAGAAATTTGAAGAATCGTCGCAGTGGAGGAACCAGGCGGGAATCGTAATCTAGTTATGAATATTAATGCACAGCAAATAGCTTTAAAAAGAGCCATAACAACATAATTTTGAAAAGAAAAATTTTAATACTAACGTTTCGTTACTAAACTCGTAACATCATCAGAGTGACTCTTTTTTATTTTCTTCCAAAGTGGAAACACTGATCTAGCCATCACTTTTTTATATCTATGTTTTGTTGAACGTTTTTAGGGCTCGCGAAGCTCGGTCGATTGCATATTTGTAACCACCCCCACGCTTTCAATATGAAATGTATTGTTACTATATATTATATACCAGTGTTTGATCGAGTTATTAAAGTTATTATCTTTATGCATGCAATATAGGAAGGAGCTCATAAACAAGCACAGCTGGAGCGTGCTCTGCGGGAAAAAGGAGCTGTGGAGAAAGAACTGGAGAAGGTATATACAGTCATACGGTAACTTCCTCATTATAAATTAACACGGCAATTTGAAAAGCAGCTTTTCATTTTAGATTTTCACAAGGTTACCGTGTATAAATGTTATTAAACTAGGAGTTATCAAAGGTTATATAAGTGCGTTCGAAACAAGTGTATTCATAGGCGTAGGAACCGGGGGGGGGGGGGGCTGTGGGGGGGCTGAGCCCCCCAAAAAATCAAGACAAGCGTTGCTAAATTTAATGGTTTTTTCTCAATTGTATTAGTACGACTATAGAGGCTAGGAGAGAAGCTACGTAAAAGTTAAGGTATAATCTACCTACGGGCTTCATCTACACGAGATTTTACAAACGGGTATAACCTGAAGTGTTAGCCAACCCCTAAACCCTTGCCACGTGAGTGTTAGATTGATTCCCAGACCCTTCTGTCAGTACTAAGTGCAAAAATGGCGTTACCTGGTAAGAGGCAGCAGGCAACTCTTGGATTCATTTGACTACTATGATCGCTGTAGAATTAGATGAAAAAGTTTGCTCAAATTGCTGCAAATTGTCTTTCCGAGCTTCTAGATTTCAAAATTTTCCGGGGGTCCTGCGGTCACTGATTATCTGCTTGTCGACTTCAGCCCCCCCCCCCCCCCCAACTTTAAATGCGTTCCTACACCTCTGCTTCCAGAAAAAATAATGCATGACGATTATACTTTTATCAGTTTTATACACGATCAATGTTATACGAATTAACTAAAGTGACCTTAGTCCGCTCACGCAGCGGTTGTAGTTGTGTTTCATGGAGACGGCTGAATGCCTAGCGGGTCTTGCTATAAATTAATATCTATTTTTAACTCTATGTATTGCCAGTTTAATTTGCCATCACATACCAGACTGAGTGTATTAAAGGAGAAGGTCACTCCATAATTCTTGATTTTTTTTTCTTATCAATAAACAGTAAATATATAGTTAAAGGGGAACTGTACCCAAAAAATAAATTACTTTTAAATAAAAGGGCTTTAAGTATAATGTTTAGAAATGTTATTAGTTTTACGGTATCTGCTCTTGTACTCGAGAAATAGCGTTTTCATTCTCGTATTTTATGCTGCTGGACGCAGCCATTTTCAAGTTTGTTCGACGGCTCAGACTCGAGGTCCTGCGGGTGTTTCTTTTCAATTTTAAATGTTGACGTCACTTGAGTGCAAGGAACAAAAGACAAGCACTCAATGACGTAAAAATTGAAAAGAAAACCACCGCTGTACATCTATCTTGAGCCGTCGAACAAACTCGAAAATGGCGGCGTCCAGAAATGTATAAAATACGAGAATGAAAACGTTATTTCTCGAGTACAAGAGCAGATACCGTAAAACTATTAACATTTCTAAACATTATACTTAAAGCCCTTTTATTTCAAACTAATTTATTTTTTGGGTACAGTTCCCCTTTAAGATAATGACCGTAAATATTCGACAGTGAAAGCCGCCATTTTGAAAAGTGGCAAACAACCTGGTACTGTACTTATGACGTTAAAGAGTCCAACTTGTTTACAAATGCAATATTAATGGCTGCTCTTGAACCATATCGTTTTGAGCCAGAACATGTGCCTAATACCGATGATAAACATTCTGTGCCTTTACCGCTAATATGAAGTTTGACTCTTTGACGTCACATGTACAGTGCCAGGTTGCTTAATTAGCACTATTCAAAATGGCGGCTTACACTGTCAAATATTTTGGCTCTTTTGAAGGACGAATTTCAACAGGATGGGAAAAACTTTCTAAGGTCAGAACACGGTCAGTATCTCAACTATGTGTTTACTTTTTATTGATGATAAGAAGAAAAAAACATGGATTATCGAGTGACCTTCTCCTTTGAAGATGTGAATGGGGATATGTACAGTACGCGAAGAAAAAAATGTATATATAAGAGCTGAGATTTGTTATTTGCCGTATTTGAATATAAGGCATTTTATTGTGCATATTGGCCGGTATTAACGTGATACTGCGGCAGTTATCAATACCAAAATGACAAAATGAAATGAAAATACTGTATTTAGGGTTAGGGCTATTTAATGTTTAAAAACGTGGTAAATTCGTAAACTATTTAAGGTTTGCTCTTGAAAGTAAACGAACTTTTTTTTGTAGTTCAAAACTTGTAAGATTGTATGGTGTTCATCTAGCTGACAAGAGGTCAAACCACGAGTAGTTACCAGGCAACTTCCGGTTTTAGGGCTAAAAGTTGTCGACACAAATATACACCAAAAAATCTCGATTACGACACCATTAGGATAGCGTTGTCCTTTGTCGAATGCAAGAAAGTGACAATCGGTAATAAAAGCTTGAGGTCTGTACGGTGAAATATCGGATCGACAGTTTTAATACGGAGGAGGTCCGATATTTCTCTGAACAGACCGAACAAGCGAGGTCAATAAGCTGTTTATTATATGGCCTCAATAACGAGAACATTTCAGCAGTCTTATGTATGGCTTCACTAGCATGTGTTTTAGCATAAATTCAGGCCCCAATACCCCCTCTAGTCTTATATATGATCTTTATGGTCATTACGGCAAGATTCGGACCTGATATTGACCAATCATATTGCGTAATTTTACCGGAAGTGAATTTAACCTTATTTTAACCTTATTTTAATACGGTAGCTAATCAAACATTAATAAAATATTTACAATAAAAATGTTCGGTTAAATAATAAACGTTGAATATTGTTAAAGTTTAGCTTATTTGACATGTTTGCTCTGAATCCAGAAATATTTCTGCTTCAGATTTATCAGGAAGGACCATCTGAAATTGCCAGAACTGGTCTTACGTTCGAACAGCTACAAAAGAGGATCTCTTTTGCCGAGAAAACCAAGGACGATGCATTGCAAGCTAAGGAGTCGTTGAATTCACTCATGCACAGAATGGAGAAAAAGTATGTTTTTAAAGTAATGCAAGCCGTTTAATTTTCCTGTTCATTTCATATATATATATTTTTTTATCGCTGAAATTATATATGTTTAGAGAATTTATCATGAGGTTAGTTATATCCAAGGTAATTAAGAGGAGATTTTTTAGATTATCGAGAAACTGGCGCTCAAAAATACCGTGATGCTTTGCGAATAAACAGCAATATTCTGCTGCATTTTGGAACATGGCGGTGAAAAGTTGTGAACCATTTATTTTGTTCATTTTTGGCTTAATAATCTTACGGAAAATCGCTCATTATTAAATGTGATACCTGAAATAGGATCTGATCTAAAACTCCACACGAGTCAGAACACGAGTAACACGAGTGAACACGAGTGAACACGAATGGAACACGAATGAACACGAGTGAACACGAATGGAACACGAGTGAACACGAGTGAACACGAGTGAACACGAGTCTAATACGACTGAAAACACCTGGTAAAAATTAGTATCATTAGGTTGGTTACGTCATGTAATACGTCCAGCTATCTCGAAGGAGACTATTGGAGCTTACAGAAATGTCATCACGAAACAGGAAATGACGCCCATTGATCTAGCTATTTTTGGAACAAGTAACGTCTGGCAGCGGGATGGGAAACGTGCTATTTCGTACCCAGAGCCTGCAGTCCTATCCTGGATCCACTAGATCCATTCTAGATCCTTGCAAGATCTCTCGTTGTCACTGGACAAAAGGATCACAGTCCCTGGTACGAGATTGGAAAGCGTGGAAGCGCAAGACCTTGAATTTTGGTATGTATCTTCTTTTTATTCTGTTGTTTTAGCAATTATTGTGTTTAATTTATTTGCGCTCAGTCCTTGGATAATGCACACAGCACACACATTGTTTATTCTATTTACATGTTTATTGTGTGTGTGTGTGTGTGTGTGTGTGTGTGTGGGGGGGGGGGGGGGGGGGGGGGGGGGGGGGTTCATGGGAACTTCGTTGTCTTTGCTGTCGTCCTAAGGGGGGCGGGGCTGGAGGTAGAAGGTCGTTTTTGGCGATCTGGCATTACCAATTGAGATAGCCTCTTCCGCAGACAACTCTGTGTCTTCCCAGCTGTGAGGGCTGATTTTTCAGGCAGCACTTATTCAGTTTGAGAGCACTTATGAGGACCCCTATAGGTTACAGAGTATTCCTGAACACCTAATAACACGAAATTTCGAGAAGAAATTTTCATTTTAATAGAAACAATAAGAATAAGAACATAGCGATTGAGATAAATCTATCTATTGATACAATAACTTATGTACGTTAACAGAACAGTAAGAAATAATCCTGAGAAAAAATCTTTTTTTGAACTGCTTCAAATCCGAATTTTTACTGATGACGTCATAATGACGTCACATTTTGTTGCCATGACAACAACAATGTAACTTATATTCAGCGTTACTATGCCATCAACCTGTGAAAATTTCATTGGCATACATCTAATAGTTTTGGAGATATTGCCCGCGGGCAGATTCCGCCCCCCCTCCCCAGAAGACAAAAAAAAACCAATCCAGATAGGGTAAAACATGTAAATATAATAAACAATGTGTGTGCTGTGTGCATTATCCAAGGACTGAGTGCAACTAAATTAAACACAATACTTGCCCAAACAACAGAATAAAAAGAAGATACATACCAAAATTCAAGGTCTTGCGCTTTTATGCCTGATTCTCCACGCTTTCCAATCTCGTACCAGAGACTGTGGTCCTTTTGTCCAGTGACAACGAGTGATCTCGCAAGGATATAGTGGATCCAGGAAAGGACTGCAGGCTCTGGGTATGAAATAGCACGTTTCCCATCCCGCTGCCAGACGTTATTCGCATACGCGAACTTGTTCCCAAAATAGCTAGATCAATGGGCGTCATTTCCTGTTTCGTGATGAAATTTCTGTAAGGCTCCAATAGTCTCCTCCGAGATAGCTGGACGTATTACATGACGTAACCAACCTAATGATACTAATTTTTACCAGGTGTTTTCAGTCGTATTAGACTCGTGTTCACTCGTGTTCACTCGTGTTCACTCGTGTTCACTCGTGTTCACTCGTGTTCACTCGTGTTCACTCGTGTTCACTCGTGTTCACTCGTGTTACTCGTGTTCTGACTCGTGTGGAGTTTTAGATCAGATCCTGAAATAGTCCTTCGATGCATTTTTTCTGCTGGAAGTTGGTGCAACGTCTTCACGGCGCTTTTAACACCAACAACATGCATGAGTAGACTTTGGGTTTAATGTTCGACGGCAAGAAGGACACAGGTACGTTCATTTCATTTATTTATTTCTGTAATTAGATTGTTAATATTTAAAAAGAAATTGTGTGGATAGGAACATATACGAGTAAACTTTGTGTCTTATTTGCATCAGTTTGATATCAGTCGCAGATAATTATTTTTTGGCCGTTCAAGTGAGAGGCTTTTTTGACGACTGTATGAACGCTTATGTTATTGGTTTCAACAATGTTTTCTCCAGATCCCCCTTAAAATTGATGTTGATCTCAACAATGCTATATTATTTATGAAGACATGTTGTCACACAGCCGAATAAAGCAGAATTTATCGAGCTAGTAAGGAATATTATGATGATTATTGTCCATTTCTCGTAGTCGAACTTTGTTATTGTATGTCGTAATTCGTAGCAACTAACCAAGTGGAGTTGTTTACGAAATATGCAATATTTTTACCTTTAAACTAATTGGCACACCGTGGGACTTACGGTGCATTGCATTCAATTATCAGTCAATTCCAGCTGTGCCCATCCCCCCCCCCGGACCACCCCCAGCTTTGGCCATTTTTGCTAATCCCGGGGGTTGGGCTATCGCCAATATCGTACGGCCCAGGGGTGGGGACTTGGAACATTCGCACCAATCTCGTACCCAGAGCCTGCGTTCCTTTTGGCCTGCATTCACACTTATATTTTGACTGACGCCAGCCAACATGGCGGACGCAGCTGCATATGTTTCGACGTTGGATCATTATGTTTCGACGTTGGATCATTTCAAAGGGAAACAGATTGATTTTGTTTGCGAATGGTTGGTTGTCCATTCTTTAGAAAAATTGACTGGTATTTTTACTGGTATTTAAATATTAAAAAGTTGTACAGTGAACTCGCCGAACTGAAAAACGTCGTGGTCGATTAAACAAAATACAAATATGTTGTCAAGTCATTAGACATTAGTAATATTCAGTGACTTCCACAATTTTAATACAATATTTTCAATAATACCGTAAATAGACATTTTAATCGTGATTTATAGCCATGACTGTGATTTGTAGCCATGTTTGTGATTTGTAGCCATGTTGCACAAAATTGAAACACTCAAAAATCTTCCATCTTTGAATGAATAATATGAATTACTGTTATTAAAAACATTTCATATTCTTGTTGTTGTAGAAGTTGAATTTTCGCATTAAATTTCCTAACCAGTAGAATTTTTTATTATGTTAGACCAGAGATTTTTGCCCTGGGGTGGGGCCTTGGCACACTAGGTCTATCCCCAGGGTGGGGACATGGACACTTCCCCTCAAATAATGTCTAATTCCCTGGGGTTGGTCCTTTGGGGACATGGGCACAGCTGGAATTGACTGATACATTACAATAAGCGTTGTTTAAAGAAAAATTGAGTGAATGGTCCTCGCAGTTTTTTTGATAGAAAATATTTTTGTTTCTCATTTTCGTCATCTTATGGTAAAATGGTAGCTATTTGAATTTTGGTTATAAAATATGTCAATTAACGACTAAACTGTAAAATATTATTTTACTATGTAGTTTTAAAAGCATGTATTAATAGGATGCCAGCCAAAATCTAGTAGAGAATTTAGAAAAAAATATATGAGGTTTTTAATCATGAAAAGTTGTAAGTTTTTGTGACTTGGGTCCATGAATGATTGTGGGCTTTACTAAAATGCAAAATATCGCTAAAATTTTGATTGGCACACTGCAAGGTATATATAATCTTGAAGCTTAGTTATTATTCTTCACATTAAAAGTGGTTTAAGAAAAAATTAGGTGAATGGTCCTCGCAGAATTTGAGCATTTATGTGGTCTCATCTGTTTTGTATATTGCATTTTGATTAAGGTGGCTTTGTGAGTATTTATACTTCCTATTATTGGATTACAGTAACCAATTTGTACTAGTTGCCCTGTTTGGATCAACCACAGAAATGCAGTAATTAACTAAGCAAAACTATGAATACCAACAAAATTAATATAATGTTAACTACTGATTAAAGTGTCAATTTTGGGCTACATGTATGACTACTGTTTTATGATACATGTGTATTAATTGTACAATACTTGTCCAATTTATTCATGAAAGCATGCTCACATATTATATATATTTTAATTTGCAGCTTGTTTGCTGGGCACCTTGTTTCAGAATTAAGAAGATTGTCAACATTTTTCTGATACCATATATTTTAAGTTTTATCTTATTAAAATAAAAATTATGAAAGCCATTTACTTCACTATCACATGACATTGTAAGAAGATACAAATCTTGGTTTGTATGTATAGTAACTAGGGGCAATTACATTGACATTTTAAGAAACAAACATAATTTGCAGTGTAATATACCTCTTATGAGATTGCTTGTTTTGAAAAATTCTTTGTCAGACTGGTGTAATTGCCCTTAATTACAATTACTTCAATACATATATTAAAATGTACTGTTTTCCACAACAACATTTATAGTATACCTGTACATACAGTATATATTTGAAATCATAGTAACAATATTTACATTTCTCAAATTGAGAGCAAATTTACATTGTAAATTTACATCATTTGAGAGCTAATTTGTCATCTTAGTAATAATCACATCAGGGTTCGAATTAACGGTGTGCAATGTGCAATTTGCACATCGTTTTGGCCCAAATAGTAAAAGTTGCACATCACTTTTCAAAACGATGTGCAGAAAACAAATAATCTCAGTATTGAACACAAACAAATAGTTCTGACAAACTATAAGTTAAGTTAACAGTCCTATTTCCCAAAGGTTGAAAAATTGTGTGTATTTCCCGCAGCCACGCAAAAATTGCTATTAAAATTGTAAAGAAAAGGCATAATCGATTGACGCCATATTTTGCGTGTTTTCTCTAAAGTGCCCTGGGAACGAGTCACTTTCCCGCACAGGCCCGCGCAATTTCCAGGAGTTGCCCGCACAAAATGGTGGCCGAAATTTGATCTTTGTCGCGCATTGTAGTGATTTTATATAAAACTTTCCAATCTCTTAAACCAACAGGTAGCAATGGCAACCGAAAGTATCTCATGCCTAGCCTAGAATGGGGGGGCATGAATGCACATCGTTTTTACTCAACTAATTCGAACCCTGAATCACATTAAAAATTCAGTGTTACAGTATTATAAAAATTGTATACACTATTACTTATGAACTTTTACCAACAGATTCCTTTTGTATATTACATAACAGCTATCTGAAGTGATAATAACTGCTTATTGACCGAGCGCGAGGTCTGTACAGTGAAATATCGGACCGATGTTTTTATAGTACGGACCGAGCGAGCGAAGCGAGCCGAGGTCCGTGCATAAAAACAGAGGTCCGATATTTCACTGTACAGACCGAACAAGCGAGGTCAATAAGTAGTTTATTATATGGCCTAGACAAGAATTTTTTCAAAGCCTTTGTATTTGTAGAACTATTTATGCGAGTTTCGCTTGCCTTCCGCTTACCGAGCATTTGGTTGGCTTCTCTATTTTCATTACATGGTTTTGCTTTACACACACAAAAATATAAACATTTATTCTCTGGATTCCAGAGAGTATTTGGCTCGTATTCATCGCCGTCAAGTTTACGTGCATCTATAAAGAATTTGCACAGCAAGTGATTTAATTCTTCGGGAGCAAGACATTCAATCTTTACGTTTTCCTTGTTTATTTTTTCAAGATAACGATAAAAAGATTTCATGTCGCTAGCGGTTTTCTTTAGTGTGTTCGCACACTGTTGTTCTTTAATAAAATTCTCGATTTCTTGCTGACTATTTGATTCATGTTGGATTTCGTTGTTGTTTTCCTCCATACTTTCAAGTTTGTCAACGGTTTGAATTTCTAGGGCATTACCACCTTGCGTAATGCCCGACAATTTCCCGCTCAGGTCATTACGGCTTTTTCCGGACCGCAAATTAACCAATCAGCGTGCGTCATTTTGCTCAGCCATATAATAATCCTGTATAAAATATATATTTCTTTTGTTTTTTTATTTACAGTGCATTTGGTAGCAATAAAAACAAAAAAATAATAACAATATTGTATTATAAGAAAATTAAAGTGCTAGGAACCAACACCAGAGATAAACCCCAATACAGTGTCCAAAGCAGTGTGTAACATACTATAGGCAGTATTATTATGCATAAAAGGCTTAAATCTGGTGAACTGCTGATATTTTACATAATAAAATACTGATATTTCTAGTCAAAGCCCTTTATCAGAGTAAGGGCTTTGCCTTGAAATGTCAGTATTTGATTATCTAAAACCTTGACAGTTTACCACCTTTAAGCTTTATACAAAAACATGTGTTTTTGTTAAAACTGTCCATTCAAATACTAAACAGTGATGAAGGAGGAGGAGTGGTCATAATTGGTTGTGGTTGGAGATTGCAATCTCTGATTTTGAACACCCTGAAAATAGAAAATAATACTTTATGTAATGCAGACCTATATTTGATGTGGGAAAGGGGTCATGGCCCCCCAGTGAATAGACTAAATTTGGTAAGAAATAGTATGACAACATAATAGCATTAATATCCATTTTAAGAGAATTCAGTGTACTAAATTTCAAACTAGAAATATTAAAAAAAGATTCCAAAACAAGGGCTCCTGAAACCCTATGTTGACAGCTCAACTATTTATAATACATTTTGGTCCATTCCCACCCCTCCTCTGCCTTTGGTACAGACCAGTGATGTGACAATATACAAAAGGGGGAAAATTGTAATTGACATAAAATAAAATATCTTTACAATTTGGTGTGTTGTTGTTCAAGTCATGACAAACAATTTAAAAAACACATAGAACTTCCAAATTTTTATTCTTCTCATTAAACCAGAAGCAATACAGTAAAAACCTGCAAGTATGAACCTAGTTTTTAAGAACCTGTTAGGCTAAAATTTGCCAGTTATACCCCCTCTATACAAGAACCTGTTTAGCCTAAAATTTGAAACAGGTTCTTATTTTCTAAAATCTATATAAAAAGATGTGTACACTTGGGTGAATAAGATACAGATCAACATTTTGGGAGACACAGGTGCCTTATTACTCCAATTTAATACAATGTAAATGCCAATGTTGAAAATCAAATAGAATTGTTATTGTTGTAATTACACATAAATACTGTAACTGTATATATATTGTTTATACAGTATCTCCATGGCTATACATCAGCATATGAAAGAGTCTGTTTTTTTCATGAATTTCTTTATAAATACTTACATGGTATGCAGATGTTATATTATAAGGAATACAGGCTGAATACCACTAAATTCTATTAGCTACAGTGTATTTTTTTCTTTAGAAAGTAAGAACCTATTTAAGAACCTAAATAGCCTCAATTTGTGCTAAGTACCATTTATATAAGAACCTGTTTAGGCTAACTTGGGAAAACGCAGGTTCTTACTCGTGGGTTTTTACTGTAAATGATATGCATGACATTCTACAAAACAATTGAGGACCTGAGGTCCTTTTCACAAAACAGATCACAAGTTCAATTGACAAAACCATGTGAACAGAAGCAGCTATTTACAAGCACTTTTAAGTATATCTTTGACAAATTTGTGGATTTTTATAGTTCCCAATTTACCAAGTTGGCAGTATAAGTTAGCAACTGTAATAAACCTTTATGTATTAGATACAGTATGAGCGGCCGAAATAGCTTATATCACCGAAATAGTTGGTAAACATAATGCATTTAAATAACCATGTTATTATATCAGGACAAATTTCTTACAAAAAATATGAAACTTACCGAGGTTACCGCGACGTTTTCTTTGGTTTTAATACGGTTCAAAGTTTCTCTTTTAGCTTCGTGAAGAGCTTAATTCTGCTTTGAAAAACATTGATCTTTCCAAGATGGCGGCATTTTAAGAGGAAAGCCTGGTTACTAAGTTTTGAGCACTTTTGACAAAAATTACGCGACTTTTTAAAAAATCTCCTCTTAACAACAAAGGAACGCGGGGTGGAGGAAGGCTTATTAAAAGAGACGCAGCGTGCTATCACCGCACCGAACTAATTATTTTGGTTCAAAATGCGAATTAATTGGTTCGGTCATAGCACGCCGTATAAATCAGTTTGGGTGGACGTTTTGAATTAGGTGCGGACTTCAGCGTGCGGCTCGCCTGTCCGAGGCGTGTAGAACCCTCATTTAGCACTATAAAGCACAGTGGTGGTGATTTAGGGATCGGTCATTATTTATGGATAGACTGCGTCGGGTAAAATTGACCCCGGGTCATGAAATGTTTTGCCCTCCTTTGCATGCACGGGCTATTAAATTGTTTTGTTCATCAAAAACAAAAGTGTAACACACAATAAGACGAACAAAAGCACAAGAAAAAATATGACTTATAAAAACTTACAAAACTGAGACAGAAAAAATCACGAAACCATAACTTTCTATTTACAATATTTCTGCTTATCCATTAAACAGGATTTTAAACGTTCTGAGACGACTCCATCGCGCACCAACCCTAATACTAACCCCAACCCTAATACTAATCCTAACCCTAATACTAACCCCAACCCTAATACTAACCCTAATACTAACCCCAACCCTAATACTAATCCTAACCCTAATACTAACCCTAATACTAATCCTAACCCTAATACTAACCCCAACCCTAATACTAATCCTAACCCTAATACTA
Source organism: Chrysogorgia sp. JL179-B06 (assembly GCA_035772405.1). NCBI lineage: Eukaryota > Metazoa > Cnidaria > Anthozoa > Scleralcyonacea > Chrysogorgiidae > Chrysogorgia > Chrysogorgia sp. JL179-B06. The sequence goes on from JAYKKM010000437.1 coordinate 9,590,408, forward strand.
ATCCTAACCCTAATACTAACCCCAACCCTAATACTAATCCTAAACCCCAACCCTAATACTAACCCTAATACTAATCCTAACCCTAATACAACCCTAACCCTAGTATTAGGGTCCCTCGTAACATGAAATTATTTGTGTATATATTATATATTGGACATGAACTTATTACCCTTTTTATTTGTGGCACCAACATGGCCGCCAACATGCCAAATCTTTGTTTTCTGAATCTCAAGGGATTGGTTGCAAACCATCAAAGGCCCATGAGCTCACAATTATACTTGTTTAGACGGGCTTCAAAAAATGTATTCCCTGATAGAGCGAGTTATGAAAATTTTTGAACTTAGGTTTAAAATATTCCCAATCCAGTATACCCTACATATCATGACCGGATACTATATACAGACGTAAACTGTTTTTGATTCGGTCACAATTGCACATGTATTAATCGCATAGCGTGCTTTTGCCGTGCTATACTAAATAATTACTTCTGTACGGCGAGAGTCCGCTGTATAAACCGGGCCTAGGCATTACACGCTGTGACAGTTGACAGGCATGAGAGTAGCAAAGCTAGCATATTAATTATTATGGTTTGAAATAAGGAGTCAATGCGCGCCCTCCGTCCTTCTATCAAAATACAGCAGTATCCACCGATATAGGTTCGGTGTGATCGGTGAAGACCGTGCATGATGGCCAGGTCAAGGCTGATGATCATTACATGGCCTTAGACCTGTATCCAAGTGACCGGAAACTCGGCAACATGCAGGTCTGCACTTAACCATTCACACGGGTAAGTAAATAGATGTTAATTTATCTTTCTTGTCAGGCACGAACAACAAAAAACTCAGCTGCTGCTTGAAAACGAAGATCTAAAAAAACGTGTGAAACAATTAATCGGTGAAAGCGAAGACATAGCTGGAAACAGATTGATGCTCATTGGTAACGAAAATTTCTTCTCTGTACGCACCCTTTGGGGTAGACAAGTATGGCAGCTATACAGCAGTGCTCTTTTAGCTATTAACGTCCCTACGCTCCAACGTAGGTATATGACTGCTACAACAGTGCTGCCATACCTGCGTTCTACACAAGTATGGCAGCTATAAACTCGACATTTAACCATGAACGTCCCTACGTTGGAGGTGGGACGCACACTTATATTATGTAGAATATGTTTCTGAGCCCCAGACGGGAATCGAACCCGCAACCTTCATGGTCTCCGGTTAGACGCTCTAACCATTGAGCTTCTCATTGCATGAGCTACCATATTAAAATAACCAAGCTGCAAGTCACATTTAATATATTCTGATAAGATATACAGACATATCGAGACTGCTGAATTAGCAGTACGTACTGTATGTCGCACGTACGAACTAGTACGCAACGTAGCCTTCGTTCTGCCATCTGAGTTCTGGTAGCTCAATGGTTAGAGCGTCTAACCGGAGATCATGAAGGTTGCGGGTTCGATTCCCGTCTGGGCTCAGAAACATTTTCTGAGTTTGCGTTAAAAGCTTGAGTAGCAAACAATTTACTATGTAGAATATTTTCAAGCATTTTAGTCTACACTACCGTTTTTAGAAGAAGATTGAGTTTATTGGAGGAAAATATTTAGAATCTAGTTTATTTGACACTGGCAAAACGCATAAAAAATTGTTTCTCATCGCCGTTTGAGTAATTTCGAAACATGAGGGTTACTCTTTTTCCCAATTTTTCACCATTAAGAATTTGCGAACCATAGTATTGTCGTAACATGAAATAACTGGTTATCCGTTGGCCGTGAGTAGCGTGTTTCGAGTGCTTGCCGCTGCGTGCTATACGCCATCTGCCATGCTTTAGTAGTGAGTACCCTATACATTAAAAAAAAATATTTGTAAAACCTGGTAATGCGATGAGAAACTGTTTTTTCTTGGCTTTAGTTATCTTTTAGGAATGGAAAGGGATGAACAAGAATCGAATATTTTCTTGCTTTTACAACTAAAGGTTTACGTTTGTCACAAGTACTTCGGGGTATATTGTGAAACAAAATCACGGAGTAAAATTTTCAAAACTCAATTGAATATTGAGTTTTTACTACCGTATGCCGGTAGTGGAAAAGTGCGTGAAAATATCCCTGATATGCACAAACCTTTTAATGAATTCATGATGACCACTCTAACAAACTCTTTCTCCACTCTCTTTTTTATCCAAATATTTCTTAATATCGTCGTTTTAACCCTTCGCATTTTAAAACAAATCGCTTTGGCAACACTTTTATCGTGAAGTGTGCTAGATCCATAAAATGGAAATATAATGTTCTTGATCTTTGATAATTTCTATTGTATTAGTTCTTTTTATCGTTAACATAGAATTGTTTAATACGCATGCAATTCAGCCCTCCTAACCAAATGCCAATGTTATTTCATTTTCACCTGAGTTCTATGTATAACTCGTGTACTCATTATATGGTGTGCTTGTTTCTCTAAACATTGAACGAATTCGTATCAGCGTGTTCCTTGTCCTAATCGGAAAATTATTCAAAATTGTTACTAGACGAAATCGATAATTTGAAAAGAGAGTTACTGCTTGCCCAAAAAGCCCAAGATCAAGCGAAACATAAGTGTGTTACTGAGGTAAGATGACGTTATGTCAGCTGTTTTAAGAGTCCGTTGACAAACATTTCTGTCAGTTTATTATGTATTGTTTAATAAACGAGCAGCAGTGTTTTATCAGATATAAAACACGAGGGCGTAGCCCGAGTGTTTTTGATCTGATAAAACACGTGCTGCGAGTTTATTAAACGGCTTCAAACACGACCCATTTGATAAGTTCATTGGCGTAGTAATTTTGAAAATCGATGTTGTCTAAGCCGAGAAATTCAAAGATAAAGTTTATGTAAATCAGGACGAATCTTTATCACATTTAAAACAACGATACGGTCGTGATTTTCTTTTGTCTTTTCCTCATGAATTATTAATGATGTTTGAAATAATAATAATATATATATATATATATATATATAATGGAAACTTTATTAATATAAATTTTTCTTATATATTTACAATTGCAAATCTCACTTCTTGAGGTAATTTACAATTGGCTAACTTGAATCACATATGATTATATACAGTATTAATATTTCTAAAACAACAGAAACAAATTTATAATTAAACATTTAGTGGTTCAGGATTGGTCCATTCTTTGTTTCTACAACAGAAGATATAATACGTCGTTCTAATGGCGATAGAGATCATGTTTCGGATGTAGTATTGTTGATGTTTGTTATCGAGTCCTAAATCATTTAACATTTCAATAAAAGTATGGCATTCTTTATCGAAAATTCCGAGTGAGCTGATGGAGAGATTAACAAATTTAACACTTGTGAAGTCCTCATTCTGCTTTCTTACTAGATCTTTGTACTTAGCTTTCTTCCGGTTAACGTTGTTGGTAAGGTTAGACTCAAATCCTACGGTAAGTTCAACGATGTAAAGGTCGTTGTTTGAAGTGGAAAGAAGTAAATCTGGGCGTTGTTCGTCTCCAGTTATAACTGAGGGGCTTTCAAATCCAGGAAGATCAACGAACAGGTTACATCCGTCTATAGATTGAAAATTTTTTGCGAGAAAACTGAGAATGGAATCGTGTCTCCAAGTAAATCGTTCTAGGTAATGTTGACAACCGGCAACAACATGTAGAAGAGTTTCAGGACGTAAACAGAACGAGCAGTCAGAACTTGGTGAAATACCCCATCTGCTAAGATTCTTTCGTGAGGGAAGTGTGTTATAATAACAATAATAATAATAATAATAATAATAATAATTATGGAAGCTGAAATGAAGAGAAAGTTTGTAAAGGAATATGAGAGGAGATTAAGACTGGTGCTGAAATCAAAACTGAATGGCAAAAATAAAATCATGGCAATGAATACTTGGGCTGTTGCGCTGTTGAGATATGGAGCTGGTGTTTTGAAATAGAGAAAAGATAAAGTAGCTGCAATGGATCGCAAAACCCGTAAATTGATGACAATGTATGGTGCTCTTCACCCAAAAAGTGATATTCATAGATTATATTTAGAGAGACAAGGATGGAAGGGGTTTGATCAGCTGTGAAGGATGCATCAGTGCAGAGGAGAATAGTTTGGGATGGTATGTAAAGAATAGTGTGGAACCACTTTTACAACAAGTTGCAAGGACAGATGTGATTGAAACAGAAAGATGCGAAACAAAAGAAAATTTCAAGAAGTAAGTGAGAGAAGATCTAGAGAAAACGTGGACCGACAAGAGAATGTAAACTTTGTGGTGAAAAGGGAGAGCACATAACACACTTAACAAGTGAATGCAAGAAGCTGGCTCAAAAAGAATACAAGAAAAGACATGACAACGTGGCTCGTATTGTACACTGGAAATTATGTGGCTTATACAAACTAGAGAGAGCTGAAAAATGGTATGAACACACCAAATGCAGGGGTAATTGAATCCGATGATGCAAGGATACTCTGGGATTTTAATGTACAATGCGATCATGCGTTTGAAAGTCGAAGAGACCTGATATTGTGGTGGTGTTAAAGAAGGAAAAGGAGTGTAAGATTATAGACATCGCAGTTCCAGGAGATTTCAGAATATGTCAAAAAGAAACAGAGAAGATAGAAAAGTATGAGTTAAAAAGGGAAATCCGAAAATTGTGGACAATGAATAAAGTAGAAGTGATTCCAAAAATAGTAGGTGCCTTAGGAGCAGTCAGTAAGAAACTGGATAAGTGGATTGAGAAATTGGGAATACACATAAGAATAGAACTTCTTCAAAAGACAGCATTATTAGGAACAGCAAGAATACTGCGAAAAACCTTGGAAAGCTAAAACCTTTGGGACCTTAGGCTACTGTTTGCAGCCAGCTTCCAAGGAAAAACATGACCAGCATAAGAACAAAGCTGTGAAAGATATGACGATAATAATAATAATAATAATATTAATAATAATAATAATAATAATAATAATAATAAAGACGCTTTTGGAGCATCATACTAGTCTCAATGCTCTTACAACAATATATTCTTAAAGTTACTTAAAGTGCCTATCTCACGTTTGTGGAATTTACATATTCGTAATATTTGGATATTCCTGAGCAAAATCATAATATATCTTGTCAGCCGAAAATTTCATCTTCATGGACTTTTTTGTTGTTAAAGTAATCGGATGTGATGTGACAAGAGGCATTTTAATTTGTGGTAAGTAACAAAAGTAAACTGGTTTGGAATGCCTCTTCTGACATCACGTCCGGTAACTTTGACAGCGAAAAACTCCATAAAGATGAAATTTTCGGCTGACAATATATATTACGATTTTGCTGAGGAAGACCCAATATTACGGATATGTAAAATCCCCAAACGTGAGATAGACACTTTAAGTAGTGAAATCTGAGAGCTGAATACGCATTAAATTTCAGCATTTCACTGTATTTAACTTTCACCAGTTTTACCGGTTTGGAGAGGTAATATCTGCTTTATATGGATGAAACTAAAATGCTAAAATGGCCGAAGCAAACTATCCATTCATAATTGAATGACATAGAAGAACTTAATTTTGACGGTTTTAATATTTTAAATTCTGAGGGCCTGTTCGTATGCGTCCGGTTCAGCCGGGATAACTCACTAATAATCCAACGCACATTGATATTTCGTATGAAAAACTATTTTGTGTTCAAACGTGTTGTGCTGCCTAGGCAGTGTTAAAATACAAATCAAATATCTAAAATGTTGGTGTACTGCCAAAATAGCGTGTAAGTTGTCTAACGTTTCGAGCGAAGGCCCTTCGAGCGAAGGCCCTCCGACGAATTTGATTTGTATATTGTGTTCAGCCTGATTAGGTGAGATCCCACCTCGAGCTTGGTGCATTGATCTCAGTGAAGCAGGCTTTCTAGCAATACTACTTTTCCTAATTTTTCCTACTTTTTTTGTAATTTCCCACTTTTCTTACTTTTTATTAAGAATGCCTTGATTTTCCTACTTTTTTCTTAAAATCCAAGTTTTTATTTTGTCAAATCAGTTTGCTTTTGTCTTGATACTGCCAGGATAATGTAGCATTTTCTCCTATTGGCAGAGCAATCATGAATGAAACATGAAATGTCACAGAACTGTAATGGGGCTTCGGTGGTCTAGTGGTCAGTGCCACTGCCACCTCTGAGGTCAAGAGTTCGAATCCTGTGTTCGGACATTTGATCGCACGTGGAAAGAGTTGGTCAACACCCTGCCGAAAGTCGTGGGTTTTCTCCGGGTTCTCCGGTTTCCTCCCACAGGGAAGTTGACAGGGCGGGTTAGGATAAATAGTTATAGGAAGACTAATGATGATAAAAACTGTAAAAATAAATAGCTAAGGTTAATTGATTGGGGTACTGGGTACTGAATGTAATAGAATAAATTGTCGATGTTGTAAAGCGCATTTGATCATATACACATGCTAATTTGCGCTATATAAATAGTAAACATTATTAACATTATTAACGTTGAATTGTCCCTTTATATAAATTTCAAGCTTCGCCTTACTGCGCTATTTACAGCTCGTTCAGTCCGTCGTGCTTGTAGAAGTGAAATTGAGGAACAACGAGTCCAGAGATTCACCAGACTTTAAAACGAACAAGGTGGATGGTACACCAAAAGATGGAAAGAAGGCAAATAACAAAACAACTGAATGAGAAAGAAAACAAACTTCCTGATCACATGAGGGATATCGACCTGAGTGGTCTGCTTGTAAAATTTGGAAAGAACAGGAAAGGGTCTTCGCGAAAGATGACAACGATATTGGCTGCATCCCAGAACTACAAACGGATATTAACCTCAGCGACAATGAACAGCGAGTGAAATACATTATTGCTACACCATTGGATACACTATTGCTTTTCCACGAATGGCCAAAGCTGGTGATAAACATAGAAGGAATCATGCGGAGACGAAGTAGCGAGCATGATCAGATAGATCTAGTCCTTCCAAAGAAGTGACATTCTATGGTAATGAAAGCCCCACACGACAACGTGGGTCATCTCGCGGGTCCGATCGCCTTCCTAGTTGGTTAGTTGGTTCAACAACCTTGACTGGAAATGTCCAGACGACACTTTCAGGGAAATGTGTAAAAATAGGTTGTTGTAGGTCCTATATTGTTAAAATGTTACTAAAATATACAATGTTTCACGCGAGAGATGCACTGCGATTGATGCTAAATACGACATATAATACTGTAAATACATCAAATACTGTAAACTAACGGTTATACGCCCCGGCTCATACAACTTCATTATAGAGATTTTGAGTAGGTATAAAAGGTTTTCATACATGTGGCATAATTCTATTTTCCCAGATTGCATATCTTGGACAAAAACACAAAGTTAAGGAACGTCAGTTCGAGGAGAAACTGAAAAATATGGAGGAAATAAATAACCAATCAGTCAATGAGTTACGGGAAATGCTTAGTGCCCAACAACGAATGGGCTTTAGGTAAGTAAAATGTATTACACTCCCCTTTGCCACTATGTGAATCTTTATTTATCCAATTCGTTCTGCAAAAAAGTCTTCGCACGGCAAGTGCGTTTTAATACATTACATTCCACCACAGATGGAAGGATGAATCACAGGCATTGTCTAAGAAATTTGAAGAAACAGTTTCCTCTCTGAGGTAAATATTCCTAAATCTATCTATTTGTATATCTACTTACTTTCCAGCCCGAACTCATTGTAGCTCTTTGTGGCCCTCGCGAATGCATTACGGCATGACCCAGACATCACTGATAACAATCTGATTGTATCTATCTATGTGTTCGTGTTCTATATTGAAATCAACCATTCAACCTGAACCGGTTTTGGTTAAAATTTCTCAATAGAAGTATGAATAATTAAAATACTGGATTGGAAACCATTGATTACAATGGGTGTTTCTACACTAACTGTTTTGACTTTGAGTCGGGTTTTTTTTACCCCAGGACGACACCTTAAGAAGGGTCATTTTGACTCCTTCGAAGAGAAGTTACTGCCTTATTTCGATTCCTTTCCAGAATCGTTTTGCGAGTCACAGAATCGCTTTGAGAGTCACAGAAAAACGACTCTTCTGAGGGTAAATCTACTCTCAAGAAGAACAGTTTTGACTTTGATTTGGGGTTATATTTTAACTCATATTTTAGGGTGTTCTTATATATATATGTGGTTCTTGCTAAAACGTCGGGCTATATGTTACGTTTATCTATGTAATGATTGCATTACTCTTTTAATAACCAAACATTTATAATCATTTATAAATTATTGTGTCGTTTTATTCGATAGGACAAAATATACCAGGGTCAGCGAATCCCATAAAATTCAAATATAGCAAGTACGCATTCAAATGTTAGACTGTTGACTATGGCGAAATAAAAACGCAATTATAGTCCTTGTTGACAAACAATGTGATTTATTGGCTTCGGAGTCTTGTCGAAACTATGGGAAACTTGGGGAACTGTGACATAACTTTGAAGGAGAAGTTTCAGAAACTCCAAAATAGAGTTGATTCAGTCTGAAAACTCGCACGATAGCTTGTCGACCCCCGCTGAGCTGATTAGTTACCGTGTCAAAAGAATTTTAAATAAATAAATAGAACGCAACCTATGTATATCAAAATGCAAGTTTTTGACTGAATATATCTCGTATTATTTTAGAAGTGAAATTGCGAAACAGAGCAAAAGAAATGATGTTCTAAATCGTGAGCTCGTTGAAACGAAAGAAAAACGCAAACAGGTAAGTGTGGTCCAAATCACAACCCCTGTCTTATAACATTTACAATTGGTTCTCTGGGAATTATTGCGAGATCAAATAATCCAATCAAATAAACAATTATGAATCATATGAGTATTAAACTCAAAATCTACTGCTCAGATCTGAGTAGCTCAGTGGGGATCGACAAGCTATCTTGCGAGTTTTTACATCCACTGAATTACAGGTGTATGTATATTCAGGCTGTATAGACATGTGATACATACGAAGTGCGATCTGGTGATATTTAAAAAGAAAAGAAAAGACAAGTAGACATTGTCATATATGATCAAAGCATTAAATCATCAATGTCCACATAATATTTCAGAAATGTTTAAACTGTCAAACTCAGACAGATACGATTTAAGAAGTAATATTCTAATACTGTCAACCTATAAAAATTTCAATGAAAAGGACTATTGGTTATACTGCTGCTAAAATCTGGAATATAGAGTGCCAAAGATATTGCATGATTGTGATTTTTAGATAAGCATTTATTTGTAAATTTATGTAAATGTATAAACTATACAGGTAGCAAAGTGGACGCTTTATTAAATTTTAGATTTTGTAGGTATTCTTATTTATTAGATATATCTGGTATTTTTAAATTGTATTTGTAATGTATCTAATTTATATTTCAAGGTATAATACAAGTTCTTGTCAACTCATTTACTTCATTAAAATTTATTTACACTTATACTACCTGAAACCAGATATATTGGTCCCAACCACTGACCTATATATAACTGGACTGCGTCATGCTCCTATTATAACTTTATGTTACGGAAAGTGTCCCCAACAAAATGGCGGAAATATGGGTCCTGTGTTCATGGCGACGACCATTGACCGGAATTTAAAAACTGAACTGTTGCCACTGTTCACCTGACTAAGTCTTTCTCTATACGGCTGCAAACTATTCACCGACCAAAACAAGTTGATGAAAATTAGGGGGAAATTTGGTTTAGTTTGAGAAATATTTCGCTAGTCGTCAACGTCGCAAATACAAGTCAAAGGTAAATTCTCCCAAAGGTTCCAAATTCCACGTTTGGAGTTATTTACCTGCAGTTTTGAAAGCTAGAAGTCATCAAACTAGAGCAAGGAAGAAGGACTAAATGAATTTTGGGGTATAAAACGACAGTTTTTTAACCTCAAGATGAATCATCAGTTTTTCAGTTTGGTCAGTGCATGTAGTTTCATGTTTTTTGTTGGCAGTGTATTTTTTTCATTTATAAATATTTCCTTCGTTCTTTTTTGGTATAAAAACGGGAATGTTGACCTAGTTATTTGTTTAATATTTAGTTCACTAATCCAACAATTGTGTCTACTCGATAGATCTCCAGTTTCTTCGGCTCTGATTTTACGGCCAACCTGTCATTTTATATTTTTGTGTGTTTTTGTTGTAAGAATGTTTTTTAATGCTAATAAATGTTTAAATAACCAGTTGTATACCCCATTACAAAGCGCGCCTATATATTGCCCAGCAGTCCAAAGTTCATCATAACCTTTAAAAATATGGGTCAATGGTCGTGCTATCATGAATACAGGACGCATAAATCCGCCATCTATAAAACCATTTTCGGAACATTTTTCTGGGAGGTACCCGTAGTCCAGTTATATATAGCTAAGTCAGTGGTCTCAATCGTTTCACCTCAGTCATGGAGGTAGTATTAATGCACAATGTACGTACACAGTGTTTCCTTCAGTTACCATTGCGAAGTCTTAAAGTACCTATGAAACAAAAAATTCTACTCTGTTTTTATGACCCACTTTGGTACTTCTTGATGCAATGAATCTTATGGTGGTATCGGTTTTTCTATCACGATAAAGGAAAGTATTTTATTTTTTATGTAAAAGTGGGAAAATTGCACCAATTTTGTCCACTTCACTGCGCGGTCAAATCACCTCTTTGACGTCACACGTTAGAGTCGGTATATATTCTAGAGATGAAAAATCATTACTTATCTCGCTTTCAGAGGAGGAAGCTGACTCTAACTCAAACATCAGTAATATTTCCACAGCTAAACATTCAAGCGCCACAAAAAACATATCGATATTATCGACGACTCTAACGTGTGACGTCACTAGAGTGCTGCTTGGAATTTTTTTCTATGAAAATAGCGATGTTTGTACGTCGATAAAAGCACTTTCAGGTACCATGATTGAAAACCAATAGCATCATAATGTCCAGCGCATCACGAAGTACCAATGTTGGTCATAAAAACAGAGTTGAACCTATATGATATCACATGCCGTGCTTGAAGCCGTGACGGCATCATGCTTATTTTTTTAGGTCAACGAAGACTTGCTGTCAACAAAAGCTCTCTTGGAAAAAGCACAATCAATTGCTGCAGATGCTGAAACAAGAGCTGAGGCAGCCAGTCGACAGGTTAGTAAACAGATGGGCAACATGCTGCACAGCTTACCATGGTGGAAGGAAGGGGAATGGACGACACGGGTCACATGGCCATGTCGAGCTTAATGACGTCACTAATTTCTAAAATAGGACTGGATCGAGTAACTTTTTTTTGCTTTTGGCTGTAGTAAGCGCATAAACAATGGCAAATGGGACGATATTACACTTCGCAGTAGTCACGCCAGATATATTTATTTATATAAAACGACGTGTTGTGCTGCGTAGGCAGTGTAGAAATACAAATCAAATATCAAAAAAGGTTGGTGTACTGCCGAAATAGCGTGTAAGTTGTCTAACGTTTCGAGCGAAGGCCCTTTGTCATAGAGTGAAACGTAAGGTAAAAGGTTAGACAACTTACACGCTATCTCAGCAGTACACAAACCTTTTTAGATATTTATTTATATAACTGGTTGATACTTATATCTGTGCCGACTTTATCGCGTCAGCACCAGATGGCGAGAAAGCAAATCTCGTCAAAATTAACAAATCTTCTACTCGGACAGTCAAATATAAAGCTCTCTATTATTTTTAGGTAGCAACGTTATTAAATAGGGAGAGACAATTACTACAGGAAAGGAAAAACCTCAATAAAGAACTAGAGAAACTGAGATTGCACAGAAGCAGACCAAAGTATGGGTAATTTATGGCGACTTTCATATAAATTATTTAAAGTTCGAAACCCAACCACGGCAAGCAGATTTTTCTGCTTACGCGGTTTGGACTCATCTCATATTACCAAGTGACAACATCACAAATCCTTCACCATAAATCCTTTCAACATGTAGTTTGATCGAGTGAAATGCCAAATATTACCTATAATATACCCAGAATCTTATCCCGGCATTACCACCACCATATATACAGAACTCGCGACTAGGCTCTCGGCAACGGCTTCCGTAGCTCAGTGGTCAGAGCACTGCACTAGCATCGCAGGGTCGCGGGTTCAATTCCAGCAAAGGAATGGCCTTGAAGTTGCATTTTTCGCAACTGGTCCCGGTTTGGTCTTAAAATGTATGTATTCCAACACTCGAAATTTTCCTTCACCATAAATCCTTTTAATATATATATATATATATATTAACCTTTTGTGAGAAATGGATCCCTGCCGCGGCGGATTATCACCCTCGCTTGCGAAGAGACAAGATAACTAGCCAGTTGTAAAAATAACTAACCAAAATAACTAGCCAGTAAAAATGTTGACAAGAATCTCAATATTATTCTCAATATTGAATCTCAATATCAATTGAATTGACGACGGTCATATTTGAAACTAAAACCAAGGCTGACTGTGAATCTGGTCTCATGAAGGCCAGTCTGAAAATAATGTTTAAACTATAAATAGCTTGAGTTCATTTAAAAATGGCTTACGGCCCACGAAACAACTATATTGTCTTCTTGTTGGCAGAAAATACTGATTTCGGAGGCGTCTTTCTTCAATTTGTACTGAATGATATTCGATCCTTTCCTTTTTATCTCACTTAGTTCCGTGAAGCGATTTACAGATGGATTACCGAGCGGCAGTTTTACAAACAAACAGGGAATGTCCCATCACCGTAATATACCTGAAGACCAAGATCACTACTTTAACCGCAATCTGGAGTCTGACAACGGAATCATCGGACGACATTCCAGTGATATGTATTTTAATACAAACGATTGATAAATGTTATTCCATCTCTGGCAGATAATATTATACGACCAAGGTAATTTACGAGTTGCGAATGTATTTTTTCCAAGCCTTTGAAAGGGCTAGGGAAAATGCGAGAAACGAGTAAAATGCCTGCCTGTATTATCTGCCAAACCATCAAACGAGATATTTATTACGAAAACGTTACATCACGGGCGGAGAGGGAGGGTGAGCACGCCATTTATCCCGGTCAGCGGCAAGCAATCGTCTTCTGGACGATCCTTTTATTAGTATTAAGGTTAGTAATAGGATTTTTACTCAGCTTCCTGTGTCACAGGGGGTTAGGGTTAGAAAACCCATTGGACGGGGGGTTAGGATCTAAGTTGTTTTGGGGTTAGCATGCAGTTCTATGATGAATATCATAATATAGGCATCTCTCGCGGATACTAAAAAAGATCATCCAGAAGACGATTGCTTGCCGCTGACCGGCATAAATAGCGTGCTCACCCTCCCTCTCCTTCGTGATGTAACGTTTCCCTATTTATTATATGACTGTTGCTGAAAACTCAACGCCAAGTCGACAACCCGAAAGTTTTTTGCCATTATTTTCGTTTTCGTTTGTCGCAGTATTCACCAAATATATATCGTTTGTACAGGGCGAAACTAGCCCTTCTTCGCTGGGGGGGGGGGGGGGGTGTACGGTAAAATTGCCCTGCTAAGATCTTTGGTGCCCTGAAGCTCCGTAGGTAAAATTTACCGAAATGTATAAATGGAAGCCTGCCTCAATCTACATGCATTTGAATTAAATTCCTATTGTCAGTCGTATGTGATGGCAAACTGGCAATACATAGAGTTAAAAATAGATATTAATTTATAGCAAGACGCCATGAATCTGTGAATCTCGAATACAACTACAGCCGGCGCGTTTCCGGTTTCCTACAGTGCGTGCGCGGACTAAGGTCACTTTAGTTAATTCGTATAATATACATAATTGATCATTGAAAATTTTGAAATCTAGAAGCTCGGAAAGACAATTTTCAGCAATTTGAGCAAACTTTTCATCTAATTCTACAGCGAGCATATTTCAAATGAATCCATGCTTACCTGCAGCTGCCTCTTACCAAGTTCCGCCATTTTTTGCGTCTAGTAGGGTCTGGCCGGGAACCAATGTAACACGCAGGGCAAGAGATTGACGCGTGGCAAGGTTTTAGGGGTTGGCTAACACTTCAGACTACACCCGTTTGTAAAATCTCGTGTAGATCTACCCTTAAGTAGCTTCTCTCCTAGCCTCCGACTGCGCTGCCCTGCAACATCTCTGATTGCCCATTTGCCCTGCCAATTGGGTTTTTTAGTATTTTGGGGGTGTCACACCCCTTGTGGGATGCGTATACCATATAAAAGTTAAGACGATGTACTTGCTCGTCAGGGAAATGTATTTGCTCTAGCCTCTTCCTATATAAGCTTATGAGGAATACTACTATAAGTCCATTTTATCGGCTATTTTAACATTGAGTTTCAGCCATATGAAGAAGTTTTACCTCTTTTAAACCGATAAAACTGGTAGTACAGTGTAGTAGCAGTGAAATTTAGTGTGTATTGAGATTTGACTGTACTCTAAGCCTAATATTAGGCATATCTACGTCACAGTAATATAACAAATAGACTTATACTGTAAAATATGTACACCATACATGTATTTATTTCATATGATGTTTTCCTGCGTTATTGTAAATATGTATATTAAAATTATGATTTGGTGTTTACAATCGAATATTTAATGGCATTAGCAGTCTGTTTTTGGTTAAAGTGCCTATGAGACGAAAATTAACTTTGTCTTATTTATTTTAAATGTAAATATCAATTTACATATCGATTTAAATGAAATCTTTTATTAGGAATGGTAAGTTAGAACTCTTTCATATCTCACGTCGTTCTTAAGATATTTAGACTTGTGACTATTTGTGTCATATGCAAATGATAACCTATGACAAAGATATTTACAGATTTTTAGGAAATCAAGAAATTAGAAATAGTAAATTAATTTGACATCACTATTTCGATGTAATAATGTTGGTTACACGAAGTATCGTATAATGTGCAAAGTGATTTCGTTCAATAATCTCAAAGATATACTTGATTTTCTAAAAATGTGTAAAGCTCTTTACGTCATAGGGTTAATCATTTGTATATCACATAAGTCTAAATATCTCAAGAACAACATGAGATATGAAAGAGCCCTTCAATTACGATTCCTAATAATTTTCGGAGTTCCTTAATTTTCGTTTCATATGCACTTTAAATATTGATCTTAATGTTGAAAGTGCTTATCGACATGAATAGTTGAATGCCAAAATGTAATAATTGCGAAGCCGAGGTTTTTTAACGATCTTCGAGGTGTTTTGAAATCAGAAGAGGAACTCTTTATTAGTGTTTTTTTAGTAATCGATGGTAGGAACACCAAAAGACTTTCCCACTGATCTGTGCACTAGCTGGACCTAAACCCAAACATTAAACAGTTTGGGATATTTTAATTACTTTTTAATACGTCTTATGAAACAATGAAACTTAACACAAGCTTTATAGTTTAAAGGCTATCAGAATTGGTGTATTGTCATATTCATTGTTATTATCTACACTATATAAAAACTTCAAAGTGGGCGAGAGGTTGCCGCGTATACGTATTTCTAGTTTAAAGTATACTTTCTGGCGATCACCGGTAGGGTTTAGTGATCCGAGTGTCTAACTCGTGGTTGCTGTTCGGACCGAGGAGTCTGGAACAAGTGAATATGATTGAGATAAAACGAGATTCGAGGAGTTTTGGGTATTTGATAGCCTGGTTGACAGTTCGTTGGAACCAGTAAACATATTGATGGCCCGATTACGTCAAAGCTTAACTGGAGCAGCTTTAGAGTCAATCCAAGGATTAGTGGTCAGCCATGCCGTGTATAAAGAGGCAAAGAATATACTGAAGGCGTAACTTACGAGCTTACCTGGATCAATTAGAGAATATACCACAAATTCGACCAGCCGACATTAAAGAATTTGAACGTTTCGCAGATCTGTGGTGGAATTGAAAGCAGAAAACCGTGAAGCAGAGCTTGGAGAAGGAACCTTGCACAGTCAACTACTGTAGTAATGAAATTGGCCGACAAGCATTTGGAAAGTTACAGCCGATGGTTGAGTGTTCAAAGTAAGAAGCAATCTGTCACCAGCCTATAATCAACCAAAGTCGAAGCAGTGGAGATGGCCCATAGCTTGTCTTAGAAACGAAGAGGAGATACATCAAAGGTGATGAAGAAGATCGCGGACATACGTGGCTGGATTTTAACCTTCATCAAGTACAAGTACATGGACATTAAGTACATGTGGATGGACGTCAAGTACAAGTACATGGACATCAAGTACATGGACATCAAGTACAAGTACATGGGCATCAAGTACATGGACATCAAGTACAAGTACATGGACATCAAGTACATGCACATTAAGTACAAGTACATGGACATGGACATCAAGTATATGGACATCAAGTCATGGACATCAAGTACAAGTACAAGTACATGGACTTCAAGTACATCATCAAGTACATGGAGATCAAGTACAAGTACATGGACAACAAGTATATGGACATCAAGTACAAGTACATGGACATGGACATCAAGTACATGCACATTAAGTACAAGTACATGGACATGGACATCAAGTACAAGTACATGGACATTAAGTACATGGACTACAAGTACATGGACATCAAGTACATGGACATCAAGTACAAGTATATGGACATCAAGTACAAGTACATGGACATTAAGTACATGGACATCAAGTACAAGTACATGGACATTAAGTACATGGACTACAAGTACATGGACATCAAGTACATGGACATCAAGTACAAGTATATGGACATCAAGTACAAGTACATGGACATTAAGTACATGGACTACAAGTACATGGACATCAAGTACATGGACATTAAGTACATGGACTACAAGTACATGGACATCAAGTACATGAACATCAAGTACAAGTACATGGACATCAATACATGGACATCAAGTACATGGACATCAAGTGCAAGTACATGGACATCAAGTACATGGACATCAAGTACAAGTACATGGACATGGACATCAAGTATATGGACATCAAGTCATGGACATCAAGTACAAGTACAAGTACATGGACTTCAAGTACATCATCAAGTACATGAACATCAAGTACAAGTACATGGACATCAATACATGGACATCAAGTACATGGACATCAAGTACAAGTACATGGACATCAAGTACATGGACATCAAGTACAAGTACATGGACATGGACATCAAGTATATGGACATCAAGTCATGGACATCAAGTACAAGTACAAGTACATGGACTTCAAGTACATCATCAAGTACATGGAGATCAAGTACAAGTACATGGACAACAAGTATATGGACATCAAGTACATGGACATCAAGTACAAGTACATGGACACCAAGTACATGGACATTAAGTACATGTAGATGGACATCCAGTACATGGACATCAAGTACATGGACATCAAGTACATGGACATCAAGTACATGGACATCAAGTACATCGACATCAAGTACATCGATATCAAGTACAAGTACATGGACATCAAGTACAAGTACATGGACATCAAGTACATGGACATCAAGTACAAGTACATGGACATCAAGTACAAGTACATGGACATGGACATCAAGTACAAGTACATGGACATCAAGTACAAGTACATGGACATCAAGTACAAGTACATGGAAATCAAGTACAAATACATGGACATCAAGTACAGGTACATGGACATCAAGTACATGGACATCAAGTACAGTACTTGATGTCCATGTACTTAATGTCCTTGTACTTGATGTCCATGTACTTGTACTTGATGTCCATGTACTTGATGTCCATGTACTTGTACTTGATGTCCATATACTTGATGTCTATGTCATGGACATCAAGTACAAGTACATGGACATTAAGTACATGGACATCAAGTACATGGACATCAAGTACAAGTACGTGGACAACAAGTATAAGTACATGGACATCAAGTACATGGACAACAAGTACAAGTACATGGACAACACGTACATGGACATCAAGTACATGGACATCAAGTACAAGTGCATGCATGGACAACAAGTACAAGTACAAGTACATGGACAACAAGTACATGGACATCAAGTACAAGTACATGCACACCAAGTACAAGTACATGCACATCAAGTACAAGTACATGTACATCAAGTACAAGTACATGGACATCGAGTACATGCACATGCACATCGAGTGCAAGTATACAAGTACATGCACATCAAGTACATGGACATCTAGTACAAGTACATGGACATCAAGTACAAGTACATGCACATCAAGTACATGCACATTGAGTACAAGTACATGCACATGCACACATCAAGTACAAGTACATGGACATCAAGTACATGGACATCATGTACAAGTACATGGACATCAAGTACAAGTACATGGACATTAAGTACATGGACATCAAGTACAAGTACATAGGCATCAAGTACAAGTACATAGGCATCAAGTACAAGTGCATGGACAACATCAAGTACATGTCAATTGAACATCAATTACATTTAAAGGTGAATCACAGTCCCAATTACGCATTCGCGAAGTTTGTTTATATTTCCTTGTTGATGTTCATTCTCATGGGTGAGTGTAATTTGAAACCCGCGTAGGTTACGATTTTTACTCTTTCTTGAAGCTGTGTGTTCTAGATATATCAATTACATTTCAAGGGACCCTGATCACACTAGTCCGTAGCGAGTTGATAACAGCGCTAAAAAGTTACAAAATGCCGTTACGTTCACACCGAATAGAAATTGTGTGAAACGTCACCCACCCTAACCCTTGTTCTATTCATATCAAAGTTTGGTCTTCTTTTTCTACCAACTAGTGTGGACTATTGGTGCTTGATATGAGTCGTTTACTTGAGGCACTATTGTATTCAGATTGGCAAGTATACTGTGCGCAAATTGGATACAACAACTTCAGGAAGGTAATTCAGTCCAAGAGTTAGCTCCAAAAGATTTACTCGCCATGTCCGTATAAGAAAGGTCTTATCAGAAAGAAAACAAAAACTAAATTAGCATACGATGAAATTGAAGATAAACATGTGGATACTTTACCCTCCATGCCCCATGAAAGCAGGGTACATAACTCCCACGAAGAAATATCTTGCGCAGTTAGAAGCTTACAAAGTACTTGAAACAGACGTCACACAAGGTTGAAAGTCCGGAAATTTTTTACCTCATGCAACAGAGTTACATGGAACCAGATAATATTGCTGAAGGTGCAGGATAAACAAGAGAATACTAAAGTCATCATGGATAGGAAAACCCTGAAAGTATACAAATGTGCCCTACCGGCTATCACCATATGGCTTTATGGTAACTGTGGACTTGGGACCCACTATGTACGGCTACACATTGTAGGATTGCATTGTGGAGTTACCAAAGCGCTCAAACTGCGAGCAGTGGGCGATGCGTAATGCGTATATATATATATATATATATATATATATATATATATATATATATATATATATATATATATATATATATATATATATATATTGAGAGTTGAGAACCTAAATATTTGTCAGTTCTTTGGTTTTCAATTGAGGCTTCCAGTTACGCCGGGAAAATATATTCAGCTGTAATTTTCTAATCACTGATAAGGAATAAATATGGACCACAAATGGTAGCAGCAAGTTGCCGAATGGAAACGGAAAAATATTATGATAGGATTTAAAATGTAGGCGAACACCTTTAGTTTCTCCTGAAGCAATTCGTGGTATTCCCCTGGATTTTCCAGATCGTGTTCTATGTAGAAAGAATTTTGAATCCAAAGTGCGAAATTAGTGGCGAGCAGGAAGAGTGCACAGCTGCAAATCGTCTTCGCATTTCTATCGTTGGTGCTGTAATAGCGCCTGGCCAAGACTAAGGTTACTGTCTGGATGATATCTTCTAAAATAGCAATCACACCATGTACAAAGTCGATAGTATCACGAGTTTTCGAAAACAAAAGCGTGTAAAAATGAAACCTTCCCAAAGGATAATCCCAGCCAATCCGAAGTAGAGCAACGCGTCGTCCAAATCAACCGAGATGCGATCTTCGTTTCTTCGTTGCGAGTGACGACAAACCAGAACCATGCACGTAGCAGGCAAGAATCTGGCTGCAATATAAACAGATATTGACGATAATATATTTGCGGAACTGCGATTTATCCATCTTTCCCGAATCATTCGCAGCCAAAACAAAAGCTATAAAAACCGAGGCAAAGAGTAAACCAAGAACAAGACTCACTGCAAGACTAGGTACAAAGTTTCTTCGTCTTTGTGCTTCGGTAGTTGGTTGGTTGGAACTGGGCAATTGTTGGTTGGTTGGTTGGTTGGACGCAGCGATCTCGAGTTGCTGATAATAACGTGAATGCCAGTCTTCGCCATGTGCCCCATCAGTAGTGACCTGTACATTTGCCCAGACCTCGTACATCATACTCGCAGCAAGCTGTAATAAGTATTCGACGAACAATGGGTAGAAATATTTTTCAGTGCTGCCTAAATAAATGGGCTGGCTCGTGCATTTCTCGTCAGGAGACGGCTCGTAGACTTCCTTGCACAACGTCCAGATCCAGAGACTGAGGTTTGTCCCAAGAATATGAGCGAGAGCTACTTGAAGGAGGTGTCGGTCGTTGGGAAGCTTCGCTTTGTAAAAGCGATTCAAAAATAATATTTGAGCAGTAATGTAAGCAGACTTGACGGCGTAAAGAATGATATTCTGCCCGTCGCCGCACTTGCTGAAGTTGACGAGTTTTAACATGGCGTAAACCAAGCTGGATATACCGAAAATATATAAACCAGTCCTAAAATACAATATCAGCTTCCTCTCGCGAGTTCCATAGATCACCCTACCTCGCGTAGACTCGTTGACGTACACCAAGAACATTATAGCTACGACCATACAGATGATCTCAAAGTACTGGGGAACTTGATGGCGGGCATCCAATTTCGAACTCGGCTTCTCGCGCTGCTCCAAGAGATTTAAGACGATAGTATAGGACAACAGAATATAAAAATAGATAATGCCTGTGTGACTTATCTTCGAATGTCGTGGTCGCCTGCTGAGGATAGGGCAAACAAGCGTATAACATGGCAGAGTGATAAAGATAAAAATGGATTTGATCTTACCACATCATGATTCGCTGAACGATTCGAGAACATTGTGCCATCTTAGGCAGAAGCCTTCTTCTGGAACGATGGAATCTCCTGGCGTGCCAACTCGTCCGTTTTCGTCTACTAAAACTGGTAATGACTCGATATTACTGTCCATGTTTTGCCTGGTATGAAGAGCACTTATTACTGTCAGTTGGCAGTCTGTTAAAAGAAGTCCATTATTAATATTGTTATTATTATTATTATTATTATTATTATTATTATTATTGGCCAATATACAAATTAATGGAGATATAGTGCTCCAAGAAAACGAGCTTCGTTAAGCAAATCTCCAGAACAACAGTACTGTAATTAATGAACCATGTTAGTCGCAGTCGGTCTGTCAGTGAAAGTGAAAGAAGTCGGTTCGGTTGTCTGAGAAATGATCTTACGTAAAGCGCCATTCCTGTACATACGTTATTCCCTGGAAACGTTGTCTTCGAGATAAAGCCGTCAATGAATCTCCGTTGCCTTGTCGCCGTTATTTTAAATGTTTTTACTACACCGTCTTGGAATTTGCTAGACGGATCACGTTCAGTGCGAGAGAACAGGAAATTAGATTGGTCGAGCTCTTCCGGAGAAGTAGCTATCAATAGACCTTTTCAAGTTTTGCAGGGGGTGCAAAAGCATTGGGGTAAGCGCGCGGTTTCACATTGCGGCCAATGCTTTTACTGTACATTTTCCTTGGCGTACTATTTTTTTTAAAAATCTTTTCTCTATACCTTCACGTAACTTTACCTAGATTTTTCTTAAAGTGCCTATATCATGTCAAAGAAATTTATGTTTTATTTGTAAGAACTTTAAAATGATAAAGTAACTTCTTTTCTTCGCTTTGTTTTTGATATATTTCATTTGTTTGATATGCTTGATATGCAAATATCTGGAATTTCGTCACACATGCATAATAACTTATCAGAGAATGTTATATATTTTTGCCTTCATGAAATGAAAATACTAAAGTGTGAATAACATGTAATGCGCGTGTTTCTCCCACAACACCAAACTTCTTGATTTTGAAGGATTTCGTTTGAGAATGAAAGTGATACAAAAACTTCTCCGGTAAGTCATTATGTGCATGTGTGAAGAAATTCCAGACAAGTGAAGTGCATATCAAACAAACTGAAATATTTCAAATACAAAAGTGAAGAAGCAAAAATCTTCAAAAGAAGTTACTTTATCATTTTAAAAGTTCTTCCAAATTAACAATATAATTTTTTGACGTTATAGCCTTTATAGGCACTTTAAAGTAAGACAGAGAAAAACAAAGTAAACTCGTTTTGTTTTGGTTGGGGATGGCCGCAATAAGACGTGAGAAAATCTGTAATATGGCCTGTTCAAAACAATAACTGAAATGCGCTAAACAGCCCAAGTTGAAGGGACTTTTGAAGGAAGAATAAACCAAGCATTAAAACATAGCCTCCCGGTAGCTGGGACAATCCATTTGAAACTTGAATCTATATAGCGAAGCGTAAAGGTGGTGAACTGCCGAAATACTGACGTTTCGAGCGGAGCCCTTCACAATAAATAGACTTTATATATATTACAATCTACAGACACGTATATATGTATAGGTAATCGTATGATAGCGAGTGCAATTAAGGATTTACACCACGAGTGATATTTGGAAATTGTGCCAAAATTGGCGCAATTTTCAAATATCACGAGTAGTGTAAATCCTTAATTGCACGAGCAAAATCATATGATTACTCATTATATGCATGACAAAATTACGACACGTACGCTTCATCTTCTTCCAAGTCTTTAAAAACGTCTTGTTTCATTACTTGACAACAAACCTTTTCACTCTTGTTCTTTGTTACTCATTTCAACAAGTACCACAAGTCGTTGGAAGTGAAACTTTCCATTGCCGAATAGGCTACCATTTTGAATTTTATTGTCAAACTTGCTCCCAGTGTCTTCTCTCTTTTCATTTATTGCACTCGAGTGCAATAAATGATTTTATTGCACTCCTCTCGGCCAATCAAAATCCAGTAATTTTGTCATGTATATAATAAATATTATATATATATAGGAAAGTGTTTTTAATTTGACAACGAAAGAAGTAAATAACCACTCATTTAAGTTTGCTTTTCGCACTATCGTTTTTACTTTATTAAGTTCTTCAGGTGCATATGACATATGAGTGGTTTTCCTAGTATTTATATTAGGGCAACCTCGTTCCCAGGGCATTAATTGCCTCCACGGTGGAAGTTCGGCAAAAATGGAGGAACAAGTATATATCATGGAAGGGCAAGTATATATCGAATGCAGTTCTTGATAATTAACTTTAAGTTTTTTTGGTTGACGTATGCTTACTATAAGATTTGGTTTGCCCAGTATTGATTTCATTTTTGTGGAATTATTGAGAAATTTCAGGTCTTGTTTAATTTTTCCAACGATCTGCGGATTTTTTGGATTGTGCGTTATAATTAGTGGTATAGCGCCATTTTGTTTTTAGTTGTTTTCCTCGTTTGTCGTAGTTCCATCGTTAGTGATTTCGCTTTCTCAATGATGTTTAAAATGACTATTTTTGGGGTAATTCTTTGTTTTTAAAAATCCTTTGAGACTTCGTCCTTTGATTTTTAACTTCTGGTTTGGAGACGATACAGCAAATTCTCCTTGCGAGGGAATAAGGAATGTTTTGTTTAATGTGTCTCGGATGGCATGAATTGAATTGAAGTTTAGATATTGGTGCGTATCTGTCTTCTCATAGAAAATATTTGTGTAAAGTTTTCTGCCTTCTTTATAAATTAATACGTCCAAAAACGGTATTTCTTTCTCCATTGTAAATTGGATATTGTTATTATTCAGGCTGTTTAATAGATCGTGGAATATGTTTAGGTCTGCTTCTGATCTCTTCCAAAATAGAAAACAATCATCCAGGAATCTCTTGAAAATATTAGTAAACTCTTCTATATCCTGGTTATCAAACCTTCTGCATACTTGTGGTACATTTGTGTTTCGAGAAAACCCATGACCAATGTCGCGTACGTTGGAGCCATCTTCGTGCCCATTGCTGTCCCTGGATTTGTTGGTAAAACTTGTTGTCAAATGGAAAGTGTTTTCTTTTACTTAAGTGAAATGGCTTCTAATTAAATATATTCCTTGGAGAAGGGTCGAGGTAAAGAGGTGGTATAATTGTCTATCCAGTATTCTATGGCAGTTAGTCCTAGATCGTGGGGATAGTCCTAGATCGCAAGGAGAATTTTTTGTATCTTTCCAAACCATAAGTTAAAAATCAAAGGCTACATGAACTCGAAGGATTTTTGAAAACACAAAATTAGCCCAAAAATGTTATTTTAAACGGCATTAAGAAAGCGAAATCACTAACGAGGGCGGAACTACGACAAACGAAGAAAACAACTGGAAACAAAATGGCGCTATACCACTAATTATAACGCACAATCCAAAAATCCGCTGATCGTTGGAAGAAATAAACAAAACCTGAAATTTCTCAATAATTCCACAAAAATGAAGTCAATATGGGCAAAGCAAATCTTATAGTAAGCAGACGTCAACCAAAAAACTTAAAGAGATATCTCACGCAAGCACAATTTCTAACAGAAATTCAAAATTTAAAAACTGTAATCAAATGTGAAGAAGCAAGATGTGGCACGTGTGATATCCTAATTACTGGTAATAGCATAATTTTTAAAAATGGAAAAAGGTTCCAATCAAGTCCGCGATGAACTGCAAAGCAAGAAACATTATTTACGTTATAATTTGCGTGAATTGTCGCAGTTTTTATATCGGCCAAACAGAACATTTGCGGAAAAGAGTTACGCTGCACAGAGAACAAATCAATCACGAGAGATATAGACATTTAGCGGTGAGTGAACATCTAACAAGATGTAACAATGGAGAATTCAAAATAATGCCGATCTATCAATGTCAGAACACTAACCGACTATTTAGAGAATCTAAAGAACAGGATATTGTAAATTTTCTACAACCAGACTTAAATTCAAATCATCAGGATCTTAACCAATTAACGAGATGTCATACGGCTGCAAAACATACCGACAAAACAATAGAGAACAATAGCATTAACATAATAATACAAACGCATTCCATAATTATAATTATTATAGTTAAGCCTTGTTTCCATATAGCCTTTCCTTGCCTTTCTTTGTCTTTTCTTGTTTTTATTGATTGGCATCCCAAAACACTAGAAGCAAGAAAAGGAAACCTTGTTTCCATATAGCTTTTTCTTGCCTTTCTTTGCCATTGCTTGTTTTTATTGGCATCCAAAAACACTATAGAAGCAAGAAAAGGCAACCTTGTTTCCATGCAAGAAAAGGCAACCTTGTTTCCATATAGCCTTTCCTTGCCTTTCTTTGTCTTTTCTTGTTTTTATTGCCATCCAAAAACACTAGAAGCAAGAAAAGGCAACCTTGTTGCCATGCATATAGCTTTTTCTTGCATTTCTTTGTCTTTTCTTGTTTTTATTGGCATCATGCAAAAACACTATAGAAGCAAGAAAAGGCAACCTTGTTTCCATGCAAGAAAAGGCAACCTTGTTTCCATATAGCCTTTCCTTGCTTTTCTTTGTCTTTTCTTGTTTTTATTGCCATCCAAAAACACTAGAAGCAAGAAAAGGCAACCTTATTTCCATATTATTTTTCCTTGCTTTTCCTTGCCTTTTCTTGTTTTTATTGCCATCCAAAAACACTAGAAGCAAGAAAATGCAACCTTGTTTCCATATAGCCTTTTCTTGCCTTTCTTTGTCTTTTCTTGTTTTTATTGGCATCATGCAAAAACACTATAGAAACAAGAAAAGGCAACCTTGTTTCCATATAGCCTTTTCTTGGCTTTCTTTGTCTTTTCTTGTTTTTATTGCCATCCAAAAACACTAGAAGAAAGAAAAGGCAACCTTGTTTCCATATAGCCTTTTATTGTTTTTCGCCGTTTGGTGGGAATTTTGCGCGCAAATTTTCAATATGGTTGCTTTAAACAGGAGATTTTTCTTACAAGCAAATTTATTTGCGCTTCTCGCCCTGATGAGAATGAAAAATCAACTCAACACTCGAAGGAAACACAAATACTGGCTTCGGAAAATCTTTCAAGAGCGCGAGAGATTTGGTATGAACTTTTTCTCAGACTGTTCGGCCGACATATCAAATATTTGACCAACCTTTGTCCAGCAATTAATTTTCTTATATTTGCCTTCAAATTCTCGAGAAAATTTGTTATAGAGGCATTCATAACATTCGTAATCTCTGCCATGAAACGTTCGATTGTGAACACTTCCGCCATCTTGTTTACTGTACAACAACGCTGCATCCGGGACTTTCCTTGCCTTTTCTTGTTTTTGAGATAGGATCAGATCTAACTGAAAAACAAGTAACGGCAAGTACATTTTCTTGCCTCTAGTGTGTTTTTGTTATTATTATTATTATTATTAAGCTTTATTTAACCAGGGTGACTCAATCAGTTATATAACTGTTCTCCCTGTCGTGTTTCCATTTGTCGCTCGTTGCTTTTTGGACGCCATGAAGTAAAAACAAGAAAAGGCAAAGAAAGGCAAGGAAAGGCTATATGGAAACCAGGCTTTAGAGTAAAATTACTTTCTTAGGAATGTAATAACTTTTTATGCATGATATTGATTCTTCAACTCGACAGAACGACTAGACAAGATAGCGTCGCAACGGCGCAAAGCTAGCCAAGCACCGAAGACAGCGTTGGGCTGAAAGTATTGCTTCAGAAAAATACCGAAGTGATTGGTCAAATGGTTGATCTTATGCGGGAAATGAAAACAAGCCGCGGGTGGTCGATGGAATCGAGGGACATGTTGGACTTGTAACGAGTCTGGACACCTTCGAGCCAATTGTCCTTATAACCAATACAAGCCTTCGGAAATCTAAGACAGGGTAATGCCGAGGGTCGGGCGTTACCTAACGAGTCTTTACTCAAGACCCAATTGAGTGAGAACATTAACGATAAGAACGAAATAAATGCATTACAGCATGCATTGTATACAGCCGCGTGGGTAGGTGGACAAAATACGCAAGTGTTAGTGGACACTGGTGCGACTGTTTCTCTTCTCCAAGAGCGCGTGTGGAATCAAATGATACCAAGGGAAGGTAATCTTCGCGCAATAGAGACAGCAGTATACAATCCGATTAAAGGTTCGTGGCATAGCAGAGATCGACATTCGACTAGGAGAATACGAGACGAAGCATACTTTCTTAATTAATACAGACATTGTTACAGAATGTCTTCTCGGGATGGATTTCTTGGTCCCACATGGTTGTGTTATCAACTGGCAGGACAGTTCTTTGAGTTTACCAGGGAACTGCAGTCCTATAAAGCTGGGACCGTGCGTAAAACGCCACCTCTAGTATGCCGAATCACAATCGTAGAGACGGTAACTGTACCTCACAATCATGAAATGGTTGCGATGGGACAGATAGAGCGTAGAAAAGGTCAATAACCGACTGTTGCGGAAGCTGGCATTGTAGAGCCAACGTCCAAATTTAGTCAACGGAATGGACTAGCTGTAGCACGAGTTTTAACCAAGCCAGGTCGAAATAACATGGTGCATGTTCGTGTTTTAAACGGTGGACAGGACTCTGCATTTTGTGGCGTACAAAGGAACTAACGTAGGATTGTTTAGCCCCATCGAAAAGGTTTGTGAAAACAGTTCTGAAAATATCTGCCATGTGAACGAAGAGTCGAGTAATCGAGAAAAAGTGAACAAGAAACCTCAACCGACGGCCGACGTACTCCCGTTGTTGCGTTTTACAAGTCCGCGTTTTACAAGACAGGTGTCACGGTCTCAGCATTCCCCCAGTCTGAGTTATCCCTTTTGATTATCTGCGCATGCGCGAAAACAGCGGACCGCTGAGCACGTAGCTAGCTGGCCTGAACGCTCCCCCAGTCTGAGTTCTACTTCGTCATTGGTTATTTTCGCTAAGGAGTCACGTGAGATATGCGCGCGAACCAATCTAGATCACTTGCAAGCGAAACCTTACGAAGACCACACGTTTCAAAAAATTTCAACTGAATATGGCGGAACAAGACGTAACCGAGTTGGAAAACCTTCTACAAGAGGACGAATTACCTACTACAACAGTACGATCCAGCTCTGGCGACCGTCCTTCAGTCTATTAACAATAGTATTGGCTCTTTGGCGAGCTCTATGTCAACTATGAGTGAATCTCTTGGCGTAAGACGCCAGACTCCATCCGCTACTGCCAAACGAGATTCTCGGGCGGTGGAGTCAGAAAAAGGGGGCTTCAAGCTGCAAGAAACAGCGAACAGAAACTCGATCGAGCGATACCGACGAGAGTGATGTTGAGATGGTCGTCTAAACTATCGGACGACAAATTCAAAGAGAAGACCACGAAATATGATCGGCCGGAGAACTGCGACCGACTAACAGCTCCCAAGGTAAACCCCGAAATTTGGTCTCGTATATCAAACATTGGGCAACGACAAGACCTAAAAATTGTTTCTACTCAAAAATCCTTGGTAGCTATTGGCACAGCTCTCGTAAAGTCGGCCCAAATGCTCATGGACGCGCGCCAAACTAGCGGCACTCGGCGCCATGAGGGCGGTGAAAACAACAAATTGAAAGAAGTCCTCGCACTTCAGATCGACGCTCTTGCCCTGTTGGGACATACAAATTACGAGCTGTCGCTTCGCCGTCGGGAAATGATGAAGCCTAACTTGAATAAAGAGTACGCATCACTATGTTCTTCCCAAACATCTGTAACCTCGTTGTTGTTTGGCGAGGAATTGCAAGGCCAACTGCATGCCATCCGTGCGGCGAATCGTATCAGTCAAACAGCTACTCAGTCTCAGGGGCATCCTGGCGGATTTAATCACAACAAAAACCGACCTTTCCGCGGCGTCCACGCAACGATCATGCGAAGCCTTTTTTATCCAAAGGCCCCAACTCGCGGTGGCCGAACAACAGGCCCACTTATCAGAAGAAACGGGAAGGGGCCCACAACAACAACAAGAAGTGGCTGCCTCAGACTGCGAGATCATAACAAAGCTTACAAATATTAAGGTAGACGAATTTTTAACGTTTTTACCTGTGTTGAAGGAGCACTTTAACAAGCAAATAAGCCACTTTAAGGGTGGTCGTTTAACTCACTTTTATCATGAGTGGGGGAAAATTACTTCAGACCGAGAAATCCTAGATATAGTAAGTGGGCAACGGATAGAATTTGACACAGAGCCGTTTCAAAACTGCCCACGTGTACAGTCTAACTATACCGAAGCTGAACAGGCAGTCATAGGTTCTGAAGTGGAAAAATTGTTAAATAAATCTGTAATCATTCGCACACAACATGAACCTGGAGAATTTATATCTTCAATATTTGTGCGCCCTAAAAAAGATGGCACGAGTCGAATGATTTTAAACCTAAAAGATCTTAATCAGCATGTACAATACCATCATTTTAAAATGGAAACACTTATTGATGCTATTAGGCTCATGAGCCCTAACTGTTATATGAGCTCTATTGATCTTAAGGACGCTTATTACTCTGTGCCCATTGCCAAGCCACATCAAAAATATTTGAAATTCAAATGGGAGGGCACATTATATGCATTTACATGCTTCCCAAATGGGCTTGCCAGTTGCCCTCGGTAATTTACCAAACTCCTAAAACCAGTGTATTCAGTCTTAAGACAATTGGGACATCTTTCTTCCCCATACATTGATGACTCATATTTGCAAGGAGATGATTATGAGAGTTGTTTAGAAAACACTATCGACACCCTTATATTATTATCCACCCTTGGCTTTGTTATCCATCCTGATAAGTCTGTACTCATCCCAACACAAAGACTACTATTTTTAGGCTTCATCCTAGATTCTACCTTAATGCGAATTTATATGACCCCTGAAAAGGCAACTAAGGTCATTGAGATGTGCTCTAACTTACTCAAGCACACATCACCAACAATTCGCTGCCTCCTCCGCAGGCTAGCAATAGAGCGCCAGCAATGGTTGATGGGAAGGTGATAAAAACAAGGGTTGATGGGAAGGAGATAAATGAGACGAGGCAGTAGAGGGAATTAAATCCCAAGCACTTAAGGAGAACAAAGGCAAGTTTGATGCCCCTATGACATTAAATGAGGAAGCTAACGATGAGTTGACCTGGTGGATAAACTCGGCCCCAACCAGCTATAATGTTGTTAGCCATGGGGAACCAGATACTATCATGAGCACAGATGCCTCTTCCACCGGCTGGGGTTGTAGCCTGGGCCAAATTAAGACAGGGGGTAACTGGACTCAAGATGAAGCACAAAATCATATTAATTACCTAGAATTGTTTGCTGTATTCCTGGCACTGAATACCTTTGCTGACCCCTTAACTGGAAAGCATGTAAAAGTCATGATTGATAATGTGACCACATTATCTGACATTAATCGCATGGGGACCAGTAAATCAAACATAAGGTATGCACTCACCAAATCCATATGGCTTTGGTGCTGTGAAAGAAACATTTGGTTAACTGCAGTCCACATCCCAGGTGTGGATAATGTTGAAGCTGACCAACAGTCTAGAATCACTAACACTATAGTACTGAGTGGTCGTTAAACCAACAAATATTTCATGATGCAATCTCTAGATTAGGATTCACTCCTGATATCGACTTATTTGCATCCAGAATCAATTATCAAATAAAACCATATGTGTCTTTCCACCCTGATCCAGGAGCCATAGCGGTTAATGCCTTCCATATGTCATGGAAGCAATTCCAAGCCTACATTTTCCCACCTTTCTGTCTCATTCCTAGAATTTTACAGAAAATCCAAGAGGAACAATGCACTGCTGTGCTGGTAGTCCCACGATGGCCAACACAGACATCTGGAACTAATGATTTGCCACTTGTCTGGAAATCCCTTTGCAATCAAGGCCTTTCAACGGCTGCTTCCAGCATTATTACCCAATCATGGAGACAAGGGACTATCAAACAATATAGATCTTACCTCAAGAAATGGGAACTTTACTGTCACGAGTGGGAAATTGATCCAATTCACTCGTCTATATCAGATGGAATAAACTTTCTGTCGGCACTGTATGAAACTGGAGTTGGTTATAGTGCCATTAATACTGCACGGAGTGCTTTATCTTCTATCCTTGTGCTACCGGGAAATGTCAGTTTCGGTTCTCATCCACTTGCAACACGACTGCTTAAAGGAGTGTTTGAACTACGTCCATCACTCCCTAGATACCAAGACACCTGGGATATCTCTGCAGTGCTTAAAGTGCTAGAAAACTGGAACATTGATGACATTTCTCTTAAGGACTTATCTTTAAAATTGACAATGTTACTTGCCATTACCACTAGTCAACGGGTTCAAACACTCAAAGCGCTATCCATGAATAAGATGATCTTAAAGTCAGATCAATGTACGTTTGTACTTGATGGTTTGTTGAAAACTTCCCGGCCAGGGAAACATTTAAATAGCGTGGTAGTAGCAACTTATCCAGCTAACAAAAACTTGTGTCCAGTCAAACACCTGAAGTCCTATTTGGAAAAGACAGCAACACTCCGGGGGACAAATACACAATTGTTTGTGAGCCATCAGAAGCCACACAATCCTGTTTCAACAGATACTCTGGCTAGATGGATAAAAACTGTTCTGGAGAAAGCGGGAATAAACACCAAAGTATATGGTGCCCATAGCACCAGAGCAGCATCCACTTCAGCAGCACATAGTAAGAACATTGACCTCAACCAAATTCTTGCTGCTGGTGGCTGGAGTAATGTAAGTACTTTTAGTAAGTTTTACAATAAAACTGTTATAGATTTGACTAAGAACTATGGCAAAGACTTGTTGTCGGCTGTTATGAGCCATAACTAACCCTTAAGAACATATGTTTAGAACCGTTGAGTTACTGTTTTGTATTGTTACTTGTATTATGAATACATCATGTATTATGAATGAGGTTTTCACTGTTGTGAACTTAGCCTCTAAGGGTCATGACGCTTTAAAGTCTCACGTGACTCCTTAGCGAAAATAACCAATGACGAAGTAGAATTGAAAGTTAAACGAGACTTACCTGTAAGGTGAAGTTTGACGTAGATTCTACGAGTCGTTGGTTATTGAGCTAAGGAGTCACCTTCCCTCCCAGTTTTGGAAATAAACTACACATTGTACTATACAATCTCCCACCCAGGTTGTACTGTCATGACCCTTCAGCTTTAAAGTGTGATCTAGATTGCTTCGCGCGCATATCTCACGTGACTCCTTAGCTCAATAACCAACGACTCGTAGAATCTACGTCAAACTTCACCTTACAGGTAAGTCTCGTTTAACTTTCAATTATCCCCGTTTATATTTTGCTTTTTATCTTTGCTTATCTACAAAAAAACAACTTTAAAATTAAAAGTATTCTCATGAAGGCACATTATTGTTATATATGGTAAGGCCGTTAAATATCGTATTATTTCTTTATAAATATGATCACTTTTGTATATATTTTAAGAGATAACTCAGACTGGGGAGTATCAAGACTGGTCTGACTCTGAATGCTCCCCAGTCTGGGGTATCTCCTGTTATAATTTTTAAAAGAGATAACTCAGACTGGAGAGTATTGAGACTGGTCTGAATACTCCCCAGTCTGGGGTATCTCCTGTTATAATTTTTAAAAGAGATAACTCAGACTGGAGAGTATCAAGACTGGTCTGAATGCTCCCCAGTCTGGGGTATCTCCTGTTATAATTTTTAAAAGAGATAACTCAGACTGGAGAGTATCAAGACTGGTCTGAATGCTCCCCAGTCTGGGGTATCTGCTGTTATAATTTTTAAAAGAGATAACTCAGACTGGAGAGTATCAAGACTGGTCTGAATGCTCCCCAGTCTGGGGTATCTCCTGTTATAATTTTTAAAAGAGATAACTCAGACTGGGGAGTATTGAGACTGGTCTGAATGCTCTCCAGTCTGGGGTATCTGCTGTTATAATTTTTAAAAGAGATAACTCAGACTGGGGAGTATTGAGACTGGTCTGAATGCTCTCCAGTCTGGGGTATCTGCTGTTATAATTTTTAAAAGAGATAACTCAGACCGGAGAGTATCAAGACTGGTCTGAATGCTCCCCAGTCTGGGGTATCTCCTGTTATAATTTTTAAAAGAGATAACTCAGACTGGGGAGTATTGAGAGTGGTCTAAATGCTCCCCAGTCTGGGGTATCTCCTGTTATAATTTTTAAAAGAGATAACTCAGACTGGAGAGTATCAAGACTGGTCTGAATGCTCCCCAGTCTGGGGTATCTCCTATTATAATTTTTAAAAGAGATAACTCAGACTGGAGAGTATCAAGACTGGTCTGAATGCTCCCCAGTCTGGGGACGTATCTCCTGTTATAATTTTTAAAAGAGATAACTCAGACTGGAGAGTACAGTACTGCTCAGAAATAACCTAACACTGCGGTTGCGGTTCGGGTTAGGTTGCGGTTCGGGTTCGGTTCAGGTTCGGTTAGGTTGGGGTTCGGTTCCGGTTAGGTTGCGGTTTGGGTTCGGTTCAGGTTCGGTTAGGTTGGGGTTCGGTTCCGGTTAGGTTGCGGTTCGGTTTTCGGTTCGGTTTTCGGTTCGGTTTGTTATCGCTTCATGTCTTCATTATTCATGTCTTCATTGATCTCATGTCTCGCCATTCACATTAGGGATTTCAAATAAAGTTGGCGCTTTCTCGATATACAAACCGAAATACAAACCAATCCCTAATCCTAACCCTAAAACTGACTTAGGTTGATGTGTACTTGATGCTATAATAATTTTACATTTCGGTTGCTCACATATCGAGAAAGATCGCTCTGCCAAACTCCTTATGTTTCGTGGCAAACGTAGTGAACGACGTCGGTAGCCGGTATTAAAAGCGTATTAGGGTAAAGCGCGAATCTATTCATGCTTCGATCGAAGTGGGGAGCTTGCGTAAAAAAAGCTTGCTTCAACTTTATTATTTTAATACGTCGTGTTATTTTCCACTGATACGTAATGTTTATGTGCGTTTACTGACGTTTAACTCTCTGCTTCATGTGCGTATTAAAATTCCGACACGCATAAATATACAAATAAATATGAAGTTAATCTCGATCGGTTCGAAAAATTTCTGGAACCGATTCATGATTGAATGTCAAGTTAAATCACTTCATCCATGCGTTTTGATCGAAAACTTTCATTCCGCTTCCTTCATGTAAACAAAACAAGGGAGCAAAACGAATGACAAGTTTTCCTTGATCTTATGTCAACAATCCTTTGCAATTCACAAACGAAAAAATGGTATACATATTCATAATATATGATTTCGTAGTCTTTGATCAATATTCAATTAGGCATTATATAAAAGGTGATACATTCTCTTTTCGACCGAATCGGTCAGTTCTATTTTAGACCAGAGGACAGCAAGAACCCCAGTTAGGACTCGAGTTAGGATTCGAGTTAGTATTCGAGTTAGTATTCGAGTTAGGATTCGAGTTAGGACTCGAGTTAGGATTCGAGTTAGGATTCGAGTTAAAATTAAATTCAACGCGCGTTTCAATTTCAATTACAAGAAGCAGGCAACCTTTAAGATAATGTGAAATTTGTAAGCAAGACAGATATTAGGACAGTTATTAAGACAGATATTAGTATCTGAAAGTGTAATAGAAGTGTCGTATGAACTATAACGGGAATGGCGGCTTGAGCGATTTGACAAATTACAATATAATCATTGTCAGAGTGAGGTGTCATAGCCGACCTTTCAAGCAACGTCGAAACCCTAACGGAAACGTATCATTTTACCGCATTTAATGACCCAAATATTAATGACGGCCAGTGCGTGGGCAAATATGGCAAAGATATAACGCGTTTACCAAGTATGATAAATTTGGACGCTTGTTTGTTTCGCCAAAGTTTTGAGGCAGAATGCCAATCTCTTAAGTTTGTTTGGCTCCCGTACGAATTGACAGTAGCGTGCCTTCTCCACCTTCCAACCCAGCTTCTTTCGTCTGATTCGACGAACAGTAGGATTGGAAACATTCACACCGCATTCTTCCATCAGTTTAGTTTTCAACTCTGCTGATGTTAATTCGTCGTTCTCTGTCATCTTATCGTTGATGTATTGGCAATGTTGTTCGGTTAAAATTTGCTTTCAACGTGCTTAATGTGCTTTCAATGTGCTTAATCCTTCTTCTCGAAGAATATTTGTAATTTTTGTGACATCTATTCCAGAAGATTGCAGCGAAATAAGGCGATTCCTTGCGTAAAGAGACAGCTTTCCCATTTTACAAACGACGTTGGCGAATGGCGAAGGCGAACAGTCTCTAGATTCGACCTAACCTAGGTTCGACCTTAGGTTCGACTTAGGTTCGACTTAGGTTCGACCTAGGTTCGACCTAGGTTCGACCTAGGTTCGACCTAGGTTCGACTTAGGTTCGACTTAGGTTCGACTTAGGTTCGACCTAGGTTCGACCTATAGGTTCGACCTAGGTTCAACCGCGGTTTTTGTTAGGTTATTTCTGAGCAGTACTGTATTGAGACTGGTCTGAATACTCTCCAGTCTGGGGTATCTGCTGTTATAATTTTTAAAAGAGATAACTCAGACTGGAGAGTATCAAGACTGGTCTGAATGCTCCCCAGTCTGGGGTATCTGCTGTTATAATTTTTAAAAGAGATAACTCAGACTGGGGAGTATTGAGACTGGTCTGAATGCTCCCCAGTCTGGGGTATCTCCTGTTATGAGATAACTCGGTCATCTCCTTCACCAAAGATAATTGAGTAACTGTACTGGTGTGATATTTCTCGTAACAGTTTATTTACAATTTCTACAGTAAAATATAGTAATTTCTACAGTAATATATAACTTTTCTTGGAACATCATCACAAGATCGATGGAACCATTTTGCACAATTTAAACACTGGATCATGAAATCACCACTGTAAGGCAATCTACAGTGACAAAACAGTTCAACAGTTTCCTCCTTCTTCTTTTGCATTTTACAAACTGATTTCTTCACTGGGAATGCAGCTAAATCACCAAGCTGAAAGCAACTCCCTGGTCATAATTCTGTTGACTTGGATCATCACCAGCAAGAAGGCTGAATGCAACAGCTGTAGCAAAAAGTCCACAATCCGCAGTGCCTCTCTGTTTCTGCATTGATGGATACTCAATAATCGTGCCAGGATGACTTGTATTGAGCAATGCTGCTAAAGATGAATAAAATTTCCCTTGTTCTTTTTCGCTAAGCGCCATATAAAGGGAGTCGTAAACTTTGATTGTGTTTTCCTTGCATCCAATATTTGTGGTTGTCACCCAATGTTTTCCACCAACATTGATAATTTGCACAAAGTCTTTCAGTCCTTTCTCTACTCTGGGAATTCTTCCTTGAAATGCTAGCACAGAATGCAAGCCTTTACCGTTGGGAAACTGCTGAGCTAACAACCATTGAGCATGATCAATATGTTTTCATTCAGCCAGTAGTCTTTTTTAAGAATTGTAGAACTTAGCTGCTCAGGATTGCTATTAGGTGTACTTCTCAATATTTGAGGTCGTTTCACAGCCTTTTTGCTCTTGCGGATGTTGTTGTTATTGTTGCAGTTGACTTGATTGCTGTTGAGATTAATGTTGTGTGTAGTTATGTCACTAAGGTTACTACAGGAACCGTTGTTGCCAACATTACCCTGGTCACTCAAGTTGCTATCATCACTATCCTGGTTGGTTTTGTGGTTGTCACCACTGTCCTTGTTGGTTTTGTTGTTGTCGCCATTGTCCTGGTTGGTTTTGTTGTTGTTGTGGCTGTTCAGGTTTGTTTTGTCACTGCCCTGGTTGGTTTTGTTGTCGTCATTGCTGTCCCAGTTGGTTTTGTAGTTGTCGCTATCCAGGTTGGTTTTGTTGTCGTCATCATTGTCACAGTTGGTTTTTGGATTACTGTTGTTGTCATTACCCTGGTTGCTTTTATTGTAACTACTGTGAAGTTCACTTGTTATGTAGGGTTGCAACTGATCATAAGGAACTTTGTTTTTTAGAGGAATTGCATTATCTTTCAAGGGCACCAGTGTCACTCTTTGAGATGTGTCTATTTCTGCTACCCTGAAAATAAGATAAAAAATATTGTACTAAAAAATGTGAAGGAATTTTCACATAATATATATAATATTCCAATGTTTTTACTACTCTCCACTTGCCAAGTAAAATCGTCTGGCGTTAGAGTAAAATACTAAAGACGGGAAAATCCGTATCCGGGAGTGAAAGGATTAAGTCTTGTCAAAACCTTTTGATGTTGAAATACGTTTACGCTTAACAGTGGTTTTAAAATGGCAGTAATACTGTTTCAGATATTTCTGTTATGTATGTACTTATCAATTTATTTATTGTGAAACCACTCTGGAAACAGAACAAAACAAACGCTGAAACATTACTTTAAAAAAGCAAATTGCATCGCTCCCTTGTAGTATTGAAATGTGTTTACTTGTAGAAAAAACAATCAGGATTAAAAACCTAGTCAGCAACCTGTCATCACATACTTTCATCCTAAATTTTGTGGCCAGAATGCCTTATACATCCAGGGCTTGTGTATTTATTCTAATTACAGAATTATATTCTTTTGAATATGTATTAATACCTGTACGGCCCTGTCCAGCCAGGCTCCATTTTCCCACCTTTTCGAGATACATTCTTCATTTGACGTTTGTATACAGCATCACCAACTTTTATAGTGAAGGATTTTATTCCCTTAGCCTTCCGCTTCTCATATTGTTTTTTTTGTTTTTCTTGTGCCTTCTCGACATTGTTTAGAACCTAAAGTTTTAATATTTAATGAAAAAATCTAAAATGTGGACTAAAAACTTGATATATTTAAATTTTAATTTACATCTTAATAATTACGTCTTGTTTTATGTCCATATAATGGGTTTTTAAATTCTTTATTTATTTTGGTCATACCTGCTCATGGGTTGCTTCATGTAATGCTATCCTTTCACCAACTTTCTTATCTAATATGTCTTCAGTGTGCACAGGAGCAGATGAAGAGTCCTCTACAACAGCCATCTGTAAAATATTATCACTTCATTAGCAATACATAATCATTACATATGCTAATTTTGCATTCCAATGTTTATTAACCCATTTACTGGCAGTACTCTACCACTGACAAGTAAAATCGTCTGGCGTTACTCGTTAGACAGAGTAAATACTAAAGTAGGGCGCATTTGGGTGCATTGCCAGTTAATGAGTTAATTTTATGCAGTTCAAAACTTGCTGGTTTTCATTGTTCAATTACAAAATTTATACATCCAGTTACCATTTGGGGTGAATTTGGATGCCGACCAAACATCAAGTAGAAGGGTGTGTACTTTGTTGTGGCTTGTTTCTGGGTACGAATAGAATAGGAAACCTCCTCCAGAAAGTCACACCAGTCATTTTGATGCTCATTTACAAGCTTAGATAAACGCTGTTTCAGTGTCTGATTTGTTCTTTCATCTAGTCCATTCGTTTGCGGATGGTAGGCACTGGTTACCGATCGTTTTATTCCAAATTCATGGCGCACTGCATCATTGATTTTATTGACAAATTCTCTGCCTTGATCTGAAAGAAGCCTTGATGGTGCACCCCATCTAAAAATAAAAGCGATACCATTAACACTTTGTGTCATCCTTTTAATGTCTGTCTGGCTACCTTTAGTATATTTCTTTCAGAGGTGTAATTTTGCTCTGGAAAGCCTATAGAAGAAACGTGTGACATTTATTCTTGACTTGAGCGACTTCATTACCTGCATGTAAATGTTTTGATGCATTTTGCTACACAATCAGCAGATTTACTTTTAATTGGGTAAAAGTCAACAAACTTGGTGTAATAGTCCGTAAATGTACAAACATATTTCCAGCCCTCTACTGCTGTTGGAAGAGGCCCTACAGAAACAAGAACACAGGAACGTTGAGAAAATATTCTAAATTTATAATCCATTTATCTCATTATAAAAGTAATAATATTTTCATTGTTCAACTGTTACATACACTTACCAATTAAATCAATTCCTACTAACTCCAAAGGTTCATGTACTTTGATCGGAATAAGTTCTGGGGCCTGGGTTTTAATTTTACTAGATATCTGGCACCGATGACAAGACCTAACCTATAAACATATAGGAATATTTTGTAAAAAAATGGATAAAGGAAACTACTAGCATCTGATTTAGTAAATTAACAGGTCAAATTGTAGAATCGACTTACATATTCTTGGATATCCTCTTTCATACCATTCCAGTAATAGTATAGTTCGATATCTTCTGAAGTGTGGCATTAACACCACTTGCAAAATTTCCTGTATTTCCTCAATAGTGAGAACTACCTTTTTCTTAACACCATCTTTTGCACCAGTGTAGTACAGCTCATTATCTGGGAAAATAGTATATAATCCCGTATAATATCATATTATTGTAAATTGCAATGGACACATCATGGCTTTCATGAAAGACTATATATTTAATACGACTGCACAAATTCGTGCACGTGTTGTATATTTATGAAACTTTACTACTCAGAAATGTTGATCTAAGCGATAATCTTATGAATATCTTCCAAGAGATTCTCTATTTTACAAATCTATATTCTACAACACGTGCACATATGAATTGATACAATATTGAGTTTGAATATAGTGTGTGATAGTGGATCGAAAATGTTACCAGTAGACTGAGTAGTCTAAATTAAACGCGAGTTCAAAATAGA
This sequence comes from Chrysogorgia sp. JL179-B06, assembly GCA_035772405.1. Taxonomy (NCBI): domain Eukaryota; kingdom Metazoa; phylum Cnidaria; class Anthozoa; order Scleralcyonacea; family Chrysogorgiidae; genus Chrysogorgia; species Chrysogorgia sp. JL179-B06. The sequence goes on from JAYKKM010000437.1 coordinate 9,630,109, forward strand.
AAAAAATGTTTCCTTACTTGTTTCATCCCAAATGTAGTTCTTGGCTTGACCTCGAACAACTCGCTGTTGGTTTTTGCTCAAACCATCCAAATATTTTCCATGGCGTAGATATTGCAATATACGATCGCACTTTTCATACTGTTGATTCAAACGATTTTCCAGACTTTTTATTTCAGCTTCATCCGTATGACCTGATTCGGCTACGGCTTCGGTTTTTTCTGGTTCTTGAGGCGCCATTTTCATAAGACTTATTTAGATAATAAAACTTTTTAACGAGTAATTTTGAGCATGAGTGTTTCACTGACTTGCAGTAGAAGAGAAGGGGATGACTCAGACCACAACAACATTTTCTGTGCCGAAACCGCTGACTGGCGCATGCGCGAATCAATGAGGGAGAACTCAGACCAGGGGAGCGCTGAGACTGCTACACCGGCACAAAGAAGAGACCTAGAAGAAGACTGCTACACCGGCACAAAGAAGAGTGTCAAGATGTGTTCTCTCGTGGCCCACACGATTTAGGAAGAACCAGCAAGGTCCAGCACCGCATCGTCACAAGTGAAGTGAAGCATACCCCATCCGTCAAGGCCCTCGTCGCATGGCACCACCACGCCGAGACATCGAACAAAAAGAGAATGAAGATATGTTGCAACGGGATGTAATTCAACCCTCATCGAGTCCCTGGGGTGCTCCTGTCGTCTTGGTGAAGAAGAAGGACGGTTCTACGAGGTTCTGTGTGGACTACAGACGGTTGAATGCAGTTACTCATAAAGATGCATATCCACTACCGAGAATAGACGATACGTTGGATTATCTACGCTAATCGGGATATTGGCAAGTCGAGCTAGACTCCCATAGAGAGAAATCGATGAGAGAAATATAGAGAGAAAGACGTTTGTATCAAGTAAATAAACTAAATAATTATTTTGGGAACTTTGTGTTGTTGTGTCAATTTCTATGGTCGCTGTCAATGATTTCTGTTGGTGAACATCTTGCATCGTCGCCTCGTATTTCACGGCCATTTGTATTGCGTCGTCTAGCATTTTAGGCTCAGCGAGTCGAATCTTTAACTGCATTTCTCCATCTAGGGCGCGAAAGAATTGTGTTTTGGCGATTCTGTCTCTCGTCGCGGTGCTTTCTTGGGGGAAGGCTTTTCTCGCTAAAGTACGGATAGCGTTTCCGAGGTCAGTCTCTTGCGCGCCGACAATTCCGTCTCGAACAGCTCTGGTTGTGGCGATGGATCAAATCTTGCCGTTAGGGCTGTCTTGAGGGATTCCCAATTCCCATTCTTCTTTCTCTTCGGTGAAAAGGTCACAGTATACTTTATCGGCGTCGCCGTCGAGATATACACTGAGAAAGTCGCATTTCTCGGCGCTTGACCATCTGTTTACTTTAGTGCAACCGTGCAACGTTCAAATTTGCTCAACCAATTCTCCCAGTCGTTATCCACGGTGTGGCAACTCAGTTGTACTATGGGCCTCTGTCTGCGCTACACTTGAGTCCACAATTTCGTTTGTCGTCATCTTCTCTGTTGTAATGTCTATCGGGACTATACCGCTCAGTTTAGACGCAAAGTTTTCGTTGTCTCTGGAACTCAACAACACAAAGTTCCCCAAATAATTATATAGTTTATTTACTTGATACAAACGTCTTACTCTCTAAGTAACAGTCAACAATAGTGTTCTTGACAGAATAATGTGTCGTCTCTCCTTACAACATCACACGTGTTGACAAGCGCGAACTCATACAGTGTATTTCTTGTTATGCTACATAACCAAATCAAATCATGACAAGAAATTGGTTATTTGATATAACCAAATATTAAGTTGTAATGCAAAAAGTGGTTATTTGAAATAACCATTTTGCATTGATTTGGTTATTTGATATAACGAAATTAAATCATGACAGAAAAATTAGTTATTCATGTTGTGTTGACCAATTCATGTTGTGTTGGTTATTTGATATAACCAACTCATAATATCGCAGCCAGTTTGGTTATTTGATATAACCAAACAAATCATGGAAAAAATGACAACATTAATGCTAAATAATAAATGAACACTTGGCGCCCCATATTTAAGGTCTCAAGTCGTCTTGAAGTCGAGAGTTCACGTCGTCTTGAAAATGCTCAGAGTTGCGTTGTAAACAGAACGAGAACGGCGTTGAGAATACTCTTGGGACTACTCTTTGTTTCGCATGAAGAATTCTTTGTTGCGCAAAGTGCTGAGTTGGATGATCTCATATACAACGAGAGACAATGGTATAATAGTTTTATAATATAGACACTCATCACTCATGGTAGTTTGAGGTTTCTAGTCGTGTTGTTTTATCAAGCAAATACCTGATTTCTTGTTCATTGACATTCGCCGCTGGGATAGATTATTTATAATTTTACATGGAAAATGTGAAATAAATTGGGTTAGAAACTTGTAAATTTATATATACTAAAACAATTATACAACTCGCCCTCGTTTTCTATGAGTGATGTCCAACTTTCCTCGTTGACTATTTAACAATTAGTCACTGAAGTCGAGGTAAATATAACGATAATCACCGAGACTGAGGTGACTAATTGTTTTAGTATAATTTCAGGCCTGAACTGAATATCCAATTGAGAAGTTTTAAACAGACAGTTTGAACTGTGTTAGATATAATTTGTAAATCCAATGCTCGATGTTTTCTTCACGCTTGACAGCTTTCAAAAACACATTAAGTACTAACGATCAAAACGGACGTAAAAATACAAATAATTATACGATAAACAACTTCCTCACCCTTAGACTGTTCTATCTTGAGATAAATCTGATGTATACAGTGTATTTATGCTACGTTTTTGAGCCCTTTCGACGATTTATTAGTTATAATAGTATCGTTGCCATTTTGAAAAAAATTTCGTCATGTTTTAGAAACCATACATATATCAAAATGCCGATTGCGAGAGGGGACTGGAACAACAAAACACTTTTTCAAGTATGATTTCTGGTGATGTGATAGTCACCGCGTAGCGCGCTTAGACTGGTTGTCAAATTGTTAAATAGTATTAATTATATCGCCCTGATTAGTCTAGCTCGGGATATAGGCCGACTATTCACTGTTTCATAACATGGCTTACCGATTTGTGACGGAAGAGGATTATATATATATATACTGTATATATAAACTAGTCTGTACTGCCAATCAATAAAGAAAGACTACACAATTTAACATCAATGTGTTCTCAGGAAAATTATTTTATAATTTTTGTCGAGCAGAAAAGTTAAAAAGCTTTTTTACTTACAAAATGTTATCGGATAATCTTTTAAACATTTTTCAAAAGCAAATTTTATTCTAGAATGGTTTCAACAACCTGTTTTGCTATATGCTAAAACAATTATTTACCTCAGCGTTGGCGATTTTGATTGTGATTAATAGCATGCAGATATTTTCCCGAGATATGTTACACTATATACGGATATTGCTTGCTCGTTCGTACGTATGGCTCTACCAAAAATAAACATTGGGGAGAACAAGTGACTCAAGATAACACTTTGACAGGACTGCAGAAATAAGGTTTATTGACATTTATGGCATATATATATATTTGGTACTGAAACGTTCTTGACATTATAAAACGTTATGTTTTTATTATCGTTAGTAATTTTCATTTGTGTATCAATGTCCTAGCTTAATTCGCTGACTTAGTTATTTTGTTCAGAGATTCTGTGAAATAGATTACACATTCGTTTTCTTTTATCCACCGAGAGAAAACCGGATATCCATATCAAATGTCAGTTTTAACTCAAACATGCGCGGACACGATCAGCACTACACGACGTACTTTAGCCGTAGCCTCGTGGGCAAAATGTTTTAAATTTCAACATATTTTTTTGTTTTATCCGAAGACAAGACAAATAATAGTAACCAACCGAGTACAGTGGGGCTAAAACAACGCTTCTTTCGCTTTCTAGCTTTTACAACGAGAGTGACATTGAAATAAACAATCATGAACAAGTTTCTTACAAACTGTCACTTCTTAGTTTGATAAATTATACACATTATTACATTCATCGATATTAAGCACTATACTTCAACATCTCAAATTATAATGACAGCGAACGATAATGTTCCCAAAAGACATTGAAACCTGAAAATATTCGTCTCAAATTCAGCATAAATATGCTTGTTTGATCATGCTTTAAATTTTTCGCGTTGCTGAATCACTGAATAATATGTTGTTTCACGAAGGTTTAAAAAAAGTTGATATTAATAGTGACGTGTACCTTGTTTTAAAAGAGTTCTTATAGAGGGGTATAATTGGTGGCGATGGAGAAACATTAATCTTCCTGTACGGTTGTGTTGGATTTCTGTGTTGCATATAGTGCATACCAAAAGTGGCATAAACCTGCATAAGCATCAAAACTTACACTCCAGAGTCTGACAATAATTTCGGAGCACTCAGTATATGTATGACCAGCAGTGGTTATGCGGTGCATTAACGTTTTGTTATGAACGCATGCAGTCTCTTTGATACACTAAAAGATCATTGTACTCTTCATGTTGTATAATTGTTACAAAAAAGAAAATAAACATCACACTCACAGGTTATAGAAGTTGCAGCACTTCACTTTCTCATAGAAATTTCTAGTTAATAGGTAATAGAACGAACATGAGTCGCACTGCTATTGTTACTCGTGATTAACATATCTATTTTGGCATTCTAGCACTCCTGTTCGTTCTGTTACCTTTATTAATTACACTCCAGTGCAAATCGTTTTCCCAAACAACCATAATAATAATAATAATAATAATGATAATAATAATAATAAACTCTGAACTAGAACCCAAGCATAAATTACATCAGCTTAGTTACAAATTCTAATTAATTACATCTAAGCTTCATTATTAGTTGTTCAAGACAGTAATTTTTTAACTCTATGGCGCCAAATATAGTTTGACCCAATAATAGCTGAGATTGAACAGTCACGGATAACGCCTTTCAAAACATCCTTGTCTCTTGAAAATGCTTTTAAGTTTGACCATACATCTTTATGAACTGTTCCAAGAGAACCAAAACATAGTACAAACAGTTTCGTGTCGTAGCCATTTTTCTTCAAACACTCCACCAATGGGTTATATTGAACCATTTTTGAATTTTTAGCCAAGTCATGATATATGTCAAAACATACCGTAATCTCAACAATTTGACAACATTTAGACAATTCATTTACTGCAATAATATCCGGACGTACGATGATGCAGCTCATTCATTTCATCTTTCAGTAGGGGAAACACTGTTTCAACATTCCTCTCAGACATAACACGAACTCGTCGACAGCACCTCCTGAGCATATTCACGACTATACTCACAATTCGATCGTGGCGTCTGCTGTAAAAGTTTCCAAATGTTCTGATACACCCATTTAACAAATGAGCCATACTTTCTGTTTTTTGACAACCAAAAGGACATAACGGATTATTTTCCCTATTCCAAATATATGTTGTAAATCTCGTAGGCAATATACTCAACCTGGCCTTCGCTACGAATTAGATGATCATCAACCTTCCAATTATAAAAGATTGAACTGGATAATTTCGGATTTATGTTTGTCATATTCAGGAACTGGCCTTGGATGGATAATTTTTCTGCGTCTTGTACATCGCGATCGCCACACAACTTCATTAAGCGCTTTTGTAAATTATTTGGCGGTAATTCTAAACCATTAGCGTGAATAATAATAATAATAATAATAATAATAATAATCGTCGTCAACTCAAAACTCATCCCGGCTTACCGAGCTAGCCCGCCTCATGTAATAGCAATATGAATCTCACTCCGGCTTACCGGTGTGGCGGTCTGAGATTGTACCGTGCTGAGATTGTCTTGGACATGCGCACTGACCGTTTGGGCCTATAATAAATATCTCCCGTGCCAAGATTGCTCATTTGCACACATCGTGCTTTTGAAGAAGATATAATATGTTGGTAGATATATAATCCAGGAAAGCTTTCTCGGATAATTTTACTCATTAGATAAACTTGTTTATTCATGTTTGTTAAGTCTACAAGTTCTCAACTTCGATGCTCACAATGTTCTACAAACAATTTTGAATTTGCATGTGGTGTTTATAAAAGTAACTTTGTTATTAATACGATATTATATTGTTCAGGTTGAGAGTCCGCATAGTAATGATGTTGAGTTATCAGCTATTTTTGTTTCAGTCAATGATAATTTGTAGTTGATGAAGGAATTTTCGCATATACCAAGATGCAGTCTGTAAAGAGTCTGTAGTGTTAATTCCTTTCGATAAGGCGCAATCGGAATTTGGAAAAAGGTTTGAGATAACTTTGGTTGAGCGACTTGAGACAAGATTACAAATTGCACAATCTGAAAATATCATGAATCAATCGTTTTGCTTCAAAAGGTTTGCTTGAACTGGTCATTAACATTCGATTATACAATTCGAGATACAATTCAAGCACAGTGACAATCTCAGACCTTTCTTGCGCGTGCTGAGATTACAACCACTTTTCGAACATGCGCACTTGAAAGAATATATAATCTCAGCATGGTGACAATCTCGGGCCAAATCGCCTCGTGTAATCGGCCCCTGAGAATACTTATACTATGTGATAAAAATACCTTGCAATAAAACTGATTCCTGGCAACGCTGGGTTTGGAAATGGAATATCAACTGATGCATACATACATACATACATACATACTTTATTCAAATGCTCCTTTACAGGCTTTTCAGCAGTGAATTACAATGAGTTAAAAATGTAAGAATAAGCTTACAGTATTAAAATTACAAATTAAAAATTTTGATTAAAAGTTACATTATACATATTTTAGGATTATGGAATGATCAAAGGCCGTTTAAGAATCAATTTACAACAATTATAATAGAATAACAAATTACTAAATCGAATGATGCAAATTAAGCATATGTGATTTAAGTTTTTTCTTAAAATCATATGTAACGATATGTTTAAAATTAGTTTCCAAATCGTTCCAAATTTTTGTAGCCCTATATCTAAAGGTTCTCTGACCTGAAGCAGTTTTATACAGTGGAATGTTAAGGAGATCCTTGTCACGCATTGGGTGATCGTGTAGTTCAGTCCGTTTGCAAAAAGATTTACTTAAATAACTAGGTGCAAGGTTATTAACACACTTATAAGCCATTATGGTATCTCTGAACAATAATAATTGTTCGATAGGCAACCAGTTAAGCTGTCGCAACGCTGGCGTTATGTGGTCAAACTTTCTTGTTTTTGTGATAATTCTACAGGCAAAGTTCTGAACAGACTGGAGTTTTTTCAAGTTCGTGGAGGAGGTATTAGACCAGACAGTGGAGCAATATAGAATCTTTGACTCGGTTTATTTGACAGAGTTTAGACATACACGACGAAACTAGATGGGTAATGTGACAATCATACGTCAATTGGGAGTCAAAAATTACGCCAAGATCTTTAGCCGAAGAAACAGGTTTGATAGATTTTCCTAGAAAATTCAAAGACATGTCGGTTGGAAGTGTTCGGATCTGTTGGCTTGTACCAATAAGGAGAAATTTCGTTTTTCCCGGGTTAATGAGCAATTGGTTTCCAGAACACCACTTAGCAACCCTGTTGAGGTCCATTTCCAAGTTGTGAGTTGCTTGATCCAAGTCTTTGATAGGAAACGACAGAAAAACTTTAGAGTCGTCTACATACGAATCAAGGGCGCATGATTGAGTAATTGATGGTAGGTCGTTCATGTAAATACAAAATAGTAGAGGTGATAAAATTGCACCTTGTGGTACTCCATGGGTAATGGGAAGTGAAGAAGACACTGTTGATCCAATGCGCACGGATTGAGATTCTACCAGAAAGATAACTGTCGAACCATTTCACTGCTCGAGTAGAAGCTCCAGTGCAGCTTAATTTATGTAACAGAATTTGATGACTGACGCTATCGAAGGCTTTGGACAGGTCTAATAGGATAATCGCAGTCAGCATCTTATCCATTGCTTCAAGTACGCAGTCACTTACCATTATGTTAATGGTCTCAGTGGAATGAAATTTTCTGTTACCACTCTGTTGAGAGGATAAACGGTTGTTGTTAGATAGGTAGTTGCTGAATTGGTTAAGGCGCAAACTCTTTCACAGACCTTTGATGCGACGACAAGAAGTGAGAGAGGGCGGTTATTGGATGCTTGCTCATGATCGCCTTCTTTTAGTAATGGTATGACATCAGCCAGTTTCCACGTATCAGGAAATATGGATGAAGCGAGAGAACAATTTATTATGTCCGTTAAGGGGCCCAGTATAACAGGGAGACAATCTTTAATAATGCGTGGACTTATCTTGTCTGGACCTGGAGACTTGTTTGAGGGCATGGAAAATATAATACGTTGAACCTCGGTACAGGTAACTGGCTTGAAGTTAAACAATTCGTCTGCCGGGTGTTGAATAGTAGTAGAAAGAGGACTAAATAGCTCGATGTTATTATCCTTAGCTAAACGTGTTGCTGCTACGGCCGTGTTCCCAATTCCTACAGAAGTAAAAAATTGATTGAAATCCTCTACAACCAACTTTAAGTCTTTACTGTATATTTGTGATTCCTTTTCTTTGGCTGGAATACATTGATTAATTGTCTTCCAAAGAGAACCTGGGTTGTTCTTATGTTTCTGAACTTCGTCAAATACATGTTTTTTGGCGGCATTTTTAAGCGTAATTTTGATAGTATTACGAGACTCTTTGTAGCAATTCCAATCATTGATATTCGCGGGTCTGTAGAAAACGGTTTATGGAGTCTATCTCTTATCTCTCATGAGGTTCCTTTATTTCAGATGTGACGTGTGGACAGGGTCGGCTGCGAACTTTCATGGTTTTTACTGGCGCGTGGATATCAAGAGTAGAGTGAAGAGTATCATTGAAGGTTGCTAATTTGGAGTTCACATCTTTTCCTGAGAAAATGGATAGGAGACGATCAGAATTAGTAGCAAGGTCAGAGATAAATGACGAGGGGTCATAGTGTTTGTAACTTCGTACGGTAATGTAACATGGTGGTTTCTTAGGTCGTTTCAATTTCAGTATGACGTAAATAGGTAGATGATCGCTGATTGGAGTACTAAGAACACCACTATCACGTACGAGTGACGGAGACGAAGTGAGAATAACGTCAATAAGTGATTGACTGGTGTTAGTGATCCTCGTTGGAATGGTAATAACTTGTGTAAGGTTAAGTTCAGTACAAACATCGGCTAGAGCTTTCTGTTCACGATTTTCCTTCAGCATATTGCAGTTCAGGTCACCGAGTATGACGATCGGTTTGCCAAATAAAAGAGCTTGCATGTAATTAGGTTTGAAACTGTTCTCAAAACAAGCTAATGGGCAATCAGGAGGACGATACGAGACAACAAGAGGGATTTGGATTTGTTAATTTGGAGATTTATCCAAAGCTGTTGGAAATGAGTTTCGGAAGTCTGTGAAAGTTCTTTTAATGACGTAACGTTTATTTCTTTCCGAATGTATGCGCAAACGCCGCCTCCTTTCTTGTGAAGACGATCGAGCCTATACAACTTATAACCGTCGATACTAATTTCAGAATTATAGAGACCGTTGAGTTCAACCATGTTTCGGAAATTGTAAGTACATCGATATTATTTGAACTGGCAAGATCCCTCAGCTGGAGAAGGTGAGCTGTATTTCTTAGTGAACGAATGTTTAAGTTTGCTATTTTCAGACCAGAGTTGGTTTTCCCGCTTTCCTTTGATGAACCTGAAGATTCAAGAACATTCGTTTTATGTGTATTGATTTGAATGAGATTCTCAGGGTTGTATTTATTTGAAATAAGTTGTGACTTTTTTACTGGCCACTGGTAGTTGGTGATTCTAATTGGGATGTTACAAGAAACTCGATCGTCACTGGATAAATCAGGCTGCGACCGAGCACAGTCAATAGGATCACCCGTATGATATGCATGTAGATTACAAGAAGGTTATTTACGATTTACGGGGAGCTATACTGGAAATAAATATTATCGCATTGTTCTTGCTGAATGTAACAGCACTGTTGTAGTTTTTTATTATTTTATTCAATCAAAAGTCATTTGTCAAATTTATTATTAAGGACATTTGCGCGGTTTTAGACTCTCGTATAAACTTTCGTATACAATTTCCCTAGAAGAAACACCTGCTTATAGTAAAAGTCAATAAAGCAATCTTAACATTGCGCAGTATTGTTTCTCAACTATACCACCTCGATTCCCACTGAAATAGCTGCCAAACTAAATATTTATAGTTTAGTTGTACCATCATTTTACCAGGGCCGGCGGAAGAGGGGGTCCCCAATAATAATGCTGCCAAAAATTTACGTGTTTAAAAATTTTAAGTTGCATCATTTGTATAGGAAATAACACGGTTCGAGAAGAATTAAAGAAAAATCGCACGCGTGTTTGGCGAAATATTCATAATACCACGAGTGCGAAGCACGAGTGGTATTATGAATATTTCGCCAAACACAAGTGCGATTTTTCATTAATTCTTCGAGAACAAGTGTTATTTCCTTTTAATACCTTTTCAATCAATTTTACGCGTTCCTAAATACCCCTAAATTTTACTACGAAGCGGGAAAACTGATGATCACTGTTTGTATATACTAAAATCCAAAGATCCCGGATGTGATTTTTTACTAGGGGTATTATTTTTACTAGGGGTAGCCGTTTTTAAATACCCCTAGTAAAAAAATTTAAGTTTAATACTGATGTCATTAGCCAATCAGGAATGAGTAAAATTGATTGAAATGGTATTAATACAGGTATCAGGAAAATACCAAACCGATAATTTTTCGTCCTTCCGACTGCCAGTTCGTAATGTCGACTGCGCATCAAAATGACGCGTTCTGCGTCGGGATAAAACTTATTTCCGGCAATTCATAACATCAGGCTGGGGAATTCAGTATAACGAATTTTCAAGTGTAAATAGAAATGCAAATGACTATTGTGGTTTTAGCCTGATGTTACGAATTGAAATAAGTTTTATCCCGACGCAGAACACGTCATTTTGATACGCAGTCGACATTACGAACTGGCTTATTGTTCGCATATTCATCAAATAGAGAAGCTATGTAACCAGGCAATTTTAGGATTGGTACCGGCCCCCAATAGAGATTTTCTTCCGCCGTGCCTGTTTACGCTGGCCCGTATGCGTGTAATTTACAAAACGAAATATTAGAAATATTTCCTTATAGAGCGCTTTATGTTCATTTGCTTTATAGCGCATTGACATTCTATACTCGTATTCCATCAACCAGTCTTTGATCAGCACCTTCGATCAGATCCGCTTTATTTTCTGACGAGCGTACTTTTTTCGAAATGCGAGCTTCGTTCGACTTTTTTTTCCTTCTTGAAGGAAGATAAACTAATGACAGAAACAGACGATTTTGTCGAATACTAATTCTCGTTCACGCAGGACGTGAATCGCAATGAACGCTGCGATCATCATCATCATTCATGGGTCAATTGTGACGTTGCGCATTGAGTTTTATTTTGTTGTGCATTCAAGATATTGTGCTCTGATATTTTGTTTTGTGAATTAAGGCGCTGTTACACTGTGCAATTTTTCATGCAACTTGTCTCGCAACACTGATCTAGAGGCATGCTATGTAAAAAGTGTAAATGCAAGCATGGGCCCACGTTGCACTCTGCTGACCTTTTTCTTACTTAACATGCCTCTAGATCAGTGTTGCGAGACAAGTTGCATGAAACATTGCACAGTGTAACAGCGCCTTTACACATACGGACGACCGTATCATTTAGTTCTGTGATACGCGTCTAAGACACTATGTCATTATATGTGTTCATAAAACACTGTCACTATATGTTCTTACCAGGGGCGTAGCAAGCATGTTGAAGTTGCGGGACCACAACATTTCAGGGATATATAGACAAATATAGATATTATTTGTCTATATATTCTTTGTTCAAAAGGGGCAACTTTTATGTTTAAATAAGACGGCTGTCCAGACGTTTACTAGGGCTACTGATTTCTGTAATCAGGCGCTGTGCAGCGCTCGTTTAAAGAAGTGTGAAACTTTTAGAAGCAATGTATGTACTGTAGTTTTAGACTTTTTAGTGTTGTACTTAGAACGTAGACTTGCCTGTAACGAGTATACAAGATTGATGAGGGACGAAGAAAAATCAGGCGTCTGGACGCTGGCTAGCCCTCGCCAGACGAAATTTAATGTAAACACCGCCACGGCAATGCTATTTTTTCTAATATCTGTTGGATTGAAGGTCTTCGTGTGTCAAAACTTATATAAAAATCAACGGCAAGGCATACGAAATTTACGAAATTTCATCGGTTTAATGGACATAAAAGTATTAAATCATTAGATAAACGTCGAATAGATCTTGAAGCCATGTCCTTTGATTTGGATACTTTGTCTTTAATCTCTTATGCATTTTCTCATATAACATCTGATCTTCACATTTTAAGTAGACGAAACCTACAGCGTTCGATTCGCCAGATTGAAGTGATCATTTCGATATAGAATTGATTTAAATCGGACAAAAACATAACATATTGATAAATATTACGGAGTTTCACGGGATAAATGTCAACACAGTCTCGAACACAGCATAATATAATATTTCCCTGTCCTTCGGAAGCTGTCCATTTGGAGAGAATCTTTGCAATGGTTTGCGCCGTTTACAGGTCTTGTAAACGCGCTTTTCCGACTGCGATTCATTGACAATAAAATGAGAGTCCGAAATCGCTTTAATTCGCTTACATTACCTTGCAACAAGTATTATGGCTCTCATCTGTCATGATGTTGACGTTTTGTCCACGGTTCTGTGAGATCTTTCTTTTGGACCAGCTTTACCTTTGGGCGAGATGTTGGTAGGTTTTGTAAGTGCTTACTTTATATTAATTGACCAGTAAATCGTTTATCAGTGACCTTACGCTCAACTGCGGTAGGCCTGACGGGAAACATAGTTTTCCGAAAAAATTGCTGACTCAGTTTTGCAATTTTGTGATCAAAACGAATAATAACAAACGGAGCCGAAACCTAGACTCGGTCTACCATACAGTAGGTAGCCCGAGTAAAAAGGCAATGCACTTTTCATAAAAGTTCTAAACATTTTAAAGTATACATTCATCAGTTGGTTATACCGAGTCCAGATTCAGTGTTGTTTTTTAACGATGTAATCGGAAATTGCCTGCACATCTTGTTAATATTTTGAACCGAAAATATGAATTGGGAAAAGCTGTGAAACATAATTTGAAAAGATTGTAAGAACCATTACCTTGTTCTTAGTGTATGTACGAACACTGAAACAAAACAACTTTGGCAATGCCTGGGGCAGAACAATGTCAATTTTCTGGTCATGAAAATCCAAGTTGTATATATGTACCAGTATTCTGGTTCGGATTACATATACGGATCTACTTACTACAGCGAAGACAAGTGGAAACGTTACCCATCCAACGCCGAATATTTGTGTTCTAAAGGTAAGTTCAAACATTTTGACTATTCAACGAACTGCATCGTCGCGGATTTACCAACGACAAGACGCCCGCTAGGCGTAAACTCGGGCTACTTGGCTGATTTTGCTTTGCTGGAGCGCGGTTAATTTGTCGGCAATGTGATTTCCAGATGCGATTCACATCCAATTTTTACTTTTGCTTGGACCGTAGGGAGGTTGAGGGTATATTGGGGGAATTATATGGGTTTATTATACCCTCATATATAATCCACCAATCAACTGTCTCTATTAGCATCACGTGGCAGCCCAATATTTTACGATGCAGAACACATATTGGGCAGTAACCTTAGGACTGTTTACGTGCGAAGAAACATCTTTATGTTAAGATATTTTTTTCGATATAATAAAACACCTATTGGATTCATCTTCGCTCAATATTACAAAATATTTAAGTCTCGATTTGCGATATTATGCTCGACCTTCGGTCTCGCCCAATATTGAATTCTCGACTTAAATATTTTGTAATATTGGGCTCAGAGGAATCCAATAAGTAATAATATAGGGTTATAGGGGGAATTACCATATACAGGTATTTCATTGTTCCCGTAATAGTGGTCTTCAAATGGTTTGACTTTGTCCCATATGCTTAGGCCCCCACTAGTTTAAGATATAGTGGAAGAATTGATGTTTTAACTTTTAACTCAAAATCACATTTTACGCAATAACTTAAGTACAAGTTATTAGTCATAAAGGCCATATATTTTACGTTATTTTTAGTGTCCAGCTTGAAAAGACGTAATAAATTTAATTTGATAGGCTCTTTAACTCTAGCGAAAATAAGCAACAGACAGCACTACTCGAGTTACAAAAATATATTATTGTCAATGTATAAAAATATATTATACAACGTAACAAAGAACAATTATATAGAATTAAGAACTAGAACTAATGTTTCTCGTGACAGTTTAATTTGACTTTAATTTGTTGGATATATGTGACAATCATTTGGCTGTAACTGGTACTGATAACCCAGAACATTTTGGAGCATATATGTGCCCCCCCCCCCATATTCTCCGGTAACAGGGGGCCGAGCCCCCCTAAAATTTCGACGTCAAAGCACCAGTTAGGACAGACGTGTGGCGCAGAGGAATTATGCGATCTTTACATCCGACCTGGTATTTTCTTCGCTACAATGCTAGTTAGAAAATCAAATAAGCAATTACTGCTGATGCCTCAGATTGCACCAGAATTAACCTTATAGATTTCAAAAAAATTGCGGGGGCACTTGCTCGTACACAAGTTTCAAACACAGACCAGTTCAACCATGTGCAACTATTTTCAGAAACTAGTCAGATATTGACAAAGGAAGTAAAGCTAGACTAAAATTATGCTGTTTAGGATCATAATATTTTGTTGTAAAACTGACCTCAAAATGTAGGAAATCGCGTTCATACCCCCATCTTATAAAAGCGGCCTGTGGCATAACTGGTAAAATTCTCAGCTTCTGCCAAATAATTTGAAGGATATATTAGCGCCTTCTAAGTTTAGGAAAAAGGCCGACGATACTGGAGATGACTCGGTTAAGTTAGGATGTTTTAAATGTATAAAGAAATGTGACCTATGTAAAAATTATTTGGCAGAAGCTGAGAATTTTACCAGTTATGCCACAGGCCGCTTTTATAAGATGAAGCAGGCGCTTTCTTGTACTTCCTCTCATATATGGGGTGATATATTTAGTTTCTTGTAAGAAGTGCAAATTGCAGTATGTGGGATCCACTAATAACCAATCTAAAGTTCGATTTCGTAATCATAAATCGGCAATGGTTACCGGTTAAAATACCTGTGAGGTTGCCACACATTTTAATAGAACTCCTCGTGTCTTAGGGGATTTTGAGTTTAAATTGAAGCTATTTTAGATAAAGCTATTTTAGATATTCTATTAGCCAGAGAGGCATATTGGACAGCACAATTGCGTACTTTACAGCCATTAGGGCTATTTTTATTATATATTATGTATATATATAGGGCACTTTGTGCCATATATCATTTTTATATTTTAACTGAAGAAGAACGAATGTTCGTTTAATGTTCGCATTCAATATGTCAATATGACAACACTTTGTCAGAAAACGATAAAATACCGTGTGTGAGACTGGCCGCGCACCGGACACGATTTCAAGGTTGTTGCCGCCATGTTGAAATGGGGGCAAAGGGACTGGGACGAGCGAGTATAATACATCCATATGTACTTCTAGTACGTTTTCCATATAAGGAAGTGGCCTACGAGCAAATACAAGGCATTGACGAGTAAATACAAGGCATTGACGAGTAAATACAAGGCATTGACGAGTAAATACAAGGCATTGACGAGTAAATACAAGGCATTGACGAGCAAATAGATTGCCCTCGTACCAGCCCACTGGATGTGGGGTTGTTAACACATTACTGAGCGCATGCGTCTGACAGTCAATTTCTAATCCCACATGCTTAGTCTGTCTCACTATTCTACTAACCGGATCTAGCGATGGCCTGAAACACAGCCGGGGGGTTAGGGTTAGAAAACTCGTTAGGCGGGGGGTTAGGGCCTTTGTTGTTTTGGGGTCGGTTGCAATCCAATTAACTAGGAGGCAGCTGGTACGAGGGTTCAACGTGTCAGCTATTTGCTCGTTAATTCACTCTATTGGCTCGTCAATAGACCTCTTTCATAATGGTGGCCAGTCTAAATATTCTTTTATATGCATACAAATTAGCCTTTCTGGCCTCGTTACAAAGCGAAGATTCTTTGGAATTACAGACACACGAACGAGGTCAGAAAGGCTAATTTAAATTAATATAAAAGAATATTTAATTTGGGTTTATTATAAAAGAGGTACCTTCTATTTGCGCATCCTTATAAGGAATACATACAAGATACCCTCATCATAATAGCAGTCTAAAAGACGCAAGATTGCCATATTTTCGTGCTCTTTACACTTTTTTACATTTGATTTGCATAGTTTCTGTGCCTTTCAACCGGATACGATTATTCCTTGTAAGAAATCTTCATACGTGTAGATTTCATCTTGTGATATTTGAAAACGTAAATTTAAATGAACAGTACGAAAATATGGCGATTTTTGCGTCTTTTAGAATGTTATTGTGCTATGTTACAAATGCTTAGGGATTGAACTTGACGAAGTTCTTTCCAGGGACGTCCATATCTCGAATGTTGTTTCTAAAGTTGTCAAAGCTATCGGTGCATTAAGAAGACTTAAACCTTATTTGCCCCAATCAACTTTGATTCTTATTTATAAATCTTTAATACTAACACAATTTGATTATTGTAATGGTGTATGAGGTAATATAGGTAGAGTCCTAGCTCTTAAACTTGAACAACTTCAATCTCGTGCAGCCAGAATTATTCTAAGAGCTGATTATTCTATAGATCAGTTTATGGTCCACTCTTGAGGAGAGACGTTCTCAGCACGTTGGTGTTACAATGAGTATAAAACCTTCAATAATTTGGTTCCTGAATATCTTTTCCAGAAATTTGTCAGTCAAACAAATGCAATACATAATCACAATCTAAGTGGCTCAAATTATAAAATTTTTGTTCCTAGACCTCAGTCCGAAAAAAAAGAAAAAAAAAGTTTTACCTACAGGGGGTTGTTCTTTGGAATTCCACAGGAAAAAACATCAACTTCTTCTTTATCTATTTTTAAATCTCTAGTGAGAAGTTGATTACCAATACTTATTTGTATATAGTTATTATTAAATTGTTTAGTTCGTCACTTATGTATACGGCTCCAAGGAAGAACACTTTTATGAATTGGACTACGTATTGAAAGAAGGTTTTAATAATAATGTTAAACCGCGCTCGTCCGAGTCTCTTTGCCCCCATTTCAACATGGCGGCAAAATTACCTTGAAATCATCTATTCCAATCCAAATGCATATCAAGTAGCGGCGAAGCAATTTTCCGTTTCGTAAACGGTCGTTTCCACCAGTTACGCGTTTGAAAATTTCACGCAACGCCACGCGTGCCGTCAAACAAAAACTGGGACTTGTCATGTAGCCAAAATGGCGGAAGCTAATGATTGACATGCGGCCACTGATCTCTAAATAAAGACTGCATTGAGCTTTGAGCGGATTTTGAAGCCTGCATATTTGCATAATGTAAATTTACGAGAGATCATTAGAAACTCTGAGTTTGCAAGTAAATCAAACTGTGACGCTAGCAAAATAGGTTTAGTGTCTGGCCAATATAATTTCTTTGTTAACATTAAATGCATAAAATCTTCAACCTAATTTGACGTCTCATATCGGGCTTCTCTCACTGGATAATTAGAGCCAACGGCGGCCATTGCTAAGGGACCAAATTCGCAGTAAATCTGTAGGTAGGCGATGAATCGTTTTACCCTTGTCGATTGTAAGAGCACATAAACCATAAAAAACCTGTTAGGATTCTTAGTTGGTCCCTTAGTAATGGCGGACTTCCGGCTTTATTTTCTGAACAATAGTTGCTCGATCCAGTCTTTATTTAGAGATCAGTGCATGCGGCTAAATGCAGGAATTACTCCGACATGTCATTGGATGATAAAATAGTAATTAGTACTCTATCAAAACGCTGTTAATTTACAGTTATCTATATCTAAAATAGACCAACGAATACACGGAAACCTATCGCTTGTATTTAATAATAAAGAAAGAACTGCTATGTCATAAACTCATATGTTATAAATATTTTCGCACGATTTATATATATTACCGGAAGATTGAAGACGTATGAATTCAACACACGACAGGGCCTTTTTTAAGGATTTTCCCGTGGGGGGGGGGGGCATTTTCCTAAAAGGGACCTTCGTAGCCAAAATATATGTTTACTGTTTCTGAGGTAGGCTTTTTCGTTTTTATATATATATATATATACCGGGTGACCCAAAAAAAAGTACTCCGGTTTGATTCATAATAACTTCTAAACGAGTGAAGCTATTAAACTGAAATAACTTTCATTAGATAGATGGAAGACTAACTTAGATTTTGAAATATGACAGTTGTATTTTACTTAAAAATTCACGGAGATATTAATGTTCAAACTCGGTAGCATATTTCTGGATGTGTCTAAAATATGCAAAAAACGCCGTATCAAATATTAATCAAGCTTTGCTCAACTGAAACACCCACTATTAGCAGTAAATAAATGACACTTGACAAATTGTTTATTATGAAACGAAGTATTATTATTTACAAAATACAAGCAAGATTTATTCGTTCGGAATCGCGTGTCCTCTAGCACGAATGCACTGCCTAGCCCGTGACACCATTGCGTCGAAGGAGTCATGGATCATTCGTTGTTCTAGATTACGGCATGCTGCGAAGCTCTTCTAAATTCTACGGTTGCTGATCATGTGGTACATTCCAAATTTGTTCATGTTCAGAATAAACTCAGAATGAAACACAATCAAACCATAACTCCATAAGACATAACATGCAACTCCCCAGAGACATCCAACATTAAGAATTTGATACGGCGTTTTTAGCATATTTTAGACACATCCAGAAATATGCTACCGAGTTTGAACATTAATATCTCCGTGAATTTTTAAGTAAAATACAACTGTCATATTTCAAAATCTAAGTTAGTCTTCCATCTATCTAATGAAAGTTATTTCAGTTTAATAGCTTCACTCGTTTAGAAGTTATTATGAATCAAACCGGAGTACTTTTTTTTGGGTCACCCGGTATATATATATATTTGTCTACCATTTTATTTAAAAATATTTTTTCTACAGTTCATGATCAGTGGCCGATCCAGGGTTGTTCGAAAGGGGTAACGGTAATCTAGTAGGGGGGTCTGGGGGCATACCCCCTCAGGAACATTTTTAATGTTGCAAAGCCCAGAAGTGCTTTTACGGCGATTTCTGATAATAATTTTTGCGAAATTAAGGCACCACGCCATTGCTAAAAATGCACGATTACAAAGGGGCATCAAGATTATGAAACACTTTAATATATAAACTCAGAAGTAGTACGGAACCAATATAAACACTTTAGCCTTTAGGCATCTTCATAAGCTACCAAAACATTGTGCTTATAATAATATAATATTGTAATATAATATTGCGTTTATCATATTATGGTAAAAAAACAGAAAACACTTGTTTGCGGGATTTTAAATGGGGGACGCGCGCCACGTAGGTCAACATAATAATTTCAGTAAGTCTATAAGTTGTTAATTAAGGACTAAAACTTACTTTCCATTTGTTTAATTTTTATTCCTTGCTTATTGGTTGATTAAATTTAAGAAAAAGGGACTTTTCCTGAGGGGGGGGGGGACTGGGGGGCATTTGCCCCCCAGCTTAATAGTTAAAAAAGGCCCTGACACACGATCGAGAATCAGAAAGTTTAATTTAATACCACAAACAAATACAAGAATGCTGAATAAACTTTTACTTTCAAAAAGCTTCGAAGAACACTAAACACTAACCTTAAATTAAACACTAACCTTAAAACTTTTTTGTGACATTAAAATATATTTCTGATTCTTGATCGTGTGTTGAATTCATACGTCTTCAATCTCCCGGTAATATAAATCGTGCGAAAATATTTATACTATGAGTTCAACTGTTCAAGATATAACCATTCTTCCTTTCTTTCTTTATTAAATACAATCGGATTCGATAGGTTTCCCGTGTATTCGTTGCCGTTGATCTATTTAGATATAGATAAATATAGAGTAATTCTACACCATTGACACTGTTGGTACTATTTTTATCGTGCAATGACAGGGCGGAGCAATTACTGCATTTAGCCGCATGTCTCGTTCATATTAACCGCCATTGTTGGTGTATGAAAATCAGTGATGAAAATGCGGTTTGCGTGGCGTGAAATTTTCATACGCGCGTGTGCGATCATATCGTGTTTCAGAAGGGCAGGATGTGACGCGTTAACGCCAGTAAAATGGTGGCATCGACCGTAACTGGTGGCAACGACCGTTGACTGACTACGCGATTAGGCCGAGTTTTACGCGAAAAAAACAATGCTTATGCTCAATTTCTAGGAAGCGGTACTTAATCACCTCATATAGTGCAGATATATAGGAATTTCGATAACCTAAATATTCGTCACATTGATTTTTGCAATCGCAGTTCTTTCCAATTACCGGGAAAATATATTCAGCTGTAATTATCTAATCATCAGGATCAAATATGGACCACAAATGGTAGCAGCAAGTTGCCGAGTGGAAGCGGAAAAATATTATGATCGGATTTAAAATGTAGGCGAACACCTTTAGTTTCTCCTGAAGCAATTTGTGGTCTTCCCCTGGATTTTCCAGATCCTGTTCTATGTAGAAGGAATTTTGACACCAAAGTGCGAAATTAGTGGCGAGCAGGAAGAGTGCACAGCTGGAAATCGTCTTCGCATTCCTATTGTTGCTGCTGTAATAGCGCCTGGCCAAGACTAAGGTTACTGTCTGGATGATATCTTCTAAAATACCAATCACACCGTTTGCGAAATCGAGAGTATTATGCTCAGTTTTCGAAAACAAAAGCGCGTAAAAATGAAATCCTTCCCAAAGGATAACCCCAACCAATCCGAAGTAGAGCAACGCATCGTCCAAATCAACCGAGCTGCGACTTTTGTTTCTTCGTTGCGACTGACGACAAACCAGAACCACGTAGCAGGCAAGAATCTGGCTGCAATATAAGCAGATATTGACGATAAGATATGCGTGGAACTGCGATTCATCCGTCTTTCCCGAATCATTCGAAGCCAAAACAAAAGCTATAAAAACCGAGCCAAAGAGTAAACCAAGAACAAGACTGACGGCAAGACTAGGCACAAAGTTTCTTCGTCTTTGACTTTGTGCTTCGGTAGTTGGTTGGTTGGAACTGGGCAATTGTTGGTTGGTTGGATGGTTGGACGCAGCGATCTCGAGTTGCTGATAATAACGTGAATGCCAGTCTCGGCCATGTGCCTCATTAGTAGTGACCTGTACATTTGCCCAGACCTCGTACATCATACTCGCTACAAGTAACAAGTATTCGATGAACAAGGGGTAGAAGTACCTTTCAGTGCTGCCTAGATAAATGGGCTGGGTCGTGCATTTCTTGTCAGCTAGAGACGGCTCGTGGACTTCCTTGCACAACGTCCAGATCCAGAGACTGAGGTTTGTCCCAAGAATATGAGCGAGAGCTACTTGAAGGAGGTGTCGGTCGTTGGGAAGCTTCGCTTTGTAAAAGCGATTCAAAAATAATATTTGAGCAGTAATGTAAGCAGACTTGACGGCGTTAAGCATGATATTCTGCCTGTCGCGGCAATTGCTGAAGTTGACAAGTTTTAACATGGCGTAAACCAAGCTGGATATACCGAAAACATATAAACCAGTCCTAAAATACAATATCAGATTCCTCTCGCGAGTTCCATAGATCACCCTACCTCTCGTTGACGTACACCAAGAACATTATAGCCACGACCATACAGGTGATCTCAAAGTACTGGGAAACCTGATGGCGGGTATCCAATTCGGAACTCGGCTTCTCGCGCTGCTCCCAGAGATTTACAGAATATAAAAATAGATAATGCCTGTGTGACTTATCTTGGAACGTCGTGGTCGCCTGCCCAGGATAGGGAAAACAAGCGTATAACATGGCAGAGTGATAAATATAAAAATGGATTTGATCTTACCACAGCATGATTCACTGAACGATTGGAGAAAATTGTGCCATCTTAGGCAGAAGAAAGAACCTAAGGTACGCAAGCAGCCTTCTTCTGGAACGATGGAATCTGCTGGCGTAACTCGTCCGTCATTTTCTTCGACTGGTAATGACTCGATATTACTGTCCATGTTTTCCCTTGTATGAAGAGCACTTATTATACTGTCAGTTGGCAGTCTGTTAAAAGAAGTCCATTATTAGTATTGACTGTATTGTTATTATTATTATTATCACTATTATTATAAAATGGCTCTCCGTTAAGCAAATCTTCAGGACAACAGTAATGAACCAACTTAGTCACAGTCAGCCGTCTGTCGACTCAGTAACAGAAGTCGGGTCGGTAATGATCTTCAGACTTCAAAGAATCTAACTAGGTTCTACCTAAAGCGCCATTCCTGTACATACCTTTTCCCCTGGAAACGTTGTCTTCGAGATAAAGCCTTCAATGAATATCTGTTGCTTTCGTGCCTTGTCGCTGTTATTTTAAATGCTTTAACGACACCGTCTTGGAATAATTTGCTAGACGGATCAAGTTCAGTACGAGAAACAACAGGAAGTAGATTAGTCGAGCTCTTCCGGAGAAGTGGTTAGCCGAGAAGAACCGTTCATTGTAGTCGAGTGTCCTTTGCGGAAACTGCCGAACGAAAAGGTATATGAAAAGGTCGCAATCTGTTTTGCGACTAACTTGTTAAAAATCTTTGAAAGGGCTCGTATTATTGAAAGTGAATGGTCGAAAATGTTCAGTGTGGTGTTTGGTCACTTACGTAACAACCGAACACGTTCCGGAAGACAGCGAAAGTTCGCCTAGATTGTTCGTTCCTTCAATGGCTTAACTGCATGTCGAGTAGGCTTCTTCCTTCGCTTTTTTGGTCCACTATAGGTATTGAAGTACTTTTGTTGTTTATTTGAGCCATTGTGTTTACACTCACCAACGTTTTGGTCAGATTATTGTGTTTAAATTTGACATACTATACGAGTTTGGACGAAGACATTGTCGTATAGCACACATTTGTCATATTATATCGCGTCTGAATTAGGTCCTTGGCTAATTCGTAGATATAAACAGTAAAAGAAATACCAATTCAAACATTGCCAGCCTACAACCTACAGTACCGTCCATAATTAAATATATAATATATACATAAAAAATATAATACAAAACGTGTTGTGCTGCGTAGGCAGTGCCAATGTAGAAAAACAAATCAAATACCGTATCTAAAATGGTTGGTGTACTGCCGAAATAGCGTGTAAGTAGTCTAACGTTTCGTTATAATGGTAAACATTTATCATATGCCAAGAAATAAGTCTGTATTACTTTGTGATGTCAGATGATCTGAGATTTCGCTTATTTCTATATATCAGCAATGTTTCTACTGAACGATTTGTTCAACCAGTTTCGTACTGTTTAATTGTCTTAAAATATTTTTCGAGTTTTAACGTAAATCTTGTCACAGTGGCAAGATGGCAATTGTTCTTTTAAACTAACTATATAAACTCGAGTTCTTTCAATCCGAAATAAATTACAAAGCTATTCTTTACTACTTTATTGCCTGGAGGTGGTGTTTCGTAGAACTCGAGTTCTTTCAATCCGAAATAAATTACAAAGCTGTTCTTTACTACTTTATTGCCTGGAGGTGGTGTTTCGTAGAACTCGAGTTCTTTCAATCCGAAATAAATTACAAAGCTATTCTTTACTACTTTATTGCCTGGAGGTGGTGTTTCGTAGAACTCGAGTTCTTTCAATCCGAAATAAATTACAAAGCTATTCTTTACTACTTTATTGCCTGGAGGTGGTGTTTCGTAGAACTCGAGTTCTTTCAATCCGAAATAAATTACAAAGCTATTCTTTACTACTTTATTGCCTGGAGGTGGTGTTTCGTAGAACTCGAGTTCTTTCAATCCGAAATAAATTACAAAGCTATTCTTTACTACTTTATTGCCTGGAGGTGGTGTTTCGTAGAACTCGAGTTCTTTCAATCCGAAATAAATTACAAAGCTGTTCTTTACTACTTTATTGCCTGGAGGTGGTGTTTCGTAGAACTCGAGTTCTTTCAATCCGAAATAAATTACAAAGCTATTCTTTACTACTTTATTGCCTGGAGGTGGTGTTTCGTAGAACTCGAGTTCTTCGAAAGAAATAGATATTCTTTGGAGGTTGGGTGTTTCGCAGAACTCGAATTCTTAAAAATAAATAGATATTCTTTGGAAGCCTGGTGTTTCGTAGAACGCGAGTTCTTAAAAAGAAACACTGCTATTCTTTAGAAGTAGTGTTTCAATTCGGAGAACTCAAATTATTCTTTAGCCTGGTGATATTTCGTATAACTCGAGTTCTTAAAAAGCTGAACAAGACGCCTTATCAGCGTTTACTCGTTTACTTAGCAATCTATAACAGCTAACGTTTCTACATTTTCCTGAATAATGTTGATGTTAACAAGATTCAATTTTTGAAGCATTTAAAAATGTGAATAAGATAATTGATCGATTGTCGGTTTTCACCAAACTGTGGAGATCGACTTGCAGCTCTGAGATCGGTTTTTTAGTGCGTCTAGGTTTTGCAAGAGAGCTTGCATAAAGTTGTCTGTCCCAAGAGTATTCTCAACGCCGTCCTCGTTCTGTTTACAACGCAAGCATTTTCACGTCTTTAGGCAGTGGCGGCGGAACATAGGTTTGGTTGAGGGGGGGGGGGGGGGGGGGGGGGGGGGGGAGGGCTGAACAGCAAGCGCAACCTCTGGGGGAGGCGGGGTCGGGAAAATTTTGAAATTTAAAGTCTCTGAAATTCATAATACTTCTGGTCAGCAGTCATCAACAACTAATGGACGAAGTACTTCATGAAATAAGTATCGAATTATCACTCGACACGATTTTCCCTTACGATTGCCATCCTGCAATGATATGGAATTTAAAAACTGCCTGATATCGAAGATGCACAAATATTCAATGTATAATATGGTCAAATAACTCTCACTTTCGGCGCCAAAACTGGGGGGCTTAGCCCCCCCCCCTGTCCCCCATAGTTTATCATAGTCTTTATTTACTTAATATCTCAATAAAAATTGGAGGAATGACGTGCATGAAGAACTACTTCGCGGAGACGAAGAAGACGAACTCTCCATTGCAGCAGAGGGAGAGAATGCTGAATATGATCTGGATAGTAAACAGCCATCTATTAAAACAAATACAATCCGGAGATGCGTTGCGACATTTTGCCCAATTTAATGGCCATCAAGGACTTTCGTTAGTCATTTCCCGGGTGAACGATTTCTTGGGTCAAATTAAACTTAACAGACCGCAGCAAGAAATGCACATCAATGACGACTTTTCTACTGTCTAGCTCTGTCAAAACAACACTTATTATTTTGTGTTCATTATTCTGTTTAATTGTTCCCTTTATTTTCAGTTAAGTCTTGAAATAGCACTTTTTATATTTTGAAGTAGTAAGTATTAATATATTATTAATATATATTAATATAACCAGCGGGGTATTTTTGACTTGCATTTAGCGGTCACCCTAGCTGTATTAAGCGGTCACCTGGCGCAATTCCCAAGGGTGACCGCTCGCTTATGTTCGACTGTACAGTGCGTATAAAAAAAACTGAACCGGCATAAAATTAATTAGTATTGGCTCAGAGTGTCTATAGGGCTTTCAAACTACTACAATACTCTAAGTTTGAAAGGAATGTTAATTAATTTTATGCCGGTTCATTTTTTTTGATACACACTGTATGTTGAAATAGCCTTCGTGCAGACGTTCCACCCGAACATGCGGGAAAGCTTTGTTCAAACGGCTTGTTTAAAAACTCAAAGTAACTTAGATTTCATTTTTCGACTTGTCTTCAGATTCGAAGAAATTTTTATTAGTTTCAGATCGAAAATAACGATCGTCATTGCGCACGGGCTGTGGTAGCACGATCTTAAATTCGGCTCAATTTTTTGCGTCGCGATATTCCCCCGACATGCTTTGCGAAACTGAGACATGTGAAATATGTTGGCCTTTCGATCGAGTGTCGATTCGAAGTGTTCTTGCCTCCTAGCTTGGAAGCGTTTGAAATCAGTTATGTTTCGGTTTAATCATTTATGTCAGCCGCTGAAGGAACTGATGATATCCAGGGCTTTTCCAGGCTATAAAACACGCTGTAAACAGTCAAGCTCGATTTTGCGAATTCTTTTGGACCTTTGGACAAGGTTGTTGATATTCAAGTGACTTCTTTCTTTACTTCTGATCTGGTCGCCGTTCGAAGTGTTCTTTCTTGAAGGTGGTCACTGATATATACTTATTAATTGTTGATCAGTAATGTGGGTGGCAAGTATCTTGGTCATACGCTCACAATACACTAAAAGATGACGAGTGATTTCGAAACGCGGGTTGGTCCGCGATCTCAATGAAAAAATGCCAAACGTATATACATATGAATATATGCCAAACGTACAAAAGTAAACACGAATATAAACTTGAATAGAATGTTATATGAAAACTCTCGTTAATATGTCATTGAATCGCTCAAATCCTGTAAATAGAAGCACAAAGAACGTTGATGAAGTCAACTTGCAAGGGACAAGTAAACATGCTGTGTTGATATTACCTGAAAGCACGTGTGTTATTTAATTCCAAATCTGTTTTCAGAATTGAGATCGAGTACTAAATATTGACCGAGATAACGTTCAAAATCAACGATGAACATCCTTTTCAGATTTGTGATCAACAAATACATGACGTGCGAGGTCTGGGTACCATGGATGGGGGAAATCCCGCAGGGGGGTTAGGATGAAATTCTTGGGTACGAAATTGCATTTGCCATTGCAGCATGTCCTCCTCCCTCTCTCCTCCGCAGAGGCTTATGTCTCGATCAATTCCAAGCGTGACCATGCCCCCCCCCCCGGGCATTTGACGGGCATTTACCGACTCTCCAGCTCCCAGCGTCGGGCATTTGCCTTTACATGTCGTCCCCGGGGTGGGGTATTTGTAGGGAAAATAAAGTGCGGTATTTGGCGCTCCGCTGAAAGAAAGTAGATGCGTATCCCATAGTCACTAAGTTTGAGGCAATGCCAATATATAGTTGCCAATGAATTTCCAAAATTCGTTGGCACACTGCACATTGCATATTAAACGAAGTCCGATCATTTGCTCTAAATATTTCAATGATGTAATATTTGTGTCCGGTATACGAAGTAGCAGCCCCAAACGAACGTGCATATTTAAAACGTAAACAAATGCCAAAAAATCGCATGCCAACCGCTATTTAACCATGTTTATTTTAGTACACCATGTGTAGTCTGCGAAACGTTTGAGTTCAGAAGATGGCGGATGCACCGGATGGCACAATTGCTTTGGAAAATTTCGAGGGAAGTTTGTGGCTTCTTGGCTCTTTTATTTGAAAAACTTTTATTATATGCCCGTGGGTGGGGAATTTGCATCTATTTCAAGAGCCCAACGTGGGGATTTTGTATCATTAAGTTGACTCCACGGTGGGGCATTTGCAGTGCTCTGACGCCAAAATGTCAAATGCCCGTCAAACGCCCGGGGGGGGGGATGGTCACGCTTGGAATTGATCGAGACATTAGTTATATATTTTATTAGAAAAAGCGTAGCGGGAGGAAAATCGGAGGCAATCGCTTCCCCATTTTGCCCGCACGCCTTCCTCTAATAAAAATAAGCCTCTGGGGAGGAGAGAGTCCTCCTCCAATAATTGGTAATTGTAGGAGCCCTGCATAAGAATCGCGCATGCGTTTAACAGTCAAATACCAATCCCACATGCTTAGTCTCTCTCACTAGTCTACTAGTTTAGGACTGTGACAAACGTAGAAAGAATTGCAAAATATAGTACTTCCAATTCGAATTGGGAAAAATCTTTTGAGTATGTAAGGTAGGCATTAAAAATTAGAAAGTTACAACTCTTTTCAAGTTTTCACGTATTTTTATCGCAGTAGCACTTTAAATGTTGCTAAAATAGAGTCACTATAGGAGGCGCTACAGAAATACATTTACAATTCAATAAAAATGTACAGTTGAAGCAAAATAGGTCTTCTAGATTGTCAATACAAGTTAGTTTTTGAATTTAGTTTTTGAAATTATCGAGTTTGGGTTTAGTGGTAGTTTAATTATTCTTAAAGAAAAAGTAGATGCAGGTGAGATGGGGAGCTGTTTACAATAGTGTCTAAGGCGCTGTAGAGAAATATACATTTACCAAAATCAGTACGCGCATGTGTAATGCAGTTTAAGATCATGTACGCGAGAGTGTTGTCAAAAAATAATTTATATAATAAATGAAGTAACTAATATAAAAATTTTGTTTGATAAAAGTTTGGACGTGCTTGATTACCAATTACTTGACGTGTAAGAATCCCACAATTTACATATTTACATATTAAACAAATCTTAATATCTCAAGAGTGAAATGATATGAAAAAGTTGTAAATGGTTAGTCTTTATAATTTCAAGAGTTCTTTCAAACAAAATAGTTATTTTACAACTGAATTTTTTATTGCATAAGCACTTTAAATAAGACAAACTTAATTTTCGTTTCATAGGCACAATACGGATAACATTGATGATTGACGTGGACAATGTGTAGGTGAAAATGGAGCCGAAGGGAGGTGGCGTGGTTGCGAATGGAGAAACTGGGATGTTTGAATAGTTGTGAAAGAAAGGCGCATCGATATTTATTTTCTAGTCCGAAGAGGGGGCTCGCTAGATAATAGACCCGTCTCTATACCATTGCTTTTGAGACTGCTAAATGATGCGGAGTTAATTCAAGAAACCACTATATACGAAATTGTGTGTTCAAACTACCCTGGTTAAAGTTAATTAGGAGGCCAGTGTCTAAATTTAACAACAATGCGGGTACTAAACAGTGTGTAGTAATGTCATTCACTGCTATGATTTCTAAACACATTAAATATATTTTAAGCGCACCTAAATATAAGGAAGAAGTTATTTCACGGGCATCAGAGTGACATTGCGTAACCATTTGTTTATTTTATTGCTATTAATCCTAACCTAGTACTAAATCCCATTCCTCACGAGTGGGTAGGCGGGGTATTTTCCCCAAGGGCCTGGCCAAATAGGGGCCCGTAACATTTCAGTCTAAAAAATCTATTATTGCTGTTTAACTAGTTGAACTGGCAGGCCTCTAGTAAATAATAGATAAGTTTAAATTAAAGTTCGATGGAAACTTTCAGGCTCTTGTAATAATTTTATATCAAAAGGTACAGGGCCTGGCAGTGATAACTCTGATAACTTAAATCAAAAGTTTCGATACGGATTTTGAATGTAATGTAAATCTCAACCTCGTACTCAGGGCATTTTGCTTCGACGGCGGAAGGTCCATATGTACTTTTAGTACGTATTCCATATAAGGAAGTGACCGACGAACAAATAGAAGGCATTGACGAGCAAATAGAAGGCATTAACGAACAAATACATGCCACTCGTACCAGCCCACTGGGATTGTTAACACGTTACGATATGTTCGATTATCCACTCTTTTTAAGAAAACTACGTTCGCGAAGGTCGGCGAAAATGGCCCTGGGATCGTCTGGTCCATTCTATAATGCGATTGGCTTGTCATAAACCTCAATTAATTCAGCCGATTGTAATTTATTCATCTAAATCTGAATGCTGTCTTCAAATTTTACAGCAAATTAGAAGTGATAGCTCTCGCTAAATTGGATATATCCTTCTTCGTACCTTTTATAAGAGAGAACCATGGATGTATGGTGGATTATTAAGCTTGTTAGCTGCTTTTATGCCGACGAATGCTGACATGAACAACTCTGAAGAGCATTGAATATTTCTCAATTGTTCAGGTCAACAAAGCAGACAAAGGCAATGGAACAAAGACCACAAAAATTATCATATCTAAACACCCAGAAATTCTGGGTGTCATGTGACCAGCCGATCCCAGGGCCATTTTCGCCGACCTTCCGCCGTGAAGGCAAAATGCCCTGGGAACGAGGTTGTGTAAATCCGAGATTACCAACATAATCTTTTAATTCCTAAACACCCCATTAGACAGCTCAACCTTTTCACCAATTATCAACAAACACACAATATCAATCTAACAGCGGTAGAGTGCCTATTTTTTGGTTTGAACCTGATAGTCCTTAGTCATTTGTTTCCCTCGGTTGCTTTGTTTAGGGCTTATGGTACCTGGTAACTAGGGAAATCTAAAGGTTATAAATCACACAATTTCACAATCTGCAAAGTTATGATTAGTGCAAAGTTAAGTTATGATTTGCGACCTAGTAGTCGACAGACATCATAACTGAATATCTCGTTTTGGATAGGCGGATACAGAATAACGACGGAAATCTGTGTATTATAGACTGTAACGAATATCTATATTTTATTTACTCTAAAAATACGTTAAACGACATATTTCAGACATGCGCACAATACACGACAAAATTGTCGACAAAACTACTAAGAAGAAATTTCCTTATTTACACTCCCGAGGGTTGATCTGTCAAATGATCAAAAATGTTCTGAAACTAAATATAAACATTAGAACTAATAGTCTTGTAGCATGCATTGCTACAGCGTTCTTACATTCAAAATATTGTTCAAGTTAATTTTTACTGTCGAACATTGTTTTCACCGTCTCTACATCGAATTTCAAGTGGTATGAGATGTTGAATGGGTGGCATGTAACACTTTAATCCGTGCTGCTCTCACCACGCCATCCTTGCTTTCCAACAACTCTTCGACCTTCGCCAATTTCCAATAACTGCGAGCTGTGGAATCGTCTTTCATTATCACAATTTCACCAATCGATATATCTTGACAATGCTTTTAGACAGTAGGACGTACCACGATATTGTGTTGTTTCGTGACCCACAACGAGGGTGGGCATGATCTTGGTATTAAATTGTAGATAAAATTATGGAGATAATTCTGTCTCTTTTCACACGCGAGATTCTGGTACGTTAGTTAGAAATTGCAATTTATTTACAAACTCGAAATATGCGTGAATCGGATCAGTGTCCCCGGCGATTTACTAGTGATAATGGCCAGGCTCCTCGATCTCCGGTGAGACAATATGGCGGCTTGTGGAGAAGATCCGAAGAAGACGCTTCGAGTGACGAGTCTGATGACAATATACAAGAGAAAGTGTGTATTATGTGCCATTTTCGGCCAGGACATGGAATACATTCTTAAAATATGTTCCAAAATGAAAATCTTTAGATGGATATCAAGCAGAAATTGAGAGTAAGTTTATTCATAAACATGCAGAATTCAACATCGATAACATCGTTGATGCAAATGTAATTCCAATTCCACTACATGGTGGATATCATCAAATGTGTTACAGACGGTTCACCGACTCGCAACGCGTTGGAAGAGTGATAAAAAACATGCAAAAATTATCTTGCAAAGGTAAGGTTTAAATTATGTCTACATGACAATGAGACAATGTTTAATGCAATAGAGTGAAATGTTTTATCTTATTGGTGATTAAAGTTGTTTACATTACCACGAGTGACTTCATTAAAAGGATAGAAATACACACGCTATGACTAAGGTGATAAGTAAAGACCATTTCGCAATTGCTTTAATGGAATACTGCACATCACATCTGGTATAGTGACTACTGAAGAAGTTCAACAAGACTTACAGTCTGCCTATGATAGAGGAGAAGCTACATTCATCGCCATTTGCAAAGAACGACTTCAAACACGGGAAGTACAGGTAGACTTGCTCACAAGCGTGAAAAAACTTAAGCTGAAGTAAAGTCCATGGAAAGGAGGTCTCTCTAAAGACAGACAGAAATCTTCTAGCAAGACTAGTCGTTATTGGACGCATCCACAAGGTGGACCTGCAAGAACTGTTATCATACTCCTTGGGACCTGTACCTTTAGCATTGTGTACATCACTTGGATGCCTTGTTAAAACCAACAATGCTACATAGTCTGGAAAGTCAACCAGAAAAAGCGATCGTCGAAATTCCAAGAGGGGTATCTATGTAGTGGATGCAATGGCAACTATCCAGAAGGTGGACATAAAGGAAGGAACTCCCAGGTGAAAGAACTTTCCTTAACCTTGCACATGTGCTACTGAGACGCATAGTTAATCTGACAAGAGGGAATGGATCGAATGAAATTCACTTCGTTGCAGACACCTACAGAGACCAGTCCATAAAAAATGCAGAAAGGGCTAAAAGAGCTGCTGGGGGGTTCTAATGTGATGCGCGTCTATGGGCAGACAATTCCACTGCAGTGGAATAAGTTTCTCTCATGTGGTAAAAACCAGGAAGCGCTGCTCCAGTACCTGTATGACACATGGAAGACAGTGAAGACGTGCGACATCCACGGTGTAAAGGTCTATTATGCCCATGGAAGCAAGTGTGATATATTCTATGCAATACCTGGTAACAATCCAGATCAGATTGTTGAAGTCCATGAAGTACTGGAATATTATTGAATTCCTACACAAGAAGAAGCCGATACAAGATTGCATCTTCATGCAGCTTATGCAGCCAGCACGCTCAGATGTCATCATAGTGAGTCCTGACACTGATGTTCTTGTTATCGGGGTATCGTTACCACCACTGATTGCTGCCCACCTGTATTTTCATACTGCAGGGAAGGGAGCTGATCTTTGAACAATTGATATCAAAAGTGATGATGTCAGCGGGTGTGATGGTGTGAGTGCTTTCTACGGAAGGGGAAAGAAGAAAGTCTTCAACTTACTTCTCAAGGACAAGAACTTGTGCTCTGCATTCAAAGATCTTGGAGAGCGATTCGATCTTCTGCCAGAGATGGTAGTGCTGCTGGAGAAGTTTGTGTGCAAATTGTATGGACAACATGATGTTGAACAGGTCAACGTAGCCAGGTACAACATGTTCCGCTAAGGACGAAAGTCTGAAAATGCCATGCCACCCAACCAAGATGCACTGACGCAACACATCAAGAGAGCAAACTACCAAGTAAACATGGTGAAGCTGAAATGAAGAGAATTTTCATATTAATTTCACATGTGTGGAATATTAATTATGCATGTTGTTGTGAATGCTGCTTTGCATGTGTAGAATGTAAGCATATTTGTATGAAACAATTTCAAGAAAACTTTCATACTTGTCAATTTTTACAGGTATATTCAAGCGAAGCTTGCAGTCAACACCAGATGTGCCCCTTCCCCAACACCATGGCTGGAAGATGGAAGACGGCAATCTTGTGGTGGATTTGATGACTCTCCCTCCTGCTCCAGATAGTGTTATGGAACTTGCCCACTGCACTAATAGTTGCAAGAAAAGTGGCTGCAGCGATGCGAGTAAATGTACTTGCCTAGAGAACAATGTACCCTGCACAGATTTGTGTAATTGTGCTAGATAGGCCTGCAGTAGCATTGCAGGGCAAGCCAGTTTTGAAGATGACGAGGAAGATGATGAGGCGGCGGAGTTTGACATCGAAGAGGACTAACTAAACAAACCCCTAAAAACTACAAAATTTAAATCTCTCAAATTGTAAAAATATCATCAATAACATTGTTTTGGGGGACGGCCGTCCACTATTTTTATGTTTTCATAGTAATTTTTGAGATTTAAAAAAGCTTGCCATTCCAACCATATTAATCCAAACATCTTCAAACTTGGTAGACATATCAATTTTGATGTGCTCTTATGATATGCTTCATTGTGTAATTATTGCAGTTTTATAAAAATTCGGTCCCAGTCCCTTCCTCAATTCCAATGTTCAATAATTGGGCTAGTGGTTTGTGCTAATGTGCAACACATGGAATTGTGAAAAAATATATGTTACTCACAGTACCATTGCGCATCATTTTATAAAGGTTTTGTCTACACCCCAGATGGTGGTCACGAAACATTTAAACTATTTCTGTTCGGTAGTTGTCGTCTTGCCGCTTCACGCAGTCCCAATAGGTACTCCTTACGCCATTGCTTAGAAACATTGTCAAGCAATCTGAAGTGATACTTCATTCTTCAATCTCCACCATTAGGGTACGAAGCTCTTCAAACGTTAAGGAGGTTCGACCAACTCATTTCTTCAGGGATGCTTTTACACTCCTCAGTCTTCACCATTCGCTCCCAGAACCCCCCCCCCCCCTAGGGTGCTTTCTCCATTATGAATTACATTGAAACTTGCTTGTTGGTCAAATAGTTCTTAACTTTGGTTGATCTTACAATCTGCTTCACTATAGCTGATGCAGCCTCGAAAGTTTTTGCATTATCTGACAAAAGCTTTGATGGCAGTCCTCTTCGACTAGTGAAGCGCCTGAAGGCTTGTAAAAATGATGGTGCTGTCAGGTCTTCTGTTAATTCAAGATGAATTGCGCGTGTAGAAGCGCAGGTGAATAAGCAACAATAGCATTTTTGCTGGTTATCTTCTTGGAATCATGAGTAACATACAGTGGTGGGCTATCATCAACGCGATCGACAGGAAGGTCTGGCATCGGTGGCGTCGGAAAGGCTCTTCCTTCGTGTCTTCTGCATATAACGCATCTTCTAAGAACTCGCTTCACAGCCTCTCTTCCTCTTAAAAGCCAGTGTGTTTGTCGAATCAGATTCAAGGTACCAAGGCGTACATCACCAAGGCATACGTGATGTCTTTCACGAATCAATAGTTCGGTAAATCGGTGTCGAGATGGCAGTAAAATTGGATTCTTGCTTGGTTGCGGTAGAGTGGAGTTGTTTATTCATCCTTGACAACGGATTTGTTCCTTGTCGTCGAAGTATAATTCGAATTGCTTTAAATGAGTCGTTGATTTTCCATCACTCTGCAGGGCCTGTCTTTCTGCTGGAAATGAACTGGTTTGCACACTTCTAATCCATGCTATACAGTATCTCGGCTGACTCCAATTCTGCTCCGCTTAATTCTTTGGACCTTGCAACGCTTTCTTCTCTCTTCAATAATTGTACAAATTTTATGACAATTGCAGTCACTCTCAAAAGTTTAATCTTGTAACTATATCGCTGCATGTCTATAATGTTCTCCAGACTTACGATGGTCGACGGTTGCTTGGAAACACATGGCAGTGATCGCGTGATTACCGGTGGATTCCGGACCAATTCTTTGTCTGCTTTCTCGTCTCCATATGTTGTTGCTGCATTTGGCCATGATTCAAGAGGTTTCTTCAGAAATTCAGGTCCTGTCCACCACAAGTTATTCTTGACCAGCTCCTTCACTGCACATCCACGAGATGGAATATCTGCTGGGTTCAAATTTCCAGGGCAAAATCTCCATTTATCCTTGTCTGATTGCTTGCGAATCTCATCTACTCTGTGCTGTACGTATTGCCGCCATGGTTTATTGTTCTTGATCCAGCACCGAGCGGTGAAGGAGTCCACCCAATAATAAGTATCGACGTTAAAGGCAAGAGATTCGAAGATGATTCGAATGGACTCAATTAACTTTGATAGCAAGCAAGCAAGCTCCCAAAAGCTCTAGGCGTGGAATGGATTGTTTCTTTAGTGGTGCCACTCTTGTTTTAGATGCAATGAGTCGTGCATCTATGCTTCCATTTGCATACTTAGTACGTAGGTATACCACTGCGGCAAACGCCTTCTCTGACGCATCACTAAACCCATGGACTTGGTGGCTGACAGGTTTTCTCTCTATCGCAATGTAGCATCTTGGGACTCTGATATTTGCTAATGAACTTAACTCCTCCAGTAGGTAGTTCCACTTCTTCAACCATTCGTCGTTTAATTCATCATCCCAGTTTATCTTGTCAACGCATAATTTCTGGAACCATATCTTCATGTTCACCGTAACTGGACTTATCAGTGCTATCGGGTCGAAAATCTTGGCTGATGCTTTCAACAGTGATCGCTTCGTTGGTGACAGGGATTTCACATATTCTACTATCTGAGTGATGTCAAAACTGAATTCGTCATCTTTTGTATTCCAGCTTAGACCAAGGATTTTAACTTCTGGGGACGTGGCTTCCAGCTCTTCCTTCTTCTAAACTCTAGTTGTCTGGCCTTGGTTAACCTCCAGAGCACTCACTCTTCCTTGATATTTGGCAGGGACTGGTTTCTCCACGCTGTCTATCTTCTCCTTCAACATCCTCGAGTTTGTATTCCACTTGCGAAGATTAAAACCTCCACCCATAATTATGCTCTTGGCTTTCTCATAAACGTCAAAAGCTGCGTCT
This sequence comes from Chrysogorgia sp. JL179-B06, assembly GCA_035772405.1. NCBI lineage: Eukaryota > Metazoa > Cnidaria > Anthozoa > Scleralcyonacea > Chrysogorgiidae > Chrysogorgia > Chrysogorgia sp. JL179-B06. The sequence goes on from JAYKKM010000437.1 coordinate 9,666,358, forward strand.
TCATCCTTGGCTCCTCCTGGAAAGTCGTCTACGTACATTGAATTGGTTAAGAGCTTGGTAACCTCTGGTTCCGACTCTGTGAACAACGATAGATGATGCTGAATTGTTCCATTGAGAATTGCAGGACTTGAGGTCAACCCAAACACCAAACGTTGGAATCGGTACTGCACAATTCTTGGCTGTGGATCCTCTAGATTCTCCCACCAGAGATATCTCAGCATATCTCTGTCCGATGAGTTGATTGAGATTTAGTGAAAGGCTTTCTCCACGTCAGCTGTTAAGGCTACAGCATGGCTTCTGAATTTAATCAGAACATCAAAGAGATGTGGAGTTAAATTTGGCCCCTTCTCTAGACAATCATTAAGCGAATGTTGACCATTGCCTCCACTTGCTGATCCATCGAAGACGATACGTAATTTAGTGGTGGTTTTGTCAGTCCTAAGGACTCCATAATGTGGCAAAAAATTAGCAACTTTAGCATTCTCCTCCGATATTGGAACTATTTCAATGATGCCTGTTTTCTCCTGTTCCTTAAGGATGTGGTCATATTCTCTGAGCAGATTCTCTTTCTTTAGACGGGATTTGAAGTGGTGCAACCTTGAAATAGACATCTCATAATTGGTGGATTGTAGAGGGTGTGTTTTCTTCCATGGAAGGCTTACTTCATACTTCCCCAGGATCTTGTCAAATCTTATATCTTGTAAAAACTGTTTCTCCAAGCTCTCATTAATTGGCTCTCCAATTACACCACTCGATTCACAGTCCCAAAAACGTGCCAAACTGTCTATTAGCTCTGAGGGAGGTTCCTCAGCCAAGATGGAGTAACTTGTTTCCTGTAGGATTAGGTTAGATGAGCTATGGTTTCCATAATTTCTCGAATTATTGACTGGTCCTGATACCAACCAACCAAACTTACTGCTGACCGCCACGAGACCACCTTCACGAACAATATCTCCATCTATTATGTCCCAATAATAATCTGAGCCAATCAATACATCAAGGTCAGTTCGATCATCCTTTGAAGCATAGCAATTAGCGAGGTCCAACTCTAGTAGTTGAGGATGGCTATCCAAACTGACCCTTCCAGGTAATGGAGAACATATGCTTTCAAATGTCAATGCTGATATCTCCACATCTTGACCATTCCTTCCTTGGAGTTTCATCTGGACCAGGTCAAATTTCTTCCTGGAAAAACTTGCATCGCCAAAGGTATTCAGGTTCAGGTATTCTGTTTTGATGGGTTGCAGTCCCAGTTTTTTCTTCAAGCTGGTGGTGACGTAAGATCTCTGACTTCCAATGTCGAGGAGTACACGGACAGGTACAACTTCTGAATTGCTGCCAGAATAAGCATGTGTTCTAGCACTGTAACAATACCTTTGCTTTGCTCTTGACTGATGTGGTAGTTGTATCTTGTGGAGTCTCAACATCCACCACTGACCCCGTCGTAGAATCTTGCAATGACTTGTTGTTGTCCATTGATCTGGTTGAAGAACCTTGCGGTGGTTTGTTGTCATTCCTTAACTTGATGGTAGGATCTTGTGTTGACTTTATTAAATTCACAGATAGATTGATGATGTCTCCCAGGGCACTTCCGACATCTTCTAGCATTGCTACATTGATTTATACGATGACCTTTTCTTAAGCACAAGAAACACCGTCCATCTTTCTTCAAAATTTCTCTACGAGAATGTGCCTCTTATTCTTTCACAAGATGATGAGAAATGTTCTCCATTGCAATAGACACAACGTATATTCTCTCCAGAGCCATCCTTACTAAAAAATGCACCTGTGGTTGATGGAGATCTTCCCCTGGAGTGAGATCTTCCCCTGGAGTGAAATTGTTCCCGGGCTTGTACTTCGGCTTTGATCACTTTTAATATCTCATTTATTTCCCAGACATCTTTGGTCGTGACGCGTGCTATCTGAAGACGGATTTCAGCTGGTAATTTCGACATTATTATCGACTCTAAACCACGTACATTAACGCTGATCTTGTCATATACCAGGCGAAGCTGAGCAGGTTTGTCTGCTGAACATGTTGGCAACTTAAGGTCATCCATAGCGTTCTTGTAGAAGTTGTAATGAAGCGTTATAGTTTGACTCAGTTAGGGTCAATCCTTGAATAACTCTTACAGCAGGGCCCTCTAGCAACCATTGCAAATAGCTGAATTTATCAATCGGAGAAAGATTTACGTTCTTATTCACAGCACTGTCAAAACGGGCCCAAAACGATCTAAATTTAGTTACCTCACCGTTAAATTTAGTTAAAACCAACTTGGGAAGCTTCGGTTTCACTAACGATTGTGACGAATGGGTTATGTTCTGCTCCAACAAAGGTATTGACGGACTTGTCGGTGCAACCGATGCAACGTGATCGGTGAATTTTGGACCAAATTCGTTGCTGGGGTCTTTCCAAACAGCCGATTTCGCTCTTTATCTCCAAAATCTTCGATCTTATTACGTCAGAATCCTCAATTTCTTTCTCTATCTCCTCTACTTTACACAACAATAAAATTTCTTCGTCCATTTGTTGCAAAATCTTCATTTTTTCTCCCAGCAAACCATCGATTATCCTCAAACGGGATTCATTCAACTTGGATATTTCCGAGCTCTCTAGAATAGCCTTCGCTTCATGTAAAAACTTCGTAGTAACGCTTCTGTGGCCTCTTCTTTTGGCCTTCAATCGATCGAATCCTTCCTCTGACATCTTATCGGTTAATTTTCAATACGAATCAAATCAAAACGAGTGAAATCCTGCCCCACACTTGCGGCTAAATCGAGGAATGGCACATCACTCGACGCCATCTTGAATTCAGCGCAAAGGCCTGGAAACCAAGTGTATTTCCCGGGAAAATAAAAAATGATAGCTTTCTGGCTATGACCCAAATGATGATAATAATATTAAATAAAAATATAATAATAATGTATTTATAATATTAAAATGATAATCCCCTCGCCCGGCGCGAAGCGCCGGCCGAAGGCCGAAGGCCTGAGGGCGAGGGTGATAATATCGACCGGCGTTTAGTCCCTCATCACGGATTCCAGGCGTAATGTAAAGTCACTTTCAGTTTCCTTATATATTTAGCAGTTATTCCACGAACTCGAGTCGTATATGAGCTGATAGCTGACGAGGCGCTAGCCGAGTCGGCTATCAGCCATATACGACGAGAGTGAGTGGAATAACTGTTTTATTATATACACAAGCTCTGGATATGAACAACATAAAATTGCAAGTTTATATTATACAAGTAATTGAATAGATTTTAAAATTTTCTCTCAACCTCCGTCATGCGTAATGAAGACAAAATATGAATAATTAATTATGTCACGTGAAAGTGAAACGCCGATCAATCACTCATGGAGGCATTCATATTATAAACAGTTTGAACGAAGAAAGTTTCGCTCTGCAAAACCACTTTACCGATCAAAAAAACAGTTCAGCAAAGTCAGTTGTAAATGTTCACATTGCAATGGTGAAAGTTGCACACTGTACTTTTTGTCGTGGAGCTTCGCCGACTGCGATGTTTGAATACCGAACCCCGTTCATATTGACATCAAACTTACTAGTATTGCATTTTGAATCATTTGGACGCTGGAAGAGACTTTCACAGGCATGATTTAGATGCTTCATGTATTTTTGGATCGTTTCGACAGGGCGGATGCTTGAGTCTCGAATACGGAAGATTTTGCCGTAGGACTCTTCTTCGGTGTTGCCGAGGCCGCCTTTTGCTCTTTTGAAATGGGTTTTTTGTAGACTACTCCAGCTATCTTGCCAGACTTTCTCAAATCTTTGACGAAAGCTTCAAGAATATGGTTAGCTTCAGCAAAGGTAGGGTCACCAATTATGCTAAAACCTTTGTTTGATGTTTTTTGAGAAATCTAAATGGCACCTCTAATGAACTTCATTGTTGTTTTTATTTACAAGCCATCTTTCTGCCTTAGCAGAAAATTAAGCAAGAATTTAACTTTGTTTTGGACATTTCTGTTATGTACTTGTCAAATTTCTTTGAACTCGTAAACCATTCATTCGTAAACCAAGTAGAAACGCTAAAATTTAATTTTTTGAAGGCCAAATAAATTTCTAGCAACACCACTTTAAACGTCGCTGTTTTTCTAAAAATATGAAATTTGGAGAGCTTTTCGTAAAATCTAGTTGTTCTATCTACCGTCAAATACTTTCATTCCGAAATTGGTTGCTTTCTGTGTGCATTTTGGTGTACTATTTCCCAGTAAAACTTGAATTTCTTCTTCGTTTAATTCTGCAAATCTGGCAGCCATTTTGCTAGATTTCTCTACTAGTAGGATATTTAACAATTCAACACAGTCTCACCTCTTAGATAGATGAATAGGGGAGTATCTATTTGGCGCGGGTCGCGGGTCGCGGATACATGGCGCGGGTCGCGGGTAAATGGCGCGGGTAAATGGCGCGGGTCAATTTTCGCTGGAAATTATCTATTTCGCGCCTGTCGCGGTACATGGTCGGCATTTTCTCAGTATGGCATTCTCTGCTGCTTTCCAGCTCGTTAGTTTACAGATTTTTTGGGATTTGCATCCTGTTTAATCCATCGAGTGCTACGTTTTTACGAACAGTTTCCAGTTTCTAACCGAAGGTATATGTTTATATAGTCATTAACCTTTTTGCAAGTTCAGTATAAATTATTTCAATTTGTATTTATTTGCATATCTTACTCAAATACCAGGTGAATATGTAGATGAGCGATGGAAGAATGTCCAGTTTGCATGAGGCATCGAAGATGGGGTTTGTGCTGAAGTTAGATCCATCAGGATCTGGAAATCGTTGTTACTACCGATGTTTGGCCACCTTCTTGAACCAAAGTGAAGACGATGTCATCAATGCCCTAGAGACGTTTATGCTAAAAAGGCAGTTTATTCCTATAAAGAATGAGGTATTTTGTGAGTCATTTTTCAATGTTTTGTGGGGGTCAACATGCAGTACATTAATGCCTTTTTCTCATTTCATAGCATGGCGAAATTGTGGAAACCGATCTACACAGTTTTTTTTTCGGAAAGTGACTTTCCATCTTGTAGAAAGAAACGGCCCGATTCTTGGTATGATACGGTAAAGGCTAGTGGTGGGCGATACTGCGAATATCGATTTCGATACGATACCGAGTACTTTTTTATCGATACCACTGTTTCGATACTTTTTTTCGATACCGATACTGGTCAGTAGACAAAGTACTTCATACACTAGTTAAATATGTTCGTACCACAACAATTAATAGTCTTTATATTTAATTTAACATTAAACAACATTAACATGTTTAATTGTGATTGACATTGGCGCCGACATTAAATGTTGACGCCATTTCTGCCATTTTCCAGCACGAAAAGAAAAACCTGGAAAAAAAACTGTGAAAAGCTGTTACTGCATGCTCGTTTGGCAAAGAACTAAACGAAGAACTTCATGTAACATTAAATATTAACCATAATCCGGTCACATGACAAGTATCGAAAACATCGATATTTTAAAAAAGTATCGATACCATCTTTTGAATTGTGAATATCGAAAGTATCGATACTTTAGTAGTGGTATCGCCCACCACTAGTAAAGGCGTTGCGTAATGAAATGGCGACACACGCGCAGTAATCACTGTGTCAGCATTGGTGTTTCAAGTCAACATAATAGATAGGGAAGGGGCAAGTGAAGTGAAAAGTATGCAAGATACTTTATTAATTATTTTGCAGCATGGTGTTTTGTGTTTCTTTTTTATGTTGTAGAGATTGGTCAAAATAAAACCTGCACAAGCATGCCATACACGGGAATCATTACATGCTTTTAAAACGAATGTTCCTATCTCTTTGGCATGCTTGTGTAGGTTTTATTTTGACCAATCTCTACAACATAAAAAAGAAACACAAACACCATATATGCAAAATAATTAATAAAGTATCTTGCATACTTTTTCACTTCACTTGCCCCTTCCCAATCTATTATGTTGACTTGAAACACCAATGCTGACACAGTGATTACTGCGCGTGTGTCGCCATTTCATTACGCAACGCCTTTTACCGTATCATACCAAGAATCGGGCCGTTTCTTTCTTCGAGATGGAAAGTCACTTTCCGAAAAAAAAACTGTGTAAATCGGTTACCACAATTTCGCCATGCTATGAAATGAGAAAAAGGCATTAATGTACTGCATGTTGACCCCCAGAAAACATTGAAAAATGACTCACAAAATACCTCATTCTTTATAGGAATAAACTGCCTTTTTAGCATAAACTTCTCTAGGGTATTGATGACATCGCCTTCACTTTGGTTCAAGAAGGTGGCCAAACATCGGTAGTAACAACGATTTCCAGATCCTGATGGATCTAACTTCAGCACAAATCCCATCTTCGATGCCTCATGCAAACTGGACATTCTTCGATCGCTCATCTACATATTCACCAATTATTTGAGTAAGATATGTATTTATATAAATACAAATTGAAATAATTCATACCAAACTTGCAAAAAGGTTAATGACTATACAAACATATACCTTAGGTTAGAAACTGGAAACTGTTCGTAAAAACGTAGCACTCGATGGATTAAACAGGATGCAAATCCCCAAAAATCTGTAAACCAACGAGCTGGAAAGCAGCAGAGAATGCCACACTGAGAAAACGCCGACCTGTACCGCGACAGGCGCGAAATAGATAATTTCCAGCGAAAATTGACCAGCCCCATTTACCCGCGACCCGCGCCATTTACCCGCGACCCGCGCCATGTACCCGCGACCCGCGCCATGTACCCGCGACCCGCGACCCGCGCCAAATAGATACTCCCGATGAATAGCATCAATTGACAAATTGGGGCGAATAGATGCATAGCATCTATCAAAGGGAAAACTCAGAACAACACAATCTTAATATGTTCTGCGCATCTTGAAAACTCAAAATGGCGGAGAAACCAACGAAGCGTAAGTAAAACATCAATAAACAACAACATTAAAATACAAACATATGATGTTTGGTGTTACTAAATTCTACAAGAGAAATCTACTTTAATGAGACTATCTTAATTAGCATTGATCGTGTTTTCTTTCAGCATGTAAAAGAAGAAAATCCGATACTTTGGAGGCAGCTGTAAGCGCTGGTTTGGCTCTACTCGAGGCGGGAGAGAGTGGAAAAGCAAAAAAGCAACGGAAACCTGCACATTTTCGAATTGTTAAGTCTGGTATTATTCGACAAACACATACACCTTACAGGCCACGAGCTAAAGTACGGGCAGGTATGTGTTTATTGTTCTAAAATTTATTCTCTGCATAGAGTGAGTAGTACAGCTTATTAAGGACATGTTATGTAGCCATCTACATCTAATTTTGAGTGTAAATATATACATTATAATTTATATTTATAAGTCTGCAACAGGTTGACTTTATTAGGAATATAAATTAGCAAAGATTTACATGAAGGGTGTACAGGGCACTATCTCAACTAAGAGCCTACATGTATTTACATGGACAAGAGTTGTCTCTACTAGTAGGGTCAAAACAAATTGGATCGCCTGCCTGATATAAAACCTTGTTGTTGCTTTAACATGATCAATAGTTGACTATTGGTTGATCAATAGTTGATGATCAATAGTTGACTATTATCAATAGTTCCCTATGTAAATGCACGGTAAAGTTGTCTTGGGGAGGCGAGTATCCCCCTTACCCAAGCAAAGTTTCATCCATGTAAACAGGCTCTAATATTAAATTTACATAAAATAATATTCATTGGATTCCTCAATTACTTTGTATTCAGAATTATAGGTATGTTTAATGCTTGAATAGTGACAAAACATTTGTAAATAGGACTATGTTTTTTCCAAACTTTACTGTGTACATGTACATGTATGTAATTTGATTTAAAAACATGTAAAATTAGCAAGCTTAACTATGAGGTATGTTAAGTTTATACAGTATATGGCAGATTTGTCAAATTTGCTAACATTCACTCACGAAATGTATACACTTGTGAATTTTATACTGTACTGTACACCCTACCTGTAGGATGTGTAATAATGCAAAGCTTATTCATTCATAAAATGTTTTACAACTTCATTTGCAATTGTTTTTATAATTATATTGATTTATATTAACACACATATCTATTTTTAGATGATTTGGAGCAGACTTGCACTGGTGAACATAATTTGATTGATGAATCAGATGTAGATTCTGGGCCACAAATGAGCGAAGATATTGGTAAAAATTGTATACTTGTTGGTCTTTTAAAACTTTATTTTCGACAATTATTTAAGGCCAGCCTCTTGACCTGATTAATGTTGTTGAAATATTGTTTTAAACCTGAGTTTAGGCAGTGTTGTTTCATGGCAAACTGTTTAATGAATCCTGGCTCAATTTACAGTAGATATCATACAAGATTAGTTCTATCTATTAAACAATGCATGTCATTTTAGTTCTATCTAATATGTATATTATTGTGTTGTTAGATGTAGATGAAGAAATGGAAAGTATTATTTCCCAATGCAATGAACTGCTTGAATCCCAACCCAGGAACCAGCGTACCCACAAGACCTGGTCACATCGTATGGCAGATCTCCAGTCTTCATGGGAGGAAGGCAGATCAAAAATATTTGAGATTTTGGTTGTTGGGGAATGTCTTCCTAAGGGATTATTATGTTCTGTTTGTTGCCTAAACCCAGCCACTATTCGATGTCATCAATGCGGTCACTGTCACATTCTCTGTCATGAGTGTGATCGTAGTTGCCATGCAACAAAACCATTCCATGATCGAGAGGCATGGTTTGAAAATCATTTTGAACCCATTCAACCATCTCTGACTGTGGATGAAAATGGACAAGTATTTGATGCAGGTCGGTACAGTATTTGTACATGGATTGATATACTGAATTCCACTTAACCCTTTTACTTCCAATTTTCTAGAGCTCTTCCCTTTATACACATGAAATCATCCAGTATTAGACAGTAAAATACTAAAGTATTACAAATGGTGTGTTTAGAAGTGAAAAGGTTAATTGGTAGATGCTTAATACAGTTTTTACTACAGTAAAAGTTTGTCAGTTGAATGCACAGACAAAATAGCTTTATTAACCCTTTCACTCCAGAACACGCCATTTGTCGTACTGAACAGTCAATCTCTAATTTTGCCCTGTAACAGGCATTAATACAATTTTCCATATTAGCATGTACAGTGTGACCATACATGTACATCCAAACAAGTAAACAATACAGTACTCATTTACACAACAAAGAAATGCATTAAGTTAAATGTATTACTTTTATGTCGGTGAACATAGTACAGTGAACTCTCTATAAGGCGGACAGTTTTGGGACCACATTTGGTGTCCGCCTTAGAGAGGTGTCCTCCTGAGAAAGAATTTTTTTGTAGGGAAAGGTTTCTGCCTTAGAAGGGTACAATGACATATCAATGACATAGAGGATTTGTGAGAGACAGTTGTGAGAGAGATCTGTGAGAGACATTTAATCACTAATTGCCCTCATGTCATGGGGGCATTACAGTACTTATAAATATAAGTGTACTTATGACTCATTACCAATTTTCTTTTTGCAGATTGTTTTATTTCTTTTTCTCCCAAAGTTCAAACATGTTTTCAGTGTGGTCACCATAATTCCTTTCATGCAATTCCATCAAAGGATACAGCAGTTGTTTTTACCATACAAGGTACTGTCAAATCATCTAATAACTTCATAATTATAATAAAAAACAGAAACATCAAAAATTGAAATCACTTTTCAGGGCTCAAAATAACGGCCGGTCAACGGACAATGACATGCCAAAAATGCCTCTTGACCGGTCACTTTTTTACTTCACCGGTCATTTTTTTACTTCACCGGTCATTTTGACCGGTCGACACATTTGTATGCGTTCCGATAGAATTTTAAATCGTTTTTCTCTTCGGCATATCTGCTGAAATCTTGTCAGAGAAAGACTGTATATTTCATGGCGAGTACGCAATTTCACTGTAAGTACGTCAAGTTACGTACGACAAAAACATTCTTTGCTCTTGTCCCAAATGTAAATATATGCTGGTTGCACTTGAAAGGTTTCGATTTTGTTTCGGAGGAAGGAGGTGAGCAGAGTGACGACGAGGAAGCAATGGAGGAGGGTAGTGACGTCAAGGGTACAGACTCAGACGTCGTTTAAACGTCTTGAGCGTTTAAAACATGAAACAATAAAAGCGATGTCTCGAAACAAATTCGTTATTATTTGTTTCACTGTAAGTGTATGCGTATTAATGACCAGTCAAAAACAGATTTTGACCGAGCTAAAATCAAGTTGACCGGTCATTTTGACCGGCGACATACCAACCGTTATTTTGAGCTGCTTTTATTCAACCAGTAATTCAAGAAGAACATTTTATATCAACCAGTAATTCAAATGTATTTTTTTCGCATTGCTTATGTATTTCTAGGTCGCTTTGATGTTAGCAGTTCGATATTTATATGTAACAATTGTTCATGTATGTCCCCATTGACACTCGAAGATGTGCTTTATAATGGATACTGGCCAGCAAGTCCAACAAGTTTAACAACGCTATTTTCGCAGGATTTATTTTTGACTTGGGATACGTTTCAAAAGCGAATGCCTGGATTGTTCAGAAGCAAGTTTTGTAAGATCGCTTGAGGATGTTTCGGTCACAAAAGGAAGGGTAATATATTGTATGTTTGGTTTATGTGATTTTGCGCAATTGTACTGCTTGGAGAACATTGTGCTCGTAACAATGAATAATGTTTTTGACAATGTAATTAGCCACAGTAACATATCTTTGAATAATGATGCAAGAGTTTTGTGTTGTGCATTCCCTTTTTGTGTTGTTCATTCCCTTTTTGTGTTGTTCTAGAGTTTTGTGTTGTTCTAGAGTTTTGTGTTATGCGTACTGTTTAAATTGTGTTGTACAATAGTTTTGTTTTGTTCATTCTGATATTTTGTTTGATGTAAATTAGCGATACTTATCCTCACTACTTGTTTAAACTAATAATGATTTTTGGTATTAATTACCCTGTAGATTGGTACAATCAATCCCCGAACGTTTACCAAAGCATTTCGAGAATGGAAATATTGTAAATATGAGCTGGATGTTTTACAGTCAAAGGACTGGTTGATCTGCCCTTGTTGTTCTCTAAATCAGCATTCCTGCCATGTGGATGGGAACATGAAATTGTATAGATACAAACGGTCAGGAAGGTAATTAAATACGATAATCTTTTTCTTTTCTTTTGAAATCGTGATACGTGAGCAACTAATAAACATCTGTATACTGTACTCCTTATCTACAAATCTCAATGTATTGTATTGTATGTACGTGAGTGGTTTTATTTCACTCGTGCATTCTTGCCTGGTTATGATGTACAATCATCTGTTAACCTTTTTTTGTGTAGTAAGAAAGATGAGTCATATTATGGTGATGTATTTGTTGCATCAAATGCCGATGTGGATCGTCATCTTGAAAAGGTTTATGAACACCCAAATGTTAGAGTAAGTTGTACATTTAAGGGCTATGTTAGAAACCTATCCAAAAATTACTTATACTTGTAATGAGTTTGCACATGCAAAACAAGAATACAGTGTGGCTCATTTTGGAATAAGTATTTGTGGCCTTTTTCAAGAAAATGTCGCAGTTTTTCGCAAATATATATCATGGCGGATGGAAAAAATATATTATATAAAGAAAGACTGCCTATAGGACGACTTTGCCAAATTGGTAATCCCTAGTTCTTAAAGAACTGTTTAGAAACTTAAAAGAAATTTAGAAATAGTTTAGAAAGAAGTTTTAGAAATAAAAAGAGTAGTTTTTAAAAAGAAGCTATTTAGTTAGTTTTATGTATCAGTTAAGTTTCTAGGCAGTTCTTCTAAGAACTACGGTCCAGTATTACCAATTCAGTAAATGCGCAAAACCCTTTGGCATTCTTTCTCCTTAAATTATATTTTTTTTCCAGTCAACAATGGCATGGAAATGCCATTATTTAGCGTTAATATTAAATTTGTACGAGGTCGGAATCTTTGTTTTTAATATTTACTTTTTTAAACAGGGCTTTTTTGATGATGGTAAATGCGGCGAAACCAACTGGCGTGCTGCAGGAAATAAATCCAAACGTTACAGGCATTTGGATGAAACTGGATTGGAGATAGCTGGTTGTCGCCATGGCCTGGCTCAGTGGGCTGTAAACATGTTTCGGGGTGAGATTTATGGTTATGCCAATTACATCCATATTCACAAGATGACACCAAACAACGTCACATATATGTGGGAAGATATCATATGCAAATACTGGAAATGGGCCAAAAATATTCCTGGAAACTGCATTGAGCAAGAAAACATGAAGCCTGCGTTATCAGTGATGCATGCCAAAGCACATAATTGGTCATGTCAGGTATTTATATACTGTATTAATTTATTCTCTTTATTACATGTATTTATAATTATCTCCTGCCAAAGGTCTTCAAGTTGAAGATGAATTGGTATTAAACCTGTTGCATTCGGATGGCTTATATGACATTCTATAGGCACTGATATGGAGAAACAAATTTATAAATGTATACATGTTATGTTTTCAGTATAACATACAGTATGACATGTTACATGTACATGTAGTTTTGTTACCTTTTACTGCTTATTGATATTTTGTATTTGTTGTTTGTTTATACGTCGTCGTCGTAATATAGATCTTGTGGGGTGGGAGATGGCAAGAAGGCGCTGCTTGTTCTACTGGAGAAGAAGTTGAACAAATAAATAGTTTATCTTTCGCGAATATCCAACACGACCAAGTATATGTTGCCTGAATGTAAGATCATTGTGAAGAGCAATTGTATTTATTTCAACATTCAAACTATTGAGGTTTTCTCTTAAATTTAGTTGTGTTCTTTGTACTTTCAGACCGAGAGGAATTAATAACGGAACATGCCTTTGCTTGGAATAAGAGAAAAATTATATCATTGGCCGAGGCTCTTTTCAAGAGATATGGAAAGGTTTGCTTGCTCGATTATATATATATATATTGCCCCTTCTATTAACTTCTAATATACAGTACTGCAACTTTTTAGCCATTGACGTCATTTTAACCTTTCAAATTCTATTGAATATAGACAAAAGCCTAGAACAATAAACCAAATTGAAAAGAATACAAAGGAAAAAAATGACGTCAATGGCTGAAAATCGCATATTTTATACTTATTAAAAGCGTCTATATATATAAAAAGGACTAATTTACCCGATTTTATATAATTTTATTTAACATATTTTAATAGTCATTATAACTTACTTGTATATATACATGTTAGTGTATGTGTCTTCAATTAGATTTAGTTATGTTGATATATCTGCCGTTGTTTTGTGGGTCAATACTGTAGCCATGAGTGGCTGTCTCTGACATGCTGGTTCGACTCCAGCACATGGCTATGTTTGTTTCAATTTGAAATATTTTTGTCCCATGCAGTGGTGTAAGTTTGTTAGGTTAGAAGGAAGGCATTTATAGCGGCAATTTTGGTAGTGTTGTGCTTTTTATTCTCAATTACGCTAACCTCGTTATTCTCTATTACGCTAACCTCGAGATTTTGTGTATTTGGGCATAAGTTTATTTACAATTAAGCAATAAGCCCGATTTTGACTATCGCGCTCACGGACAATTGGCAAATTTGTTATCAAATTATCTTGATGCATGGTTGGCATTCAAAGGTTTTCTCATGTCAGTATTAGTGGTCTATCCCCGATATACAGTGCATATCTCAGCCAATCAGAATGCAGGATTTGTAATAATTCGCCTGATAGTTTACACTATGAAGGCAACTATATGACTCGTAGCTATGAATATGTTTTGGTTTGCACAAGAAAATACTAAACTCTTGTTTCAACCGTTATTGAACAGACGCTTAAAGGACTTGAAAGTGCCAAAAAAGAGTTGGATGATGCACTTACAGCCATAACGCTACAGAAGGAATCTGTTAATGCCGTAGAATGGAAGAAAGACGTCCAAATTGTTGCGCGAGGTGGTTTTATCTATTTGTCTTTGTAAACTGTAAGTGGTTGAATGTTAATATGTTAATTATCTTCTCTGATATTCCTAGAATTAGAGAGTCGTTCTATTTCAAAAGTTGCTGATGAAGAGGAATTCTATTTGTTGTGCAGTAAAACATCTGTAGTGGCAGATTTGCTGCCAAATTTAGCAGTTGACCGGTCTGCGGAAAGAGATTATGTTGAAAATTACTTAAAGAAGGTCCTAGCAAAGTATGCAACAGCAGAAGACAAACAACGGCGCCAAGACACTCTGTCGGGAAAATTATGCGTAGAAATGAGTTTTAGCGAAGTGATGAAAAAAGGACAACGCCTATGTTTACAAAGAGCCTTGGAAACCGTGCGAAATGAGTTGGAGCTGTTGTCATTTTCAATATATCAAAGGAAAATATGCATTGACAAACTTGCAGGTGCAAAACATGTGCTCATGTATTCTATATAATGACATTTCGTGAATAGGTTGTTGTTGCGATTGATGTTTTATCTAGATTGTGTGTTATGTGCCCACTTACCCACTTATTATAGCATGTTAGAATCGTAAACGTTTTGCCACCATATCATTGAGGATGATTTCAAAATGCCTTATCCGTAAATTTGTTTCAATTCCCTAATTCGATAATATATTTGTAATTTGGTATTATTTTTTTATTTTATATTTGTAGCATCGTCCAAAGTCAGGACAAAATTAAGGAAAAAGCTGTCAGCGGATCAGGCACAAATCAGTAGGCGCACCCATCTTCATAACCAGATACAGTTAGCACTTGGCATAGAAAATGTGCAACCTCTCAGTCAATCCTCTATTGTTGATGGTTTGTTTCCTTGGACACTAAACGGTATGGAAAACATGTATTGATTCTGGATTCCATTTGGTCGTTACTGTCGCTACTGTGTCATAATGGTTGATGTAATAGATTGTGGATCAGTAATTAAAACTGTTTTGTATAAAGCAAAGACAAGACAGATGGCGACTATTTTACATCGGCCACCAGAATCGGTTGCAACAGATGCGACCCAATAGAAACCAGGCTTTACACCTACATATATGAAAACCTTGTCATCTCAGTTCTCAACTTAGTCGTGCTAAATTAGTTTCAACTCTACAAACATTAATTATTACCCTAACAAAAATTCCACATTAACACGGTCTAAAATTACGTGTGTTCATAGACATACAGTAAGTGCGTTCAAATGTGATTTTGAAACATGTTTCTGCGGAATTTTTGTGTGGATATACTTTTTTATATTTTCTGCAATTTTAGATATATCTGTGCGACTTAAATGCAAAGTCGTGGATAAATTTGAAATCGTTAACAGACATGAAGAGGAAGTGGATTTAATTAAAAAAGAGATTATTCACTACTTAAAATATTACAAAGACATGATTCCCCAACTGAAATCACAAGTAAAGAGTCTTGAAGCCTATCTTGTACAGGGTTGGTAGATTTTAATTTATATCGTTAACAGATGTGAAATGTACTTTCTGATTTCGTTCTTTCGCCGTTTGACAATTTTTGTTTGCTACTTATTAATTTGCCACTTATTAATCTTTTTGTAATAGGTCTGCAGACCTATTGTAGTAGTTACCTACTGTAGTAGTTGTAGATACAATCTGCTTATTATAGACTTGCCTTTTTGAAAAGACTCGTTATTCATTAACATTAATTGTTTTGCAATTTATTACGTAATTTTGTCGTTATAGAAGTATCAACATCACATTTAGAAAGCAGCATGCTATTGGTGGAAGCAAACGTAAAGGTAATATGTGGAGCAAGAATCGTTTATCACACGGGCTGAACGTTGGTCAATATTCCAAGGAGCAAGTAGTATTGGTTACCTGATGCAGGCACATGTTTTTGCTGAATGCAAGATTTATGTATTTTATGCTTAAATGCCGCCTTTTACCGCCAATAAAACTGTAGTAATTAACTTATTTAAATTGCATCACATTATTTGTCTGTTATCTTCTAGCCAATACGTCTATTTTATCTTATTTTATAGAAAACCAAGTATGCTGTGGCTGATAATAGAAGTAAGACGGTCATTATGGGCGAAATATCTATACGGTGGAAAGGTGTACAGTTTGCGAAACAGCAATTAAAGACCGGCTTAGAAACGTTTTCAAACATTAATGATTGCGATTTCGATGTACCACTTGAAGACGATTATGACGAAGAACATATTTCAGATGACGATTCAAGGTATGACGTTGACGACGAATACATCGAACAGCTGACAGAAGATCAGGGGCACGACATTGTTGTAAACTGGAACGAAAGTGAATAAAATAAAACGAACATGAATCGGTTGCCGATACATTGAGAGAAAAATAAAAGTTCTGATGAATATGTAAATTAAGTAAAATGAATGTTTGGTCGTATATAAGGAGAACCACAAATAATGACTGATGGAGAAAGACGTCAAAAAATAAATGTCACAACTGTATTTTTTACGCAATGAAAAATGTATATAGAAATGTAAATAGAAATGTATATAGAAAAATGTTATGGACTGAAGTGGCTATTGGAGGTGCTGTTGTTATAAGGGGAAACTGCGGCGAACTACCACAGTTTCTGAAGTCTCTGGAAAGCGCACTTGGACTTAACGAAACCTGTTACGGCAATGGTCTTATTTACTTAGTTTTGGCCGTTTTCGTTTTTTAGAATTGGAATTCTTAATTTGTATTTGCTAGTTAGTTAATGTTGATGAAAAACGATTTGCACCTGTATAAAATAAATTTAGAACAAACTGCTTTTTCTGTTGTTTTGTGGCGATATATCTTCTTGATCCAAAAATAAGAATCTCTAAAGATTCTTTGTAACAACTAATTGTTACATGAGCGGCTAACGGGCCAGCCTGGGTAATTTTTAATAGAAAACCTCATATTGCCTATGAAAGACCAACGGAATGACATTGAAGTTTTAGTTATTACCTGCTCAACTCAGCCCGGCTAACCGGGCTATAGCCAGGTGTAGCGGTCTAAGATTGTCACCGTGCTGAGATTGTCATCGTGGTGAGATTGTACCTTACCTCTTCGAAGCTAATTCGACTTTCATGGGTATTTAAAAGAGCATTTTTTTATACTTGAGATTCACGACTGCCTGAAAGAAGCGTTGACTTCTCTATTTCCCGTGTTCAGGTAAGAACCAGAGTGGCCCTTGCTTGAACTTTTCATTCGTAAGTTTATGCTGCATGTCCGTATTTATATCAGGTAAATTAATATTTTAGCAAAAAATATATTTTGCGTGAAGAGAAAAAATATCCTTGAAGAACTGTTTTGTCTTGAAATCGTTAAGAAAATTGTATATTGGACGATTAAAAGAGGATAAAGTGTAATATGTCATCATTTACATTTATATCTGTGTATATTGGTCTTCGCTCAAGGAATCCAAATCGAATAAAACGTTCATGGATTTGTTATGTACCGCGGGCGCAAACAGCCAGTGCGCATGATCAGACAATCTCAGACCGTTACATCTGTTATCCCCCAGTCTGAGATCTCCCCTAACATAATTCATGAATTATTGTTATATATTGTTATATTAAAATATTAAATATAAGTTTGTGAATTACATGTTAGCTTGTCATACAGGCTCTAACCCTAGCTACGGCAAATATACCCCGTTTTTATAAAACGTGAAGAAATCTTTGAAATGACCTAAAATTTTCGTATAAATACTAACTTCGGGATTGAATAACATGCACAAAATTTCAGGAGAAAATATTAAATATAAGTCTGTGAATTACATGTTAACTTGTCATACAGGCTTTGGCTGTTGTGATCTAACCCTAGCTACGGCAAATATACCCCGTTTTTATAAAACGTGAAAAAATCTTTGAAATGTCCTAAAATTTTGGTATAAATACTAACTTCGGGATTGAATAACATGCACAAAATTTCATAAGAAAATATTAAATATAAGTTTGTGAATTACATGTTAGCTTGTCATACAGGCTCTAACCCTAGCTACGGCAAATATACCCCGTTTTTATAAAACGTGAAGAAATCTTTGAAATGTCCTAAAATTTTGGTATAAATACTAACTTCGGGATTGAATAACATGCACAAAATTTCAGAAGAAAATATTAAATATAAGTTTGTGAATTACATGTTAACTTTGTCATACAGGCTTTGGCTGTTGTGATCTAACCCTAGCTACGGCAAATATACCCCGTTTTTATAAAACGTGAAGAAATCTTCGAAATGTCCTAAAATTTTGGTATAAATACTAACTTCGGGATTGAATAACATGCACAAATATAAATTTCATAAGAAAATATTAAATATAAGTTTGTGAATTACATGTTAGCTTGTCATACAGGCTCTAACCCTAGCTGCGGCAAATATACCCCGTTTTTATAAAACGTGAAGAAATCTTTGAAATGTCCTAAAATTTTCGTATAAATACTAACTATGGGATTGAATAACTTGCACAAAATTTCAGAAGAAAATATTAAATATAAGTTTGTGAATTACATGTTAACTTTGTGAATTACATGTTAACTTGATTTTTTAACCCCTGCTAGACTTGTTGCAGGGGTTAAAAAATCGGAGCATATCTCCCCTGCGCTACGTAATCTTCACTGGTTGCCGGTGAGATCACGGATTGTTTTTAAGATACTAATAATTACTTTCAAGGCTTTGCATGGCCAGGCGCCTGTTTATATTACTGATTTGCTAACTAAATATAAACCTACTCGTACTTTGAGATCATCTGAGCAAAATCTGCTACTCGAGCCAAAATCCAAAACGGTGACTCATGGAGACAGAGCATTCTCGGTTGCAGCGCCAAAACTGTGGAATTCATTACCACAGGAAATTAGAAGCTTTGAAATGTTAAGTAATTTTAAGTCTGCAGTTAAGACTTTTCTTTTTTAAAATTAATAGTTATTGTTCATAGTGTTAATATATGTAGTAGGCTTTATCTTATAATGAAACTGTAATTAGCTTTAAAAGCAACTTTAAGAATATATATATTGTTGTAAGAGCATTGAGACTATTGTATAATGCTCCTAATACGTCTTTATTATTATTATTATTATACAGGCTTTGGCTGTTGTGATATAACCCTAGCTACGGCAAATATACCCCGTTTTTATAAAACGTGAAGAAATCTTTGAAATGTCCTAAAATTTTGGTATAAATACTAACTTCGGGATTGAATAACGTGCACAAAATTTCATAAGAAAATATTAAATATAAGTTTGTGAATTACATGTTAGCTTGTCATACAGGCTATAACCCTAGCTACGGCAAATATACCCCGTTTTTATAAAACGTGAAGAAATCTTTGAAATGTCCTAAAATTTTGGTATAAATACTAACTTCGGGATTGAATAACATGCACAAAATTTCAGAAGAAAATATTAAATATAAGTTTGTGAATTACATGTTAACTTGTCATACAGGCTTTGGCTGTTGTGATATAACCCTAGCTACGGCAAATATACCCCATTTTTATAGCGTTAAGTCATCAATACATTTAGTTGGACAATGAATTGGTGTAATGGAATCGAACCAACCATGATATTCATCTAGACACAGTTTTCTTTGAAATGAAATTTTTTCGTTTTTCTATTATTTGATTACAGTATATATATAAGAATTGTAAAAAAATCTGATATTATTGCACTTTACGTGTTTAGAAAGCACCTTTCTTTCAGGTTCGAAATTGATAGATGTCACAGATAGCACCACAATGTCAACAAAATAACGCGGCCAAAACGTTATTTTGAGGTCACATGGTGGACATTAGCATTGAGACGAAGGCCATTGTCTGTGACGTCACAGTCCTTGCTGACATTTAGTCTAAATAAATGGCGATTTTAATGTAAAAATATAGCACTTTCCGAACACGTAAATGCAAAATAAGTATTATAAACCCAAAATGGGTTTTTGGTGATTCGGATAGAGCATAAAAAGTTAGTTAATAAGTACTGGATTAGTTTTTGCGTTAAACTTTTAGTTTCGGAGATATAATGGCTCAAACATGGAAATTGTGCCATTTTTTTGAAAAAAGTAGCGCCACCAAAATAACACACAGGGACCTGGATCCGAGGAACCCATCTTCAACAACAACTAGGCTTTTGTATAGGAGAAGACAGCTATCTTAAGAGTTTTCATTGAAAAATGCCCAAACGATGTGTCTTTACGATGTTACCTTGTCTACTCGAATTGTAATATATTTTTATAAGTATTGAAACATAACACGTTCCTCGGATCCAGTCTCCCGGCCTGCGCTACTTTTTTTCACCAATTGTGACTTTGAGCCCTTATATCTCCGAAACTAAAAGTTTAACGCAAAAACTAATCTAGAATTTCTTAACTAACTTTTTATGATCTATCCGAATCACCAAAAACCCATTTTGGGTTTATAAGCACTTTAATGTGTACATGTAGTATCAGGTTGTCCTTCCAATTCAGCAGCATAGAATAACCGGTTTTTGGCAGTTTAGTAGTGAAAGGGTTAACAATCAAGATTGTGAGAGCGTGGAACAAATAAAAAACAACAACTTTTGCTTGCTATGGGCTGCTTCTTTATTCTGGAGGCAAACATTAGGCACATTTGCCAACCAATTAACTGAAATACCATAGGCTTCCATTGTGGTTACTGCCAATGCCCCCTCTAGTATTATATTATATGATCTCTATGAGTATAAGGCCTTTGACTATAACTGGGGTAAAATACTAAAAAGCCAATTCAGTAGCCAAAGGCTTAAATTAAAAGCCACATATTTACATTAACAATAGAAATTAAAAATAAAATAGAAGGTTAAACTAAATATACTGCACGTAATTGTCACCTGATGTATATTATATGAAGGACTCTGCTTGAAACGTCAGTATTTCATTATTAAAACCTCAGAAGTTCACTTTGTCGCTATTGTATATCCAAAACACTGCTACATCACTCTACTTTCTATGTATATATTACTTATCCAGTATTTAACACACTGCACGTGCAAATTGCATGGAGAAATCCAGTGTACATAGAATAAAGTTCTGCATTCTACATTTTCCTTGCAGTTGTATGTCATTATTAATCTGAATTATTAATCTGAATACACTAAATCTATCTGTATCACTAAATGGCATCACTATAAACTCTAACTGGGTATTTAATAAAATAGTGCATGGCATCATAATGCAATACCTTGGTCTGCATAAATATTATATACTATGGAACGGGTAATCTTGTAAATTAATGAAACGTGACCAGTTATTTTACTGACGAAATGATGTACTGTACAGTGTACATTGGGTTTCAATCAGTAAAATTAAATAATTATATTTACATGATTGCGAACATAAATCTATTCTCTCTCGCAAACACTACCCACAGTTCAAACATTGACACACACGTAATTAGTAATGCTATGTATTGTAATAAGATGTTGCACGGTATATATCTACATATTTTCCTGTGAGACAAACTACTTGTTGCAAATTGTAGCAATTTGTTGCCAATGGAAGACAATGACTTATAACTTTTGCTTTAGCTTGCAACAAGTGTGTTGCACAAGTTGTGAGAGCAGGTATAGTAATACGTTGCAACATTGTTATTAGTTCACCCAATGTGCAAAAGGTGCAAAATGCTTGGAAATTGCTTAAAGTGTTGCGTTCATCAAACCATCGGATGCTGCAGCACATGGCTTAAAATGACTCTTTTTTTTTCTTTCTTTGGTTTAGGTAATGAACAAAAAATCACTTTCCCACAGGACGGAACTTATATGTGACACAAAATACATGTAATTTAAATATGGGTATAATGTAATCTTGACGTCTGTTATGCATAGATAGTTAACCGCTATGAAAACCCAACAGTTCAAGAGGCCAGATATAAAAAGCACCCTTTTCAATCACATCATTATCGAATGCTGTTGGACATGCTGGTTCTAATCTGCATCCAGGTAAAAGTTCTTCAATTAAGATGCCAACGTGTCCTTCTGGTATACTCTTGTTGTGTACCTTGTCCAAAGAAAATAACGTTGAAACTGCCTGGGGCTGTTTGTTTTCGTTTAGAACCCATAATTTCGAACCTGAAAGGTAAATTATAATAAAAACGGAAAATAATCAAAAGAAAATGTAAAAATGTCGAGTAAACTAAATGAATGTCAAGAGAAAGCATATAAGATGCACACAGCAAAGCACAGCAAAGCACATCAAAGCACAGCAAAGTACAGCAAAGCACAAATACTATTGGACTTGCGAAATAAGTATCAGTTCAGCAAAAACATCATAGCCACGTGCTGGAGTCGAACCAGCATATCACAGGCAGCCAGTCATGGCTATTCAATACAGAACTCATCATAGTCAATTTGAATTAACAACAGTCACGTACCTTACTCACTGTACAGTCACGTACAGAACTCATCATAGTCAATTTGAATTAACAACAGTCACATACCTATCTTAATCAAGCTTTGTAAAGACTCGGCATTGCTGGTTGACTGGGATGATTTCGATCGTTTCCTAGCAGGTTCCGTATTCGTAGATACTGTCGTAATTGATACATGGTCTGCTGTTGGTAATTGTCGTGATGTTGTATGGAATGGCTGATCAAGTACAGTTGTCGTTCTTGTACGTGCTGTTAGGGGTTGTAAAAGGTTTATTGCTTGTTTACGCAATATAATAGGTTGTGTAATTGCTGTTGGTGTAAATACAGTTGTTGTTGTAAGTGCATTTGGTGGTGTAAGTCCAGTCGTAGTTGTAATTGCAGGTGCAGTTGTTGTTGATGTAAGTCCGATTGTTGACGTAAATCCAGTTGTTGACGTAAATCCAGTTGTTGGCGTAAGTCCGGTTGTATTTGTTGTTAGTGTAAGTCCATTTGTTGATGTAAGTGCAGTTGTTGTTGCTGTAAGATCCATGGTAGGTTGTGCAAGTGATAACTCTATTACTTCGTCGTCAGGGTGCTGCGTTCTTGTTGATGCTGTATCCGATTTCTTCCTCATCTCACCTGGCAAGGGTAGAACGAAAAGTGACATTTGCTCCCAAATTAACTTAACATGATAAGATAGTGTTTGTAATGTATAAAAAAAGAAGTTGTTCTTTATGTATGCTTCCATTGGCTAGGTTCGGTACATTTATAAGAGGACAAAGATTGTCAATGATGGAAAATTACGTGGCATGTCAAAAAGTGTAAAGGCCATTGCCCCGTGTCTCTACTCTTTCGTACAATTTTTATGAGTACATATGCAGGAAGCTTGGTGTTTTACTTGTTACATATTCTGTTAATTACAATGGTATTGTATTATCAGAGGTATCAAGAGTTAGTATCATCAATATTACAAAGTAAGAAGACACACCTTCCTATTTTTATACGCATGTATATATTATATACCTTCCTATTATATACGCATGTATATATTAACTCTATATATTTATAATATTTATAACTTTTTATTGTAATTTGTTAAGTCTTACTATACAGGGTCATTAGGGAGAACAGCTTATGCTGATAATGTTTCCTGTTTAAATAAAGCTCATTATTATTATTATTATTATTATTTAGCCCCATTTATACTATAAAATTGTAGCATGGCGCTTCCAAGCTTAGCTAAGGTGTTTTGCACGATATGTTTACACTTTACATGTACCTTTCTGCCGCGACGTTTCATGATATATTCTTAAATCACGCATATAGCCTTGCCTTATTTTGGGGTGGGAATACCAACCTGTTCGATAGTGCTCGGCACGACTAAAATCACAAGCACGTGTGCCAATGTTTAAACAGGGATGCATTGTTTACACTGCAAAAATGATGTGCCGTGCCAGGTAAAAAGGCCCACGTACCGATATTTCAGCCGCCCCGTGCTAAAAACGTTATACTTAAAACAAACTTGTACGTCCACGTGGTTTTGCAAATGTTTAAATTTCTAACAATGACTGATTAAGAATAATATTTCAAGTTCAAAATCTAACAGTAACGAATAAATAAGACCTAAATAAAACAAATAAATAAGACACGTCAATAAAAAGGAAACTTACTCCTCATAAAACGCTCAAAAAGAGTCACTGCAACTTTCCCTGGCTCATGTCCTTTACCATTTACAAAATTTTCTGCCGGTCCTGGTGTGCCATAGGAATATGTTGTATAACCTTTCCCGTGTTTCGAAAAAGTCATCACAACAACATGTTGACCATGATGATCATGTAAGATATTTGCCTGTAACAGATAATCAGGAATAATATTATATTTATACACTATAGAAAAACTACAAATTAATAATAAATGTTCAATCTAAAGACGTACAATTCCCCGTACCACATCATTACATTTAAAAAAGCAATTATGTTTAAAAAGCAAGACGCTTCGTACAACGTTTTTCTTTGGCTTTTGGTTTACCGTTTAACTTCATTCGTGTAATTTTCGTCGAAAGTTTGGTAAACCCACACGCGTTAACAGATAATTTCAACTTGAAAATGATGTTTTAAAAGATGGCATCGAAACGTCGTTCTTTAAAAATAAATATATTATCGGTTATATATTTTAAATCAGTTATTAGCAATCAAGCACTTCTATCATTAGACTTGCACAAGTCTCTCTTTCTGTGTCGCGGTATGCACGGTATCTGCCTCCTCCTTTCCGGGGATACCGCATACCGTGTACTATACCGCGGAGAGAGACAACCACATCATGTGTAAACGACATAAAATAAATAATTATGATATATTAAATGAGATTTTTTAACAACTTGTTGAGGATCAATTGTTGCTGTCAATATTGCAAAGTCGCGCAGTATTATCGAACACCCAATTTGACTTAACCTGCGAACCCAGACGTAATTCCTCGCCCTCGTGCCTGCCGCGAAAAATCATGTCTGCAGACCAGAGCTCCGAGATTCTATTTCCGTGACGCAATACCTTTTGTCCCAAGTTATCCAATCAAAAATTGCCCACACGTGAATACACGCCGAGTCGCCAAAGGAACGAATAGTATTTAAGTATAATTAAATGTGTACGAAGAATACTAGATTAAACTTTACCACTACTGTATAACAGTGATGAAGAAAACTATCCGTTGTTAGGCATGTTGTGCTGTAATTTTTTGGTTGATAAGTAGAGCATATACAGTATAAGCACTAAAATAAGACCAGAACTAAAGAAAAAAACAAACTCCAAGGCTCTTGTTAATAAAGTTCAACGCGATTGCGTGTTCGTCCTTCTAAAATCTTGCACGTTAGACGTTAGTTCCTAGTTTTTAATATCTAAATTGTGTTGGATAGAAGGCAATTGCGTCACAGAAATATAATCTCGGCTCGGGTTCGCAGACGTTATTTTTCGGAGGTGGCACGAGGGTGAGAAATTGAAATCCACAATACTATTACCCCATCCGTAAAGAAAGGATACTGTATAATATAACAGAGTAGTAAATATTGATTACGGTACAATATAGTCATAATGTTTTAACAGTAAACTATTAATAACTCTTGAATTTTCTTGAATAGACTAGTACAGAAGCCTACCATAGTCGCTTAACATTATGAATTAATTTGGACAACTACCTGTATGGTGACTAAATTTATTAAATCATGGTTGCTTTACATGCAGAATGCTGCTTAAATTATTCTTATTATTACAAATTATTCTTACACTGAACTCATTCCTTTATACTTCCCTCTTCTGAAATGGTTTTAGGCAAAATAAATTAATAACCAGCAAGCTCAAACATAACCCATAGCTGTCTATTAGGCATTGCCTGTGAGGCTTACAGTATATATACAGTTTGCCATCAACAAGTAACAAGGGGTGGGGAGTGAAATGATTGTCAGAAATGGAGCTGTAATTAAAGGAGGCACAGTAGACAAAGTGGCACAGTGGTTAGCACATGTGCCTTTCACCTCTACAACCAGCGTTCGATTCCTGCATGGTGCAGCAAGCTGATCAAACATTTTATATTGGCCAGATGTGGAGAAGGGCTTCCAGTTTGACCAAACACCACAGGTTTTCTCTGGGTACCCCTGTTTCTTCCTATAGTAACATTGGACCAATAAGGGATGGCCCCTACTGCATGACCTCTAGGGATCGAACAGTTAGATTTGGCTGATACTATATATTTATCCATAATAAATAAAATTAGTTTAGATCAGTCTATTGGAAATATACTGTACTTGCCCTGTGCTCCATTAACTGCCTTTGGTGAGAAGCATTTGTCTGTCCCATTTTTGCAATTCTATCTTTGTTCACAACAGCTTTTAGAACAAATTCTGTCAAGCAACCTGTACATGTTCTTGTTCGGTTTGGATTCTCCAAACCACAATTCTTACAAACCTACAGTTATTAAAAAATAAAGTTCAACATTATGAATAAGTTCCAGTGATATTTTCCAGTAGACAACTGAAGCTACTGTGAAGATAGCTGATTCTATTGTAATCTGCATGGGGACTGATTTAATACTTTTTTTAAAACCTTTTAACAAAACTTTTTAACATTCTCTAAATGCACCCCATTGCCCAGATCCATGCTCTCATCTACGTCACTATCCTCTCCATCCTCTGCTCTTTCACACACCTTACAAACAAACGTATACACAACTCTAGCCAGTGAGCCCTTCACACCTGAGCACCGCTTGTGTACCCATCCACTACAGCCTGTGCATCGAATAGAATTATTTCCAACACCCTTCCCACATATACTACACGGCCACTTCCCTAACTTTTCAACATGACCACTATTCTTCCTTGACACCTTAGTCTTACCAGTGTTCATCTTCAAACCCTTTGCCTCCATGCATTCTTTCCATCGCATCACTTTCTCCTTAAGCTCCTCAATGCTCTCAGCCATCAAAGCCAGATCATCGGCATACAACAACTCCCATGGCATACCCTCTCTAAACAGCAATGGACTCAGGACCGACCCCTGATGGACCCCAACCTTCACCTCAAACTCTTCACTATTCCCATGCTTCGTTCTCACCACAGTTCTTGCTTTCTCATACATTATCATCACTGCTTTCACCAGCCATTCTTCAACCCCCAG
Organism: Chrysogorgia sp. JL179-B06; assembly: GCA_035772405.1. Lineage (NCBI taxonomy): Eukaryota > Metazoa > Cnidaria > Anthozoa > Scleralcyonacea > Chrysogorgiidae > Chrysogorgia > Chrysogorgia sp. JL179-B06. The sequence continues at coordinate 9,693,344 of JAYKKM010000437.1, forward strand.
CTTTCTCAACGCCCACCTAACCACCTCCCTGGGAATTCTGTCAAATGCTTTCTCCAGATCCACAAATGCATAATATATAGTGCTCTATTCTTAGCCACAAATTTTTCCTGCATCTGCCGAACCATAAAGATCGCATCTGTCATTCCCTTTCCAGGCATAAACCCAAACTGCATGCCATCTATATTCGCTTCATCTCTCAGCTTTCTCTCCAGAGCCCTCTCCAATACCTTCATCCCATGTTCCAGCAACTTTATAGCCCAATAAACTAAGGTACATGTACGCTTATAGACAACGAACAAATAATATTGTTTGCGGCAACTTTCCCCACTTTGCTTTACTCGCTTGAGACCTAATTCAATGACCAGAATGACAGTTTCAACAGCCCTTTAAGTTCCAAGTCGTGGTGGCTCGACTGCATCCAATTCAATTAGAATTTTTATGATGTGTGATGTTTGGAAGTTATATTTAAAATACGAGACAGAGAACTTTTTTTGGATTTTAAAGTCAGATCGAGTGTCTTTTGAAAAGGCGAGCCAAAAACAAGCGAACCTTTTTAACGCACGAGGAGTTTTAACGAGTTCGAGAATTTAATTGCAAGTGTTTTGTTGCAAAGATTTTGAAATCTACTTGTCATACTACCGTTGTCAGCTGGCCGTGGGAAATTGACACAAAGCATTTGTTTTCGGAAGTCAGAAGTGCAAGCAGCGGGGCTAAAATGCAGGTAGCGGCCCAGCAGGTGGGTTACGTGTCTCTTTAGTATACCCAAAAGTCGTAAAGGAACTTTTAGTTTTGACATTTGGGTTCTCTTTCTAAGATGGACACTTAATTTGGTCACGAGAGTGTTCGCCTTAGAGACATCTAGAGTTCATTGTAAACACTTTCTTAACTTCAAATAGTTCCAACAAATGTTCATTTTCTTCCAAGCTTAGTAATATACAATACATTTGGTTAGGTCATTTTCCATTATTATCTTGTGTGTATTGACACCAGTGAGTCTGCAACCCGGTCGGGATTAAAACCCACATTAATGCAGGCCTAATTTAGTACACAAGGGGACAATTTGAACTCTATTTTAAGTAACAAGCTTACATGTACCTTAGTGGTCTTTCCTCTAAATCTTCTTCCTATAGTTAACACAGTTGTAAATAAATTAAATATTTAGACAATTAGCTACAGTACTGTACCAACAGTTTAGAAAGACACCATCAAGTTTTAAGACTTTTGCAATCTAATAATAATAACTTATCTGAAACTTTCACCTCCATTCATTTTAAATTAAATACATTTTATTAACAATTATTTTAGGATTGTCCAAGGTAAATTGTTTTTAATAAATTTCAATATGATTAGGAAACAAATTTTGAGATAATTTGTGTTTCTTTTTGATTAACGGCCTTTCATTCCTGACTTCCCGGGAGCTCTCCCACTCTCAAGTAAAATCATCTGGCATTAGACAGAATAAAATACAGAAGAATGACAAATGGCATATTGAGGAGTGAAAGGGTTAACATTCAATACCTGAATTTACATACAAACCAAACTACTGTATCTAGCCTATCTAATTAAAACTATATCCATCGATATACAAGGTAGTAAAGGTTAAAACTAGATAACTTAAATTATACTGGATAGAAAAGGGGTAGAAGATACAGGTTTGTTTTGCTTCAATCTCTAAGTTTTACCTTGCCTCAAAACAAACCATCCAATACTAAATCAATCAATCAAGAAGCAAATGGTGAAATAAAACAGCAGTTAAAACTATATCAAGATAAACACTGACTTTAAAAACTGTCAAACCAGCCAGGCCAAGTAAATTTAATTTCAAAGAAGTATAGAACAAACAATATACTAGTAACAGTGGTACTGTAAAGTTATATTTATTGATATTAAACAATTTATATGTGGACGTGGTTGTCTATTGTTGTCAAATTTACTGTTGTAGTGCTATAACAAAGTCTTTAATCACAGCATGTAAGTCCTGTTATTTTAAACCAGAGTCGAAGGCTTGTTAGCTATAGTGAAATTAAGACCACAGCTATGATCATCGTCCGTGTTAATATATGGTTCTCATTGAGACAACCGGTCTGATATAATTTTCAATCGAGCAACAACCGCATGTTCTAATCGTTATATCTTCTACTAAATGCGTTTACGGCCGACCTCTTAACCAGTTATTCAATATGGAACTTAGGAAATAGGTCATTCATAAATTTAGGTATTCAAATGAGCTCATGAATAAAACATATCAATACAAATTTACCTTCGTTGTGTGGTTTCTCCGCCATTTTGAGTTTTCAAGATGCGCAGAACATATTAAGATTGTGTTGTTCTGAGTTTTCCCTTTGATAGATGCTATTCATCTATTCGCCCCAATTTGTCAATTGATGCTATTCATCTATCTAAGAGGTGAGACTGTGTTGATTCGCTCATAGACAACGAGGACGAGTTGTCTAATTGTTTTAGTAGAAACAAATTAGTGGAGTATTACAAATCATGCATTCTCCAAAAAATTATCCAAAAACTCATCTGAAACCTCCCCAAAACGAGAGTTTTCTGCCATTGTTTTGAGCGCGTTTCCCAAACGTTGTCTATCACGAATAGACAACGGTAGAGTAGCCAATCAGAATGCAGCATTTGTAATAGACCATGGTCAGTTTCTACTAAGAGCTGATAGCCTACTAGTAGAGGAACCAATCAGATTGCAGAATAGCTCATAGAGCTTGTGTTCGTCGATAATGCGCGGCATTGGAAAATTTGGCCCTGGTAACTAGATATGGTATTTAAATACTAAATATCTGCATTTGAATTAAAAGAAAAGTACGTGTTTTGTCGGGTTATACGGTGAATGAAGATTTGTGTTCAAAAAGATCGTGAAAAGGCAGTGAAAATGCAATATATCGTCGTCGGAAGATGTCAAGTTCGTAAATCAAGTTTTATACGTGGCGTCAAAACTAAAGGTAAACCCGTTTTCGTTTTTTTAAATCTGTTAATTAGTTACAAAGATAGTTTTGCAAACATGTCCGAGTATGTTATTCAGGCTTTTATTTGATGTATAGCATAATTTTCTAGAGTTAGTAGTTCAAAAGATATCGTCGTCTGAATATCTAAAATATTTACTCGGAGTTTGTAAAATCCAATCCAAGCGTCGTCGCTTTTTTCAAGCTGTTAGCTATCAGTTACAAAAATATTTTTGTAGGTATGTGAGAGGCTGTTAATCAAGCTTTCATTAGATATGTAGAATGAGTTCTTAGAGTTAGTACTTCAAAAGATATTGTGGTCGGAACATTTCACTTTTGGCATGTCGTCATGGCAACCGAAATTTAAAATTATTATAACATCAACCCAAGTCAGTTTTAGGGTTAGGATTATTTGAATTTCGGTTTGTTCATATATCGAGAAAGCGCCAATCAGACATCACAAAATCACTCTTTGAAGGGCTTTCGCTCGAAATTGAATAGTCCTTACACACGATATACCAATAAATTATGTGCTTTAATTTAAATTATCCATCACCATTGTTTCACTCGGTCACTTTGCAACCTCATCCACAATGGAATAATTGCAATACTTGATAATTAGCCTATATAGTGAGTACCAGTACTGGTGGTAAGGATGTAAAAAAGTACGGATTATAGTTGTGTTTATACTGCAAGTCTATAGGATTAACCAGGCCCCAACCTGGCTGAATGCCACCTTGGGCCTGGCTTACATTTTACTGACTTTTAATAGTCTATAAACATGCACCACACTGGTTATAACAATCAGTGTTTATACACTCATCTGATGGCATGCTGGTCTGGCCAATGGCTTAGTGTGTTTGTGTAAACACCTTTGTCCTGTATTATAGGCCTAGACAATGCCAGTCCTAGGCTTGCAATGTATATATTTACACAGCTTTTGTAGGATATATACTGTATATAGATACTGTATAATTGGGTAGGTTATAACACTCACTGTGTCAGGGGAACACATTAAGGATTAAACAACTGGTCATCATCTCACTGACAACAAGCAGCTGAAGGGAATTTCATCTTGAATTAATGATATATTGGTGAAATAATTATATTAAGCAATGTTCTTTGTTGCATATTATGGACTAGCTTTTGTCATTTATTCTTTTTGAAATGTGTTACCAGTACTTGAATACCATTGAAATACCGGTACATGCATGCATAATTATATAATATAATAAGATTATATATTAATAAAAGCATCGAGCTTATCAATATATAGTCAGACAACACTCATTGCAAAACTCAAAAATTAGCTGATATTGAGTATACTGGTGTCTTGTGGTAAGGATGTACAAAATTACAGACTTTAGCTGTGTTTACATATATTGCAAGTCTATAGGACCAAGCTGCCAGCCACGACCTGGGTCTGGCTTACATTTTATTGACTTTAATAGTGTAAACATACACCATACTGGCTATAACAATCAGCATTTACACTCATCTGATATTATGGCATATGCCCTTCTGCCCAATGGCTTAGTGTGTGTGTTTAAATTCACCTTTGTTCTGGATAGTAGGCCTGGACAGTGCCAGTCCTAGGCTTTCAATGTATATTTTTACACAGCTTTTGAAGGATAAATACTGTATAATGTATAATTCATGGGGTAGGTAATTAACACTCACTGTGTCAGGGGAACATGTTATAGGGATTAAACAAGTGGTATCATCTCACTGACAAGAAGCAGCTGAAAGGAATTTCATCCTGAATTAATATATATATTGGTGAAATAATTAGATTAAGCAATATTGTTCTTTGTTGTATATTATGGGCTTTTGTCATTTCATTTTTTGAAATTGTGTTACCGGTACTTGAATACCATTGAAATCCTGGTACATGAAACTGTTACTGTAAACATGCATGTTGAAATTTATTATTAAAAGGATAACTGACATAATTAACTTAATTATGTAATATATAATTAATACAATTATTATTTAAATTAATAATTATTAAAATTAATTATTAATTTCAATAATCAATAGTTACACAATTGGTTTCTAACCCTGCCTGAAAGACAATTTAGTGTTGGCAGACTTTCCCACTTGGGTACTGTTCAGTATACTACCCACAAATTGCACCCAAAAAATAAGCAGTTTGAAAATCTGTTCAGTTTGGCAATATTAATTAAGCCTCGAACAGTAAGCGGGCGAGGGGTTGTTGCGTACACGTATTTCTAGTAATAGTAATAATAATTACTAGCCCTTTCCTGATCGAGCAGGGTACTGGGTCCATTTGAGACCACAAAGCAACTATGGTTTATTTAAAATGACATATTGATAGCGATATATTGAGACATAGCGATATATTGAGACATCGTTAGGCAGGTTGGACATGAATTGCATAGATATTCTATTCCACTGCTTTGTAGTCAATGGGGGAGTGCAACATTCAAAAGCATCACCTCTGCTAAAGTTGTTGATGTTATGAGAAGTAAATTAAAGTGTTAGGATCAGTATTAGGTTCAGGGTTAGGATTAAGGTTAGGTTGGGGTTAGGACTCTGTTTTAAATTCGGTATATCTATATATGAAACGTCAGCCTAAATTACTGTACCAATACTGTAGTTCAAGATAGAGCTACAGTATTTACTGTTTAATTGTGCTGTCATCACAAGATAACTCATGTACTTGTCATATGGGGGATTAATCAGTTAAATATTATTTGTGTTATTACTATCAAATTACTATTGTGATTATTACTATTATTATTATGTTATGATTGCTGTCATTTTAAATAAACCAGTTGCTTTGTGGGAAATACACTTGGTTTCCAGGCCTTTGCGCTGTATTCAAGATGGCGTCGAGTGATGTGCCATTCCTCGATTTAGCCGCAAGTCTGCCCCACGTTGGGCGCCATGTAACCAATATGTATATTTTATTTACTCTAAACAATACGTTAAACGACATATTTCAGACATGCGCACAATACACGACAAAATTGTCGACAAAACCACTAAGAAATTTCCTTATTTACATAGACTTATTAACCGAGTGTGAGGTCTGTACGGGAAAGTATTTGCCTGAGGTTTTCATACAGACAGAGCGACGAAGGAACGAGGTTTGTGCGATAAAACCGAAGGCAAATACTTTTCAGTATAGACCGAGCAAACGGGTTAATAAAGTATTTATTATATGGCTTTTGGTTAATTTTCTTCTCTGTTTTCAACGCTGTTTTCGTCTTCAACTTCTTCAGACACTTCTCCAATAATGATGTTCCAACATATTTTATTGCTCGGTATTTTCAATGAAGATGCCTAGCTCTCTTTTATTTTAATTCAAATTAAGTCAGAAACTTTCCCGCCAAAACTTACGCTTTTTTCAATACGCTTTTTTCTGGACCTCTCAGTAACCAATAAGCGTGTGTTATTTGGCGTACAGACCTGAAAACGAGCTCAGCCATATAATAAGATGTGTGGAGCAACTGCTGGACTCGTTGGCTTGTATGCCACATTTGAGATTTCACTTCTGTTTTATTAGGGGAAAGCAGTTGGACTGCCAAGGGGAGTGGTTGGGTAGGGTCTAGCGACGGGGAAAAAACAGGCGGGGGGGTTAGGATTGGTGTTGTGTTCTAGAATCATAAAATTAACAACTGTTGGTAATTCAATGTACTTGTATATTACAATTTATTGGTAATTCTAGGTTTGAGAATATACTGTGAAGTCAGTCATCTCGATCAAGGCCCCAAATGCGCCATCAAGAGCATCACTTTCTCCACATCAAACTCTTCTAAAATCTCGAGGATTTTACAGATTTCATTTATTTCTACCGCATTCTTCCCCAATTACCTTCTAGATTATGGAATTGCAAAAAAACCAGGGGATAGTACCACTTATGTCCTCCCTATTTAAAACGACACCAGCTACTAAAGACAAAACAAAAACACTCGAAATAAAAAATACTGCTGATATTTTAAATGAACAGCTGACCATCATCACACGCGAGTGGTGGCACAACGCCTGAATTCACAGTTCGAATTTCCGAATTACGCGAAGAAATACACGAATCTAGCAATACGAAGAAAAATATACCGTAGGACATGGCTTGCCGGGGGCCTTGTTACAACGTGGACTCGTTATAGGCATAAACATATATACACTATTATTATTACACCACCATTTAGGCTGCACCAGTATGCGGCCGCCTCACGTCATACCGACAGAGTACTGGTGACGACATCGATGGCCTCTTGATTTGCGTTCGTCAGCTCAGTGACGTCCACATGCTGTGTTTCAGTTTGTTTTAGTCGACAAGTATCACACTGTTGCGTGGGATATTTCGTTGACGAGAACACGTTGGGACAGCACCCGAGCAGCTGGCAAACTCGCTCGATGTATGCATTCACCGTCGTTACCTTCGAGGCAATTTTCACGCGCCGCATAATGCGCTTGTCGTTCTTGTTCTTAATCTCAATGCAAACCGTAGACCCTAAATCCAAATCAACGTGCTTTTTACTTTGGTAAAACTCGTGGCAGAACAATTCGAGTACTTGTTTCGGGTTTTCGGCAGAAGTGACGAGTAAATGAAGACATTTCCGTACAATGTTGTGTTTGTCGGAGCCGCCAAGAGCACCTTTTACAGTATCTGGGAGTTTGAGGAGTTTCGACGCGTTCAGCAAGGGTCCACACGAGCATCTTGTGTTTACGTAGTACATGCTTTCGGGCTGCGTCGATGGTTTCACTGAAATAAAGAAACACAAAGTGTTACTGTACTTAATTAATCGTGAGCGGACGGAATTTAAGCAGAGTGTGTGATATAGATTCTACATGATGTGAGTTGTTGAAAAAAAAAGTTTTATAATTTGAGCTTTGCGTTCATGTTCTATAAGAGTCTGAGACCAGTCAATTTATCGTCTACGGGGATCGGATGATATTATAACAAAAAGTCATGTTGTGTGTCATCTTTTTGCTGCTCCTCTCTACTAGACTGCAACATTTCTTGTGATCCGCAACGACATGTACACAGAAATATTTATTTTAAATGTATTGTTTGTGCAGAAATGATAAGAAATACTAAGAATGTTTTGTTGATTTTGTTCTGTGACAACTGAGTAACTTATGACCAGCTGTTGTTGTCTAGTGGTTATCACATATGTCTATATGAGCTGGGAGACATAGGTTCAAATTCTGGGTCGGACCACCACTCAGGGTCTTAAAAATAATTGAGGAGTAAGTTCTGCCTTTGCAATAATACCAGCAAATGGTAAGACTTTCGGGTCTTCTCGAATAACGACCTTAAATCGTAGGCCCTCGGAACCTCTATCAATTGGGCTTCTACTTGTTGGGGTATTCCGTTCACTAAACTAATTACTGAACTTGCAACAGGATTTGACTACAACCCCCTTCAATATCCTAGATATAATTGAATGACCTTTCCTTTGTGCCAAAACTAAGTCATCCACCTAAAATCCAGTCAATAAATAACGACAGGTCCCTAAAGATTTGTTTGTCGAAAATGCGACGTCAAATCAGTCATTTCGGATATGTACATATATTCACTACATGTACAGCAATTCATGTCGTGAACCCCCGAATTGTTCGACTTTAAACTGAAATATGGTTAGGTCTGAAACTTGGGTGTCCAAATTGGCCATCGCGGGCCAGAATACCCCTCCCCCTGTCGAGGGGTATTCTAAAGGCTAAATTGTAATATTTTGGAAGTTATCATATACGGTTAGTAAAATACCATACGTAAAATAATCGACAAAAAGTGCGAATCGACGAATAGTGCGAATAGCCGACAAATAGTACGGATATTTGACGAATCGTCGCTACTCGTCAACAGCGCGGTTGTGAATGTCAAAATACATGTCTTGTGCACGATAAATGTTTCGCTGATGGCCGATTTGACTTAATAAAGCTATCAAAATACTAGAGTAGCGAAAGGTGTCCTTTAGATTTCTTACTGGCCGTCCAAAAGGTGTCAAAATAGCAAATAGCCGCCCAAAAGCCGTTATTATCAACTGGCCGTCTTAAATCGAAACTGGCCGTCCAAAAGACGGCTGGCTGGCTAAGATCCTGGTTATGGTTAGGATCAGGGTTTGATTTTGGGTAAGGGTTAGTTTTGTACCTAGAAAATAACCAAATAGTGTTGAAAATTGTGACGTCACGACATGAACTGCTGTACAAATAGTGACTACCATTTCGAATACAATATTCTGCTGCTAGAGAAATTTGACTTAATTTATTAAATCCTCCACCAGTCAATCACATGGAAAGCAGAAGCCAAATTCCCGAATTTATGAAATCTCGGCCAAACAACATGTGCATATATATCTTGTAAAAAACATTACTTAATCATTTCATGATTTACCAAACACAACAAGAATCTCGCACTAATCAACGGTCTCAGTTGACGTCAGCAAGTGATCTCCATTGCAGTATTGACATTAGACTATACTAGTATGTTTTTACTAAAACTGTATAGAAACACGGAAATTTTTCAAATTCCAAAAGGTAGCTAAAACGTTTTCAAAAAATGTCAAGGCTAAAAAATCTCAAATACTGAGCTTTTATAATAAGACAACAGAATAATGGGTGTGGGGCCAACCGTTTTCCGACCACTTGAAAAACGAAAACGGTCTTTGAATTTCGTTTTCCGTTTTTCCATGTTGAAAAACAATTTAACAAACGAAAACAGAACGCTGTTTCCTCGAAAACGGATTTCGAATTTTATTTTCCGTTTTGAAAGTAGCCGCTCCAAAATGGCTGCTCTAGGAGAGCAGGAAGAAAACACTTTCGAGGAATTATCAGATGTTCTACAAACAACGTACCCTGGAGCGAGAGGTTTTAGTTGCCGTAGTATAAAATGCTTTTGTAGAGAGAGAGAGAAATGAAACGAAGAGGGATGGTGTTGTCAGAATTGCCATATCTCCGAGGTTGTGTTGAAATAGAAACGTCGTTATATAGACCATAACGATAAAATAGAAACAACACACGATAAAATGCAAGCGTGTTATGTTAATAATAATAAAAATGTCTCCGTGTTTCCATACAGTTATATAGAACCACACCGATTTTCTTTTCGATGCTCGTTCTCCGACACTTCCATAACACTTTCTATAACTGTATGGAAATTGGAAAATGTTTTCTATTTTTTAAATAGAAACTTCGAACTCATAATCTAAATATTAAATATATTAGTATAGGTAATAGTATGATTTCGAGTGCAATTTGGAAAAACACGCACGCATGCTATTTGTGGTCTTTGAAAAACTTTTGAGTTCGTGTTGTTTCCAAATTGCACGCGAGAAATCATACTATCACTTATTAATAATATACAGGAAAATGTTCGAGACTGTGATAACAGATTTTTGCACTGTGATAACAGATTTTTGCACTGTAATAACAGATTTTTGCACTTGTTTCGGATTAACTGCACTCGAATCAGCCAACCACAGTCGAGAAACATTTTCCTGTATCTTATTAACGATTTAATAACCCAAAGCTTACCTGTCTTTGGTTTGTTCGCATGGTCGTCTTTCAAAGACTTCGGTATTTTAACCGGAGGAGGTTTCCCACTATTCGCAAACTGCATTCCCTTGAAATGAGAGTCATCAAACTGGTACCCAGGCTGCGTGAACGCGTCAGGTTTTGGCCTGAAAAGAGTAAAGGATTGCAGTCAAAAACTGTTTGCAAAATTGCAACAAACACACCTGGAAGAACAACTATATAACAATTTTCGCAGCAATGCACTTAGAATTCCTACATGTATATGTAAATAAATGTCAACATATTTTACCATTATTTTTATTTATTTATTTAAATATATATGTATTTTTTACTAATTATAATTATAACAATAATATTATAATAAATATAATTATTTTGAAATCTTTGCATGTACGCGACTTTTGAATACAAGGAATTTGGATATAAGAGGCGGCGATAATAAATAAGTCGTTACCCAGGCGGTTGAAGTGGGTGTCCGGTCATTTCGCAGTACCCCACGGGAAATAAATCGAGAGACTCCATGTCTACAAATTGATCGTAGGTCGCATCCCAGCCGTCAAAATGAATCTTCAGAAGCGGGCCTCGAACTTCCACGACAGTTGCTGGACACACTAACGCGGGCTCGCGTAAATCCGCTGCTTCCAGTCTCATCCCAGGCTTGAAAAGATTGATCGGGCGGTGCTTGAAAAATAACAGAAATGTAATCCACATTCAGCTGATAGACAGACTAAATAATGGGGATACTATTGGAGGCTAGTAGCAAAAGAAATGCTATGAATATATCCAAAGTATTTCGAGGTCGATCGGTGAGACTTTGATGCCTTGCAAGCAGGGGTGAAGGGGGGCGTGGATGTGGGATACTCATCATCGAGTCGGCAAAAAGTTGTTGAAAAATTGTTGAAATGCGAGTCGAATAAAGAACGTTGGACATCCTTAATTCGGATCGTATTTAAACAATTTTTTCAACTAATGCTTCACGAGAAAATCAGGCAAACATACCCTCAAAACATGCGCAGTTCTTTAGGAAATCAGTGCTGGTGAATCCTCGCAATGCATGTTAAGGTACTTACTGGTTGAAAGAGATATGACGGAGCTCTCCTTCCACAGGTATTTTTGCAATAACTTTCCCAGTCGAACAATTTCTTTGGATAATCTACAACGATTAGAAACAGCTATTTACAAATACAAGATAAACAC